>JALPQD010000675.1:259381-858800 GCA_023101885.1 Typhlomys cinereus
GGGGGTTGATGTTTGGGGCAGCCATAAAAGCATTCTTAAATTAGATTATGCATGCCTCAAATCTGTAAGTGGGTAAAATTCAAAGCTATTGAATTGTACCCGTCAGATGAGTGAATTCAGCCGGCACAGAAATTACATCTCCATAATGTTGCATTTTACAAAAATCTACAGTCCCTGACAGCTGGCATAATTACACTTACCTGTAAGATGGCCTGAAGAGCATCTTTTGTTTATTTGTTTTGCTTTGCTCTTACACACAAAAAAATGACCAAAAAACACACCAAATTGTTTTAACAGGATGGATTGCATGTGTATGTGTTTTGCATGTATGTGTATGTGTGCCTGTGGAGGCTCAAGGATAACATATGGAATCATCACACATTGTTCTACCTTCTTTTGTTTTACTCTGGGTTTCATCTTCCAGGGCTGGAATTAGAAGTCGTGCATTTTTTTTTTAAATGTGTGATCTGGGGATGTGAACAGGTCTGGTCCGTTTGCTTGCAAGGCAAAACCTTTAACCCCTGAGCCATCCGCCCCACCCCAGGGGGGATGTTTTAATGATTGCTATTAGCATAGAATCCAACATGTGCAATGGAAGATAAACAGACTTTGAACACGGTTCCATGACATGATAGTGTCTCACAATGATGACATGCGAGCAACCAAAGGGACCATCATCTAGTGTTGAAGTAAAGCCCATCCGTTCATCTTATTTCACTACACTAGGGAGCCAACTATAAACCAAAGAATAGAAACAGCAAAGAACAGAAACAGTCAAGGAACTTTGTATTTCAGTCTCCAGTTGTCCCATGAAATTCATCATTCCCCCGTGTGCTGACTTTGTCTCCACCTGGACTATAAATTGATTAAGCGTGGTCATATGTCCCCTAGTTTTCCTCTGTCTCTGGCAGCATCCCCTTTGGCTCAGGGTAGGGTACACCTGGCTGTCACATGGCCATTTCGGGCGGCAGAAGAGGGGTTGGCTGGCTTCCTTTTAAGCAGAGTGGAGGGCCTAGGTTAATTCTCCAAACCTTTCCACTTGACCATACTCCTTTTTCACTGGGACAGATGCTGTCCCTGCTGTTTCTGGACGTTTCTGGAGCACTTTGGTTATCCATAAGGATTTCTAAAATGTAGAATAGGAAAGAGGCTGATTCTCCCTTGCATTTGCAGCTTGTCTTTTTGTTACTGATAGTCTCTGAAATAGACAGGTCTGATTTTTAAAGGTGTATTAGCAAACTTTTGGAGGTCTTCTTCCCTTTGGTGGATTAATAAAGGAGTGTTAGACTAGAGGATATGCTTCTAAAATATTTGGCACATGAAGAAACTCAAACATGAAGAAACTCAAACATATGCTTCCTCCACCTCTTCCTTTTTCTTATTCCCCTACTCCTCCTTGTCTTTTCTTTTCTCTCTGTGTGTACATTTGTGCATGTGGAAGCCAGAACATCCTTGTATGTCATTCCTCAAGAATCTTTTTCTTTCTTTCTCCCTCCCTCCCTGCCTCCCTCCCTCCTTCTCCATCCCTCTCTCTCTTTCTTTCTTTCTTTCTTTCTTTCTTTCTTTCTTTCTTTCTTTCTTTCTTTCTTTTTCTTTCTTTCTTTCCTTTTTCCTTCCTTTCCTTCCTTTCCTTCCTTTCCTTCCTTCCCTTCCTTCCTTCCTTCCTTCCTTCCTTCCTTCCTTCCTTCCTTCCTTTCTTTCTTTCTTTCTTTCTTTCTTTCTTTCTTTCTTTCCTATTCCTTCCTTCCTTCCTTCCTGTTCCTTCCTTTCCTTCCTTTCCTTCCTTTCCTTCCTTTCCTTCCTTTCCTTCTTTCCTTTTCTTCCTTTCCTTCCTTCCTTCCTTTCCTTCCTTCCTTCCTTCCTTCCTTCTTCCTTCCTTTCTTTCTTTCTTCCTTTCTTTCATTCTTTCTTTCTCTCTCTCCTCTCTCTCTCTGTCTTTCTATCTTTCTTTCAGACAAGGTCTCTCATTGGCCTAGTGCTCAATGACTAGGCAAAGTTGGCTAGCCAAGGAACCATAGGCTGTCTTCATCTCCCCTGCCTTGGGATTACTGGTATGTTACATGGTTACTAGGGATCAAACTCAGGTCCTCATGCTTGAGCTCCAGGCACTTTACCAACCAAGGTATCTCCCCAAACCCAGACATAAGTTCTCAAAGAACTGACAAATGACTCTCAATGCCAATCACAAGCCAGAAATATTTAAGGATGAACATTGTGGATGTCTGTCTGAGAACCAGAGATATGTGGCTCTAAGACACTACTTAGAACCTCTTTAGAAAAGGGAGAGGAACAAAAGAGAAAGACAATCCCCAGAAGCATCAAAAAGCTCAAGGAGTTACTACAAAAAGGGGAGAGCACATGCATAGCATGCAGAAGCCCTTGGCTCTGATTCCTGGCTTGCCCCCCCACCGGAGTAACAGACACAAGTTGCTGACTCTCAATTACAAGAGTCATGGACAATGGGTTGAATGGCTCCTACTTAAAACTGTATCTTAGAAGCTGGGTGTGGTGACTCATATATGTAATCCCAGCACCCAGGAAGCAGAGGCATGAGGCTTGCTGTGAGTTCCAAACCAGCCTGGCCTCTATAGTGTGAGACCTTGTCTCGCAATAACAGCCAAAGCAAGAAAAGAAGGGAAAAAAAGAAATATGTCTTAGGGTTTACCAAATGACCTTGGGATTGTATTATCATAAGTCTTCTAAACACTAGAAATGTGATTAAGTGACAAAAGTCACGGGACTTTGGATTCATTAAATGAATGTATGTACTTACTCCTAATGAAATATAACAAGAAAGCAAAGGAGAATAGTGTGAACAGGGATTTCTAGCTCTTCTTGTGTGTTTCATCTCATCTACCTGCCAGATCATTTGCAAAGCAGTCGTTTTTCTCCTGTCCTCCTTCTCTCCCTCTTCTCCTCCCCCTTCTTCCCATATTCCCCTGTATCATCCTTTTTCCCTCTTTCCTTCCTCCTTTCTCCCCCTCTTTTGACAAGGTCCCAGAAGACCAGCCTTCAAGTTCTCTTCGTAGACAAGACCAGCCTCGAACTCAGGACCTTCCTTTCCTAATCTGTTTCAGTGCTGACATTACAGGTGTGTGTCAACATGTCTGATAAAGGCTAGAGGAGTTTATTTGCTTGTTTGTTTCAAGATACTGCTGGGGATTGAACCCAGAGCAATCCAGGTAGGCTAGGCCAGTGTTATATCACCTAGTTGCATCACCAACTCTCCCATGGAGTTCTCATGTCTGCATGAATGAGTCTGAAAAAGAATTCTAAGTCGATGGATTCTTGAAATTGACAGGGACATGAAATAGTATCATTTCTAAGATTGAGAGAAAATTTTAAAGTAGATTTGATTGACACTTTAGAGATTTGACTTTAATTTGTTCTGACTTAAGCATATCACACCTCTCAGGGCCACATTGGGCAATGTTAAAATGATAGAGTTTATTGATTTTTAGGGTTTCTTGACACTCAGTTGGATTATTTTTATTAGCCTTTTATTATACTCCAGAGGTACTTGGTGCCTTATGCTAATCCATATTTAAACCAGGGTGACCTTTCGTCCTGATTTGCCTAGGACAGTCCTGGTTTACATTTATTATCCCAGCAGTACTATTAATAGCTTCATCCTCCAACATCAATAATAACCAGGCTTAGAAGATTAAATTCTACAATCACTCCAACTCCACCACCAGCAAAAGTTTTCAAGAATATGTATCCTCTCATTAATTGTTGCAATTGACAGCTGTTTTATGCGATTCTGGAGAACTTACTTCCTTTCTGTTGGATTTTAGACATCCTTTGAATTTGATTGAAAAGTTTCATTACGCATATTGGGTCGAATTGTCTGCTAGGAAGGACAAGAACCCCTGTGTCTCACACAAGCATTGAGCGGTACTACTATCAGAGAGCCTGTCTCTAAAACCTAAGATGAACAAGAGATCAAAGATGATTTCCAATATCAACCACACACATATGTACACCATCACACACAGATTAGCATGCATACATGCATGCCCACCCCCCATATGTATACACACAAAATGGAAAATGCAAAAGAGAAAATAAAAGTATCTATTTCCTAAGTAGCATGCAGAGAAAGTATACAAAAGGCTGATACCACTTGGGGGGGGGGGACATGTAGCCTGCACAGACTTAGTCTTTACCCAATCGCTTAAGTATCCATGGGTCAAGTATTATCCCAGCCCTGCCACTGGCCAGCTAAAAGTCTTCAGGCAAGGTATTCCAACTCTTCTGCATCAATTTGTTCGGCTTAAAAATGGAGCTATTAAAACCACAGCTACCTCACAGGGCTATTACCCAAGTATGCATATGAAAGTACTTTGTAAACTATCTTGGACTTTAATAATAGACATTATGATTAGACCTTGAGAGGGACAGGGAGAGTAGAGAAAAAGAACAGAAAATTGACCACAGGCAAAAATCTGTTGTGTGCCATTAACAGAGCATCCTTTCATTTCTACCCAAAGTGTGAAGTATAGGGATTTGTCTAAAACTTGATTTGGCTAATCATCTTTATAAGCAACCACCCTTACCGACAGAAAGATGGAAGGAGACCAAAGCAAATTTGTGTCCTAGAGGCACACATCAAAATAAAACGGGGAGATACAATTTTAGGTTTGATTCTTGGTCACCTTGTTTTGGACTGATGGAGGATTGGAAAGACACATCAAGCGCTCCCATCTGCCTTTTCCTACTTGAACAAATCCCAACAGTTCTTTCTGTTTTTTCCTACAATTTTCATCTCACCTCTCTAGTAGATAATTCTGACCAGTGTACAGGACTGACATTCAGTAATTTCTGTTATCATAAGACCAGCAATCTCTTAATCTCACTTCTATCTCCTTCCATTTCTCTGCTTTTCCTTACAGGAAAATTTTCCCACTGGTATTCATTGCTGTCTCCAGTTCTGCTCTCTGCATCAGAACCACCAAAATTCCTCAGGTCCAGTTTGCCAGTGACTTCTACATTGCTACATAGAATACTTACTTTCCTTGTCTTGTTTTGTGTATTAGCATTTCAACAATTGGTTAGTCTCTGTTTTGTGTTCTTTTTTTTTTAATGCTTTTCTCTTATGATCTTATAGCTCAAGGGCCCATTCTGACAATGTCTGTTTCCTACCTCGTTGCTTGCTCCTTTCCAACTCCTCATCTGGATTCACATCCAGATGGATCCTCATCTCTTTGATCTTTGAACATTGATTTTTCACAAATCTTGGTCCTTGAGCCTCTCTGTTCACTTTCACTACCTTGCTGTCTTCATTTAATTTGATGGCTTTAAATGCCATCTCTAACGTAAATGATTCCAAGTGTATATTTCTAATCCAGACTTTCCTGCTGAACTCCAAATGAGAACATCTCCATTTAGATATCTAATAAGCATCTCAAACCTATTATGCAACCAAGCTCCTGATTTCCACTCCCCAAATCTGCTTTGCAAACTTCCTTAGTTCAGATAATGGCAACTTTATATTTTTCCATTATTTTGGCCTAAAAGTCAAAATCTTACTTGATTCTTCTCTCTTTCTCTCCCCCCCCCCAATGAATCCATGCTAGCAAATATTATAAGCTCCACCTGTAAAACCTATACCTCAATTAGTCACTATCATGTTTTGCCTGGGTCATTGCCAATAGCTTCATATTCTGGTCTCCCAGTTTATTCATTTTTCTCTGTATAAAATATTCACATAGTAGAAGAGTGGGTCTTTTAAACCTTAAGTGAGACCTTGCCAGTGCATTCCTCCAAAATTTGCCAGTGGCTTCCCACCTTAACTAGAATAAATGTAAAGCTTTATGTTGGCCTGTAAGAACTTACCTGGCCTGCTCTCCCCTGCCCATTGCCTCTACAACTATACATCCTCTTACTTTACCTGTACTTTTATTCTACTCCAGCCACTTTCGCTTGGTTGGTATTCTTCAAAGGCAAGAAAAGGTAGCCTTGCATACTATGCCCTTATGTCATCCCCTCCCCATTGCTTGCTGTCTCACCTCACCTTGTTCAAGCGTTTACCCAAATAAGTTCTCAATGGAGACCTTTCCCAATTCTATTTAAGATGGCTATTATCCCTCTCTTTTCACCATTGAAACTTAGTATCCTTATTTCCTGCTTATGTTCCTCTGAAGCATGTAACACCAACTCAATTTCTAGATGTTTACTTATTTGTCAGTTTCCTGTCCCTACTGTCTTCTATCAGAATGAAAGCTTCAGGAAGATATGGATTTGGTCTTGTTTCATGCTTATAATCATAGAGCGTAAGTAGCTACCAACACATACTAGGCATTCAGTAAATTTGTTTTGAGTGACTCTGTAGGGATGAGGTCATTTCCGTGGAGAATGATCCTGCAGTTTTTGTCCCAAGAAGAGACAATTATCTTGTTAATCCTGGACTTGCATGAGAAATGATTCAGAGGCTGGAAGTTCTGCTGCCATGTTATTATTGCATCCATCTTATGATATTATGTCAGTGTATAAGTTACATTTCTTATATTTTACATTGTCCGTGTATTAGAACTTTCCATCTCAACCCTGTGTTTAATGATATCTTTGTACCAAAGTTTACCGTGAAGTTTGAAATGCGTTCAGCATGTAACACGCCCTCCACCCTCATACCTATCCTCCTGCAAGGAGGCCTTTCCCTCCTCTGGTGCCTAGATAGGATTCCTGTCAGTTCATTTTATCCTGGTCTTTTATCTTCAGCTGCTTCATCACAAGCTGATGCCCATGGTAACAGTCTCAGTCAGAAGGCCCCCATTGAGCTACACTCTAGGTTCTGAGCATGCTACACTCATAGACAATGCAGACATGGACAGTCAGAGACACAGAGACTGAATAGACTACTGCCATCTTCTTGGTAGGAGACAGCTTACCTCTGCTACATAGATCATCTCCACTTCACTAGGCCTCCCTTGGTGGATTTAGTTTTGTTTCCTATAGCTTGACAAAATGCCTATTAAAGCAACTTATCGGTGGAGAGATATATTTAGGTTAATGGTTTCAAAGGGTGTAGTGCATAGTCACAGTGGCTCTATGTTTTTGGACCCATTGTGGGACAGAACATCATGACAGCATTTAGCAGACAGGAAAGAAAGAAAAGGGGATGCTGGTGTAGGGTTTCCCCTTCCCCCTATTCCCCATACATTTATTCTGTCTTGGCCCCTAATTAATGGGATGGTTTTTCTTTTCGTCCTTGGCTAATCATCTCTGGAAACAGTTTCACACACATGCCCATAGGTATACCTCACCAAGCTCCTGAGTGATGCTAAATGTAGCCAAATCTACAGTGAAAATTAGCAATCACAAAAAGCCAGGGATCTTAGTTTTATTCAGCCTTTTAAGACTGAGTTTGCTTTTGCTTGTTTAATTTTTCTATGGAGGATTAAACCCAGGGTCGCATACATGCTATGCATGAGTTCTACCACATGCTAATTAGGGCCTCATGTTGTCTATCTTAAAGAAGAAACTCAAAATAAGGCAGATGGGAGAGGAGACAGGGTGATTGCTATGCAAAAGACTGTCTAATAGTGAAGAAGTCCTCTGTGTGGTATGCCTCTTGAGACTAGTATCTATAATCTGAAAAATTACCCAAATCACATTTCAATGTAGACAGCCACGCTAGAAATAGAGTAGCTCAAAATACTTTGTTAACCCCTCTCTTACTTGTCTTGAAATACCTCCAATTCCTGAGCCCATGAACAATTGTCTACTCCCTTCTTAAAAAGCAACATTCAACAGCAGCCAATGAATTGGTCTATTCTCTTTATTTCACAACATGTACCTTCTTTTTTAAATCTCCACATGGATTCAGCTGCACACATACCAACCTGCCTCTTAGCTGTTCTCCATAGTCTGATGGGAAGATTTTAAGAGTGGTGCAGCTGTTTTTAAACTGAAATCACAAGTGTATTTAGTGATTGTAGGTAGTTGGGATCTTTTGATACCATTAGGGTCTAGTCTGAAAGCTATGTACAATAGTAAAACCAAAACCAATTAATAGATGGCTCAATATTATCGGGGGCTGTCTACAAGCTAGCAGTTTTCCTCTGCTGAAGCGTGTTAAAATGCAGTGGGTTCTATTTTGTGCAAAATGAACAGGCTGCCATGACAACTGTCTGTGAATATTATTTTGTTATTAGTCATAAGTTTCCAGTAGCTGCCTCTGGGTCTAATGTTCACTCCAAAATTCAGATGCACATCTATTCTAAATGGAGTTCTCGTGGACATGTTTACAAAAAACAATAGCTACACTTTCAACCAACTGACCTGCTTTTTTGTTGAGAAATTTGAATGAATTCACGTAGTTGTAAATTAGCTACAATTTTTTATTGCTGTCTTTTATTTTTCTCCCTGAAAGATGATAAGGGGCATTGATTTACATTGTACATAACTATAGATTTTATTTAATACATATAATGCAGCAGAGTTTAGATTTCTGCCTATATCTCTTTAAAATTTTTTTTATTTATTCAACTGTGCGCATATGCGTGTGTGTGTGTGTGTGTGTGTGTGTGTGTGTGTGTGTGTGTGTGTGTGTGTATAGAGCCACGGGCGAATTCGGGAACCACCATGGACCGCCGTCACCTTCTCCTTGTTTACTCTGCCCCGGGATTCACAGGCTCCGCCCTACCAAGACCAGAAACGCAGGCCGCCCCCGCTTCTGCCTGGCGTCTATACATGGGGTCTAGGATCCGATCTCAGGACCTTCTGCCTGCAAGGCAGAGGCTTAACCCCTGAGCCACCTCTCCAGCCCCCTATATCTCTTTAAATAGAACAGTGTTTGAAAAGTTTCCCTTTAGGCAAATAGTCTATATGCTAAAGTGATATATTTGGGGGCTGGGCAGATGGCTCAGTTGGTAAAGTGCTTCCCACACAAGTATGAGGACCCAAGTTTGAATCCCAACAGACATGTGGAAATCTGGGTGGACTTGGATGCCACCAGTCTAGCCAATTTGTTAGCTCCACCTGTCTCAGAAACCAAGGTGGAGGGGCTGGAGAGGTGGCTTGGGGGTTAAGCCTCTGCCTTGCAGGCGGAAGGTCCTGAGTTTGGATCCTAGACCCCACGTATAGACGCTGGGCAGAAGCGGGGGCGGCCTGCGTTTCTGGTCTTGGTGGGGCGGAGCCTGTGAATCCTGGGGCAGAGTAAACAAGGAGAAGGTGATGGCGGTCCATGGTGGTTCCCGAATTCGCCCATGGCTCTATACACACACACACACACACACACACACACACACATTCACAATTGAATAAAAGAAAAAAACAAGGTGGCGATGTAATTGAGGAAGATATGTAGTGTTGACCTCTGGCCAGCATACACACATGTACACATGTGCATGTACATCCACACACACATACTTTTTTATGTAATGGTATTGGAAGGAACCTTGTGATTATGACAAATTGATTTTGCAAAACCAGTTTTGAATGAATCTGCTTTGAAATTTCTTAAGGATAGTCTATTCAGAGCTTTAGGGAACATTTCTCTGACCTTTTGGTCTGTTCTTCTCCATGTATCAAGTTCACCCTCTTCATAGGCTGATATTCTGGTGACAGCATTTCCCAGAGCCCCACACTTGGGGGAGGTCGGTGAGTCTGTCCTGTTGCTCTTTCCAGGAGCCCCAAGAGGCACTTGTATTGACTCTTTAACTGTTCACTCACCCTAAAAAGTCTTTTGACAAGAGAAGAGGACATGCTAACTCACTCATGCCTAAGATCTACGCCCACTCCCAAGCAGTCATGGCTTGGGAATTAGCATGATATGCTAATTGACTTACGTCAATACAGATCTGCACATGGAGTGGGGGTTATCAATTTCATGCAACGCACATACCTGAAAATTGGGAGAGGGTTGATTTCAAAGAGGAACATTCAGATTCTTTTGTAAGGAGGTTCAGGGAATATTTGCCAGCCACCTCGTTAGCAAAACAAATTCTAGTGCTGTAATAATAATTGTGGACATTCAATGAATACTGTGTGGCAGGTATCACTTACACCACTTTGCAGCTATATTAGTTAGAGAATGTATTTGGCTTGATATAAGGAAATAAATGAAAGAGCAGAAGCTTAGCAAGAAGGATTGTTTTTTTGTCCTATAAGATATGAAGCCAAGAAACAAGCAGCTTTACTTTGCTATCCATGTCTCAGACATGTCTAGTATTGCAAATCTTAGTGTGAGGCTTGCTTTCTAATAATGCTCACAAGATGACTGCTTCTCATCTAGGTATCTCATCCTTGTTCCAGTCTAAACAGGGAAAGGGAAAAGAGGAAAGTCTACCAACAGACATGTTGTCTTTTTATCAGGAAAAGAGCTTTTCTGGAAGCCCCAGCTCATAGATTTCTGCTTATGTTTCATTTGGCCAGAATGGTACCACATGATCACTATTAACTGCAACAGAGCCTAGCAAATGAAGTTCTGTTGACTGAGTACATTTCTACCTAGAACTTAATTGGGATTGTATTGATAAGGAAAAGAAAGGAGAATGGTTATTGCTTAGATGACTGTCAATGGCTCCCACGATATGGATGAACTCATTTATTCCTTCTATCAATCCACTGTGGCTAGAACTATTACTAGGACATCCATAAAGAGTATATGTTTTGTGCACACTGCTGTTAAGTAGTGGCAGTAGAATCTGAACCCACGCAAGCTGACTCCAGAATCTAGATCCATTATGGTCTGAAACTTGTTCTGACCTATAGGCCAGACCACATTTCTCCTGTTGGATGCATATCCACTCCTGAAATGCAAACCTGTCCTAGAAATGGTAGCCAATATTTATGTAGTACTTTAAAATGTGGAAACTGAGACTCAGAGGAGATATGTGTGTTGCTGAATGTTGTTAAGTGGCAGAACTGATAACTTTGGGAAATTACAAGAACTTAATTCTTTCTTAATCTTTCTACTCTTCCATGCACAGAAGTTTAGTTTAGTTTTTTAGAAAATGATGGTATTTTGTCCCAGGCCCCATATTAACTTTATGACCTTAGGGAAAAACTTTGAATCCCTTGCTACCATGCTTTCCTGGTATTCTTTTCATGTCCCATAACAGCAAGAACATAACGCATCAACAGAAGTTGTGCTTAATAGTGACAGAGACATAAAAAGAAGGAAAAACCAGCTGTGGTGGCTCCCACCTATAATCCTGTCACTTGGAAAGAGGAGGCAGGAAGATTTCCATGAATTTGAGGCCAGCCTGATCTACACAGTAAAGGCCTGTCTCAAGCATCCAACCCCAAAGAAAGGTGATTTTTATCTCACATGATATAAGAATCAGAGCTTCATTCAGAAAACAAAAACATTACTTACAAACAGCCCTTACTGACATATTAAAGAGAAAGAATCATTAAACATGGAAATTTCTTGCAGTTAATTACCTCAGGTTATTTCATATTACTTTGTCATTTCAATTGCTTGACAAATTTTACTGAGTGACAGCCCACCTCACTGGGATAAATTAATGAAATCTCACTACATTGCTAATATCTCAGTTTGGTTATAAGTGTTATTTTTCTTGTTTTTCTCAAATATTTGAAATCTTTAGCTTATAGCTTTGTTCTATTGTGATCTATGCACTCCAATATAGCTAACTGTCTTTTTCAATTTTACCATCTTTTAAAAGTGATTTGATGCTTACTTTCCTTATCAGGCTATAAGCTTCATGAAGGGAGGACTTTATTAGTTTTATTAATTGTGCTATTCCAGAGTTTAGAATAGTACCAAGCACACAATATCTTTTATTTTGGTGATGCTACTGGATATAGACTATAAAAATTTTCTAAGAATATTGTAGAATATGGTTTGACTTCAAAATTCATGAAAGAGCTAGGTGTGGAAGTGTGCATCTGTAATCCCAGCACTAGGGAGGTTGAGACAGGAGGATTGCCAGGAATTCAAGGCTGGCCTGTATTACATAATTTGAGCTGGTCTAAGCAACAGTATAACCTCAATCTCAGGGCTGGGGACTTAATATACTGGTAGAGTGCTTCTCTGGCATGCACAAAGCCCTTGGTTGGATCCCTTTAAGGGGAAGAAAAAAGCCAGGAGATGGAGAATTGAAAAGAAAAGACATAGCTATTAAATAAAACAGAACCTTGTAGCATGTTGTTGAGCAGTACTGCTCAAAGCTCTGTTCTTCATTACATGGGAACTTATTTGAAACACAAAGTTCTGCATCCCACTGTAGGATACTGACTCAAAACCTTTAGGAAACAGGCGTGAAAAACTGTGATTTTGGTAAGCACATTAAATATATGAGAAGTACTTTTCTTTTTTTTTTTTTCAGGGGAGAGCGCGAACGCAGTCCCCCACTACCACAAATTATGCAGTCGAGTTTCCCATATTTGGGGAAATCACAGGGGTCAGCACATCCGGAGTGCAATGGATGAGCCTCGCCCTGGGAAAACTACCTTCATGATCATGGTATCTCCCCTGCCAGGTAAGTATGAGAAGTACTTTTCTAGAGAGTTTTTCATGTAGGTGATTTGCAAGAAACTTTCAGATTGCCTAGTCTTTGAATGCTATGAAAATAGGAGTATAAGGGAAGCCTAGAAGCTCAGACCTGTAAGCCCAAGCTACCTGTGGGGATTGAAAGCTCAAGACCTGCATAGGCCATAAGAGTGAGTTGAAGGCTAGCATGAGCAACTTAGAAAGATCCTGTCTCATAACAATTCTTTTGAAAAGGGCTCAGTGGTAGAGTGCTTGTCTAGTATGCATGTGGCCCAGCATTGACAAGAGTAAAGTTCAGCTGTAGAAAGCCAACCTCTTATTAAGTTCATATTCTCCTTTGAAAGACCTCAAATCAGATTTCAATTTCCTGCTTCACGTTAGAGGGCTTAGCTTGGTGTGATACGTGTCTGACTCCAATGCTTTAGCAACACCTTCGTCTAATTAAACACTGTTCATTCCACAGATCTGAATTAGAAAATGACTTCCTTGAAGAAGTCTTCCCTTGCCTCTTGACTCTCTCCCAATATGCATACTTGTCTTTTGCAATTTGATCATCTTTTGAAAATGATTTGACATATTCTTTCCCTATCATGCTATAAATATCAAGAGGGGAGGGACCTTATTAGTTTTATTAATTGTCCTACTCAGAGTTTAGTACCCAACATACAATAGATGTTAAAAAAATATAGGGTGGATGAATAAGATGAATGAAGCCAAGATAAGCATAAATGTTCTGAAAGAAAAATTTTCCAGAGGTTTTCCTATAAACTCTAAGTCATCTAAGGCAGTAAAGAGGCTACACTTTTGAAATAAATGCTATGAATCTTTCCCAGGGCTTGTTTTAGTAGAATAATTTTGACATTCTTTGTAGAAACTAACTATTCTTTTCCATGTTCATGTGCACAAAAAATGGTTTTCAGGACGTAATGGTGGCCAAAAAAAAAAAAAAGCTTGAAAAATCATGTGTGTGTGTGTGTGTGTGTGTGTGTGTGTGTGTGTGTGTGTATGTGTGTGTGTGTGTGTGTGTGTGTGTGTCTGTGTGTAACTGTGTATATAAAAGGGCACTTGAGTGTGTGTGCCTATGGAAACCCAAGGGTGACATCAGGAATCACTCAGGATTGCTCTACTTCCTTATTGCTTTACATTGGGATTTCCTAGGTTCCACTTCGAGGGCTGAAAGTACAGGCCACTGGTCATTTTCTTCTGGTGTTTTTTTTTTTTTTTACCTGGGATTCGGGATCTGAACTCAGGTCCTTTTGCTTGCAAGGCAGAAGCTTTAACCCCTGACCTATCTCTCCAGTCCTTAAAGAACCATTTTACAAGCAAGAAGCAGTTCTTTCATCTGTTGGCAGGTATTACCACATCACTATCTTACATTGTGAGGTTGCCTAAGCAACCTATTAAGGAATCATTCCAGAATTTCACTCTGAAAGATTCCAGATGAGGCCAGGGAAACCTCTCTAAGTAAGACTTACCAACGTGAGAATGGATTATGTTCTGAGCCTGCAGGTCAGGCTGATAGATTCAGCAAACAGCAAAATAAAGATCTAGGGATCTGTTTTCCTTGAGTCTGTGTGCAGGCTAACATCCAGAGGAAAGGGTAAGAACACTTAGTGGATAGGGCTCTGGGTGGGCTTGGGGCCATGTAATTGTCAACCTGCTTCCTCTGTTTGGTTATTTGTTTGGCCCAACTTTTGTGAACTTTGTGTTATAGATATATGCTTCAATATGTATGTATTGGGTAGAATCATGTCACCTTGATGGAATGGAAAAAAACATTGGATAAGTCACAAGGCTATGACTTTGAGGTCACTGCTTTACTCTCTTCCAAAATGGAGATCTTTGAGGACCTCTTTCTTGGACAGGCCTGAAGGACAGAGTATATCAATCCATCACAGATTTCATCTGTTGACAAGGCTTTAGACCAAGATTTTCACAATAGTCTTGTAGTATAATTTTGTCGTTTGTGCCTAGCTCAATTTTACTCAGTGTCCAGTGTCTGGTACTTTTACATGAAAGGAACATGTATCACCACATAGTCTTTGTTCTACGTTTATCACATAGTGACAAATTATAGTTCCCACCAAAGGAAAAAGGGAAAAATATGTGATTACCATCTTTTGCCATTTATTTATATTCTAGGTGTCACAGTGAAATATGTGCAAAATGTAAGCACTCACAAGATAAAGGAACAGATTGTGGCAGTACTTGAAAATATAGCTCTCTAAATAAGAAGCAGTTCTGATAAGCATATTTGGGGTTCAGGCAAGACATGTATAGACTCTGAAAATCTGAACTGTATTCTGCCAAATAAATTACTTGAGTACAGAATCGTAGGTAAGGGTAGATGTGGATCCCATGACAGTAGATGTGTCTCCTTTGGTGTACAGACTCACCTCAGCCTCTTTCCAGATTGTTCTTTCCTAGCGTTCCTATTTGTTTCTTCCTCCTCTCATTCTTTGATGTTCCCCATGCTCTATCACGTTCTGCCTTATTTCTTTGAGACAGGGTCTCTCACTGAATCTGGAGTTAGACTAGCAGCCAGCAAGCCTTGGTAATCTTGCCTTTATCCCCCACAGTTCTGGGGTCATAGGAGTGCATGGCCATGCTTTGGCTTTTTATGTGGGTGTTGGGGATTTGAACTCAAATTCTCATGCTTCTGCAGCAAGTGATCTTACCTATGCAGTCATCTCACCATTCATCTTCATGGTTGCTTTATCTTCTCTTTAAACACCACAGCTATTATCCACAACCTCCTTAATATGACCTCTGAGAAGCCTAGGCTTCTGCTGGTTGTAGGGCATTTCAACAGCAAGGTGTCATGGCTGCCCAAATTTAGTTTTTGCCACACTAAACATGCTTTGCTTATTCACTTTTATATGATACTTGTACTCTCTATTGCCCTATTGCAATTAATGTTATCTCCTAGATTGTAATTGTTTAGACGACAGTTATCATGTTTGTTCTGTCTACCACTGTGCCTTCATGCCTGGCACAATACCCAGTAAGTATTGCTGGACAAATAATTAATCCATGTATTCCAAACCAGAAACCTTGGAATCTTCCATGATGTCTCTGTCTCCCTCATGTCCTATGCCCAGGCATAGACTAGCAAGTCTTGTTTCATGGCACTATTTTCTTAGGTTCCTCCCTCCTTTTCATGGCTACTGCCATGGCATTCATTCAGCTCTTACAATCTGTCTCCTGAAATATTGCAAGAGCCTCCTCTGTGATTTTCCTGTTTATTTTCTTCCAGTTGATCACCAGTCGATCCCCCAGAGTGATCTTCCTACAGCTTGAATCTAATAAGATTCAAGATGAAACGGTGCAATCTGGCATCCTCAAACCACATCCATGCTTTAGAAAATGACTGTATTTCATTGATTTTTAAGATGTACTTTTTTAAAATACATTTTGGCATCTCTGATTTGGGAAAGTGTCTTAAAATTGACAAAGTGTCACAGTTTGATTGGTTTTCTTTCTTACTAGTACATAAAATAACGACATACTCTATAATTTGTGGCATCTTAACTTTGCTGAAATGTACTCAAGCAGACATTTAAAAAAGCAAGATCATGCATAAAAGTACGCTTCACTTCCCCTAAAAAATCGCATCAGGCATCACTGGGCCAGGATCTTTGGATAGCAACCTCAGAGGAGCTACTATAAATAGTGGCTGCCTCATTTAGATTAAAAACTCTCCTGTGTCTGTGGTGTGTACCAGATTGTTATCTGCCCCAGCCCCATTAAACAGTTTGAAGTCACCTTTCCTGACAGGTAGGTTGAATTCCAAATTCTTTGTTGAGATTTGTAAGAATGCCCAACTGTCACAAAGCTACCTCTCCAGGTTAATATGTCTCCCCTCTGCTCTGTACACTTTTTATTCTCTATCTCAGGATGCATTACTCAAATACAAAATGCTCCTGTACCCCTGCCTTGCGTTTCCTTATTTTTGGTGCTCAATGAAACATTTCTTGGCTTTCCAAAGAAGAGCTGGTTTTTTTGTGGACTCCAGTAGTATGTGGGCATATCTCTGTGCCTACACTCTGTTTATTGAAATTATTTGTGTACACATCTGTGTGTCTTGTCTCACTGTGAGCATGTAGGGGAGTGCATCACAAATTTATTCATTGTCTCTCTGTGTCATATCTAGAATATGTTCAGCAAGTATCTCTTAACTAAGGGATGAATGAACTATGCCTTCTTTTTTTTTTTTCCTGTTTCATATAGATAGCCCAGACAAGCCTCCAGTCTAGTATGTAACTGAAGTTGGACTTGAACTCCTGATCCTCCTGCTTTTACCTCCCAATTGCTGGACATGCCTGCCAACTTTGGTTGTTTTCTATATTTACTGTATGAACCTGTACATAGATTTTTTTTATGTGTGTAGATGTGGGTGTATATAGGTGTGTGTAGCGGAGGTACTATATGTGCCTGAGGAGGATCAAGGGTGACATTGGGAATCACACTGGATTTCTTTACCTCCTTATTGCTTTGCTCTGGGGTTTCCCAGGCTCTGCCTTCCAGGGCCATAAGTGCAGGCCACCGCCATTTCTGCCCAGCATTTTATGTGGGATCTGGGATCCAAACTCAGGTCCTTCTGCTTGCAAGGCAAAGGCTTCACTCCTGAGATATCTCTCCAGCCCTGCATACAGATTTCTATATGAATAGAGAATTTTAGTTCTCTAGAGTGACTGCCCTGAAGTAGGACTGCTGTTATATGGTAAGTGTAAATTTGACTTTATAAGAAACTAGCAAACTCTTTTTTCAGAGTGCCCACAACACTTTTCATTCCTATCTGCAAGGTTTTAAAGTTCTAGTTAGTCTTCTTTCTACCAGTGCTGGCTATTGTTAGCATTATAATTTTTTAAACCATGCTAATAGGTGAATAAAAGCATCTCATTGTGATTTAAATTTGAATTTCTCCTTCCTGAAAACAAATTAAACTCACCACAAGTTCCATGGTACTTCAAGGTGATCTGTTGCCTTTAATTTACCTTTTGGTACTTTCTTTCCAGAGTCCCATTGTTTATTGCTGTGTATCGGACTGACAAACCTATTAACTTAAAACAATACACACTTACAATCTCAGTGTTTCTGTGAGACACAATCCCAAACATGGCTTACTTCTAGCTCAGGATCTGTCGTGGGCTTCTTCTACATAGGGGGAATTGGCTAAGCTGTAGTCATCTGAAGGCTTGACTGGGGAAAGTTACTTCTGAGCTCCTGTGGTTGCTGACAAGATAGCTGCCTCTTGGTCTGTTTGACTGAAAGTTTTAATTCTTTGCTGGCTTTTGGTCATCGACCCTCCTGGTCCTTTGTCCTGTGGACCTTCCAACAACATGCAACCAAGGAAATCTTCATCTTTCTAAGATAAAAGCCTTCTCAAAGCTTACTGCACTTTAGATCACAACAGCTGTCTCAGTCTGTTATTCTGGCTGCTAACCATGCAATTCTCAGCAGATATATCTGGAGAGCTCTGACCTTCATGAACTTCTTCCCCGATAGTGACTCGCAGCTCACCTTCAGGTTCTTTAATGATTTCCTGCGACTTGTCAAATGTGGCTTCTTTTTTCCTTTTAACTTAATATGATTTTTCAGTAACTAGAACTTATCCTTGAAAATAGCCTTGATCCTTTTTCTTTATGACAAAAATTAGTTCTCATTCTTTTAGTCTCTCCAGAAAGGAACAGACTCTTTAAATCAAGGTTCTTTGCAGTTTTTGGATTATAAACCCCTTTACAGTGAAAGTTTCTTTGAGAGTGAACTTGTGATACAGATTTTTTTTATTTACAACTAATACTACTGAACTCATACATTGTATTCATGATCAAACACATAGAAATAGAGACGGTGATTAGAATAAAAAAATACAAATAGAAATTCTAATGTATTGTTTTCTGCTCTGTAACAGATCTCTGTTTGTTTGCTAGAGGAGGCAGGTACCACAATATTGGAGACAGTTAAGAGATAAGTGCTGATTGAATATGATTGTTTACTATTGATCCCCCACCCTACTGTGATTTGGCACTGAGTTTACAGGGACCATGAGTGGATAGACCCCTTTAAATACTCTCCACCAAACAGATCTGTGCACATTACATTATTTTTTCAGTCTACGCCTCAATTATGCTGCTGTGCCTAGATCCTGGTTTTTTTTTCTGTATCCCATATTTGTGTGTGTGTGTGTGTGTGTGTGTGTGTGTGTGTGTGTGTGTGTGGTGTGTGTGTGTGTGTTTGGGGGGGGTGCGTCCATGTACATTCACATCTGTATGTATGAGTGCTTGTGTACATGTGTATGAGTGTGTGTAGAGGCCTAAGGTTGATATCGGGAGTCCTCGATTGGTCTTCTTAATTATTTTTTAGGACAGGTTCTCTAATGAAACCTAGAGTTCATAGATAGGGCTAGTCTGGCTAGCTACCTTGCTCTGGGAATTACCAGTTACCATCTTCTTAGGTCGGAATTACAGCAAGCCACCATACCTGCCTGACATTTTTATGTGCAATTTGGGGATATGAACTCTGGTCCTTTTGCTTGTGAGGCAAGTGCTTTAACTGCTGAGCCATCTCCCAGTTTGTGTGCCTAGATTCTTGTATATTCCTCAGAGTGTGCCACGATCAATAGCAGCAGATGCTTATTAGAATTACTTTGTCTTGGCAGAGATTAGAGCAGTGGCCAATTCCAGGAAGAATGAAATAGGAGAGCTTTGTCTACACTGTCCTTTCTCCCTCTTGTTGGTAGCCAGCATTCTCCATCTTCCTCTATCATGCCACAGCTTGTTGCTATCATGGCCTCACTAAGTATTCTGGTTTGTGTTTCCTTGGTAGTGGAGTCTGAAGCAAACAATTTAGAGCAAGAAGCTTAAGTGGAAGCTGAAGACAAAGACAGTGAAAGAGTGAGGAAGTAGGAAAAGGAAGGCAATATGGAAGTTCTGCCTGCAGAGGTAGAGAGGCAGCTGTTTATGTGTTGGCAGGCATCTTTACCCACCTGCTCTAAGCACCTCTATTATAGGAATGCATTTCTGGACTGGGAAGATGGCGCAGTGCTTAAAGTGCTTCCTGCACAAACAAAAGGACTAGAGTTGAGAGTCCTGTGTTGCACATAAAATGCCAACTGAGTGTGGCAGTCAAACCTTTGGTGAAACCACAGAAGGCAGAGACTGGATGTCTCCTAGAGCAAGCTGGCTAGCCAGATCAGCTCTGTTAGTGAGCTCTGGGTTGAATTAGAGACCATTAGAGAGAATACGGTGGAAGAGTGATTGAGGACAATGCCTGATATCAACTCAGCTTTGGGCCTCCATATGCAAAGCACATACACATATGCACACACACACACACACACACACACACACACACACACACACACACATATCATGCACCCATGAATGTAAACACACAAGCTCATGCTAACACACAAGCTCATGCTCATGAAAATGGGAAAACTATAAAGCAATGCAGTTCATTCAGTTCCCCTCTCTCATTCCCTCTTCTTGCTAAGTACTGGAGAATATGCATATTTATGAAAGCAGCCCCTTTTCCACACCTTTCCTGACTTAGGTCTGCTCGGTCACCAGGTTTGTTCATCACCATCGATTCTTTTAGAAAATCTTTTTCTCATCATCTCTAATAGAATAGGCTCTCTTTTGAAATGCTTGTTTTTATGTGGGTTCTGGAGATCAAACTCAGGTCATCAGAATTGTGCAGCAAATGGCTTTACTCAATGAGCCATCTCCCTGATCTGTGCCCCCACAGTGACCTCTATCTGTCCCATTAAAACTCGACGATCCCATCTTGCTTTCATTTATTCATGTAATATTGCCTGTGCCTAAAACTGTTAAAGATACCTGGAGCTTATAATACAGTAGAGGAGATAGATTTTTCATTTGTAATTTTATGCCATTTCTTATTTACTTACATGTTCGTCCCATCCATTCACATATATTTTGTTCATCATTTATATCCTTTCCTTCAGCATATCAAATAATTTTTTTCCCTGACTCTCATGTAGTCAGATTTACCTGGAACTTAATGTGTATTTGAAGATGACCCTGAACTTTTAATCAGCCTGCCTTCATCTCTCAAGCACTGAAATGACCAGTGTGTGCCACCACACCTGGCTCAGCATCCCATCTCTCTCTCTTTCTTTCTGTGTGTGTGTGTGTGTGTGTGTGTGTGTGTGTGTGTGTGTGTGTGTGTGTGTGTGTTTGTGTGTGTGCATGCCTGCGCTTTGGGTTTCCCCTCTGAGAAATCATTGTTAAGATTAAAGTCTTGAAAGATTTTTTTGGTTGTTGTTCAATGAACTTTTTCTTCATATTTTCTTCTTAGAAGTTTTATTGGTTCAGGTCTTGCATTTAAGACTTTAATCCATTTTGAGTTGATTTTATTTGTGAAAGTATGAGATAAAAATTCTAGTTTCATTCTCCTGCCTGTGTTAATTGATTTTTGCCAATACCAGTCATCAACCTGATACAATAGAACAGAACCTTTGGGCATACTTATGAAGATTTAATTAAGGGAAGCCTGTAGAAGATAATCTAATTGATATGGGAAGGCCCAGCCCATATTGAGTGGGATTGGACAGGGGGATAAGGTAGAGAAAACACTGCTGGAATTTGGCAGACTGGCAAGCTGGAAGATATGCTTTGGCCCTTGCACTTTCTCATCTTTTCCTATGGATGTGATGTGCCCATATACTGGTATTACTGTCCTGCTGCAATGGAATAGACCCCTTAATCCCCTAAATTGTTTGGGACATATATTCAGTACAGCAATGAAATGCAAAATTAATACAAGTATCATCTTCAGTTACTTTCTTCACTGTTTCAGAGTTTTCATTGTCAAAGCTTTATCATGTCTTTGATTAGATACATTCCTAGGTACTTTGTGCATTCATTTTTTGAAACTCTGGAAATAAGATTTTTTCCTTATTTCTTTCTCAAAACGTTTTTTATTAACATGTAGAAAAGGTATTTAATTTTTGTATGTTGATTTTGTGTTCTGCAACTCTTCAGAAAGTGTTTATCTAATAGGTTTTCAGTGTTGTCTTAGGGGCCTTTTATGTATAGATTGGTATCATCTTCAAATAGCAATAATAAAATATCCTTCTATGTGTATTTCTTTTATTTCCCTTGATGTACTGTTTTTCTAAGACTTCAAGCACTATGTTGATAAGAATAGAGAACATTCTGACAACTAACCTGCAATTCCAGTCCCTGCGCATAATTTCTTTTTTCTTTTTGTTTTTCTGTTTGTGCTTATGTGTATAGGTGCTTATGCATGTGTACATGTGTGTGTAGGATAGTTTATCAGTAACTGTCCGTTTTGTCTTGTGAGACAGGCTCTCTCACTGGGACCTGGAGCTTGCTGTTTCAATTAGAGTGGTTGTTCTTTAACCTCAGGGATTTTCCTGTCTCTGCCTCTCCAGCATTAAGATTGCAAGCACACGGCACCATACTAAGATTGTTTTACTTGGATTCTGATGATTAAATTTGGGCCATCATGCTTTTACAACAAGCACTTTACGAAGCGAACAATCTCTCTAGCTTCTTATAGGATTTCTTTAATATCTTCTTCAATGCTGGCTTAGTAATTTTAAATTATTTTAGTTTATCCTTGATCTTGGAATGACTTTGTTTCTCCATCAGTTTTAAATGACACCATTGCTTGTTGTATTGTCTTTGTTGCTAGTTATCTACTTTGAGAGTTCAAAACATACCATTCCATACTTTGCTGAATTTTACAGTTTCTGGCGAGATGTCTGATTTTTTGATGGCTTTACTTTAGTGCATGCCCACAGAGTTTAAAAGAGAGCATCAGCTGTTGCAATATGTCACTTTCCTTATTTCCTTGAGACAGGGTCTCTGGCTGAACCTGGAGCTAGACTGGAAGTCAACACATCCTAGTGATTCTCTTATCTCTGTCCCATAAAGCACTGAGGTTATAGGCATGTGTGACCATGTCAACTTTTTATGTGAGTACTCAGGATTTGAACTCAGGTCCACAGACTTGCACAGAAAGGGCTTTTGCTATGGAGTCATCTTCCCAGTCCCTCTTGTGGCTTTTAATCTTGTTTCTTTGTTGTGTAGTTTGATATTTTGATTGGCTTGTGTCTTGGAGAGTTTCTGTACTGGTCATGTCTGTTTATGGCTCTCTTTAATGCTTTTTGTGATTAAACATGCATTTCTTTCACTAGATTTTTCTGGTATAGGTAATTCTATTCTTTTACCATTTATCTTATCTCCTTTTGCCCCATGGATTCTTACATTTGGTTTCTTGCTCATACCCCAGAATTTGTGTGTGCATGTGTGTGTCTGTGTCTGTGTGTGTACGAGAAGACGTTTGAGTATGTGTGTCTGTAAGGTCCAATGACATTGGAAATCATCTATTGTTTTACCTTCTTATTGCTTTTGGTCTGGGGTTTCCCATTCTTTGCTTTCTGGGCTAGAATTACAGGCCACTATCATTTCCACCTACCATTTTTACTTTGGACCTGGGATCAAAACTTGGGCCTTTTACATTCGAGATAAAGGCTTTAACCTCTGAGTCATCTCTCTAGTCCCCATACTCCAGAATTTTGAAAAGTTATGACTGTGCCTGTTTATATTTGTTTTTTGTCAATGTATGAATGTAGTATTTCAATGCACTCATTTTCTCTCGATTCTCATTCTTATTTTGCGTGATCTAATCTGTTGGTGATGCTTTCCATTGTCATTTTTCTTTGAGTGATGAGTTTTCATTTATAACAATTTTCTCCAAATCTCTTTTTATCTGTTGCTCACTTTCTTTTCTACATTGCTGATTTTCTTATCTATGTCCTTTCCTTCATTTATCTGTTTGTTTCCTCTTTGAGAATTATTGATCATTTTCTTTTTTTTATTTTTTATTTATTTATTTATTTTTTATTATTCAATTGTGTTTGTGTGTGTAGAACCACGGGCAAATTCGGGAACCACCACGGACGCCTCCACCTCCTCCTTGTTTACTCTGCCCTGGGATTCACAGGCTCCGCCCTACCAGGACCAGAAATGCAGGCCGCCCCCGCTTCTGCCTGGCGTCTATACGTGGGGTCTAGGATCCGAACTCAGGACCTTCCGCCTGCAAGGCAGAGGCTTAACCCCTGAGCCACCTGTCCAGCCCCCAAGAGAATTACTGATCATTTTCATAAAATGGATTTTTGATATTTCGTCCAGCATTTTAAACATTTCAGTATCTTTATTCAGCAATTCATGAGTTAAGATCTTTTGGAGGTGTTGGATTGCCATACTTTTTTCTAATTTCTTGAGTTTCTATGTTGCAATTTGTATATGTGTTGATTTGGATGCCCATTCCACTTTCATTTGGAGATAATGTTAGTGAGCAGCCTAGTCCCCCTTTTTTTTTCTCTCTGTTAGGACTGGAGAGTGAACCTAGGGCTTCATGTATGCTAGGCAAGCATTCTACCCAGAGTTATCTTCCCAGATATTTTATTTTGAGACAGAGTTTCTCTAAGTTGACCATGGTGGCCTTTAACTCAATTTGTAGCCCTATAGGGCTTTGAACTTGTGCTTTTCCTGCCTCAGCCTATAAGTAGCTGTGAATCCAGGATATATCATTGGGCATGACTGAGAGCCTACTCTTGAGGGTCTGATCCCTAGTACCACTCAAGGAGAAGACAAACTGCTTTTAGGCTTGGTTTCTCTGTCCCTGCCCCAGTCTTGGGGATCCATGGCTAGAGCCATCGGTGGTTATTCATTGCATTGCTTTTGTTTCTTCCCATTTTCAGTTAATCCTCATTTATCCTCTTTGTGATGTCCAGAGATCTCCCAGTCTTTGGAAAAAGATTTTATTCTTTGTCATTCTGGCTCCGCTCATTCACTTGTTACATATAGGCAGCTTCAAATCTACCATTCCATCTTTAAAAAAAACCCTAAGTTTAAAAATATTTATGTCAAATACATGATCCAGAGGTTGGCCATTGAAATAACCATTTGGGTTATTTCTTTCCTTTTCTTTCTTTCTGTGAATAAACAACTATTTGGTGAGTATGTCCTATGCTCTAGATGCCAAGAAGACTAACACGGATCCTTTCCTTTAGGATTTAATTTGTAAAAGGATAAATCAGAACCCATGTTAGAAACTCTGTGATGGGGCACACCCATGATAATGGAGCCAGGATGACTAATTTGGTGATTCAGAAAAGGCTTCACATAGAGGACATGACATTTGAACAACTGTGTCTAGACAGAGCCATCATTTAATCACTGTGGATTGAACAGGCGCTTGACTGGAAATTTAGCCATGTAACTACATAGTCCATGTTTTTTTCAGGAGCCTGGGTAATTGTGCTATCATTTATAATGCGTGTGACAGTTTCGTCAGATCTGAGCCTTGGCGTCCCTGCCCTGGAAACCTATATGGTTGTATTGCTTCATAATGAGGCCCTCTGGTAACATTTAATATGCTAATGAAGTACAGTGGCCTAAAACTGCCTTCCCAGTTATTTTTAAAGGGACTCCATTAGTTTAAATAAGTACCTATTTTCCGAGATCTCCTGTGGCTCCCAAATGTAGGAAGGCATTGGGCTAAAGAGCGGCTTGGGTGGGGTTATGGAATGGTTATAGCTGGCAGAGCTGGACAGTAAGTGTGAAAATATATATGACATGTAACCAGCTAACAGGTGTTTGGGAGGAAGATCGCTGATGGCACAGCTATACTCAACCCAAGTCTCTGTGAATAAGTGCATCCTAGGCTTTCTTGTAAGGTAGATAAGCTGCTGACATTAGGATCTGTTACCGACATTGGTGCTTCGAGTTTTCCACGTACCTTCTTCCTCTTCCAGCTGAACCCCTACAAAACTACAGGTTACTTACCTGTTTCCTTTTTGCTAATGAAGGAAAGGTAAGTAGGTTCTCCAACAAGAAGCTAATTGAACAAGTGGGGCAATATAAATGTCATATGAACTATTTTCCATCCTTGTCTACCAACCTATGTCCTTTAAACCCATGCCTTTCTAGTCCTTAGGAATGTTTCCCTACCTCTCTTAATTATTTGATTGCTACTGCAGTGTTTTTTTTTAAACCACCTTTAGTTGATCTAGAGAATGTTTTTCTATCCATATTTACTGAATTTTCCTTATCTAATTCATACTAACGTGGATTAGTTTTGCAAGCAGAGGCTGGATTCTGCCTGGATTGAGTATGGTCCCCTTGGAAGGAGTCACGTGACTGCTGACATTGCAGCCCATTACTTGAGCACATCTCTTTATTCAGGCTAGAAACAGCTGGGTTGTGGCAGACAGCTATGCCTTATGGGGTAGGACTAGCTCAGCCTTCTCTGGGTGTGGTTCTGGGCTTGCTTTCCAAGCTGAAAAGCACAGTAGCTTGGCACCGTTCTACTTATTTCTCTGTGCATGTGTGAGTTTGTACCTCTTTTCTTTCAGACATCTGCATTCCCTCGTACATAAGGCTTTTCTCATCTTTGTTTCTTCCAAAACACCGGAAGTGAAGAAAATCTCTGCCTTGGTCAAGGGGAAGATACAGGTAATATTTCTGTTTATTCTTAGGCACCAACGGCAAGCTGTTTTGTATACTTTAAGCATCACCTTGCATGGTACCGGAAGAGGGAATACACATTCACTGGAGTGTATGCTATTGCTTTGCGATTTCTTGAAATAATATTTCTTAAGGATACTGGTTATAAATCAGTTGTTATTTTTAAAAGACATACATATGACTTTGCACTCTGAAAGTCGCAACCTATTGCAAATGAATCTGATATTTTGAAAAACTTATTTTTGGGGTGAGATCTAGGAAAAGGGGGATGGGATACTTTGAGAAACAGTTCAAGGCAGGTCCTTATGGACTTTTCTGTAAATTCTTCTATACAATTTCATATTTAGAAGTTTTCCTTTCCCTCCTTTGGCTTCATGTAACCTTAGGATACCATAAAGTTTCCATCTATCAGTAGAAAATGATAACAATTCTTCACAATTTTCAAGAAATCTGTTCAGTGGTTTAATTGTTACATAGACTGATAAGACCAGATCCTAAAACCAAGGAATATACTAGCCTTTCAGTGGCAGACATTTTCATTATTTTTATTGTTGTTTTGGGTTTGGAACAAAGTCTTCCTTAGTAACCCAGGTTGGTCCGAACCTCACCATGTAGCCTGGACTGTTCTAGAATTTGGGAACAATTCTCCTGTCTCAGCTTCTTGAATACAAAGATTATCGCATGATTCACTATGCCCAACTTAACTTTAGGTTTTCCTTTTTTGTCTTTGCTTTAAATTCTTTCATCTATCTACCCATCTATCTGTCTATTGCATGTGTTTGTGTATACATTCATGTACCATGCATGCATGTGAAATTCCTGTTAGGAATTGGTTCTCTCCTTTTACCATGTGGGTCCCGGGATTATACTCAGGTCCTCAGACTTGTTGACTCATTTTTTTTTTTTTTTTGCATCCCCCCTTTTTTTCTTTTTTTTTTTTTTAGTATTTTTTTTTTGAAACATGGTCTCATGTATCCCAGGCTGGTCTTGAACTTTCTTTTAGCTAAGGCTGACTTTGAACTCATGATCCTCCTTCACCTCTCAAGTGTGGTGATTACACATGTGTTCCACATTCCCATTCTTTTTAAATTTTTATCTAGTTTTACACTCACAATAAGTGGTTGTCCCTGCCCACCTCCTTCCTGCTTCTTCCCTCTCCTTTTCTTTCTTTCTTTCTTTCTTTCTTTCTTTCTTTCTTTCTTTCTTTCTTTCTTTCTTTCTTTCTTTCTTTCTTTCTTTCTTTCTTTCTTTCTTTATTTTTATAAAAAATTTAATTATACATTTTAAAATTTTTTTACCACTTCCCTCCCTCCCCCCTCCTCCCCCCGAACCCCCTCCTCCCCCTCCTCTCCCTCCCCATCCCCCAGTGCCTCCCTCCCAATTCCCAGAGAGTCCTTTATTGTGTACGCCTAACTCTCCACTGGGTCCTCCTCTCCGATGACATATAAGGACCCAGTGGCATTTCCATAAGCCCTTTCTCTTGTTCCCCTTAAGCATAGGATCACTACTATGGCTGTCAATCCCTTGCCTCCAGGGGTCTCGGTGCCCTTAACAGATGCTAGACTTTATGAGGGCAACAGTGCACTGGACATTGCGCAGGGCATACAAAGTCCCATTATGATTGCTTTGGCCCCAACTATTGTTGAGAATCTTGCAAATCGTTGCTCCTCCCATCCTTTTGCTCTTACAATCTTACCGCCCCCTCTTCCGCAAATGTCCCTGAGCTCCAGGATGGGGAGAGATTAGGCTGTCCTAGTTCTATGTGATTGATATAGAGTCTCTGAAGTTCTGGATTCCTCCCTTTATCAATCCATCCTACTCTCTCCCACCCTCTCATCTATCTGCTTCTGTGGGCTCCAGGGTCCCTTTGGATTGTTTCCTCTAGCAGGGGCTCAGGCCTTTGTGGCAGATTAAGTGGTCCTTCCTTGGATAGGTCCACTGATGGGGTATTCCTCTTCACCTGTCTAGTCCTAGCCCCTAAGATTCCCACTGTATGTAATTATTTCTCTGAGTTCCTCCCTAGTCTATGGGGGAATGTTGATGTGTCAGCCATTGTGGAGGTCTAGTGAGGATAAATCTCATTGCATGGGTTCCTGAATGTAGCAGCCCTGTCTTGAGTGGATTCTTGACCACCAGTGAATCTCCCCATCTTTAGATTCTTATAATCTTACTCTTCCCTTCTTCAGGGTTCCCTGAGCCTTAAGATGGGAAGAGATTTGGTTGGCTTGATTCCAGCTGAGCATTTCAGGGTCACCAATACTCTGTGTTTTAGTTGGTTGCTGTTGTTTATTTCACTGCTCCTCCATTGCATTAGGCTATATAGTGTTTGGTTTTGTGTTCTTTTCTTATCTAATGATAAAATGAAAAGTATTTAGGTGAAAGTTTACTTTTGAGTGTTTGTGGTTCGTATTGAAGCATCAATCCTGTCAGCTTTCTCCTCTTCACTTTTGTTTAGACTGGTTTACAGTGCTGCACACACCCGTCCTTTAATGATTACATAGAGTAGGTTTTCAGTTCTGCCACTGTATCAGGGAATATGATATTTAATTTCTTGGTATGCTTTCCTTCACCTGTAACATGGGAATAATGATACTACTGCAAAGGTTTGTTCTAAAAATTTATTAATATAATAAAAAACAAAGCACCTATTGTGCTTGTGATTAGCAGTCCCTTAATAAACAGTGGTGATTTTTATTTATTATTATTATTACTAGTATAGCATTCTTTCAAATCTTAGTGCTCTGGTGAGGACTAGGGAGACCATTTCTCTGCGAATCTTCAGCTCTCTCAAACCTCTAGATACCCATGGGGTTAAGTTTTTGAGAGTCTCCAAGCCAAGCATTCTGAAGGAAGTGATTTGAGCAGTCAGTGGGGACCAACTACATATACTAACAGATGCTCTTTGTTTAAGCCAGTTTCATTTCCACCACTGAGATCCTCACTAAGACCCAAGTACTAGCCCTTCAGGTACATGTTGTTAGCCCTCTTTCATGAGGAATCTGAGATAGAGAGAAGTTTAAGTCAAATTGAATTCAAAAGCTGGTTGTCCGACTTCAAGCCAAGGCTCCACTGGGCCAGTCATTGTTAAGCAGCAAATGTTGTTGAGATGCTTTCAGAAAGACCCCTTGTTAGGCTCTTTGGAAACCCCCTAATCAGCTTAGAGACTCACAATGAATATCCTTCTATTGAAGGCTTTGAGAAATCTTGCAGTAAAGAAACCTGGTCAGTCCTACTTCTCTCAGAACTTCTCAGATGGTGGTACCTTTTCTCCCCCATATCGCTATAATCACAAACTATACAGAAACTGGAAAACCTGATACAGGTTCCAACTGTTTCTTGATTAAGATAATTTCTGATGTGCCAACAGACATCTCAGGTACCTTTCAGGAGTGGATATAATTCCTTCCCTTTTCCTGTCTTTTCATTGATGAGACCCAGGAAGAATCACCTGACCAGTCTTAATAATTACCCTCATTCATTTGAGACCCTAGACACAAGCAAGTGTTATAGCATTGTACTATAAGTAGAAGGAGCTAACAGAAGGGATCTCTTTAGTGTGGCGTACCAAAGATTTTTCTACCCTGCCCTATGTCCCTTAGTTATAGGTAGGCCACAGAGAGCAGGCTATGAAACCTCTGTTCAGTAAAGGCCAATGTGAATGCAGAAAGGGAGCCTGGCAAAGTGACTACTGACAAAGTGTCTGTTTTCCCTTCCTTCCTGCTAGTGTCTACACATTCCACGGTGGAACAGTCGTGCCTTCCTGCTTAACTCTCAGTGTTGTGGTCAGGCGCAGTAGGTGATTGTGAATGACTTTCAGGTCCAGATTTCCTTCCCTTTGGACCAGAGCTGGTGTTGGAATTTTTTTTTTACAAAATCTAACATTTCTAGGAATAGCTGAGCTTCTGACATGGAGACGTGCCAGAAGTGGACTCATGGTCAAGGCGGCTGAGCCAAGATGTGGAAGAGATGCACTTTGTACTAAAATACTGCTAAGAACAATAAGAAGAGGTTGAGGAGGCTGCCAGACCCTGGAGAGCTGGCAGCACCGGAGGCGAGGCTGGCTCTAGAGCCATCTTCTGTACTTACCTTGTGTTTTCAGCTTTGCAATTAAAGTAGTTAGGATGAAAAGAAGTTGGCAGCATCGAACAGTTCCACCTCTAGCCCCACCCTCCCTGCACAGCAGAAACCTTTTAGCAGAGGACCTTCCTTTTGCCACTTGTCTGTGAGTGCCTGGCGAGTCACCACTTCATGTTTGCTTTGAAAACCATTCTTACTGTGGTTTTAAAGAAATGAGCATGATGTGTGATATCTAGGGGGTGTAGTGTGTCCAATCAGTGAGTCCAGGGTCTTTGGGACCCTTGCAAAAGCTCTAAGACCCTCAAACCTGAAAACTCCATAGAGAATCAGTTCTTCACATTCTGTTAGTGCACTAAGTGCACTTCTAATGCCGTCAGAAGGCAGGAATAGAAAAGGCTTAGGTTTACTAAGTAGTGCACAATCCCTAAATCATCTTTATCAGTTTTCCAGTTCGTCAGGGTGTCCTCAGAGGCACTGTGTGCCTGCCACACAGACTGCTTCCCCTCCTTTGCATCAAGATCTAGGTTGGCAGCCTGAGACAGTAGTGTCAGTCTCTAGCTTGTTTTAGGGCAACTAATCGGAACTACCTACTTACCTATCTAACTACCTAGCTTTCTTTTTGTCAGTCTCTAGCATGTTTTAGGGCAACTAATCGGAACTACCTACTTACCTATCTAACTACCTAGCTTTCTTTTTTCCTCTCTCCGTCCTTAATCCCTCCCCTCACTCCATTCCCACACCTTTCTCTCTCTTACCTGAGAGAGAAAAACAGTTTTAAAATAATCTGTTGATTAATAATATAACAGTTCTAACAGGCAATCAAAGAAGTCTAGCACAACACTCTCCATCATGAGTATAAAATGTACTTTAAACAAAGGCTATGTAAGTACCACCCATTTCGGCTTTAATAAAGGGCTTTTGTATCATCAGACTAGCACATAGCTATGTACAGAAATGATGCAATGATAATGACTTTTATGATTAAATTTTAAATGAGTCTATCTTACAAATATTCATTTTTATTCATCTATTCAGCATTTATGAAATCTATTCTTTGATACTGTGCAGATGCCAGAGATCCAGAGGATATTTAAAAACTCATGCATGGGACACATAGTATAGTAGAAATGTATTCAAGTTTCCTAAATTCTGAGTTTCTACTGAATCCTTTGTTGTTGTGTTTTTTTTTATTATTATCATTTATTCAACTGTGTGTATATGCGTGTGTATGTGCACGCGCGTGTGTCTGTGTGTGTGTTTCTGTGTATGTGTAGAACCACGGACGAATTCGCGAACCACCATGGCCGCCTCCGCCTCCTTCTGCCCCGGGATTCACAGGCTCCGCCCTACCAGGGCCAGAAGCGCAGGCCGCCCCCGCTTCCGCCCGGCGTCTATACGTGGGATCTGGGATCCGAACTCAGGACCTTCCGCCTGCAAGGCGGAGGCTTAACCCCTGAGCCACCTCTCCAGCCCCTGTTGTTGTGTTTTGAGACAGGGTTTTATTATGTACGCCGGATTGGCCTCAATCTCGTGATCCTCCTTCTTTTACTTCTTTAGTGCTGAGACTATATGGCATGTGCTACCACACCCAGCTTCATAGTGAACCTTTATTTTGAGAGAGAGAAAGAAAGAGAGAGAGAGAGAGAGAGAGAGAGAGAGAGAGAGAGAGAGAGAGAGAGAAGGCACACATATGCATGGCATGGTAGATAGGTAGAGAACAGAGGACAACTTTCAGAAGTCAGTTTTCTTCTATCATATGGGATTCCAGAGATTGAACTCAAGTCTCCAGGTTTGTGAGCAGGCATCTCACCTGATGAGCTATTTTGATGGCCCCCTAGTTAGTCTAATATATATAATATTGCTTATCGTGTGATGAATTACTGAGATGTAGCTGAGTACCAAATGTCTTTGGAGAGGCATTGCTTTACTTATTTATTTTTCTGGAAAAAGAAAAGCATGATTAAAATATATCTGTTCCTGTTGTTCAATTAGTGTTTATTGCCTACTCAAGGCCTAGGTCTTATGATTCATAACCAGGAATAGAAAAAATAGCATAAAGATGGAGAAAAGCCCAAGGAAGATATGGATACTGTGGGAGGACAATGTTCCCTCCACCGGGATATGGGGACTGCTTGCATCAGAGTCTCCTGAAGAGTACAGCTATTTATTTATTTATGCTCTTATTTATTTAGAGAATCCTTAGGATTGAACTTGAGAGCTTTGGTCATGCTCGATAAGAACTCCATCATTGAAGTGCATCCTCATCCTAAGATGCATTTTATTTATTTATTTTATGTGTGTGTGTGTGTGTGTGTGTGTGTGTGTGTGTGTGTGCATCAGAGGCACTATATGTCCCTGTGGAAGACCAAGGGTGACTTTGGGAATCATCCTGGATTACGTCTACCTCCTTCTTGCTTCCCTCTGGGATTTCCCAGGCTCCGCCCATCAGGGCTGGAAGTACAGGCTGCCATCATTTCCACCTGGTATTTTTACATGGGACCTGGGATCCAAACTCAGGACTTTCTGCTTGTAAGATAGAGTCTTAACTCCTGAGCCATCTCTCCAACCCATAAGATGCATTTTTAGTGCAGCTTTTCTTAAATTAAGTTTTATTAATAGTCTGTGAGCTTGTGTCTTCGCCACCTTGCCCCCAACACACACACACACACACACACACACACACACACACACACACACACACAAGAACATTGACTGGAAGATGACTTTAGGTCTAGAAGAATAACTTCAGAAGATGGTAAAGGAACCTGCATGCACTTTCTCATAGTCATTGCAACAAACCTTTGAGAAATTCTTGAGTATGGAAATGGGTCAATAGTGCCCCACTTGAAAAAATGATAAAACAGTCGATACCAGAAACCTCAAGGTCTTTAAGCCTAGCTCTAAAAAAACTCAGCTTCAAACAGATTCAAAATATTTGCAGGAAAATAATTGCTAGGCAATATCATAAGTATTATGGTTGGTATTGTCAACTTGGTACCTAAGAGGCAGGTTTCTAGGCCCACCTAAAGAGTACTCTCTGTATTAAGGTTGATTAAGGGATTGTCCTGGCTGCATAATTGACATGGGATGACCTGGCCCTTAGTGAGTGGGACCATTCCTTAGGCAGGTTGATAGGACTGAGAGAGTCAGCTGAGTAGAGGCAGGCAAGCAAGCAGATCTGCATACATTGGTCCTTGTCTGCTTTTGTTATGGTTGTGATGCGACTGGTTCCCTTGGCTCCTGATATTGTCACTGTACTGTCATAATGTTATATAACCTGGAATTATGAGCTGTAAGTTGTTTTGATGCAGCAGCCAGTTGTGAAACTGAAGCAATGGGTTTGCTAAACTGTCATCTCTATTAGAGATGCCCAAACTTTGATGGATATGAGAATTATCTGGGGAAATTATTACATCTTAATCTATTTACATTTTTGTATGTGAATATGTGACCGTGAGTGTATGAGCAAGTATGTGTGTGTGTGTGTGTATGTGTATGTGTATGTGTGTGTGTGTGTGTGTGTGTGTGTGTGTGTGTGTGTGTACATGCACGTGTAGACCAGAGCATGGCTTCAAGTATCATTCCTCAGGAGCTGTCCACCTTGCTTTTTGAGACAAATCTCACTGGCTTGAAAATCTTTGCTTAAGATATTACAGAGCCCCAGAGATCTGCCTTCTCCACCTGTTTCTTCCTCACCAGCATTGGGATTATAGACATGGCTCACCACACCTGACATTTTGTTTTTAAATGTGGGTACTAAAGATTGAATTTAAGCCCTCAGGTTTGTGCAGCAAGTACTTTACTGACTGAGCCATCTCCCCAGCCCCAAGAGCATCTTGATACACAGTCTCCATCCCATACCAATTATATCAGAATCTGAGAACATGGGACTTGGGCATTAGTCTCTTTTAAATCCCTCAGGATTCAGATTTAATGATGCAGACTAAACACATGATCTGTAGATAATTCTAATAGCCAACTAAGTTTGACAACAGCAGGTCTATATGACATTAGGCAAGTTTCTTAACTTCTTTGCATTTTGTATGAATACTAGGTAAATTTTAAAGATTCCACCCACTTTAAATGTCTGTGATTCCTTTTTTTAAATTTTTTTATTATTTATTATTTATTCAATTGTGCATGTATGTGCACGCGCATGTGTGTATGTATGTGTATGTGTGTAGAACCACAGACGAATTCGGGAACCACCATGGACGCCTCCACCTCCTCCTTGTTTACGCTGCTTCGGGATTCACAGGCTCTGCCCTACCAGGACCAGAAGCGCAGGCCACCCCTGCTTCCGTCTGGCATCTATACATGGGGTCTAGGATCGGAACTCAGGACCTTCTGCCTGCAAGGCAGAGGCTTAACCCCTGAGCCACCTCTCCAGCCCGTCTGTGATTCCTTTATTAGATACCCTGCCAACCTGACTCCCCCTTCCCTCCCATTTCCTCTAATTCCACCTTCTCTTACCATTATCATTCTCCTTCTAAACAAGTTTGCTTAGAGAGTATGAATGTACTGGATTTGTGGTGGTCTTAAAGAATGATCTGGAGTGAAGTATCACAAGGCTTGTTCTGCCTTTGAACTTGTCCTCACTAAAAATATTTTATCCATGATGTAGGAAAGAAATACATGAAAGAGAGGCCTGTGGATATTGCAAACTTGGCAGAGTGATTAGCTAGCTAGCACACCAGGAGCTCTGGACTTGATCTGTAGTGGTAGCAGAAACGTGCCATAGTATCACATGTCTATAATCGTAGCACTTGTGAGGTAGATAGAGATGATTAGGAGTTTAAGATCATCCTTGGTTACATACAGAGTCTGAGGTCAGCCTGGAATACACAAGACCCTATCTGAAATATATATATGAAAAGAATTTGCATCAAATTTGGAAATGAGCCGTTGTTTAGGAATGTTAATTCAATGCGAAAAGAAATCTGGGCCAGTTATGATCAGAAAAATCTGTTTATTAAGATTATTACTACTTTTAGTCAATTATGGGCTGGGGAGGAGGCTCAGAGAGCCCTATTCCTGGTCAAACTGTTGATTACTGAGGGATTCTGAGGGGGGGCATCATGACCCTCACTTGTGCAACCACTGAGGAGCCCATCAGGCTCCAGTAAATACTTCCAAACCCATGGTCACACAGATAACCTGGTTAAATACAGCAGGCATCAAGACAAAACAGTAAGACAGAAATGTGGAAAAGGGACTTCTAGGGAGGGAAGAGGTAATGGGGCAGGAGGGGAACTAGAGAAGGTGGACGTTATAGCAATTAAAATGCACTATAAACTTGCATGAAATTGTCAAAATACAGATTCAGTAAAAGTTAAGAAAAGATTATTGCTTTAAATATATATCCATAAAGAATTTTTATTTAATTTGAGTCTAAGCACATGTTATGTCACTGAGCCCCACTCTTACCCTATACTGCTCATTTTAGTGTTTCTAGTCTTTGTTGTATTGAAATTTTGATGGTTTTAGTATAGTACAAATAGAAAAATAGACATGTCAAGTCCAGAATTTGTTTTCTGTGTTCCTACCAAGAAATGCAGTTAGATTATTTTTAATGCATCACAAAATAAGGACATTACGTCCCCCCAAAGCAATGACATGATGAGATGAGTATGCTACACAGAGAAATTTGGTTGAAAGCCTCAGGCAAGTAAAAAGTCTCATCTGGAGAACTTGGAGAGCATGACAGGGAAGCTTTGCAGAAACTTTAGCACTTCCTGGAGACCTCCTGTGTGTGTGTGTGTGTGTGTGTGTGTGTGTGTGTGTGTGTGTGTGTGTGCGCTCGCGCGCGCGCGTGCGCGCCCCTGTGGAGGCCCAAGGGTGACATCAGGAATCCTTCTGGAATGTTCTACTTTCTTATTGCTTTCCCCTGGGGTTTCTCCCTTCCAGAGGCAGAATTGTAGGTTGTCACCATACCTGCCCAACATCATTTTATATGGGATCAGGTATTCCAATACAGGTCCTTTCTCTTGGGAGGCAAAGACTTTAACCCCTGAACCATCTCCTGAGTTTCCTGGAGTCCTTTATTAAGGACATTCTTGGAGTATGATTTGTAATTTTGGGGGGGGACAGAAGTTTTGGGCCTCTTTTTTGCATCAATAAGCTCCCCCACCTGAGTCTGAGAAATATTGTCAAAGAATTCCTTTTGATTTGAATGTTGGCATAGTTAATTGTGGTGTTTTTGTCTCATAGTCAGCCTCCGAATTGTGTTTTTAAAAGCCCAGATAGATTTAATTACATTGAGCTTAAAGCCAAAACAACTGAATTATGTCAGCTTCTCCATATTCCATTCTCTGTATTTTAATTAGAAAATTATACACTCTTGCATTTCAATTTTTCTCTTCATTTTTACTGTCTAATTTTACACAGAGCTTGATGTGACCTAGACGTGGGAAACTATCATTTTGGTATAGCAGAAAAAAAACTATCTATAGCTGCTCTGTGACTGCTCCTGTGGTTTGGAAAACAAACAAGTACCAGATTATATCTGATCACTTTCCATATCCCATGATAAATAGCAATTTAGAAGGAGCATCAAATGAATCCCACTGAGCAGCCTCTATGCCACCACCACATTGCTAACTGGTGCTTTCCCTCCCTCTCTCCTCTGTCTTCCTTACTAGAATCTGTGGACTAAAAAGGATCAGCTAAGAGTGACTTCGAAAAGTGTGAAACAACTCACACTCCATCGTGAATCTAGAAGTTGAATTCGTAAGCATAATATGATTTAGAAGTCATGGGCTGTGGCAGTTCTTCGATCAGAAACCACAAATCTGAGAAAGGTGAACGTGGGAGAAAGACTTGTGTTTATGAATGAAAGGGAGGGAGTAAGCCCAAACCAATACTCCTTGCCAATTTCTTGCCAATTTCCAAGGTCTTCAATTGCCTTGTGAGATTCTGTACTAGCATATTATCACATGGATTGAAGGTGAAATACTTGTACCATGAAGTATACATAAATCATATATTTGATTTAATTGCAGCTGAATACTTACCAGTATAAAATATCAACGTGTAACTCAGCTGCAGGGAATAAGAAACGCACTGTAATTTATATCAATTCCTTCAATACTTTTATAAATATCTACACCATACCTAGGTGACATTTAGTAGCATCATTGAATTTTATTAGACTTTATAACTCAATGATCACATTTTTATAATCTATCCAACACAGAACTTTATGAGATTTGCCTTCTGTTTTAAAAATATTCTAGCAGGACTGCTAGATAATGTTTCCAAAACAACTGTATTGCTTTGCATGGATGACATATCCCCTTCTATCTCCATATAATTAGGAGCACAAGTATGTTCTTTGTTTATTTTGTGCTGAGGCACTTTTTATGACTACTGAAATGTAGTTGAAATTCACTTGGATATTCAAGGGACAAAACATCATCAAACAAATTGAAATGAACTGATACACTGGGACAATCTAGGTTAGGGATGATTTCCCCAGTTTTTATTCCATATCTTGGTTTGGGAAGGAATTTACTCAGGCATAAGATGTATAGTTTAGAATTCAGAATAAGCTATATTAAGTAGTCTGCAACATCTTTCTTTAGGAATCAGATGTTCTGTCTCCCCACTGACTTATACCAAGTTTGTGAACCAAACTCTAAAAGTAGAAACGGATATAGTGCACTAATTCTTTGAAATTCTTAAGCATGTCAGCTTTAGCTGAACTAATTCCATAGTAATAATTTATTGACACAGAATGAAGACAATAATTATTTTTTTAAAAAAACAAATGCACAGAATAAAGTCTCAGTGTGATGCCTTCATAGACATATTATGAATTTTGCCATGTGTATATCATATGTTTTTTCATGCTTACTGTCCCATTATTTTTCTCTTGTCCTTCACAGGTTTTTAATTTAGCCAAATATAATAGTTTTTTTAATTACCTTTTTTTTGCCTATTTTGCCTATACAAGCTCAAAAGGTACCTCCTTCTTTCCTCTTCCCCCTCCCTTTCCTCCTCTTGTCCCCCCATTTCATACTCCCCCTCTTCTTCACTCCCCACACTCTCTCTCACCCCTTTTCCTTCCCTCCTCCTCTCTTGGTGATTCCTGCCCTCTCCCTCCCATCCTCCAGAATATCTGTTTATGTGTGTGCTGAATTTCCTTCTAAGTCGTCTACACTAGTGAGGGTTCAGGACTCAGTGGCATAGTCTGGGGCCCCTTCTTGGGCTGTCCTCTAGTATGGGAACTCCGTTGTGTCTGTTTAACCCCTTGCCTTAAGGATCCTACTGCCTGAGCCTTCTCTCCTATGATCTGTGCTAGACTGTAGGGTTGTTGACATGTCAGCCATTGTGCAGGTCATGTAAGGTCCAATCACATTGTGGCTATATCCTGACTTCTGCAATCCTGACTCATGTGGAATATCTTGAATATTATTGATCCTCCCCAGCTTTAGGCTCTTACAATCTTGCCTCCCCCTCTTCTGCAAGGTTCCCCGAGTTTTAGGATGGGGAGAGATTTGGCTGGTCTGGTTCTGAGTGAACATTGTAGAATCTTTGATGTTCTGAATTATGGTTTGTTGTTGTTTTCTGTATTTTTTTAAAAAGACAAATCCCAATTTTCAAAAGCTCCATCTCTCTTTGAATAGATTTTCTTTTTTTTTTTTTTTTTTTTTTTTTTATTAAAAATTTAATTATACATTTTAAAATTTTTTACCAGTTCCCTCCCTCCCCCCTCCCCTTCCCCCAGTGTCTCCCCCCCAATTCCCAGAGAGTCCTTTATTGTGTGCGCCTAACTCTCCACTGGGTCCTCCTCTCCGATGACATATAAGGACCCAGTGGCATTTCCATAAGCCCTTTCTCTTGTTCCCCTTAATCATAAGATTACTACTATGGCTGTCAATCCCTTGCCTCCAGGGGTCTCGGTGCCCTTAACAGATGCTAGACTTTATGAGGGCAACAGTGCGCTGGACATTGCGCAGGGCATGCAAAGTTCCATTATGATTGCTTTGGCCCCAACTATTGTTGAGAATCTTGCAAATCGTTGCTCCTCCCATCCTTTTGCTCTTACAATCTTACCGCCCCCTCTTCCGCAAATGTCCCTGAGCTCCAGGATGGGGAGAGATTAGGCTGTCCTAGTTCTATGTGATTGATATAGAGTCTCTGAAGTTCTGGATTGTGGTTTGTTGATTTTCTTTTGCAGTTTTTCTGCTCCTGCAATTCCCTTCACTCCATTCTGCTGGGCACTGTATGTCACCCCCTGGCCAGAGACAAAAAGCTGTTAAACTGGAGTCTTGTTGTAATAGCACATTCAAGGGTAGATGTAATAAGAGTAGGAAACCTCACTGAGGGCGGGGTCCATTACCCATTTGCACAATGATTACTTTTTATCTGCTAGACTATATGCCCTCCCCTTCTGGTGAGATCAGGAAAGAACGTCTGTGAACTTAACCAGGTTTCTCATTACTTACTTGCAGACCTTGTTGGAGGCCTATTTTCTCTGCTGTAACATGGTCTCCTCTCTCCTTGTTTCTGGTGTGGCCCTCCTAACCCATCTCTCTTGTTCATAATCCTTGCAATTACTGTGTTACATAGGTTTACTTTTGAGTGTCCCAATGTGGGCTGGGCGAGTTTGGTACTAGGAGCCACCTATTAGGGAGTACATACGGCGCTTAATTTTCTGGGTTTGGGATACTTCACTTAATATAATTCTTTCTAATGACATCCATTTCCCAGCAAATTCCAGTAATTCATCATTTTTGATGGCTGAGTAGTACTCCATTGTATAGATGTACCACAGTTTCCTTATCCACTCGTCAACTGTTGGACATTTAGGTTGATTCCATGACTTTGCTATTGTAAACAGTGCTGCTATGAACATGGTCGAGCTTGTGCTATCGAGGCGAACCTCTGCTGCTTGGGGGGTTATTCCCAAAAGTGGGATAGCAGGGTCATACGGCATTTCAATCTTTAATTTCTTTAAGAATCTCCAGACGGCTCGCCAGAGTGGCTGTATGAGCCTGCATTCCCACCAACAATGTAGGAGAGTTCCCCTCTCCCCACATCCTCTCCAGCATTTGTCGTTGTTTGTACTGTGGATTTTTGCCATCCTGACCGGGGTGAGATGATATCTCAGGGAAGTTTTGATTTGCATTTCCCTGATGGCGAAGGAAGTGGAGCATTTTTTAAGATAATTGTTAGACATTTTAATTTCATCCCTGGTAAAGTTTCTTTGAAGTTCCAGGGCCCATTTTTTAATTGGGCCAGTGTTTTCCTTGGAGTTTAATTTCTAAGTTCTTTGTGCACTCTGGACAGTAGAGCTCTGTCAGATATGTGGTTAGTGAAGATTTTCTCCCATTCTGTGGGTTGCCTTTGAGCTCGTGCGACAATCTCTTTATCTGAACAGAAGCTCTTTAATTTCACAAGATCCCAACTGTTGAGAGTTGGTAGCAGTGACTGTGCCATTGGATGTCTGTTTAGGAACTGTTCGCCTAGCCCAATCAGCTCGAGGGAGTTCCCTATCCTTTCAACTATGGCTTTTAAAGTCTCTGGCCTGATATCAAGGTCCTTGATCCATTTGGAATTAAGTCTTGTACATGGTGACAAGTACGGGTCCAGCTTTAATCTTCTGCATGTGGAGATCCAGTTTTGCCAGCACCATTTGTTGAAGATGCTGTTCTTTTTCCATTGGATTCTTTGGGCCCCTTTGTCAAAGACCAAATGGCTGTAACTTTGTGGGCTTATATCTGGGTCTTCAATCCTTATCCATTGATCTGTGTGTCTATTTTGGAGCCAGTACCAGGCTGTCTTTATAACTATGGATTTGTAGTATAGACTTAGGTTTGGTATGGTAATACCTCCAGCTGTGTTTTTGTTACTCAGGATTGTTTTTGCTATCCTGGGTCTTTTGTGCCTCCATATGAACTTTGAGATTGTTTGGTCAACTTCTTTGAAGAATTGCTTTGGGATTTTGATTGGTATAGCATTGAATCTGTATATTGCCTTTGGTAGGATGGTCATTTTTACAATGTTGATTCTGCCAATCCAGGAACAAGGGAGGTCTTTCCACCTTCTGGTGTCTTCTGCAATTTCTTTCTTTAGGGTTTTAAAGTTTTCATTGTAAAGGTCTTTTACCTCCTTAGTTAGGTTTATACCAAGGTATTTCATTTTTTAGGGGTTATAGTAAATGGCATGGTTTCTCTCAAGGCTTTTTCACTTCTTTCATTCTGGGCATATAGGAAGGCCTCTGATTTTTGCACATTTATTTTGTATCCTGCCACCCTGCTGAACTTCTCAATTAGTTCCAGGAGCTTCCTGGTGGAGTTTTTGGGATCACTCAGGTATAAGATCATGTCATCTGCAAATAGAGATAGCTTGACTTCTTCCTTGCCAATTTGAATCCCTCTTATGTCCCTTTCTTGTCTTATGGCTTCGGCTAAGACTTCAAGTACAATATTGAATAGAAGTGGTGAGAGTGGACAGCCTTGTCTTGTTCCTGATCGAAGTGGGAATGCTTCCAATTGTTCCCCATTGAGCATAATCCTTGCTGTGGGCTTGTTGTATACAGCTTTTATTATATTGATAAAAGTTCCTTCCATTCCTACTGTCTCTAGCGTTTTGATCATAAAAGGCTGTTGGATCTTGTCAAAAGCTTTTTCTGCATCTATCGAGAGTATCATGTGGTCTTGGACTTTGGACTGGTTTACATGATGAATTACATTTATTGATTTGCGTATGTTGAACCAACCTTGTGTGCCGGGGATGAAGCCTACTTGGTCCCCATGAATGATCTTTTTAATATGTTTTTGAATCCGATTTGCTAAGACTTTGTTGAGAATCTTTGCATCTGTGTTCATCAGGGAGATTGGCCTATAGTTTTCTTTTTTAAGTGAATCTTTATTAGGTTTTGGGATTAAAACGATATTAGCTTCATAGAAGGAATTTGGTAGTGTTCCTTCCTTTGCTATTTGATGGAACAGTTTAAGGAGTATTGGTGTTATTAACTCCTTAAATGTCTTGTAGAACTCTGTGCTGAATCCATCTGGTCCAGGACATTTTTTGGTGGGAAGATTCGAGATTACTTCCTCAATTTCCTTATATGTTATAGGACTATTTAAGTAATTCACAACTTCCTGATTCAATTTAGGTAAGTTGTGTTTACTTAGAAATTCATCCATCTCTTTTGTGTTGTCAAACTTCACAGAGTATAAGTTTTTGAAATATGATGTTATAATTCTCTGGATTTCTTGGGTATCCGTAGTGATAACTCCATGTTCATTTCTAATTTTGTTAATTTGGGTTTTCTCTCTCTTGCTTTTGGTTAGTTTAGCTAGGGGTGTATCAATCTTGTTGATTTTTTCAAAGAACCAGCTTTTCGATTTGTTGATTTTTTCTATCGTTTTCTTAGTCTCGATTTCAGATATTTCTCCCCTTATTTTGCTAATCTCTTCTCTTCTACTGCTTTTGGGATCAGATTGCTCTAGTTTCTCTAAAGCTTTAAGCTGCATTGTTAAGTTGTTTATTTCTGATGTTTCCATTTTTTTGATGTGGGCATTAAGAGCTATGAACTTACCTCTTAGAACAGCTTTCATTGTGTCCCAGAGATTTTGGTAAGTTGTATTTTCGTTATCATTCACTTTCAGGAAATCTTGAATTTCCTTTTTAATTTCTTCCTGAATCCAGTTCTCATTCAGCATCATAGTGTTAAGTTTCCAGGAGTTAGTGCATTTTCTCTTGTTTGATGTGTTGTGGATGTCCAGCTTTAGGCCGTGGTGGTCTGATAGGGCACAGGTTAGAATTTCAACTTTCTTGTACATGTGTAGATTCATTTTGTGGCCCAATATGTGATCTATTTTGGAGAAAGTTCCGTGTGCTGCTGAGAAAAATGTGTATTCTTTGGTGCGTGGGTGAAAAGTTCGATAGAGATCTGTGAGGTCCATTTCTTTCAGGGTTTGATTAAGTTCCAAAGTGTCTCTGTTAAGCTTTTGACCTGTTGATCTATCCCATGTAGAGAGGGCGGTGTTGAAGTCCCCAAGAATTATCGTTTGGGGGTTGATTTCTTGCTTTAGACGCTGTAGGGTTTTCTTAATGAATGTGGAGGGGCCCGTATTGGGTGCATATATGTTCAGTATTGTGAAGTCTTCCTGGTGAATTGTACCTCTGACTAAAATGTAGTATCCATCCGTGTCTCTTATAATTTTTTTTGGTTTGAAATCCACTTTGTCTGATAGCATAATGGCTACCCCTGCCTGTTTTCTGCTTCCATTTGCTTGTAGAATTGTTGACCAGCCTTTTATTTTTAGAGCGTGCCTATCTTTTGTGGTGAGATGGGTTTCCTGCAGGCAGCAGATTGATGGATTGTGATTTTTAATCCAAGTTTGTAATCTGTGTCTCTTGATCGGTGAATTAAGTCCATTAACATTTAGTGTTATAATGGAGAAACTATTGTTAATTCCAGACATTTATTATGTTTAGTAGCTTTTATAAGTATATTGCTTCGCTTTTAATGGTGTTATATTTGCCTTCTGTTCTCCTGGATATGCCTGTTTTTTTCTTCACGCTTGAGTATCATTTCTAGCAGTTTTTGAAGGCCTGGTTTGGTGGCCATGTATCCCTTAAAGTTGTCTTTGTGCTGGAAAATTTTTCTTTCTCCCTCGATCATGACTGATAGTTTTGCAGGGTAAATCAGCCTGGGTTGACATTTTTGCTCATTCAATACTTGAAGTATGTCTCTCCAAGCTCTTCTTGCTTTTACTGTTTCGACTGAGAAGTCATTTGTTATTTTAATAGGTTTGCCTTTAAAAGTGACTTGTTTTTTCTCCCTTGAGGCTCTCAGCACCAGTTCTTTATCTTGAATGTGGAGTGTTTTAACTATTATTTGCCGCGGTGTGCTTCTAGTTTGGTCGTATCTGTTTGGGGTGCGGAATGCCTCTTGTATATGAATGGGCCTCTCTTTCTTTAGATGAGGAAAGTTTTCCTTGATGATCGTTTGAAAAATTTCCTCAGGGGTGGTATTTTGAGATTCTTGCTCCGGTATTCCATGAATACGCATGTTAGGCTTCTTCAGGGTGTCCCATATCTCTTGGATATTTCTCTCAAGTATCTTTTTGGCTTTAACAACCTCTTCCATTGAGCTGGCTAGTACTCCCACTTTATCTTCAAGGTCTGAAATTCTGTTTTCTGCTTCATTAGTTCTGTTGATAAGACTCTCTGTGGCGTTCTGGGTTGAAGATAACTTGTCTTTTAGCTCAGTTTTAAACTCTGCTTGAGTTTGTTTTAACTGTTCTATGCCACTTTTTGTTTCTTGCACTGTTTTTCTCAACTCCTCCAGATGTCTGTTGTGTTCCTCTTCAAAGCGATTGATTCGATTATGTAATTCCTCCCGGATTTCCTCTTTCATAGTATTGAACATGGTAATGATCATATTTTGAAAGTCGTTATCCTGGGTCAGGCTTTCTTGGCCTTTTTCCGCGGGTTTGTTCTTTTTGGAGTCTAACATTATGGGATTAATTTCTTCAGTGGGAGATTTGTTTACTTGAGTGTTGCTTCTCATGGATTTGCACTTTGACTTTGGCATTGTCATTTTAACTCTTAAGATCTCTCAATTTCACTAAACTGAATTATTTGGCCTGGGGTACTGGTGGGCGGGGCCTGAACGGGGACTTACCTAGGGAGCGGGGTGAGGCCCGGGTGGACCGCGTGCGTGTCCTGACTGGCGGAGCAGGGTGGGGCGAAAAGGGAGGATGGGCGCAGGGGGAGGTGCTCCTCGTTCCCTGGGCCCCCGCGCGGCTCCGGCTGGATGGCGGGAGTCGGAGCCGGGTCCCCGTGGGCTGACCTGGGGTCCTAGAGCGCGCGTTGAGGCCCGGCTGGATCTCGCCTACGCGTCCCGACCGGCGGAGCGGGGGTGGGGCGAAAGAGGGAGGCTGCGCGCGTCGGCGTGGAGCTATTTAACCCGAGGGCAGCTGGGGCGGGGCCCGGGCGCAGGGGGAGGTGCTCCTCGTTCCCTGGGCCCCCGCGCGGCTCCAGCTGGATGGCGGGAGTCGGAGCCGGGTCCCCGTGGGCTGACCTGGGGTCCTAGAGCGCGCGTTGAGGCCCGGCTGGATCTCGCCTACGCAGTCCCGACCGGCGGAGCGGGGGTGGGGCGAAAGAGGGAGGCTGCGCGCGTCGGCGTGGAGCTATTTAACCCGAGGGCAGCTGGGGCGGGGCCCGGGCGCAGGGGGAGGTGCTCCTCGTTCCCTGGGCCCCCGCGCGGCTCCGGCTGGATGGCGGGAGTCGGAGCCGGGTCCCCGTGGGCTGACCTGGGGTCCTAGAGCGCGCGTTGAGGCCCGGCTGGATCTCGCCTACGCAGTCCCGACCGGCGGAGCGGGGGTGGGGCGAAAGAGGGAGGCTGCGCGCGTCGGCGTGGAGCTATTTAACCCGAGGGCAGCTGGGGCGGGGCCCGGGCGCAGGGGGAGGTGCTCCTCGTTCCCTGGGCCCCCGCGCGGCTCCGGCTGGATGGCGGGAGTCGGAGCCGGGTCCCCGTGGGCTGACCTGGGGTCCTAGAGCGCTCTTTGAATAGATTTTCAAATTTAAAATGTTATGCATTATCAGTGAAGTGGCTTAAAGAGAAGTAACTTGATATATACTATGGAGGCCTGAGCCTCCACAACAGTAGACAAGCTAGAGTGAACCAGGGGTCCATAAAAGCATGCAGGCAGAAGGGTCAGTGGGAGTGGGAAGGAATGATGATGAGAAGGAAGCGGATGGGAAGGAGGGAAGCTGGGATAAACACTCAATATCCTTGTAAAATAGTATTATAATAAATAAATAATTATAAAGCTAAAAAAATAAAATGTTATGCACAATGGAAGTATTAGTCAAGATTTTGGGTTTTTTCTTTTAAATAATTTATTGAGATAAAATTCTCATAACACCTTATCAATCATCATGAAGTAAACAACTCAGTGGCATTTAATGTACTTATATTATTGTGCAACTACCACTCTTGTCCAGTTCCAAAATATTTTCATGATTTCAAAGTAAAAATTTTCATAGAAGCAGACAGACAGGAAGGTGTGACGGAGTGGGATGGATTGATGAAGGGAAAGGAAAGAGGAAGAGAAAGTAGGGAAGGAAGGGGGGATGGAGGGGACAGGGATAATTACTTAACTTCTTGTAAAACTAGGAAAATTTTTAAAAAACAAAGTAAATTTTTTCAATAGTTTATCTCTATTTTCATCTCCTCTTAGTGCATGGCAATAACCAATCTTTAATCTGTCTCTATGGATCTTTTCTAAGTATTTCGTGTAAATGTAATTGTATACTATGTGGCCTTTTGTGTTGGCTTCATCCACATAGCATGTGTCAGTATTTCATCCCTTTTTATTGCTGAATAATACTCCATTGTGAGAATAGGCCATATTATATTTGTCTATTCATTAACTGATAGGTATTAGGCTTTGATTTGAACTGTTTATACTTTTTAAATTTTTTAACTTTTATGAACATTAATATATACTATTGTATAAAAATAGACTTTCAGTTTTCTTAGGCATGAGCAGAATTTCTGGGTCATGTAATACCTTTGTGCTTGACATTTTGAGAAACTTCCAAACTATCTTCTTAAGTGATTGTACCCTTCTACATTTCACCAGTAATGTATTAGGTTATAATTTTTAAACACTCTTGGCAACAGTTTACTGTTTTTTTTTTTTCATTATACTCATCTTAGTGGGCTTCAAGAAGTATCTCATTGCTGGGTCATTTGTATTTCCCTAATGATTCATGATCTTTTTATATGTTTATTGGTCATGATAGCAGTCTTCTTAGAGAAGTCTTTATTAAGATCATAAACTTTTTTTGAGACAGGGTCTCACTAGGTAGCCCAGGTTGACCCTCACCTTGCTTTGTAGCAAGATTTTCTTTTTTTTTTTTTTATTTCAGCTCATACAAACTTATTAGGTATACCAGTTACCTCCCTCCCTCCTCCTCCCCCCGTACTCCCTGCTCCCCCTCCCCACCCCTCTCCCTCCCCATCCCCCAGTGCCTCCCACCCCAATTCCCAGAGAGTCCTTTCTTGTGCATGTCTGATTTTCCTCTGGGTCCTCCTCTCCGATGACGTACAAGGACCCAGTGGCCTTTCCTGAACCCTTTCCCGTGTTCCCCTTAGGTATAGGAACACTGCTGTGGCTGCCAATCCTTTGCCTCCAAGGATCTTGGTGCCTTTAGCAGATGCTAGACTTTGTGAGGTCAACAGTGTGTTGGACAATGCGCAGGGCATGCAAAGTCCAATTATGATTGCTTCAGCCCTAACTAGTATAGAGTATCTTACATATCATTGCTCCTCCCATCCTTTTGCTCTTACACTCTTACCGCCCCCTCTTCCGCAAATTTCCCTGAGCTTCAAGATGGGGAGAGACTAAGCTGGCCTAGTTCTAGGTGGTTGATATAGAGTCTCTGAAGTTCTGGATTGTGGTTTGTTGATTTTCTTTTGCAGTTTTGCTGCTCCTGCAATGCCCTTCACTCCATCCTGGTGGGCATTGTATGTTACCCCCTGGCCAGAGACAAAAAGCTGTTAGAGTCTTGTGATAAAAGCACATTCAAAGGTAGATGTAATAAAAGTGGGAAATCACAGTGAGGGAGGGGTCTATCACCCATATGCAAAATTGTTACTTTTTATCTGTAGCAAGATTTTCTTATGCTCCTGAATGCTCCTATCTCTACCTCCCGAATGCTGACATGTAAGTATATGCTTTCATGTCCAATGACACACTTTTCAGTTATTTTCATATTGTTACAAGATATATTTAGTTATTCTAGATACCAACATCAAATATATAATTTAGAAGGTAGCTATGTCCACCACTATACCACCAACCCATCATTCAGATATATAATTTGCATTCAGTGAATTCTTTGTATTTTCTTTTTCAATAATATTTATTATTTGATAATTTCATAAGTATGTACAATGTATACTGATATACTCCCTACTTTCTCTGAATTTTCTTTTTTTCTTGTTGGTTTTGTTTTTTGAGATGGTCTCATGTAGCTCAGACTCTGTATAGCTGAGGATGACCTTGAATTCTGATCCTTTTGCCTCTACCTTTGAAATGCTGGGACTACAGGCGTGAGTTACTGAATCCAGCTTAAAGTGTACTCTAGGCTGACCTTGATTTTCTGCCTCATACTTTTCAGCATTTGCCTACCAGTGTGCAGCTTTTATACTTTCTTGATAGTGTCCTTGGAAACAAAGAGTTTCAGTTTTGACAAAATTTAGTTCATTAGATTAATATTCATGCTTAACACATAAGTTCTTTGTAGCTTTATTTTTTACATTTATGTTTTTTTATTCATTTTGAGTTAACTGTCACATGTGTAAGCTAAGAGTACAAGCACATTATTTGTATGTGGATATCCAGTTTTTATAATATCACTTGTTGAGAAGAATATGTTTTTCCCATTAAATGACTTTGACAGTCTTATTAAAAATCAATTGACTAAGGACTGAAGCTACATAGCTCTGTGCACTGGAGAAATAATTCAGATGGTAGAGTGCCTCCCTACCTGCCTAGCATGTATGAAGCCTTGGGTTTAATTCCAAGCAACACATAAAGAACATATAAAGCCAAGCTTGGTTGCACATGCTTGTAATCCAGAGATAAGATGATCAGAAGTTCGAATCTTTGACTGTATAACAAGTTTGAAGCCAATGTAACCTACAACTTGGTTTCTCATTTCCAATTGGGGGTATTCTGGGCTTCTTTTATTTACATATGTGTTTAGGATCAATTTTGTCATTATCTCAAAAGAATCTATCTGGGGGTTAGATAGATGGTTCATCAGGTAAAAGTTCTTGCCACCAAATCTGGCAACCTGAGTTCAGTCCTTGAAAGCCCACACGGTGGAAGAAGAGAACTGACTTCTGAAAGTTGTCCTCCAACCTCTGCATGTACACTATTCAGGTAGGTTAGCTGGCTAATGAATCTATGTATCTTCCTGTCTCCACTTTCCCAGTTAGAGGGCCACACTACCACATTCAGCTTTGTATATGGGTGCTGTGGGTCCAAACTCAGGTCCTCAAGCTTGCATGATAACCACTTTACTGGCTGACTTATTTCACCAGCTCCATACAGTTTTTATTATTTAATTTTGAAAATTATTAATACACATCATTGTATTACTTTGAGATTATAAACTCTAGCACTTTTTGGGAGAGTTTTGATCATCCTGTTCGTTTTCGTAGCCTCATTTGTAGCATAAAATATGTAAATATTTCTTATGTTTAGCTAAATATTTCATTTAATAGATTATAATATAGTAGTGAAGTATTTTTCCAAAATTGAACTGTTATGCTAAATACAAATAATACTTTGAAGAATTTCTGTTTCTTTAATTTGGATTCTTTCCACAGTTAGGTGATTTAATATGGAATTACTGTGTCAAAGGCTATGAATATTTTGAAAGCTCTTGATAGAAAATAATAGTTTTTATTTCCTGATTGCTAACTGTATACTAAAGAGTGCTCAACCATGTTTTACATATAATTTGTTTACTCCTTGCAATAAGCCTGCATAAAAAGTTTTTTTGTGGGGGACAGTCAGTATCTTATTATGTAGCCCAAGCTGGCCTCAGATTTACTATGTAGCCCAGACTGACCTCAGACTTAAGGCAAGTCTCCTGCATGAGCCTAGCAGAGCATTGCGATTAAGACACAAGACACTATGCTCTACTCCTGAATAGAGTTTTATTATTCTTCTTCACATATTGAAGAAGCTATAACAAGTTAAATATTTTCAAGGCTATACAACTTTTTAACTGTCACAGTTGGGATTTGAACCCATGGAGTTCTGACTATAAAGTGTTCTTAGCGTCAGGCGTTATACTTTTTTTATGTTGCCCATACTGTTGCTGTCTTCAGAAATCAATATTTTTTAAGATAGAGTCTCATTATCCAAGGCCAGCATCAAACTCGTTATATAGCTGAGGATGACCTTGAACACCTCCTGATCCATCTGCCTTCACCTCCAGAGTACACTGCCAAGCCTGGTTTACAAGGTACTGAAGATTGAAGTTAGGGTTTTGTACAAGTATTCTACTGACTGGGCTGTATCCCCAATCCAGATACTAGCTTTAATAAATTCATTTATATACAAGTAACTTTTTATCTGCATAGTGCTTTTTCATACTTGACAAGGTCATTTTGCACACATTTCATCTTCATAGAATTGTGAAGAGTTGTTCCCTGCCAAGGTGAGGCTTTGAGAGGTAAGATGATTTGCTCAAGAACATGTAACTAGAAGTTGGCAGAGCCATGGCCAGATCTTAATGCCTATTTCTAGGGTTCTTTTTTAATGCTTTGCTTGATCATATATTCTAATATAATACTTTGGCTCTGGAATATTTGGACAGGGCCTTTTTTAGGGTAAATCATCTTTCTCCATTTACCAAGTGGCAGGTCAAACTAACATTATCAGATTTGTATGAAGGCACCTTTTGCACTGAACTATGTCACTGCCCTGCATTGTCGTGGCAGTTTTGAGAAAGAGTAGTCTATGCATAAATCCAGGGCTGTCTTCTTATAGAACTGAATCTGGGTTTATTTTGTTGCTATTGTTGCTGTTTCACTTCTATGGTCGATAGCATATAAGAGAGTACTAAGAGAATGCTTGTAATAGCTATCATTTATTGAGTGCCTACTATAGTATTTTTATCATTATTAGTCTCCTCTTATATGTTTCAACATGGCTGTCCAAAAAGGACAGTCTCTTGTATCACTGCAGTACTAAATCATATTGAAGAAATTTAATGTTGGTAATGATATCTACATATAGATAACATATTCAGAATACCTTCTTATCTAAAATTGCTGTCTCATTCCTCTTCTCTATCTCAGCATAGAGAAAATGATCCACCAGATCCTTGAATGACTTCAAAATCCAGTGAAGCACATTTGGTACTGATTTTACTTTACTTCCTGCTAGTACTTGGCATTTCTGCACACTCCTTTCTTAAAAGATTCATTGCCTTTAGCTTTGGTGACAGCACATTCCTTGGCTTTCCTTTCACATCTCAGCTAGTGCTCCTTTCTCTCAACTTTTAAAGTTTTTTTTTTATTTATTGTGTGTATGTATGTGTATGATGTGTGTGGGGGCATGCACATGATACAGCATGTCAGAGGAAAACTTTGCGGAGTCAGTTCTTTCAACTGTACATGAGGTCCAGGGATTGAACTCACTTTTACCCATTGAGTCATCTTTCCAGCCTTTCTTCTAACTTTTAAATATTGGGATTACTCTGAGTTCCTCTTAGCCCTCTATTGCTCATGCTTATTCTCCATGGTGCAATTTTATGGCTTTAATTATCATCAGCATGTGAAGTCTTCTAAATTTTTATATTGAGTTATATTCTGTGCTATAATCCCTAGTTTATTTTAAGAATCATCTTAAATTAATGGTTTTCTTCATAAAAGCAGATCACTTTTTCATTTAAAATAATAAACCATCTCAATAATAATACTTAATAATTCATTCACTTTTTGATATGATAATGTATTGGCCTTGAGGTATTATAGGATTGATTATTACAAACATACTTTGCTTGAGTGAACAGGCAAAAATTCCAAACCAAACCGAATAGTAACAAAAACCCAGCATTCTTTTTAGTCTATATATCAGTTAAATGCATTTCAACTTTTTCTTTATTGTCTGTGTGATTAGTTCACCATAACTTTTAATGTCCCATCCATTCTGATACCCTGTTGGGATTTTATTTATATTTCCAGTCTAGAATTGCATCAAGTACACAAAGGTACTTTTTACTTCGTCATTTCACTTATCTATTTAAATGAGTTTTTAAAGCGGTTTCCAAACTTTACTGGGCAAATTCACAAAGATACCATCTTTATATTTGCTCCTATTATTCATTAGAAAACCCTGTTACAGAGAGACATTTCAAATTGGTCTAAGAAAGGTCAAAGTCTTGGCTCCAATTGCCACTTTTTTTTTCATAATCAGAACACTCACATGAGAATAGTTCATACTGCATTGGTTTTTTAGCAGATAAAAAAGACAAAAATTAAATGCTAATTGTATTTAACATTGGGAAAAATAAATGTGATATTAACTCAGATTACTAATTTATAGCAAAGGAGATATAAGCAGAATCATAGTCAATATTTCTTAATTTTTCATTAAGCATAGATTAAACCTCATTATTATATTGTCTCGTAGAATGTATTTCCTATGAGAAAGTTGGAAATAGAATGTTAATTAACACTTTTTTTTTTATTACTAATCATTTATTTTATTGTCATTAAACTACTGTAATCTAACATTGTTATTACATTTTTAATTCTTTTTTTTTTTATTAAAAATTTAATTATACATTTTAAAAATTTTTTACCAGTTCCCTCCCTCCCCCCTCTTCCCCCTCCCCTTCCCCCAGTGCCTCCCCCCCAATTCCCAGAGAGTCCTTTATTGTGTGTGGCCTAACTCTCCACTGTGTCCTCCTCTCCGATGACATATAAGGACCCAGTGGCATTTCCATAAGCCCTTTCTCTTGTTCCCCTTAAGCATAAGATCACTACTATGGCTGTCAATCCTTGCCTCCAGGGGTCTCGGTGCCCTTATCAGATGCTAGACTTTATGAGGGCAACAGTGCGCTGGACATTGCGCAGGGCATGCAAAGTTCCATTATGATTGCTTTGGCCCCAACTATTGTTGAGAATCTTGCAAATCGTTGCTCCTCCCATCCTTTTGCTCTTACAATCTTACCGCCCCCTCTTCCGCAAATGTCCCTGAGCTCCAGGATGGGTAGAGATTAGGCTGTCCTAGTTCTATGTGATTGATATAGAGTCTCTGAAGTTCTGGATTGTGGTTTGTTGATTTTCTTTTGCAGTTTTTCTGCTCCTGCAATTCCCTTCACTCCATTCTGCTGGGCACTGTATGTCACCCCCTGGCCAGAGACAAAAAGCTGTTAAAACTGGAGACTTGTTGTAATAGCACATTCAAGGGTAGATGTAATAAGAGTAGGAAACCTCACTGAGAGAGGGGTCCATCACCCATTTGCAAAATGATTACTTTTATCTGCTAGACTATATGCCCTCCCCTTCTGGTGAGATCAGGAAAGAACGTCTGTGAACTTAACCAGGTTTCTCATTACTTACTTGCAGACCTTCATGGAGGCCTATTTTCTCTGCTGTAACATGGTCTCCTCTCTCTTTGTTTCTGGTGTGGCCCTCCTAACCCATCTCTCTTGTTCATAATCCTTGCAATTACTGTGTTACATAGGTTTACTTTTGAGTGTCCCAATGTGGGCTGGGTGAGTTTGGTACTAGGAGCCACCTATTAGGGAGTACATACGGCGCTTAATTTTCTGGGTTTGGGATACTTCACTTAATATAATTCTTTCTAATGACATCCATTTCCCAGCAAATTCCAGTAATTCATCATTTTTGATGGCTGAGTAGTACTCCATTGTATAGATGTACCACAGTTTCCTTATCCACTCGTCAACTGTTGGACATTTAGGTTGATTCCATGACTTTGCTATTGTAAACAGTGCTGCTATGAACATGGTCGAGCTTGTGCTATCGAGGCGAACCTTTGCTGCTTGGGGGGTTATTCCCAAAAGTGGGATAGCAGGGTCATATGGCATTTCAATCTTTAATTTCTTTAAGAATCTCCAGACGGCTCGCCAGAGTGGCTGTATGAGCCTGCATTCCCACCAACAATGTAGGAGAGTTCCCCTCTCTCCACATCCTCTCCAGCATTTGTCGTTGTTTGTATTGTGGATTTTTGCCATCCTGACCGGGGTGAGATGATATCTCAGGGAAGTTTTGATTTGCATTTCCCTGATGGCGAAGGAAGTGGAGCATTTTTTAAGATAATTGTTAGACATTTTAATTTCATCCCTGGTAAAGTTTCTTTGAAGTTCCAGGGCCCATTTTTTAATTGGGCCAGTGTTTTCCTTGGAGTTTAATTTTCTAAGTTCTTTGTGCACTCTGGACAGTAGAGCTCTGTCAGATATGTGGTTAGTGAAGATTTTCTCCCATTCTGTGGGTTGCCTTTGAGCTCGTGTTACAATCTCTTTATCTGAACAGAAGCTCTTTAATTTCACAAGATCCCAACTGTTGAGAGTTGGTAGCAGTGACTGTGCCATTGGATGTCTGTTTAGGAACTGTTGGCCTAGCCCAACCAGCTCGAGGGAGTTCCCTATCCTTTCAACTATGGTTTTTAAAGTCTCTGGCCTGATATCAAGGTCCTTGATCCATTTGGAATTAAGTCTTGTACATGGTGACAAGTACGGGTCCAGCTTTAATCTTCTGCATGTGGAGATCCAGTTTTGCCAGCACCATTTGTTGAAGATGCTGTTCTTTTTCCATTGGATTCTTTGGGCCCCTTTGTCAAAGACCAAATGGCTGTAACTTTGTGGGCTTATATCTGGGTCTTCAATCCTTATCCATTGATCTGTGTGTCTATTTTGGAGCCAGTACCAGGCTGTCTTTATAACTATGGATTTGTAGTATAGACTTAGGTTTGGTATGGTAATACCTCCAGCTGTGTTTTTGTTACTCAGGATTGTTTTTGCTATCCTGGGTCTTTTGTGCCTCCAAATGAACTTTGAGATTGTTTGGTCAACTTCTTTGAAGAATTGCTTTGGGATTTTGATTGGTATAGCATTGAATCTGTATATTGCCTTTGGTAGGATGGTCATTTTTACAATGTTGATTCTGCCAATCCAGGAACAAGGGAGGTCTTTCCACCTTCTGGTGTCTTCTGCAATTTCTTTCTTTAGGGTTTTAAAGTTTTCATTGTAAAGGTCTTTTACCTCCTTAGTTAGGTTTATACCAAGGTATTTCATTTTTTTAGGGGTTATAGTAAATGGCATGGTTTCTCTCAAGGCTTTTTCACTTCTTTCATTCTGGGCATATAGGAAGGCCTCTGATTTTTGCACATTTATTTTGTAACCCGCCACCCTGCTGAACTTCTCAATTAGTTCCAGGAGCTTCCTGGTGGAGTTTTTGGGATCACTCAGGTATAAGATCATGTCATCTGCAAATAGAGATAGCTTGACTTCTTCCTTGCCAATTTGAATCCCTCTTATGTCCCTTTCTTGTCTTATGGCTTCGGCTAAGACTTCAAGTACAATATTGAATAGAAGTGGTGAGAGTGGACAGCCTTGTCTTGTTCCTGATCGAAGTGGGAATGCTTCCAATTGTTCCCCATTGAGCATAATCCTTGCTGTGGGCTTGTTGTATACAGCTTTTATTATATTGATAAAGGTTCCTTCCATTCCTACTGTCTCTAGCGTTTTGATCATAAAAGGCTGTTGGATCTTGTCAAAAGCTTTTTCTGCATCTATCGAGAGTATCATGTGGTCTTGGACTTTGGACTGGTTTACATGATGAATTACATTTATTGATTTGCGTATGTTGAACCAACCTTGTGTGCCGGGGATGAAGCCTACTTGGTCCCCATGAATGATCTTTTTAATATGTTTTTGAATCCGATTTGCTAAGACTTTGTTGAGAATCTTTGCGTCTGTGTTCATCAGGGAGATCGGCCTATAGTTTTCTTTTTAAGTGAATCTTTATTAGGTTTTGGGATTAAAACGATATTAGCTTCATAGAAGGAATTTGGTAGTGTTCCTTCCTTTGCTATTTGATGGAACAGTTTAAGGAGTATTGGTGTTATTAACTCCTTAAATGTCTTGTAGAACTCTGTGCTGAATCCATCTGGTCCAGGACATTTTTTGGTGGGAAGATTCGAGATTACTTCCTCAATTTCCTTATATGTTATAGGACTATTTAAATAATTCACAACTTCCTGATTCAATTTAGGTAAGTTGTGTTTACTTAGAAATTCATCCATCTCTTTTGTGTTGTCAAACTTCACAGAGTATAAGTTTTTGAAATATGATGTTATAATTCTCTGGATTTCTTGGGTATCCGTAGTGATAACTCCATGTTCATTTCTAATTTTGTTAATTTGGGTTTTCTCTCTCTTGCTTTTGGTTAGTTTAGCTAGGGGTGTATCAATCTTGTTGATTTTTTCAAAGAACCAGCTTTTTGATTGGTTGATTTTTTCTATCGTTTTCTTAGTCTCGATTTCAGATATTTCTCCCCTTATTTTGCTAATCTCTTCTCTTCTACTGCTTTTAGGATCAGATTGCTCTAGTTTCTCTAAAGCTTTAAGCTGCATTGTTAAGTTGTTTATTTCTGATGTTTCCATTTTTTTGACGTGGGCATTAAGAGCTATGAACTTACCTCTTAGAACAGCTTTCATTGTGTCCCAGAGATTTTGGTAAGTTGTATTTTCGTTATCATTCACTTTCAGGAAATCTTGAATTTCCTTTTTAATTTCTTCCTGAATCCAGTTCTCATTCAGCATCATAGTGTTAAGTTTCCAGGAGTTAGTGCATTTTCTCTTGTTTGATGTGTTGTGGATGTCCAGCTTTAGGCCGTGGTGGTCTGATAGGGCACAGGTTAGAATTTCAACTTTCTTGTATATGTGTAGATTCATTTTGTGGCCCAATATGTGATCTATTTTGGAGAAAGTTCCATGTGCTGCTGAGAAAAATGTGTATTCTTTGGTGCGTGGGTGAAAAGTTCGATAGAGATCTGTGAGGTCCATTTCTTTCAGGGTTTGATTAAGTTCCAAAGTGTCTCTGTTAAGCTTTTGACCTGTTGATCTATCCCATGTAGAGAGGGCGGTGTTGAAGTCCCCAAGAATTATCGTTTGGGGGTTGATTTCTTGCTTTAGACGCTGTAGGGTTTTCTTAATGAATGTGGGGGGGCCCGTATTGGGTGCATATATGTTCAGTATTGTGAAATCTTCCTGGTGAATTGTACCTCTGACTAAAATGTAGTATCCATCCGTGTCTCTTATAATTTTTTTTGGTTTGAAATCCACTTTGTCTGATAGCATAATGGCTACCCCTGCCTGTTTTCTGCTTCCATTTGCTTGTAGAATTGTTGACCAGCCTTTTATTTTTAGAGCGTGCCTATCTTTTGTGGTGAGATGGGTTTCCTGCAGGCAACAGATTGATGGATTGTGATTTTTAATCCAAGTTTGTAATCTGTGTCTCTTGATCGGTGAATTAAGTCCATTAACATTTAGTGTTATAATGGAGAAACTATTGTTAATTCCAGACATTTATTATGTTTAGTAGCTTTTATAAGTATATTGCTTCGCTTTTAATGGTGTTATATTTGCCTTCTGTTCTCCTGGATATGCCTGTTTTTGTCTTCACGCTTGAGTATCATTTCTAGCAGTTTTTGAAGGCCTGGTTTGGTGGCCATGTATCCCTTAAAGTTGTCTTTGTGCTGGAAAATTTTTCTTTCTCCCTCGATGATGACTGATAGTTTTGCAGGGTAAATCAGCCTGGGTTGACATTTTTGCTCATTCAATACTTGAAGTATGTCTCTCCAAGCTCTTCTTGCTTTTACTGTTTCGACTGAGAAGTCATTAGTTATTTTAATAGGTTTGCCTTTAAAAGTGACTTGTTTTTTCTCCCTTGAAGCTCTCATCACCAGTTCTTTATCTTGAATGTGGAGTGTTTTAACTATTATTTGCCGCGGTGTGCTTCTATTTTGGTCGTATCTGTTTGGGGTGCGGAATGCCTCTTGTATATGAATGGGCCTCTCTTTTTTTAGATGAGGAAAGTTTTCCTTGATGATCGTTTGAAAAATTTCCTCAGGGGTGGTATTTTGAGATTCTTGCTCCGGTATTCCATGAATACGCATGTTAGGCTTCTTCAGGGTGTCCCATATCTCTTGGATATTTCTCTCAAGTATCTTTTTGGCTTTAACAACCTCTTCCATTGAGCTGGTTAGTACTCCCACTTTATCTTCAAGGTCTGAAATTCTGTTTCTTCTGCTTCATTAGTTCTGTTGATAAGACTCTCTGTGGCGTTCTGGGTTGAAGATAACTTGTCTTTTAGCTCAGTTTTAAACTCTGCTTGAGTTTGTTTTAACTGTTCTATGCCACTTTTTGTTTCTTGCACTGTTTTTCTCAACTCCTCCAGATGTCTGTTGTGTTGCTCTTCAAAGCGATTGATTCGATTATGTAATTCCTCCCGGATTTCCTCTTTCATAGTATTGAACATGGTAATGATCATATTTTGAAAGTCTTTATCCTGGGTGGGGCTTTCTTGGCCTTTTTCCGCGGGTTTGTTCTTGTTGGAGTCTAACATTATGGGATTAATTTCTTCAGTGGGAAATTTGTTTACTTGAGTGTTGCTTCTCATGGATTTGCACTTTGACTTTGGCATTGTCATTTTAACTCTTAAGATCTCTCAATTTCACTAAACTGAATTATTTGGCCTGGGGTACTGGTGGGCAGGGCCTGAACGGGGACTTACCTAGGGCGCGGGGTGAGGCCCGGGTGGACCGCGCGTGTGTCCTGACCGGCGGAGCGGGGTGGGGCGAAAAGGGAGGATGGGCGCGTCGGTGTGGAGCTATTTAACCCGAGGGCAGCTGGGGCGGGGCCCGGGTGCAGGGGGAGGTGCTCCTCGTCCCTCGGCCCCCGCGCGGCTCCGGCTGGATGGTGGGAGTCGGAGCCGGGTCCCCGTGGGCTGACCTGGGGGTCCTAGAGCGCGCGTTGAGGCCCGGCTGGATCTCGCGCAGGCGTCCCGACCGGGGGAGCGGGGGCGGGGCGAAGAAGGGAAGGATGGGCGCGTCGGCGTGGAGCTATTTAACCCGAGGGCAGCTGGGGCGGGGCCCGGGCGCAGGGGGAGGTGCTCCTCGTCCCTCGGCCCCCCCGCGCGGCTCCGGCTGGATGGTGGGAGTGGGAGCCGGGTCCCCGTGGGCTGACCTGGGGGTCCTAGAGCGCGCGTTGAGGCCCGGCTGGATCTCGCGCAGGCGTCCCGACCGGCGGAGCGGGGGCGGGGCGAAGAAGGGAGTTAATTAACACTTTTACATGACTAAATTTCTTTTACATAGTTAGGAATGTAATGGTTTTACAAATTTGATAGCTTCACAATTATGATTCTCTTAGAAAGTTGGAAAAAACGTAATGTGGCAGAGAGCTCACAGTTGCTTGTAAAACTGCTTTTATCCTAATCTGTTTTACTGAGTTGGCCTGATTTATTTTGGTATTGTGTAGACAGAGCTTCATGTTTTCCTCACTAGTGGTATAGCCAAGGACTACAATTCTAATGCCAGCTTTCATAAGATGGCTATGTGTGATCCTTGTGTTATACCACTTCCCTGTTAGGGCTTGTAAAATCCAAATACAATAAATATAGGAGGGATGAGTTGGAAAGTGATTGTTCCAAGAACGCCATGTAAATAATTGCTTTAAGCAAAACTTGGAGATATTTTGAAAAACAGGACTATCCACACAATCTCAAAGCATGTTCTTACAAATCATTTATTAATTAAAATTACAGTAGAGAATTTCTTATGGGTACTACCCTTTGCCAAACTATTCAAGTTAACATAACTACTGAAGGGGCTGAACATTAAGTGCTTCTTGATAGAAAACCCTAGAAGACACATTGTTTCTCCTGCAAAATATGTAACCTAAATCTACTAGTGAAGAAATAGGATTCCAAATGAAAGATATTTTACAAACTAGCCTATTTGCTGCAATTTTTGTGTTATTAAATAAAAAGAAAAGCTAAGGAATTGTGCTGGCCTGTGTGCACCTGTGTCTCAACCTCTCTTACCTTCATTTTCTCCCCCATTCATCTTTCCCAGACTGTCTATGTTAATATTGTGGAATGTTTTAAAGAGAGGTAAGTCAGGGGTAGTGACACATGCCTGTAATTGCAGCACTTAGAGACAAAGGTGATAGAATTGAAAGTTCCTGGACCAAGTAGAGAGAGCCCATCATAAACCAACTAGCAAAGCAAAATAAGACTTGGAACAAAAAAAGTAGTAAGCAAATGATAAAATATTCGTGAAGCAATCACTAGCAAACTTTTATGACAGTTCCGTGATGGAAAAGCCAAAGCTGTTAGTGGATCAATTTGTACTTTGTGTGTGTGTGTGATCAAGAATCACCCTGGGTTGCTCTATCTCCTTATTGCTTTGCTTTGGGGTTTCCTAGGCTATACCTTCCAGGGCCAGAATGATAGGTCTCAACTATTTCCACCCAGAATTTTTATGCAAAATCTAGGGATCTAACTCAGGTCCTTTTGCTTGGGAGGCAAAAGCTTTAACCCCTGAGTCACCTTCTCTCCAGCTCTCACTTGTATTTTTCTACTGGGGTTATTCATCTATCTTTTATCTATTTATTTGTATTTATTTATATAATAGTACCAGGAATCAAACCCAGGGTCTTACACATACTAGATAAGTGCTATATGGCTAGACTACATTCCCAAGTCTTATTTATTTCTTTATCTTCAAATGATCTATAGAATTTGTCTTTATTTCCCTGGGTTTAAGCATTTAGTTTTACGCATCGTATTTTGTCCCTCAGTAGTTATTTTCAGCTTTGCTATGTGCCATAATAGGTTGGCTGCAACTGTGGTACTAAAAAAGCAGATGGATGAATATTTTCTAATTGGAAAGAATCTTCGAGATCACATAGCCCACAGTTCTCAGTATTCACATTGGCAATGAGGATCACTTACCTGAAGTGATACAGCTGGCACCTGGTTCAGAGCTTCTTTACATTACCTCTTATACATGGGGTAGGTGAGTGAGTGAATAAAATGCCATAGAAATGACCTTGAAGTTCTACTCTTCTAATCGAGAATGACAAGATTGTGATTTATTTTGTTGCTTGGGGAAAGTGGTAGCTTTAAAATACCCGTTATTGTTTGGAGATGGCTTCATGCTTTAGTTTCTTATTTAAGAACAAGACTTCCAGGGGCCCGGAAGATAGTGTTTGGTGGTAAGGTTCCCGCTTGAAAACACTGTGGCCTGAGATCCACCTGAGTTTGAGCCTGAGACCCACATGGGAGAAAGAGAGAATGGACTTCTGAAGTTGTCCTCTGACCTCTACCCATGCACCATGCATGTTGTCCTAGTTGGGCACAAGTATCAACTTGATGGTTGAGGGTTTGAGCTTTGGGCACATTTGTGGAGAATCAGTGGTTGAGTTGGGCCCAGAGCAAGCCTTCAGGAGATTATCTAGCTGATGGGGAGGGCCCAGCCTATGGTGGGTAGGATTAGGCCCTGGAATAAAAGACGGAGGGCTGGTTGAAGGAGTTGGCATCCTTTTGTATACTTGGCCAGACATGTTGGTCTGGCAAGTAAAAACTGTCCCTCTCTCAACCATTGTGTGGTGATGGTATGGCCAGTTCCCTCAGCCCTGGTGTTGGTGTAAGTGCTCCCATCAAGCTTGACTAAGAACTGTAACCAGTAATTGAAAGAGACATTTAAACCCATTGTTCCCTTAAGCTGTTTGATGGTGATTTATCAGCAACTATGCAGGCGAACTGCAACACATGTCCTCTCTCTCTCTCTCTCTCTCTCTCTCTCTCTCTCTATCTGTCTCCTTCTCTTCCCTTCCTCCCTCCCTCTCGATAAATAAACAAAATATTAAAAAGAAAGAAAATGCCTAGGTGCTATGCCCTCCCCGTGCAGGGATGCCTTTTTCTGATGCTCTAACAGTATTACAGTCCATGTGATTTCCAAGGAAAAGACATTGCTAACAGTTCTGGGGGCTGAAAAGTCTAATACTAAGCTATTGGCATCTGGTAAGGGCCACTTGTAACATAGTTGTTGTCATGAGATGCAGAGAGATAAAGATTTATAAACTCATCTTTTTCTCAGGAACCCCGTCCTAAGTTAAAAGCACTTATACCTTCATGATAGATTAAAGCATGCCTCAGAGGTGGCCCTACTTCATGCATTCATTCATTCACCTCTGTGTGTGTGTGTGTTTGTGGTATATGTGCATGCATGTACAGATACAATGCCAATGTACATCCTAGAGTGTACATCCTAGAGGCTACAGGAGAACTTTTGGTGTCTTCTTCTATCACTCTCTGACTTACTCTCTTTTTACAAGGTCTGTCATTCAACCTGAAGCTTTGCATTTCAGCTAGACTGACTGGGATCCATCTATCAACACCTCCCAACACTAGGGTTACAGGCACGTGTGGCCATGCCTAGACTTTTTACATGGGTGCTAAGGATTCAAATTCAGGTCCTCATAGTTGCCCACTTGCCAAATAAGTGCTCTTACCCACTCAGCCATCTCCTGTCCTAGGTCTTACCTCTTAATACTGTCACAACAGCAATGACATTTGTTTCTTTTCCTTGTTTCCTTGTTTCCTTGTTTCCTTCCTTCCTTCCTTCCTTCCTTCCTTCCTTCCTTCCTTCCTTCCTTCCTTCCTCCCTTCCTCCCTTCCTCCCTTCCTCCCTTCCTCCCTTCCTCCCTTCCTCCCTTCCTCCCTTCCTCCCTTCCTCCCTTCCTCCCTTCCTCCCTTCCCTTCCTCCCTTCCTCCCTCCCTCCCTCCCTCCCAAGCTAGCTTAGAACTCTCTCTGTAGCTCAGGTTGGCCCGATATAAGCCACTCTTTCTGGTATAGCTTTAACATTTCTGCCTGAATTTCAGAAGGGCCACTGAAACCATAGCACTGTCCAGGAAACAGACTTTGTGACCATCTCACTCCCACCAGGCATTTACTTTGCTTTGTTTCCCTGGTCACTTCAAAGTGCCATTGGGACAGCTACATAGTCTTGCAGGTGGCAATTATGGAATGTGTAAACGAAAGTTATGATAGTGATACCTGAGGTCTCCGGCCAGAGGTGAGTCCGTATTCTTAGCATGCTTTGAGCAGCTGAGGTAATAGATGCTTTTCCTCCTCAATTAAAACATGCCGCTAGAGGATCCATTCTTTCTGGCTCATTTGAATTCTTTTTAATCAGCTCTGTTGCACTTGTGCCTCTGTGTGTTCTTGACAGGCCATCAGAGCTCTTAATGGTACATTAAAAATTCACTTATCTCAGTTCTTCCTTGGAAGGCCCCTGCCAACAGAATTTCAAAACGGGAGTCTAAATGCCTTATCATTCCAAATGTGAAACTTCAGGTTTAAAGAATCATTTGCAAAGGAACTCCTATTAAAAAAACAAAGCAGACATAAGCCATTTCTATTGATCACCATGAAAAGAAAAACAGGATAGAAAGTCTTAACTAAATAACACTTTCGCTCAGCCATTCAGCAAATATCTCTTGAGCACCTACTATGCTCTAGGACTTGTTTTGGACTCAGGGAATACAGCAGCCAACTCAACAGAGCAAAATTGTAGATTGCGTTGTATGGCATGAGACAGACTGTACTGAATGAGTAAAACGCATGTTGTATCAGATGGTGGTAAGCACTGAGGAGAAAAGAAAAAAGAGTTTGAGGATGGGAAGGAGTGCCACTGCCAAGAGGGTGCTCCAGAAGGCGTCACTGAGAAGGCAACAAGGAAAGAGGATGACTCTGGAGCACTAGATGCTTTTAGCCTAAAAAGAGAAGGTCTTGTGCACATGTGTATGTGGTGCTGGATCAAACCCAGGGCTTCCAGCATGTAAAGCAAGCAGTTTCCCACTGAACCATACCTATCATCCAAGAGACAAGCAAAAAAAAAAAAATACAAGTTCTACCTGGGCTAGCAAGATAGCTCTGCCAGTAAATGCACAAACTGACTTCCAAAGCTATCTTCTGATCGCCACAAGCACACTTGGGTGTTCTAGGTGTTCTCTCTCTCTCTCCCTCTCCCTCTCTCTCTCTCTCTCTCTCTCTCTCTCTCTCTCTCTCTCTCTCTCTCTCTCTCCCTCTCTTTCTTTCTCTCTCTCTCAACTAAATAAGTAAAATATTGAAAGAAGTATCAAAAAAGGTTCTATCATTTATTGAGTACTCCCTGTATACCAAGCAGTGTTTTATGTGAATCTATTAATTACCAATTATATTGTTACTACCTATGTGAACACGTTACTGAGTACATTATAGATAGTTACAGCACCCATGTAATTTGTTTATTCATGCATTCAGCAGATAGCCATCACTAAGCTGGGAGTGCACCACTGATTCTTAGTCTTGATCCCAGGCTGCTGAGCTAATCTCACTGGAGGGAGAAAAACAGGAGCTGCCTACACCTCACACTCTCAAATTCCTGGGTCCTCCAAACTCAGGCTCCTGCCAGAGATCTATCCTGGGGTTTTGAGTATGTAGGCAGCTGTCGAGGGATAAAGAGGGCTTTGATCCACAGACTGCTGTTTTCTTTTGAATCTCCAGGAGATGAAAGAAGACTGGCAGGATAGGATTGGGTATACCAACAGCAGGCCTCTAAAACCTTACCTGGTGCTTGAGAGCCCACTCACCCACTGCAGGGCAGCACTAGACAACTGAAAAACCTCTAAAGTGATAAGGACTAGAACCCACATATGATAGATCCTACCTGAAGGGGTCTCTAGCTCCGGACCTGTTGGACGGCTCAGAGCTGCTGTGGGCTATGCTGTTTCAGTGTATAAGAATGTCTTCTTCGTCTTATCTCATTATTTCCAGGCAGGAGGGGGGAAAGCAATTGTTGTATGTATCCTTTGGGAAGCAACAGCATAGGTTTATTGAGTTACTGGTCCAAATTTTCTGTGCATAACACAGGTGGTTTTTCTAGTGCCAAGTTGCTATTTTAAAAATAGATGCTCGTCTCTGGTGGTGATCATTATCATGGTATTTTGTAAGAAATTAAAAATCCAGGTAGGGAGGCTGGTGAGTGAGCCAAGTCACAAATGGAGGGCACTTGCATTGTGCCAGACTTTGCACTTGTTGTCTGATATGTATCCCCTGACTTAATTTTATTGAGCGCTTCCAACAGGCCATTGTTTCTATATAGGCAGCCTTTGTGGCAAATGTAAATTTTGCTGGAATTCCTTTATTTTTCTTTCTTTCTTTACTTTTCTTGAAGACAGGGTGTCATATAGGCCAGGCTCACTTCAGACTTGCTATGAAACTGAGGATGACTCCAAACCTCTGATCCTCCTGCCTCTAACTTCTAAATGCTGAGATGTCAGGCTGTGATACATACCTAATTTTATGCAGTTTAGGAGATTGAACCTAGAGCTTCATGCATGCCAGGCAAGCATTGCATCAACTGAATGATACCCCCAACTCCTAACAGTGCTGGAATTCTTGATAAAGACTGCAACCAGACTCTGGGGCAAAGGGTTCCTTTCTCTTCCCATGGTTTTCTTAGTTTTCCATCTATTTATTCTGCCTCAGAATAGAAATCAGTGAATGTGGTATGTACTTATCAAAGGAAGCAGTGACTTTTGGCATGAACAATTAGTTGGGAGATCGCAGCCAGACTGGGCAGAAGCCAAGCAGAGATGTGAGAGGGAGTCAGTTTCCCCTCTTCCCTTGTGTTCAGAATGAGTGAAAATGGTGATATATGTAGTGCCCAATACTGCATTCTGTAAGTAGTGGCTACTATCATTCAAAGGAAGGAAAGATCCAGATGAATTAGGGAATGAAGTGACTGGCCCTAGTGGAGAGAGTCCAGGGACTGCATTCAGGTGAATCTGTGGTGATTTCGAGCAACATACTTGCTAATCTGAGCTGTTTCCTTAGAGGCAGCATGGAGATGATTACACTGTGTGCATTTAAAGTTTTAAACTAGACCCATCAACATATGATAGCCATTCATCCCATGTTTAACTGGAATCAGCTTGGTTATTTATTATTTTTTAAACATTTTTTATTATCTCTGCTCATACAAACTTAATAGGTACACCACTTCCCTCCCTCCCTCCTCCTCCCCCCACCCCTCTGCTTCCTCTCCCCTCACCCCTCCCTCCCCACCCCCCAGTGCTTCCCCTCCCCCAATCCCCAGAGAATCCTTTAATGTACATACCTGACTCTCCTCTGGGTCCTCCTCTCCGATGACATACAAGGACCCAGCGGCATTTCCCTGTACCCTTTCCTGTGTTCCCCTTAAGCATAGGAACACTATTTTGGCTGTCAATCCCTTGCCTCCAAGGATCTTGGTGCTTTTAGCAAATGCTAGACTTTGTGGGGACAATAGTGTGTTGGACATTGCGCAGGGCATGTAAAGTCCAATTATGATTGCTTCACCCCTAACTTGTGTGGAGTATCTTGCATATCATTGCTCCTCCTATCCTTTTGCTCTTACACTCTTACCGCCCCCTCTTCCGCAAATTTCCCTGAGCTTCAGGATGGGGAGAGATTAGGCTGGGCTAGTTCTAGGTGGTTGATATAGAGTCTCTGAAGTTCTGGATTATGGTTTGTTGATTTTCTTTTGCAGTTTTGCTGCTCCTGCAATGCCCTTCACTCCATCCTGATGGGTATTAGATGTCACCCCCTGGCCAGAGATAAAAAGCTGTTAAACTAGAGTCTTGTTATAAGAGTATATTCAAAGGTAGATGCAATAAAAGTAGGAAACCACAGTGAGGGAGGGGTCAATCACCCATTTGCAAAATGGTTACAACTTATCTGCCAGACTATATGCCCTCCCCTTCTGGTGAGATCACACCCCCTAAGTTGTAAATGATCAGGAACGAAAAGTCTGTGAACTTAACCAGATGTCTCATTGTTTACTCGCAGTCCTTGATGGAGGCCTATTTTCTCTGCTGTAACATGGTCCCCTCTCTCCTTGTTTCTGGTGTGGCCCTCCTACCCCATCCCGCCTGTTCATACTCCTTGCAATTACTGTATTACAGAGATTTATCGTCGAGTGTCTCTAGTTGGGCTGGGTGGGTTTGATACTAGGAGCCACCTATTAAGGTGTACATACGGTACTTAATTTTCTGGGTCTGGGATACTTCACTCAATATAATTGTCTCTAATGACGTCCATTTCCTGGCAAATTCCAGTAATTCATCATTTTTTAAAATCTGATCCCAAGAGCAGTAGAAGAGAGGAAATTAGCAAACTAAGAGGAGAAATATCTGAAATCGAGATTAGGAAAATGATAGAGAAAATTAACCAGTCAAAAAGCTGGTTCTTTGAAAAAATCAGTAAGATTGATACACCCCTAGCTAAATTAACCAAAAGGAAGAGAGAGAAAACCCAAATTAATAAAATTAGAAATGAAAATGGAGTTATCACTACTGATATCCAAGAAATCCAGAGAATTATAATATCATATTTCAAAAACTTATACTCTGTGAAATTTGACAACACAAAAGAGATGGATGAATTCCTAAGTAAATGCAACTTACCTAAATTGAATCAGGAAGTTGTGAATTATTTAAATAGTCCTATAACATATGAAGAAATTGAGGAAGTAATCTCGAAACTTCCCACCAAAAAATGTCCTGGACCAGATGGATTCAGCACAGAGTTCTACCAGACATTTAAGGAGTTAGTAACACCAATACTCCTTAAACTGTTCAAACAAATAGCAAAGGAAGGAACACTACCAAATTCCTTCTATGAAGCTAATATTGTTTTAATTCCAAAACCTAATAAAGATACACTTAAAAAAGAAAACTCTAGGCCAATCTCTCTGGTGAACACAGGTGCAAAGATTCTCAACAAAGTCTTAGCAAATCGGATTCAAAAACATATCAAAAAGATCATTCACGGGGACCAAGTAGGCTTTATCCCCGGCACACAAGGTTATTTATTATTGATACTGCTACTGCCAAACAGAAGAGACTCCAGTATCATTTCTGTGCTGCATCCTCATCTGCAGGAAGAAACAGGCACAATAGCTCAGCAGCTCTCTGAAGGTAACAGGCCTGGCCTCTGGTGTCCGTTGTATCTTACATGCTCACTGTCCATTTCCTCTTAAAAAGGTTCTTTAGTCACTAGCTGACAGGGTTGGGAGGACTGCAGGAACTTTGAAAGTGTTCGGTAAATGATGGAACAGCACCACTGTGCTTGGCAAATCTGGGAATCCCTGGAGGTAGAAGGGTCGATTCATCATGACAGCGATGAACCTGGGCACTCCATAACAGTATTGTGAGAACATGGGAGATATTTGACCACAGTGCTGCCAATTATTTCCTTTACAACATTGAACAAGTCACTCTATTTTTCTCTACAGAGATCATGGTGCTTGATCTTAAGTCCATTTTCCTGAGGTCTTTGGAAGCTGAATAATGAAATGAGGGTCTTTAGAACCCGTGGGCTTTGGGGAAGTACATCATTAATATTCTTGGATGATTAGCTCCAGTGAATCACATGGCACCAATGGCAGGACCTTTGCTTTCAGAGCTCAAATTGTGCCTAACATCAACCTTTAATTTTTATGTGCGAACTGGGAAAAATGATAGCCTGAATAAAAGGAGCCAGCTGCTGTTGATTGCTCTTCACTCTAAAAACTCGATGAGGCATGAGAGACTATTTTAAATCTTATTATTTCTCACCTGATCTCTTTCTTCAGTAGTTGGAAACTATAGCATGGCTCAAAGGCTGCCAACCTGAGCGGCAGTATGCCTGGATAGTCCACAGACTTAATAATACTTATCAGTGCTGTTCACACAACATCTGCTTTACATCAGGCATCGGGGTAAATGCCACTCAGCACCTATTCTGTCCTGGAGTACCATGAGAGAGGCAGATGTGTATATGCATTCATCTGTCTTTTGTCAGTTACACTTCGGGCACAGAAGTTAAATTTCTCTGTTCATTGTACATGGCTATAGTAGTCTATTCAAGACCCTTCCTTATGTTAATTATTACTTTTTATCCATGGACCCCCATGTTCATTTGCCTCCCATACAAGTAAACAATTTATTATGTGTAGTGTGCATCTTTCTCTTTGTGTATATATGCTTATGAAATATATATTGTAGTCTTGCATGTGCATATTTTTAATTGATATAAAATGGTGTTGTGTTGGTCCTCTCAGATGGCTCAGCAGGTAAAGGTCTGTGCATGCAAACTTGGGGACCTGAGTTTGATCCCCAGAGCAGCCATGGTGGAAAGAGTGAGCTGACTCCTGAAGGTTTCCCTCTGACCTCTCCACAGACACTGTGGTATGCGTTCACTTGCTCTTTCTTTCTCTGCCTCAAATAGAATATTTTAAAAGCGGTGCCACATCGCATTTCATTCTGCATGTGACATTTTAATAACAGTTCTTGTGGAAGTGCCATGTCTTTCACACCTGCTCATATTGCTGAGAGTTTCTTTCATCCATTGCTTTCCTATTGCTACAGAGAAGCAATTGCCTACCTATATGTCTTTTTATGGACAGTGTGAAAGTTGCTTTGGGAAAGTTACTTTATAGTGAAGAGTGGAATATTTGTAAGTTCTGGCAGAGATGGGTGTTTCTGGTAGACCCGTTTCACAGATAAAGAAACTGAGGCTTTGAGAGTTTTAATAGCTTACCCAAAGTCACATACACAGTAATCTGCAGGGCTAGGATTCAAGTTCAAGCATTCCCCCCTTCATGGCTCTAACATCATTATTCTGAGTGTTTGAAACTTGACATTTTACAAAAACCATGAAGATCAGTCTCTTTGTTTATAGCTTTCATATTCTCAAAGCCAAGAAAACTGGGTGGATCCATTGGATTTTTGTTAAAGCAACTCTTCCCCAAGAGAGCTGTGTTGTAATCGCTTTTCTCTGCCTTTCATGTGCTGTGGGTCTGCAGCCCTGAGAGCCGCTTTAGTCATCCAAAACTGGTACCGCCGCTACAGAGCTCGACTGAGAGCTAGACAGTATTATGCTCTCGCCATCTTCCAGTCCATCGAGTATGCAGACGAGCAAGGCCAAATGCAGGTCTGTTTTGCAAGTTTCTCTCCTTCCCCTCCCCTTCCCTGTCTCCCTCCCTTTGCCTCTTTTAAAGCTTACCAGATCAATTCATAACTCCAACTTTAATACTCACTAAAACATGAGTACTTTTAACCATAAAATCTTAGATCACCAATATAGTTATGAATCAAAAATCAACTTGTAGAATAATATGCAGTTTATCCCATATATGTGAAAGAAAATTAAACATATAGCAAAACTCTGGAAACAGCTACACAATAAAACTGTGTATAGACTTTTTTTCTAGGGACAGAAGTGCCATTGATGGGTGGGTAGGAATATGAAGAGAAATTTTTCATTTTGCTTTGGTATTGTTTGTAGTTTCAGTCATAGATAGGTATCAGATTATTATCTGTAGAAATAACTAAGGAAATTACAAGAAATATTAAGTTAGTGGGTTTTTTTCACAGCTGTTAATATGGTACAGGGCATTCAATCAACTGCTGCCTTTGCCCTGATGAGGAGCTCACAGTGCTGACACTGTTCCTTAAAGCAGTGCTTCACCACCAAACAGAAATAAAGAGATCCTTATGAACAGAACCTAGTAGTTGTCTTAGAGAAGACTTCTCAAAGTGGAGTCTGAGACAAGGATTCTGATTCAACTGACTTACTGGAATCGAGGGAATGTTCTCAGGAAAAACCTTCAAGGGATTAAGGAAAGCAAGACATTCTTGCTTCAGTGAGTCGTCAGTGGGCAGCCTCCCAAGAGTGACATACTTGTAGATGCTCTGTAGCTCAGTGTGGTACTGCCCATTTGTGAGGTGTGATTTTTGGCATCTGCCATATCAGGGGGATGAACACCCCAGAAGAGTAAGGAACTTACTAGAATGCTAGCATTTGTTGCAGTAGCTGTTTAGTGTTCATTAATTGGCTTCCATCTTTTTACCTTGTCCAGCTATCCAACTTCTTCTCCTTCATGTTGGAAAACTATGCAAAGATACATAAGGAAGATCCAGGTAAGCAAAGCACTCAGTCTGTTGAAAAGTAACTATCAGATATCAAATTGCTTATACAAAGAAATGTAAATGTTGTAGATGGGAGATGGTAAGAAATTATAAAGATGCCTTCCTTTCTTGTTTGTGTGATACCCAATAACTGGTAAACTCAATTCGACTGTTTTTCTTTTTTCCCTCAAGATGTTATTTGCTAAATCATCATCTAATTTTTTCACTTTTCAAAGCAAATACAATTTCATTCAACATTCATCTGTTGAACACTTTGTCTTGCCTATCAGTGAACAATAGTAGTTTAATAAAGAGGATCTTATTTTTACTCACAAAATTTTCATGCTGAGAAACCAAATACTTGTTTACCTAAGGGTTCTAGAGGCTGGGAAGTAGGTCTACTTGAAAATAGTAGATTAAATGCAATCTTTCTTTTCTCCTTTCTCTTCCTTCTTTTCTCTTTTTTCTTCCTTCTGTCTATAAGTCTGTTAGCTGTGTTTTGGGTATATTCCCCAAAGTTCATGCAACATCATCGCAAGTTGATATCTTCAAGAGGTATTCATGTTATAAGGGCCCTAGTCCAGTGAATGGATTGATTTTGGGAAGAGTACCTTACAAAGCATGATTCCAATCTGCATCTCTCTTATACTTGTTCACTCACCATGTAATATCTTCAGTTGTGTTATTGTTAATAATATAGAAAAAGGCTCTCATAAGATGTTTCCTTTGGATCTCAGATTTCCTAGCCTCCAGAACCCTTAGCTGAATGTGTGTGTGTGTGTGTGTGTGTGTGTGTGTGTGTGTGTGTGTGTGTGTGTGTGTAGAGACTAGGCGATAGTTATTGTCTTCTTCATTTATGCCTGCATTTCTAAAATCTTTTGGGGGCTGGAGAAATGTCTAAGGGGTTAAAACTTTTGCCTCCCAAACAAAAGGAACTGAGTTCAGATCCCAGATCTCACATAAAAATGCCAGGCAGAAATGGTGGTGGCCTGCAATTTGGGTCCTAAAACGCAGAGCCCAGGAAACCCAAGAGCATTTAAATAAGCAGGTAGAGCAATGTAGACGTAGTTCAAATGTGATTTTAAAATTATAATCCATAAGGCATGAACGTATCATGGAAATTAAGATCTGCCTGTTGAGGCTTGGGTCTGAATCAGTGGTTAAAGTTACCACACAAGCAAAAGGACTAGAGTTCGGATCCTCAGGTCCCATATTAAAAATGTTGGTCTGGTGTAGTGGCCCACCTGCAATTGTAGCCCCAGAAGGCAAAGCTTTTGGAATTCCCACAGGAAGCTAGATAGCCATATTAGCCATAATGGTGTATTTAATTATAGACCCTGTCTCAAAAAAAAAAAGGTAGAAAAGCAATTGAAGTATCACCCTCACACCTACACCCTCTACACATACTCAGGTGAACATGTATCTACATACACAACATGTATCCATCCACATACACACATGCAAGCACCCATTCTCTCATACACATGAAGAGAACTAAAGGAAAGCTCTCTAAAGTAGATGTCAGACTTGAAAATTCTTTCTTTCTTTTTTTAAATTTGAGCTGACCATTTATTTTACTCTAATTACAATATGTATGATATCTAGGATCAATTTTCAAAGCGGTGAGTAGTATTTGAATGGTATGACTTGAGCTAAGTACTTATGTCTGAAACTAATTAAAGCATTTACTGATCCAAGCTTTCTGAATGGCAAAATAGCCAGACCTCATGAGTGCAAGTGGGTGGAAGTAGGTACTTTGCCAGTTTCTTCATTTTAGATAAATGCAATGTGAAGACAGTTATTTGTGCTTTGTATTCTTTAGCAAAAATGTTTTTGAGAGGAAATATAATAATGATGAATTGAAACAGGACTCTTTCTGCTAATGACCTAATATTTCAGTCTAGCCTCACTTCCACCAGAGCCATACACGACTAGCTTGCAGCTCAGAGATACTTACCTAAACTCTCCATTTTTTAAAAAAATATTCATTTTGGGAAAAAAAATTCCTGTAGGCAATTTTAAAATGGAGCAAATATTTCTTATCAAAGAAAGGAATGGTGATTTTCTTGGATATAACATACATTACAGGAAAGTATACAAATTATGTATAACTCAGATTTTCTCAAAAGAATCACACCCAGATACTTAGAACAAGAGATAAAATATTAAGACTGGGATAGAATTCCGTTGGTAAGTATTTACCCAACATACCGGAGACCCTGAGTTCCATCCTCAACATTGAATAAAACAGACATGGTAGTGCATACCAGTAATCACAAACATGGGAAACTGAGGCAGAAAGATTAGAAATTCAAGTTATCCTTGGCTGGGCAGCAAGTTGGAGTCCAGTCTGAGATGTATGAGACAACATACACACTCTCAAAACATTCTCACCAGAAACCCCCTTCCTGCTCATCTAGTTACTATTCAATCCCCATTATACCATGTAAATACGGTTTTGAATTTGTATTCCATAGATTAGCTTTTCCTGTTTTAAAACTTATTTGTTAATTGGAAACTTATAGTATATACTCTTTTGCATCTGGTTTCTTTGGCACAACATTGTATCTGTAGAAATCATTCATGTCATTGTAATTTGGTCATTCTTAATCATTGAATAACATTTTATTTTACTATTATATCATTATGCATTCTGTTGTTTATAGGCACTTGGGCTGTTTTCACTTGAGCAGTTTGAATTGTGCTGCTGCTCACATTTGTGTCCATGTCCCTTTTGATGCACATATTCATCCTCTCTTGTCTCTTTCTTGCTTTCCCCATTTTCTCCTCCTTCCCCTTTTTATCTTCTGAGACAGGGTTTCAGTATATACAGACTAACTTGGAACTTATTGTATATCCCAGGCTCATAATCCTCCTGTCTCAGCATCCAGAGCATTGGGATTATAGTCACAGACTACTAAGCCTGGCCTTTTTAGGCTGATTTCTAAACACCTCTGATGGGAGAATTCCAGACAACCTCCATCTAAACCTGTTTACCTGAAATGTTGGGCTATATAAGATATCTAAGGAAGGTATTTTTAGTGACCAGAAAGTTGTCTACCATTTCCAGACATGGAGTCCAGCTTGATTGATTTTCGAAGTGCAGAGGATCTCAAGACAGGTTGAGTCCCAAAGTGGGAGGCGTTCAGAAACAGCACCTTGCAGTCTCACATTTCTTCTGCAAAAATTGATTATGCCAGCTTTTATCCCCGTTCTGCCACTTTCAGAGCTGAAACAGGTTCAGAGGACCTGATGGGGAGTGGTGAGTCCACAAACAAGTTTTCAGTCTGAATTTTACAACAGACTCTTTCCCAGGCAGACAGACAATGTTGCCAAACCATGCAATTAGTTTAGAGTGACTGTTGGAAATGAGATGGGTATGCAAGCATTATTTTCACTCTTCTGTTGTCTTCTAAATCACCCAAGATGTCCCCTTAGAACACATATTTTATGTATGTATGTATGTATGTATGTATGTATGTATGTATGTATGTGTATATGCTTTTTTAAAAAATCTGTATTTACATATTTATATTTTTAACTTTTGTGGTGCTAGGGTATTATAGTTTTTGTTGCCATGCTAAGTAAGATATTTTGTACTATCATATCTTCCCATTGATTACTAGTTCATAGTTTTTATACCTATATCTTATTTTGTGCTTCTTCTGAATAATAATAAATTTATTATTGTTGCTTTTAAATTAATGTTTGACATGTACAATGTGTTTTGATACTTTAAATTCATCATTTCATTAGTGTTCATGATAAACTAATAAAATGATGATGATGATTTCCCTTTTTTAAATACAGATTCTGTTTTCCATTAAATTAACAAAAGTAAGGTTATTTATTTAACTAGTGATAAAACTATACTTTCAGTCAATGGATTTAATTTCTATGTTATATTTAATTTTCCTATCAGCTTTTGGGATTTTTCTTGAGCTTAGGTACTTAATCCCATTGAACACAAGTCACGTTACTATTATCTTGTTCCATATAATACTTACTGCTCTTATTTCAGCTTCATGTCTCATTGCATTGGCAACGATAGCAGAACTATGTTAAAACAAAGCAGTGAAAGTACTCATGCTTGTTTGTTAATTTAATGAAGACCAATTATTTAATGTTTAAAATTGTGTTAAAAAGTATTATTCCATTTCCAGTTTTCTGAAGTTTGAGAGGAAATAACTCAGGAATTGGTGTTGAATTTAACAAAATGTCGTTTTGGCACCTGTTGAATTTATTATATGGACACCAGTGATTTTGATCCAGATTTATACTGAGGAAGCAAAATAACTATAAATGTGGTTCAAATGGTGTTTTTCTTTTTCCAGTAATGTATGGAACTTGTTTTCAATGTGATACATGGGTGGTTGAAGCAGATACTATCTTCTGAAAAAATTAAGGGCTTCAAAATTTTCTTGTCCAGATTTTGAATTTGGATAAATGAAAAGATTGTGTATAGTGGTTTTTTTTTTAGTTATTCTCATAGAACAACTTGTAAAGGTATCATTGGTCATGTTAAGATTTGTTATATTTAATTAGTTTAGGTTCATATTACCAGTTATAAATCAAATGTCAAAGAATTAATTCCAATTACATGTTGCATAATTTTCATATATTGTTGGTATTCATTAAATTATTTTATTAGTTATAGACCACAAAGTTATAACACAAAGTTGTAGTCCAGTAATATGCATTAGAAATGTTACAGCTTTGTTTTCATACATGAAATATTTTAGCTATTGGAAAATAATCTGTTATATTTTGATGTTGTTAAAAACCAGCAGGAAGATAAGGATTTGATGTTGATTAATATTTCATGTTGATGTGTAGTGTTACAGAAGAATTGGCTTAGGTAAATAGCACTTTTTCATTTAATTTACTACTGGACTTTTTACAGAATAAAGGTAATCAAATTTATGGAAAGAAGGCCTATACTAAGTTTATATTTTTGAAAGAAGAATATTTTTATTTCATTTTTTAAACATTGAGACTTAGGTTTTAATCACTAGAGCTGATATAACTGACTTACTATCAGTCAATGGGAAAGGCAGAAATGAATGCATGGGAAAGGGCAATGACTAGGACAATGGAATTATTTCTTTAAACATCTATTTTTATATTTTTTCCATGTTCTTTCTTTCTTATCAGTTCTTTAGTTAGCACACAAAAATAGGTTTCACTGTTGAAGTGATTTCTTGTTTATATCTCAGTGAATTAGGTTTATTCAGTGTAACAGTTATGAGTAGATAAATGTAAATAATAATGTGTAACATAATATAGAGATATTAAATACATAGCAAAGTATGTTTTGTATGTGTGATTATATATTTAGTGAATAGTAAAACATAATGAGCTTAGAGGACTGGAGACATGGCTTAGTGAAATGCTTATCATGTAAACATGAAAACCTGAGTTCACATCTCCAGCATCCATGTAAAAAAAACAGGCATAACAGTATACCTCTAATCCCAGTTTGGGGTGGCAGAGACAGGAGAATCCTTGGATGTTACTGGCCAGTCAGTCTAGCCATTCAGTGAGCTTCAGGTTCAGTAAGAGACCCTGTCTCAAAAACTAAGTCAGAGAGACATTGAAGAAGATACCGGTGTTTGATATTGATGTCTGGCCTACACACGTAACTGTTTACACACATACACACACAAAGAATTGAATATGGATTCTATTCCTCGTTACATGTATGTCACATTTTCTTCAGGTACAAGATGAGAAGAATAAGCCTACATCTTGGGATAGTTGCAATCATTGCATGAATATATACATATGTAAAATTAGAATAATAGTTGGCACATAGTAAGTATTCAGCAAGTGAGAGCTCTTGTTATTTGGTTGTCATTGTTATCGTTGTTGTTGCCATCATTAGTGTGATGCTGTGGAAAAAGTAGGATTTGGAAGTAAGTCTGGGCAGGTTGCTGAATTTTGAAGGATAAAAATAAATTATCTGAAGTAGAAAAAGAAAGGGTTACACTGAGGTCCATAGAAGAAGACAGGCAGATGGGTGGGAGGGAGTCACAGGGATTGATGAAGGGAAGGGAGGGATAGGAGGAAAGGGGATGGAGGGAAGCGTATTCAATATGCTTGTAAAAATAGAAAATTTTAAAAATGCAAAAAAAATTAAAAGGTGCTTCAAGAGGTGAAGATATTTTAAGGGAAGAAAAATAGCAAGAGCAGGAAGATTAGGGAAAAAAAGAGGACAGTGGTGTACATATAACATGACAGAAGCAGGGACTGTGGCCAACAAAAGGGGGTGAGGAGAGGCTGAGCCCTGAAAAGAGTAGACAAGCCAGGCAGAACCCTGGGGTCCATAGGAGTAGCTAGGCAGGAGGGTGGGAAGGAGCGTGATGGATTGATGAAGGAAAGTGAGGGAGATGTGAGGGAGGGGGCATGGAGGGAAGCAGGAACAAGTACTCTATATGCTTGTAAAACTAAAATAAAATACTTAAAATTAATAAAAATAAAATTAAAAAAAGAAAGGGTCTTCCTCCAAGGACAGAGGAAATACTGGGAACAACAAATATACAAAAATGTCAAACAATAGTGTGCTCTTCCAGTGTTTAATGTGAACAGACCCAGGGATAGAGGTTTAGATGGAAGGACCCTTCAGCCGTGTTTAATTGTGTTATGAAGACTGAAGAGAGGATTATAATAAAGATACAGGCAACGGAAATGAACAAAGTTGATAATCTCTTAGGATTTTGAAAGGGGCAGGGCAGAGGACTCTTCATATGCATTGGTTTATGCGACTCTACATTCTCAATTTCTTTTCCTCTTTCCCATTAGTTTTTAAGCCAGTCATATTATAAAAACCTGCCTCATCTAAAAAAAAATCCAAGATCCCTTAGTTCTGACCACATGTGTTCCATAGCCCCCTTTTTCTTAGGGTCTGCAGCAGAAAGTCTTAACTCTACTAGATGATGCCTGTGTGTTTTTGTGGGTGGGAGTTGTTATGAGTGCTGTTTCCTAAGAGTCACTTGCTATTTCAGCATGTAGGGTTAGCAAAGGGAAAGTTTTCCTTGGCAGCAAACTTCATCTTCAAGAATGATTACTGATTAAAATGGTAACATGATCATTAAAAGAGTTAAGTGAGATATTTAGGCTTCACTGTCTACATAATGAATCTGAGGTAAAGTTTACCAAGATGCTCTGCATTTCTAGTTTCTAACATAAATTGAAATAATTAAGTTATGCTTAAAGCTCAAACCAGAATTAAAGGAGAAAAATAGCCTCTACTGAATTGTGTTGAATAGAGATATTATTCTTAAATTCTACTTTTTCTATAAAACATTATCAATTATCACCAAAATGTATTGGAGTATACAATAATTTAGAAAGTATTATAAAATTATTAAATAGTATTACTTTAGAAAACTTTTCCAAATTTAGTTCTTAATATAATCTCTCATCATAGATGGTCATGAAAAAGCATATCCTATCTACATCTGTCTACATCCTGTCTTCCATAGGGGACCACTTTAAATATTAAAAAAGATAAAAATTACAGAGGATTTCTGATAGATGGCCTCAATAACAAGTCAGTATTAATTAGTTGAAGAGTAGATCATTATCCTCTGGGTCAGTGGTCTCTTACTGCAATAACATTGAGAATTAGTTAGAGGACCTTAATCACATCTAATGAGCAAGTCTTTTCCCTTAGAAGTCTACAAATTAAATGAGTACTTCTGTGATCTTGGCAAACTGAATTTGGGAGGGTTAGTGTGTGTGTGTGTGTGTGTGTGTGTGTGTGTGTGTGTGTGTGTGTGTGTGTTAGGTGGGATATTGACTGGACTTCACTTGTTTCTGAAAGTCAGCTGTTGGCTGATCTAGGACAGCATTGGCTAACATAGTTACAGATTCAACTCTATTTCACGTGGTGTCAGCATTTTAGTAGACTAGTCTGGATTTACTGAATGCGGTAGTGTCAAAAGAGATTGGAAGCATGTAATGCCTTCTTGAGACCTGGAATTAGAGTTGGTGGGTGTCATTTCCACCACATTTTGGAGGAGAATCCAAGTCATGAACCCAGCCCAGCTTGAAAGGATGGGAAGTAGACTATTGATGAGAATAACTGAAAAATCACTCTAAAAGCATGAGTACAAGTTGGGATAGAATATCGAGTCCATTTTACAACCAATTTACCATATCCCTTTTCATCTTTCTCTGCCTCAATTGTCTGGATTTCTGTATTTGGACTGTTTTTGGGCAAGATGGCAAGAAATAACCATGCTTTTCAGAACCTACTAAAATGGCCAGTGCAGGAAATCTGTTCTATATGGCCTTTGAGTATTTCTGCATATGGTTTGTCATTTTAATATCTGCTTTGCTCCCAAGAAAAAGAACAAATCACATCAGAAAAATTTAAGCAAAGAGAGAAATAAATCAATTACAGCTAAGTAAAATCCTCTCAACTGCCTAACGAGGAATGATTTGAATGTTGCAATTTAATTTTCTATAGGTTCTGGGTGTTTGACCCAAATCCAATACAATGTTTAATGCTTTTTACTTTCTTTGTGAAAATCTGAGATGTAAGAACAGGCAAAAGAATTGGAGCTTGAACTTCAGAACATCACAATACCTTGATTGGCCAGCTTTTAGTGTGTTTCTTAGTCTCCTCCCCACTGACTGGAGTCACTGTTCTTGCTAAACATGATTCCATGTGTGTAACTACTGACCTCAGAATCCATTATTCCTTGTGGTTCTATGTGTTATATCTCTGTATTCCTAAGGATTAGCATAATGCCTTACATGGGCTAAGGTATTCAAAAGATTATTTCTATGTAGTGGAATGTTTCCACTCCAATGTCTTGTCTTTCCTTTTACAGCACTAGTAAATCGACTTCTTGAAGGTACTGTGCGGGACACTAAGGACAGGCTGGATTATGTGGGGTTGATAGATGTCCCAGATTCCTATGATGGTCCTCGGCTGCAGTTTCCTCTCACATTTACTGACATTGACTTACTTCTTGCGGCCTTCAAGCAACAACAGGCAAGTTTGAGCAGAAGCTGCCCTGATTCTTGTTCATAAAGGGTGTTCCTATCTACTGAATGAATGAACGAATGAATGAAGATACTGTAGCAGAAACATATTTCCGTGGAAAATGTTTCTCGTCTTGTGAGAGATATCTTCTGCTTTGTTTAACCTGTTAAATAGAAGCCTCCTCAGAATGCACAGTAACTTCCTCTAAATTTGTAGGCTTATAAAATTTCCCTTTTCATTTTCTGAGAATACTTCACATGCTATGGAATTCATCAGTTAAAAGTATATGGTTCAATGATTTTAATGGAGTCACATTATATTAATAATATTAAAATTATTAAGACACTTTACTTTTTCATACATCTCCTGAGGGCTTTCATAAGTCTTTGAAGATAAGTGTGGATCTTAGTTCTTACAGCACATCTCAATTGAAACTCATCCCATTTCTGGTTCCTATTTGTCTCCTGTGGCTAGTGGCTTCCATATTGGACACTCCAGACCTAAATAGTCCTGAACTTTTAGTTTGTGGTACTGTAAGTTAAGTTTGTGCAGTAATCATATCTGTTATTTTATTTTGAAGGATATGTTTAGAATGTTTTATAGTTTCAAAATGGGGAAAAAGTCACCTTGGACTTTTTTAAGTTCAAGTGTGGGGAGGAGAAAACAGAGTAAATCTGCAGAAGACAATGATTTCATGAATACTATAGCTGTAGGAAAACAGTGAAATAGTCACACATAGGACATAACCTATGGGTTTTTTGGAGGGGGTGGAATATATTCTGTAATTAGACTTTTCTATACATGGGCTTGCCATTCTGAGCATTCTACATGCTGAATATTGGAGCCACACCTAGGAGGCTTGGGCATTTGTCTGACTATCTTGTGAGATATCTGGGCCCAGAAATACGTACTTTCTATCCCAAGTGGAGTGTCAACTAATACAGAGATATATCTCTTCCACAGGTTTTATGTTTTCCTTTTATCATTCAGTTTCCTTTTCTCTCCCTTTTTAGAATTGTTCTTATTGTTATTCTTTTTGTCTGCATGCTTTCTTTGAATAAGTCCCTCAATCACTGGACTAAGAATAATCAGAAATAGTTCTATGAGTGAATGATGTCAAGGAAGAGCATGAGAATACAAATATCTTAGCAACCATTCATTCATTCATTCATTCATTCAATTACAAATATCTACTGAGGACTTTTTATGTGCTAGACACTATGCTAAAATAATCTATTTGAGAATAATTTAGAGATTATCCTAAAAGACAGCAACCGAAAATGTGCTCACATGCTTCAATTTGATGGTTTTCTACATAGTCATGTCTTTCTTCCTAGTTCATTATGTCTGTTTCCCCTTCACAGACACTTCATGCTCATTATGTCTTAGAGGTGCTATTTGAAGCCAAGAAAGTCCTGAAGCAAATGCCAAATTTCACTCACATAAGAACTTTTCCCTCCAAAGAGATAACAATCTGTGGTAAGTTTTAGAGTAGAGTTGTCAAATTGATATTTAGGAGCCTCTTGGTCCTACATCATTTGCCTAACTGGAAAACTATGTAAATTGGACTGTGTTATGGGAAAAATGTTAATATAGAATTATCTATCATGATAATACTGGTCCCCATCTTGTCTTTGTTTTGCATACCAGCTGGCAGGAATTAATTATGTGAGAAATTAAAGAACTCCTAGCTTTTTATAAAGGCAGATAGCATTTTAATACAGAAAGCCACCCATGGGTGGAATAAGTGTTTGTTGCCCTCTGACTAGCTCTCATTATCTCTGTTCTGTGTTGCTTTTTCTCTGTGGGCCTCTGTATATCACTTATTTTAGGAAGAGGAAAAATTCAAGGCAGGGCCAGCATGAAATTTTTTCTGCCCTTGGCTGCTGTTTTAGATATTTCCAACTGGTCCTTGTAGCTTTTAGAAGAGTGGGAATGTCCCCAAAATCTGTTCCTTGCTCTTCTAAATAACAAGATTTGAGATTTTGTTATCATATAGGCCAGCCTGGCAGGATATTGCTTCAAGAAACAGTACACGTTGAAATTCATCACAGTTGGTGCTCAGCATGCTTGCAACTGTCTGGGAGTGGGGTGTGTGGAAGGAACAGCAATTCCCTTAACTTCTAATTAAACCTTTAGATTACAAAATAGTGAATGTTATTTTCCAAACCAGTTTCAAGCCGATGTTCTCTTACTTTGTCAGGTAGAAGTGGATTTGACAAACTAATTAAACCATTTCCATTTCTAGGATCTGACAAGGACTTGATGTAGCAGCACATACTTCATGATATGCCCTGATACAGGCTTTTGAAGAGTCTCTAATGGCACAATTCTAACCTAATCAGGCGACCACATCTCTCTAGATGATGATACATCCCTGCTTGGGGACCTTTTATTCAAGGCATTAGCAAGTCTTACTTTTCATGGAAATAAAGACTCGGGAAGCCATGCCAACCTGAGCCAAAATAAACAGGAAGATTTTCTCCCATGTGCTTTTATTAGATCTCTAGTTACCATTGCAGATTTATCTTTGGCTGGAAGGATCTAGAAGAAGAAACAAAATTCTAGGTCATGGAAGTCATGCAAAACTATAGTGTGAGAAACTGAAGGGTTATTACAGAGATAGTCTCATCTATCTCATGCTGCTTTTATTGAAAATTTAAGGAGTTGTTTCTTGTTTTATCTTTTTTTTTGTGGTGCTGGATTATCAACTCAGGCACTCATATGCTAATCATGTACTGTATCACTGAACTACATTCCCAACCCCTATCTACTGCTCTTATGGGAGAAATAGAGACACAGAGACATTATGTGACGTAATCTCTCCTTCCCTAGCTTACTCAGCTAGTTAACAATAAGATCAAAATTAAAAATTAGTTCTTCTGTGTTTTAGATTAGATGCATCATTACATTTGTACTTGTTTGGCTAATATATCACTTACCATTATTAGACCAGTATTGGGGACTTGGTAAATTGTATAGGGCATTGATTTGGGCATTTATTTCCAGACATTTTCAATATTTATAGAGGGAAAAGGTAGTATATTTCATTAAATATAGGGAAAAGCTAGTATATTTCATTTACCTAGAAATTAATAAATTAATATTTTCTGTTATGTTTTTTTAAAAAACAGGATATCATTATATAGCCCAGATTGGTCTTCAGTCATTGTATAATTTAGGCTCCTTGAACTCTTGATCCTCCTGCTTTAGCCTCTTGAGGTTTTTTTGTTTATAGTTGTGTTATAAATTACAAATAATTCTATATTTATGTTTTTTACCAGTGAAAATATGTTCATGTCTACCTCTCCATGATATAAGTTTATATCCTGTCTAATTGAAAACTAAAATATTTTTATAGCCTCAGCTCTTTTTTTCTTTTTATCTGCTGGTAATCAAACCAAGAGCCATTAACTCTTAATATGCTGCAACAAGTTCATTTTTATAGCATACCAATTATTATAATCCTATATACTCAGATTGTATGTGTGTGTGTGTATGTGTGTGTGTGTGTGTGTGTGTGTGTGTATGTGTGTGTGTGTGTGTGTGTGTGTGTTAGGGGCGCATATGCACTCTGCACATATGGGTTTACGTGCTTGTGATTTTACATGAAATCCCAAGACTTACATGGTTTGAGGCTAGAGAATCACAAGTTTTGGGCCTATAAAGGGAACACAGGAAATGGTTCTGGGAAATACCACTGGGTCCTTGCACCTCATCAGAGAGGAGGACCCAGAGGAGAGTTTGGCATGCACATTAAAGGATGCTCCGGGGATGGGAGGGAAAGGCACTGGGGGATGAGGAGGGAAGAGGAGTGGGGGGCACAGGGGATGGGGTGGTTGGAGGGAGCGGGGACCGGTATACCTGTTAAGTTTGTATGAGTGAAAATAAAAAAAAAGAAAGATCTGAACCCAGATCTCCAACAGCAGCAATGAAAACAAACCAAAGCAATAAGAAATAGCTATACATATAGTGATTAAGTGTATACATTGAGTGCCTGCAATATACTAGTTACTGTGGTAGTCCCTTGGGTATTTAATGTTGATGATAAAAAATACTGTTGCTGCTCTCCTGGGGATCACAGGAGAAGTACAAAGGAAATCCTCTAAGCTTGAATTTTGAAGTGAGATAATATTCAGTTTAAATTCCAGTTCTGATATTTGGTAGCTGGGTAACTGCATAGGTTACCTAACAACTCTGAGTCTCATTTGGAAAATAAGAATGATGAATATATGTCTTATTTCCCATAGGAGGGGAAGAAAAGAATCCTGTAGAAATAAACTAATTGCCTATTGAATTAGTGTCATCATAGGGTGAAAAGCCACACTTAGAATATTAGATATTTAAAATTTTTTAAGCTTGGCAAAGATAACAATTTTATTTGTAGTCCATTCTTTTACTCATTTTTTAAATGTTGCATACATCAATGTAGTGAATCCATAATATTTTCAATTTTCACCCCTTAGTCCCAAGTCCCATCCCCCCCTTTTCCCTTTATAGTCCTTAATCTCCTGTCAGACTCCCTCCTATTTTCAAATCTTTTCACTTGTGGCCCACTGTGTTTCATCTACTCTGTCTTTGATGACATAAGCCTGACATGCTTCATGCTCCAGCAAGTATCATTGATCAGTGGGCACACCATCGAGGAAAACATCTTCCTTTTCACCCCATCAGCTTTAGTCCTCATCAGTCTCTCAGAGAGGTGTAGATTAGATATTTAAAATTCTTTAGCAAAATAAGTACTGCATCTTATTTCCTACTGAATACTATTCTCATTTGTATTCCAGGCGATTTGCATGGGAAATTGGATGATCTGATGTTGATCTTCTATAAGGTAAATGATTATTCTGTTAAATATTTATACTTTTGTTGAGAAAGGTTATCTGAAGGTAATTGACAATTGTTACTTTCTTGTATGTGTGTCTAAATATGCACACACAAACATACAAACATCATGTAACTGTTTGTATCCAAGAACTCAAAGATTTGTAGAGATGTGTCTTGAATTTTTTCACACATTTCGTGAGATTTGCTAAACAGTTTAAGTAGGGTCTTGTTTAACATCATCACTGTCTGTATATCAATTAGAAGATATCCCAAATTTTCTTTATTATGACATATACATATAGGTGATGTAGATTGGAAAGGGGTGCAATCTGTTCTATTTTGTTCAGATATAAGCATGCCACATAACCAGTCTTCTCTACATTACACGCTAATTACACGTGAGAGGAGTTTCTTATTGTATATTCCAAATTGCTCTTTGAGTCACCATCTCTGGGTTCATTTGCCCCTTATAGTGCCATGATCATCCTCATTTCTTGCATTTTGGTGTTGAGAGGCATCACAAGGGTACACAATGCAGCTTGACTGGCATGATGTTCCTCTTCAATTGCCTTATTTTCTCTGCACCAAGAGTTGTAGCCTGAATGTTTGCTTCTGAAACAACTGACTACCCATAGAAAACTAATCCTAAGGCTCCTACTTTCATGGCAGCACCCTTTTACACTGTTCTTCTAAGTGTCTCTTTTTGACTAATGTTTATTTTCTACCTACCCTTGTTATCCTCACAACTGGTAAGACAATTAATTAATTATAACATAGGTGTCTCACAAAGGGTTGAGAGAAAATATTGTCACTATTATAATTGATCAGTTCTACTCTTTAAAATTGAGAGGTTCAGTAAGATATAACTTCCATGAACTGCAGTATGTTTTTCAGCTCCCATATTACTTTGAGCTTCTACTCCTTAAGTTGCTTATTGAATAAGATAACATGAATATCCAAGAGCATTTTAAAGTAACACATCATAATAGAGATGCAAAGTTTTCATCCAGAATGACTGTTTGGAAGACAGTGGGGTAGCCAAACCAAGAATATGCTCACCCGGTACTTAGGAGGGGATTTGGTTGAGGCTACAATGTAATTAAGGTTACAGACTAGAGAATGGGATCAGAGGAAGTAGGCTTACTAGTAGGAATCTGAGATATGGGGAAATGAGAACTTCTGGATACCATCCATAGGACTCAAGACAAGTAGAGAAATAAAGGTGGGAGAAATGGGAGGATTGAATGATTCAAATGTTCACTAGAGCCAGGAAGTAGGTGGAAGGGTTTTAGGGGAAGTATTCCCATGTTATGCAAATAACCTATAGCAAATTGCATGAGGTTAGTGCTATCTGAAACCATGAATACAAACCGTTCTAAAAATAGTGTTTTCTATCATGAATGTGAGCTATTGGGGCTAGTGAAAGAATATTAGCAATGAGGAAAACAAAGACTGGGAAAAATGCATATGTTGAATGGGTTAGTCTAGTGGACCAAAAGGGAACTAAGTCAGAGGTCCTAAGCATAAAAGGAGTATTTGACTTTCTATCATTTTTGACCCTGAAGTGTTTGTCTTTGGGAAAATGGGTTTGGTAGCATCCTCAAGGCAGGCCCATATTTCTGTAAAGAATTCTTTTGGAATGAGTTGAAAGTAGAGTGAGTTTATTTACCACATCATGGGAATCATCCTGGTCAAATTGGAAAGGTAGAAAAGGTAGGATGGACCAGTAAGGAAGCCCAAACTGTACAATCTGAGGAATGGTTTGTGTGTCTTCCTACATTGTTCCATACCAGTTGTTCAAAAGTTCTGTCCTGGCTACTGCTGATAACTATAATATAAGGTGGAAGAGAGGGGTGGAAATATGAAGACCAATAATGAAAATTGTGATACTTCTTTCCTTAGAGACTGAGGGAAATTTATAAAAGGGAAAAGAGCTGAGCAAGTTCAATTGGAAATGTAGTCACTTCAGTCTAAGGCATTTAGGAAAGAAATGTTCTCAAGAGGTAGCTTAAAATATTAAGATGTGATTAGAGATACATCTAGCCCTGGAATATAGCAACGAGAAAAGAGTATTTTAACATATTTCTTTAATTACATTGGCAAAATTATATGAATCATATGAAACTAGAGGGTGTTGCTAAAAAGATTGGACAGGAAGGAGGCGGTTGTAACAAGTGCTATAAAAGTAACTAAAGGTGAAATATAGCATTCATATGAAAGCAAGAAATATTTGGAGAGTTAAACAATGACAATACTTGGAAATGGAAATCGCAGAGTAGGGCACTATAATAGGTTGAAGTAGAGAGAGACAAGGGAGATACTTTGGAGAGGGTGCATAGGAATCACAGATTAGACTTTTGACAGACTTAGAGTGAGAAGATAATGCATCTTGGCCACGGAATAAATAATGCTTGCCAGTTGCCTCACTTGACAGGGGGAATTGAGAAAAAAGTCATTGGATGATTGGAAGATCTCACTTTAAGGAACAAAATAGAGACCTAAGGTATAACATGAGAGCTAAAAGTAAAACATTGTGTTGGTTAACTACAAAGTAAGGCAGGTTCCTTCAGGTGCAAACTCATATGTAAATGATGACATGAAGTTAAACATATTAAAAAAGAGTCCACCACCTTTCCTTTTAAATTATATCATAATCAGGGCTGGAGAGGTAGCTCAGGGATTAAGCCTCTGCTTTGCAGGCGGAAGGTCCTGAGTTCGCATCCTAGAACCCATGTATAGACGCCGGGGGAAGCGGGGGCGGCCTGCGTTTCTGGTCCTGGTAGGGCGGAGCCTGTGAATCCCCGGGCAGAGTAAACGAGGAGGTGGAAGTGTCCATGGTGGTTCCCGAATTCATCCGTGGCACACACACACGCACACACACACACACACACACGCACAATTGAATAAATAATAATAAAAAATTTTAAATTATGTCTTAATCAGGAGCACATGTCTTAACTGAGCATACTCAGGAGTGTACCCATCTCTAAAGTGCTTTTCTATTTAAATATCAGTAAATCTCTGTGCTTCCTTTATTTGAGAGGACACTGCTTAGGAAACAAAGCAATTCTTGTGTTCTCCTTACCCACAGCAGGGTACTAAATCTTCCTTTACTGTTTTCTCTCTTGGCCATGCTCACCAAAATCTGTTTGGTTACTTGCTGTGTGGGACTCATGCTAAATGAGTTGATTCTAGTAGTGCTTGCCAATTTTTTTTAGTGGGTAACTATGTGAGATGATAGATATGTTAATTTGTGTCATCGCTATAGTTACTTTACTGTGTATATGCATTTATAGCATCATGTTATATAACTAAAATGCATATAATAACCTTTACTTTTAAAGAGAAGAAAATAGCTACTATGATAAAGCTGTGGGGGTAAGGGAAGTTGGTCAACAATATCTTTTATTAGTATTTCAATAGTAGGACAGAAAAAGTGCTAAAATTCTAAACTTAGATATAATACATATATGTCTTATAGAAGGGTTTTAGAGATAGATTCTTGTTATATAACCCAGACTGGCCTCAAATTCACTGTGTAGCCCAGGCTGGTCTCAGTCTCAGACTGATTTTCTTTCATCAACTTCCCACGTACTAAGATTACAGGTGTGACTCACCATACCCAGCTCATATTAGTATTTTGAAAGGAATTGATGGTAACTGAATAGAGGTATTATTTCTCTTATTAGAAAAAAAAACCACCTGAAAAGATGTAGTTTAATGGTGTCTAATAAAAGAAAATGACATGGTATGCTTGTGAGAGTGGTACAGGGTCACTTAGTTTATGACAAATGAGTGTCTAAACTAAAGGCAGTGAAATGGAAAGGCAGAACAAAGAGATCCATGTGAAGAAGCTCTCTCTAACTTCTTAAAGTCAACACTTACAGCCTTTTCTCATTTTGTCTACAACTTAAATGCAGAACGATAGCAAATTACATGAGGTTAGTGCTGCCTGAAACCATGGATACAAACTATTCTAGAAACAATGTTTTCTACATGAAGACAGAAGACAGTGATGTTTCACCTATCAGGATGCCAAACTTCAGATTATAGTTCTTATTTCATATAGAGAAGTGAATAAATAGGATCTCCTGACCTCTAGAAATAGTCATGACTCCATTGAACTTTATTTATAGGATGGACAGGATGGTCTTTATTCAGACCAGTGATCATATATCAGGGAAACTTTTTCTCACACAGGTTCATACAAAGTGACCTGTCTTGAGACTCACTGCACAGCAGATTAGGGAGTAGGAAGTGAAGAGTCAAAAGTCAGACATAGCAACATCAATGAAAAGGAAAAGCTCTTTTTGAAGGTAAGAGGAGATACAGGATTGTAAAAGTGAAATAGGAGCTGAAGCAATACTAGTCAGTGACCTAGGGCTGGGTGGAATAGAGAATTCTAGACCTAGGACCTGTTTACATTGATAAGCATGTATGATCTAGAAAGTTTTAGTCTATGTAGCACATAGTCTGTTAAGAAATAAAGGGAACAAAATGATTCATTTTGAAAATTCCCAACTAAAATGGTTAAAGTGATTCAAAAAGTTATTTTAGCTTTTAGAGAGTAAGTTTCAGTGATCTGAAAATTCTTGTGAATAATACTTGCAGTACTACTGCAATATATAAATATTACTATTGGGTCTCAGGGTAGGAGGATGAGGAAACTGAAAAAAGAGAAGATTAATTGAAAGAAGAGTGGTGGGCTGAAATGCAGATGAGAGGGGGAAAGAACACCCCAAATCACTGGAGAGATGAAGAGAGTTGATTCCTCTTTGTGTAATCAGATGCAAGGTCATCCGTTTGAGATTGTGGCATGCACATAAGTATAGCTCAAACAATCACTTCAGGATATGGTAGAATTGCTGTGGTGGTTTCTGATTTTCATTCTGTTCTCAGTCAATGCATTTCAACTCTCTAAATTGCAATAAAATGCAACATATGATTCTGATTTATTGATAAGAGCCATGGATCAAGTCATATCAGTGTAAACCAATCTCTCTTTTTAGAATTAATTAATGGTTACAAGTTAACTCGTGATTCTTAAGTTATGTTTTAAGTGAAACAAGTTGAATTGTGGGTAATGGTTTTGTAAATGACATCCTGTTGGAAAAAGTGTGAAGATATAGATGACTAAAGTTTTTTTATTATATTTATTTTTTCCCAATCATACAAGCTTAATAGGTACCCCATCCCCTTCCTCCCTCCACTCCTCCCCACTCCCCCTTGTACCCTCCCCCATTTTTCCCCTTCCTTTCATACCCCTCCCTCCCTTTATTAGATGACCAAAGTTTTTAATCTTATTACGATTAACTTATTCTTCTCCATCAATCCTAAAGAGAAGCCAGGAAAATTTTTGGCTTTGATTTTAAGGTAGAATTGTTACTCATCTCCCAATTGATGTGTCACTGTACATTCTCTTCCTTATCTGTTCCTTCACACAGTATATGAGTAGAGGTACAGACTCAGCTTGGCACAGGTCATTGGAGGGCACAGTCTGAGAGGCAGTATGGGAACTGGGGTACCTCATTATTTTACTCTTCTCAACTAAGTGGTTGGTTTGGCTCAAGGTTTTTTTTTAGCACTAGGGATTGAACCTAAGAGCTCACACATGCTAGACAGACATTGCACTGCTGAGTTATATCCCCAGTCCTTTTGTTCATTTTGTTAAATTTGAGAGACAGTCTCACTAAGTTACCCTGGCTGGATTAAACTCATTTTGTAACCCAGGCATGCCTTCTTGAACTTATGATCCTCCTGCTTCAGCTTCTTTAGTAGCTGGAATTACAAACCTGAGCCATTAAGACCTGGCTTGGTGCAAGCCTTTTATCATTATAACTGATCCTATGTAAAAATGAAGATCTGCTTATTGGTTATTTAATAAATTTTTATTTAGTCACTATAGTTTCAAAGGCATACTATAAAAGCTATAGCAATTTATAAAGTTGATTCACATCTATGAAGCACTTATTTCTTTTTTCAAAAAATTTTAAAAATGTATTATTTATTCAATTGTGCTTGTGTGCGCGTGTGTGTGTGCGTGTGTGTGCGTGTTTATGTATGTGTATGTGCAGAACCACGGACGAATTCGGGAACCACCATGGACGCCTCCACCTCCTCCTTGTTTACTCTGCCGCGGGATTCACAGGCTCTGCCCTACCAGGACCAGAAGCGCAGGCAGCCCCCGCTTCTGCCCGGCCAGGCGTCTATACGTGGGGTCTAGGATTTAGGATCCGAACTCAGGACCTTCTGCCTGCAAGGCAGAGGCTTAACCCCTGAGCCACCTCTCCAGCCCCACTTTATTTGACAGTTTTATACAAATAATTTTTGTTATTTTCTCTCCATATTATCGTATATCATCTCCCCTTCCTTCTCCCACTGAGAATCTTCTTTCCAAGTTTTTCTTCTGCTTTTATGGCCTTTCTTGTGTGACCCACTGAGTTGTAGAAGGGCTGCCTGCACCAGCATGTGCCTGGGCATTTGCTGGAGCATAGCCAAAGTATCAGTGGCATGCCACTGAAGTAAATGGGTCCTTTCCCTCAGCCAGCAATGATAATTGGTATTCACTCAGAGAAGGGCAGGGCCACATGAGTTCTTCCCTCATCCTTGATGTAATGGCAATAGGCCCATCGTGTAGGTCTTGTGTAGGTACACAGCTGCAGTGAGTTCATGGATGCAGTGATCCTGTAACATCCAGAAGAGACTGCTGAACACTATCTCTTCCTACCTCTCGTTCTTACATTTTTTTCCATCATCCCTTCTTCCGTGATGTTCCCTGGGCTCAGATTCATAACAACAATTGTTTTCATAATTCATAACAACAAGCCATTGTCTTGAAAGACTAACTCTTAGAAGTCAGTATACATTCAGAATTTTCTTAAGAATCACTTCATGGACTGTGACATATTCTACCAAATGAGTATCATTATCAGAAGTCAGTCATTTGACTGTGAATTTTTTTAAAGGTTGAAATTCACTGGATGTCAAGTGTGCTGCCTAGAGTAGATGTCATAACTGACTGTTTCTATAATATTTAGTTATCCTTAAAAATCATATCATTTAGCATGTTAATATGGAGGCATTTTCAATTCACACAATCCCATCTGGCTGGGAAAAGAATTTTTCCCCTTTGGGTACCACACGCTTAAGCATAACAGACCTTTGCTAAAAGGGCATTTCCACTTTATATGACTTCAATATGATTTTATCATCAAGTGAAACAATTTACATATCATTAGTTAGGTCATGTTTTTAGATTTTATTTCCTGGAAAGGTTAATGTTAATCAGCTTCTTTTGCTTAATTAGAGTGACCAATTTGAAATGTTTCAGTTAGAGTCTCAGCCTTGCTAAAATTACAAGACACTTCCCCTCATTGAACAGAAAGCTTGAAATTTTAGATCGAGTATTAACAAATTAGTTTGTTAACTTGATGCTGTGAATGATGACCTCCTGAAGCTGAAAAAGCTGTACATGGACAGAGAGCAGCTAATTAACTCTTAACCCTGTGTGCATCCTATGTTGTCTGATGGAATCTGAGCTGTTCTGTTTTCCTTTTCTTCCTTTTCTCCACATTCCTCTTATGCTTATACATTTCCCGCTGTGAAGACAATCAAACATTTTCTTTATTCTCTGCCGCTGAGATACTTCATACTGCCAGTGATCATTTTTTTCCTTGTAAGATTAAGACAGTATGTTACAGTCAAAAGAATAGTTCTCTGAAATAGCAGTTGTGAAAAATTAAAATGGCAATATTGTGGAGTAGAGGTGCAGAAGTTACTGGTTGATGTACCTTATGAAATTGTCCAAATATGTCATGATAACTTCTAAATGTCTGCTCTAAAATGCTTCAGTAGGAAATAGGTGAAAATACAGGGAACTGTGTTATTTTTGTGTCTATTCAACTTGAATTACAGTGTTTTTTGTAACTCCTCGCGTCATCTGAATGGTTTTCAGAATTATAAATTACTCTGGGTCTTCTGCAGTTGCTGGATGAATCCTCACATGATATGTGATTTGCTATATATGTCAACTTCAGAAAGAGTCAGTATTTGGTTTAGTAGGACCCATTGAAAGATGGGCTAGAGGATCAGTGTTTGCTCCTTTGAAAGGAAACCAGAGAGATCTCCACAGCAGGAGGCTTTGTACCTCATCATGCTGTCTGCTTTTCAGTCCCCTTATTATTCTAAAGTGAAAATTCATTCCGATTCAGGCTATGCACAGTCATATGACTAACCCTGAAGCAACAAGATTGATCTTATATATCCAAATAAATCTAGCCTTTTTTTGTAGCCATTGTCTTGAAAGACGTAACATTCAGGACTTCCTTAAGAATCACTTCCATGGACTGTGGCATATTCTACCAAATGACTATCATTATCAGAAGTCAGATTTTTGACTGTGTAAATTTTTTTAAAAGATTGAAATTCACTGGATGTCAAGTGTCCTGCCTACAGTGGATGTCATAACAGCTGGCCATTAGTATTTCTTTTGATTTAATGTGAGATTTAACTAAAGAAACTTAATTTTCTTTGCCGGTAATGGAGGTAAAATAAGACTTCAGTAGCAAAGAATCTATCTAAAACAAAGTTTGATTTAACCAGAGATAAAAAGTTCAGAGAAAAATCTGCCCTGTGCAGGTACCCACTTATTCTTATGCAAATAACCTTAATTAAACTCAGTGTGTCACCAAATGGGTAAGAAATAAGAAAACAAAATAAGATAAAACAGGATATAAAAGAAGGGCAGGACTTGTCCAGTTGAAGAAGGGTTCAACAGGAGTGGGAGGGTAATGCAAGGTGAAAATAATCAAAATACATTATATACATGTATGCAATTGTCAAAGAATAAAAACAAACAATAAAAAGAAAATTTCTCATCATAATGGAAAATTTGTTATTCAAGCAAATAACTGCAATTTTAGAATATTGAATGGCTTCCTCAAAGCTTGAAATTAAAGATTATTCTGGTTTCATGAAATTAATTGAAGGCAGTTTCATTTTTTTCTGTTTTCTGAAATAGTTTAACTCTGGTTCTCTTATCAAATTTACCCATACATTGTAATCACTGATGTAATTCTAATGTGTAGTCAAGGTTGGAAAATAGGCTTAAATAGTATTAAAACTACTTACATTTCAACTTTAAGATAGAGATTAGCTATAAAACTACATGGGTCCAATGAGTGATTCAAGCTTTATACTTCTTTTGAAGTAATTTTGATAATTTCTAATTTTTTTTGCTATTTACTTGTAGCCTTCACTAAAAGGAGACAAAATAGATTATTACCTTTTAAAAAGAATGTCAGGGCTGGAGAGGCTCAGGGGTTAAGACTGTCTCACAAGCAAAAGGTTCTGAGTTCAGATCCCAGGTCCCACGTAAAAACACCAGGTGGAAACAGTGGCCTACATTTCTGGCCCTGGTGGACTGAGCCTGGGAAATCCCAGAGTGAAGCAAGAAGGAGGTAGAAGCAATCTAGGATGATTCCTGAAGTCACCCTTGGTCCTCCACAGACACACACACACACACACACACACACACACTAAATTAAAAAAAAAGAATGTCAAAGAATTTATGGACATTATTTTAAGACAGTAATCCAATCTGAAAAATTCGATACATTTCTATTTTTAAACAATCTCTCATATCTAGAAATATGAAGCAAAAATGTCTTCTTTGGCTATTCATAACAAGTTTGAGAATTGTATATTCTTCATGAAGTGCCTTTATTATAGTTCGAATGAAATTTTGTTATGTTGTTCAGTAATTTAATTTTTTCCCCTGGTCTGAATTTAATTTTTTCCCCTGGTCTGTGGATCAAACCCAGACTTTCTGCACACTGAGTGTTCTATCACTGTATAGCATTGCCATTCTTTTTTTTTCCCTGTTGAGAGCTCAGGCAGCCTTTGAGCTTGCTTTGTATCTATCCTAAGCTGGCTTCAAATCTGTGATCCTCCCCTTTGTCTTCCTAGTGCTAGATTACATGTGTGTGTCCCACACTCAGCTAACACTTTAAATTGTGCTCTTTCTTTTTTCTCTTTATTGGATTTACTTGTTTTCATTTTTCTCTTCACCTACTTTCATCAAATATTTTTTCTCATGAACAATATATACATGTATTCTGGGTTTTAACACATGCCAAATTCAACCCATTCGCATATAGTATAGCATCAAGTATGTTTGAAATTTTTCTTTACAATTTATTTTGCTTGTTTTATCCTTTCCTTTTTGCTCTTCTGTGGTTTTGTTTTTCACTGTTGTACTAAAATATGTAAAATAAACATTTTTTAATTATTTACTGACAGGCAGAAGGGAGCAAATGTCTATATGTATGTCATAGTACACATGTGGAAGTCAGAAGGCAATTTTCAGAATTCAGTTCTCTCCTTCCACCATGTGAGTTCCAGGTATTGAACTCAATTTACCAGTTTTATGTACAGGTGCCTTTATCCACTAAGCCATCTTGAAAGCTCTCTGAATTTGGATTTTTTAATGTTAAATATGGAGGTTATCACCCCTGTTTTTCAAATGAAAAAATTATAAATCTTCCTCAATGATATCTGGATATTAAACTTCTTACTTCATGCACTATAAACTGTTATTTTTTATACCCATTTACCTTCAGAATATGTTACATTGTATAAATACTTTAGGAATCCATAAGTTAGGTGTTATAACCTGTCTTGCTTTAAATTGCTTTTATACTGATGTGAACAATTTACAGTGGGTACAAATAGTAGGTCGCTGAATATAAACTAATAAGATTTTCTTACATAGTTTGAAATCTAAATAAAATAATTTAAAAATAGTTCAAAAAATTAATAGAACTAGAATGTGTATTGTTTCATGTTGGACACTTTTTTGAATGAAAGCATGTGCTTTTACATGTGTACACTTCGATTTTTCTGTTTGTAATATATTTTAAAACATTTGAATTTCTCTTACTGTACAATAGAAATGTTTTTGGCTATTTCCTTATTAGGTATGTGACACTGAGAAAAATGTAACCATGTTAAATATATTTGTTTGGTGACATAGTTTTGTAGTGTAAGACAAAACAAATTAGTAACTGTTTTAAAAGTCATCCTTTCCCCAAGTCTCAGTTCCTTTGCATGCTAACATTGTTTAAAAAATATTCTCAAAAATTAAATGAATAAGTAAAGATATTATCTCATATTCAGGAATGCTATTCAAAATAGCTGACAACTAATGTGGCCTAATCAGCAATAAGCTAGACTGCACTGTGACTAGAGACAATAGGTGCGGTTGTATCTGCCCAATGGTTTATCAGTCCTGCTTATAGGCACATCACATAGCACCTTCTATTTGCCTGGGCTCCTTCATATTCAGTCTCACAGGTGACTGGGTGAGGGATATGGTGCAATTTTCCTTTTAAAATCGAAAGAACTGTAACTCACTACATTAGACAGAGGATCCCTTAGAATGAAACATCTCTGACTTAGTGTAATGGTTTTCCTTAAATAAAAGTTTTGTTTTGGGGAGGGGAGAGATGGACAAAACAGCAGTGTTTATTTTTTGGCAGGACAAGTTTTAGTTTCTTTCAAAGAAAAATGGTCCCTGGTGGGTAGAATATGCAATCCTCTTCCTCTGGGAATCTCCCTGTCCCAAGCTAATTCTTCACTTCCAGGTTCCTTGCAGATTTGTGCCCTGGAAGAACCTCAAGTCCCTGAGCAGATTTTTCCTTGTGAAAATACCAATGTGGCTTTTTCTCCATAGTCACAGGGGTATGATGTACAAGCCTTGCTTCAAAACAGTGTTCTTTCACCTGCTTGTTTTTCTCCCTTTCTTCCTTCCACAGAATGGTCTCCCATCAGAGAACAACCCATATGTTTTTAATGGTGATTTTGTAGATCGAGGAAACAATTCCATGGAGATCCTAATGATCCTGCTTGTGAGTTTTCTTGTCTACCCAACTGATATGCATTTGAACAGAGGAAACCATGAAGACTTTATGATGAATCTGAGGTAACGATGGTCTAGGTTTTCCCTTTTATTTGTTTCTCTGGAGATACTGTCATGTTTAGTTCCCAACAGAGAGATATAGGTGAGGCAGTACAGAAGCAGAGATGAGAGGGGTCTCCAGGAAGACTTTGAAGTTCTTACCCTAATCATCATCCTTGATGTTCAGCTACTTTCAATTGATCTAAATTCCCTTCTTATCCTTTCTTTGGTCTCATTTTTCCTTCTTTTATTATATTTTTTCTTCACTTGCCGTTATATCTACCTTCACAAATGTGTTAGGTTTGTAGGCCTGGTAGGTTCTGTGAACACACATAGATGGAGTTGTTCATGGCTTGCCACAAATGGTATCTGAGAAACTAGTACTGTGTTTTGCATTGATATGTATACTTTTATGACTTGGTAATTGCTTCTGACATAGTTGTTCAGCAAAATTTTTGAGAACAGTTGTAATATTAGAATTTCACCTATCTGACTCCCTGGAGAATAAAGATCTGTTAAATACTTTAGACATTTTTTTTTCCTGGGGCTGGGGAGATAACTCAGTGGTTAAAGCCTTTGCCTCAAAAACTAAAGGACCTGAGTTCAGGTCACCAAATCACATATAAAATTATTGGGTTGGGTGTGGCCCGCCTGTAATTCTGCCAGGAGAAGATGGAACCCAGGAATCCCCAGAGCAAGCTGACTAGCCAAACTAGCCTAATGGCTCACTCTGGGTTTAATTAGAAACACAGGCTCACAGTGATAAGGCAGAAGAACAATCAAGGATTATTCCCAATATCAACCTTGGGTCTCCATAGACACATATACTCAAATGCCCTTGTGAACATACATCTATGCACACACATACACCCACCCACATGTAAACATACACAAACTTATATACATGACACACATCTAGAAGGAAAGAGAGAGAGAGAGCGAGAGAAAGAGAGAGAGAGAGAGAGAAACCATATACCCCTTACACACAGATTTCTTAATTTTTTATTATTTATTATTCAATTGTGTGTGTGTGTGTGTGTGTGTGTGTGTGTGTGTGTGTGTGTGTGTAGAACCATGGGCGAATTCGGGAACCACCATGGACCGCCTCCACCTCCTCCTTTTTTATTCTGCCCCAGGATTCACAGGCTCCACCCTACCAGGACCGGAAACGCAGGCTGCCCCCGCCTATTTGGGGTCTAGGATCCGAACTCAGGACCTTCTGCCCGCAAGGCAGAGGCTTAACCCCTGAGCCACCTCTCCAGCCCCACACACAGATTTTTTAAAAAAGATTTTTTTCCTGAAGGCACAGACAGTATGGGCACAGGGGAGATGGCTCAGAAGTTACAGCACTTGCCATACAAGCAAGCAGACTGGAGTTTGGATCCCCAGGACGTACATAATTGACTGGTGTATATGGGGGACCCACCTGTATTTCCAGCCACCAAAGGCAGTGAGTAAGGATCCCCAGACTTAGCTGAGTAGTCTGACTTGTCAGACTAGCCTTATTGACAAGTTCTAGGTTTCCTGCCTCAAGGAATAAGGTGGAAGACTGATTGAGGATAATTCCTGAATCAACTTTACAATTCCACATGCATGTACACACTCATACACATACACGTGGATACCACATACACATGCACTTTAAAAAATAAGAACAATCGGTAACAATGTTGTTTTCTTTTTCTTTTTATGCTCATTATATGAAATGAATTTGTTTTAGCACACTAGATATTATATTTCATGCTTTTGTTCAGAGACTTTTGGGTGTCTTGATCAAATTTCAATAAATTACTTTTCTATTTTGGGTAGTTTTGACACCTGGCCTGAGTAGAGTTTTGGTTTTAATTTTCAAAGTGAGAAAGTAAATGCTGAAATTATGAATAACAAAAGCCTTAAGACTATGATTGGAAACACATTCTACATAAATTAGTTCAATCTTTCTATTTGGGCATGCCATATATCCTTTTGTTTATCCAGTTAGCTGATCATATTCATTTAGTACTTATGGTAGTTAATGAAAGAGATATATATAGTCCCTTCCTACACAGAGTGTACATTTGACAGAAAAGATTTATGCTGTGTGGGGAATTTCAAGTGTGATGATTTTGTAAATGGGATATCCAAACTTGTCTGAGAGGTGATGGGAAATTATTCCATAGAAACATGCTACTAGTCTCAAACCTAAAGGACACACTGGAATATTGAGAGAAAGACACAGTGAGATGGGAAATAGCATTCCACAGGGAGGAGATACTTAATGTAGAGTTTGAGTCAAGACTTTTTAGACCTGATGTTCAGAAAGGCAAATACTTAGACTAAAGGAGAAGACGGTGCCAAACAGGACTAGAGATGTAAAAAATTGTTAAATAGGGTCTGGAGACATAGCTCAGGGGTTAAAACCTTTGCCTTGCAAACAGGGGGACCTGAGTTTGGATCCCAAATCCCACACAAAAATCACAGGTGGAAATGGCAGAAGTATGCACTTCCAGCACTTGACGGCTGAGCCTGGGAAACCCTAGAGCAAAGCAACAAGGAGATCAAGCAAACAAGGATGATTTTCAGTGTCTCCCCTTGGGCCTCCACAGGTACACACAAGTGGCCTCTAATATACACACACATAATAGTAATAATACTGATAATAAATGGTCAGATGATGCACAGAAATATGGATTTGTATCAAAGGACAAGAGAATACCATTGAAAATATTATGTTTTTTTTATGTATCAAGAAGAGTGATCTGAAGAGGGAAAATGTAGATATAGGGAAGCCAATTAGGAAATGGTTGAAGAAATAGACGATAGGTTCTTATTTAGACTAGGATGATGGCAATGGAGATGGCAAGGAATACTTAAGATGATTATAGACAATGGATGAATAAAGGTGTCTCGAAATGGGGGTATTGAAAGAGGAAGGAATTGAGGATAAGCTGGCTTGAGTTGGGTGTGTAATAGCATCATTCTGAAGAAGAATAAGTTGAGTCTGAGGTTAGTTTACTGAGTGTTGCTGAGTCCAGAGAGAGAAAAATTATGTGTAGTATGCAATGCCACCATGGTACTGACACTAGGTAATAACTGAAGCCCTGGCCAGATAGCGATAAGATTGTTATGAGAGAAAGTAAAAGAAAAATATGGCCTCTGACAAAATCTGAATAAATGCCAACAACAAAAGACCAGCCAGAACAGGAGAACTTGCAAAACAGTTTCAGAATAGTCACAAAGGTAGTGGAAATCTAAAAGGGTTTATTGTCACAAAATCTTAGAGAAGTTGTTTTCTAGAGGGATAGTATAGCCACTTGCATTTAGTGTTTCAGAGCAGGTGAGAAAGGTAGGGACTGAAACAAGTATATTGGTCTAAAAATATGGACACCTTTAATGAATGCAGGAAGGGAATTCATCTTGAAAAATCCAATGCCATGCTGTAGAAGCCTGATGGGATGTGATGTTCATGGGAGCAAGGGGTGAGGGTGCTTTGTTCCTATTTTACTTGTAGGGCTAGGAAGACTATCACAATAAGGAAAAGTCATCAATAGAAAGATCAATCTACCTTAGCTACTATATTCAGGTGTTAAAATTCCTCTTTTAATTTTCTATTATTCATTATATGACCTGTGTGAGAGAAAGCATGAAGAACAAACTTGTATGCTAGGGTTGGTTTGTTTTTTTTTTTTTTTTTTTTGCTTTGTTAACTTTTTTCTATTTTTTTCTGATTATTCATTCTAAGATATAGACTGTGTGAAGAATGCTATTTGAATGAAAAATCTCTACCCACACAGCCTCCTCCAGTTGCCACAGCACACTTCTCAAAAGACTTAGAGCCTTCACACAACTCATGCCTTCCATGTTTCTTAAGTCACCTTATAATTGTTTCATGCGTGTATCTGGTTCTTTCCCCAACTATACTACTATAAGCTTCTTAATAATAGGGCTGATGCCATTAGTTGCTTTTGTTCTTTCTCACTATACCATAGAGACGCTGTAATAGTTTCAACCAAAGTCTAGGGGGATGTCAATGACTTACCTGCTTGCATGATTATATAAGTATGAGGCATCAGTAATTAATAGTTTAGATCTTATTGCTATTTTTCAGGTATGGCTTCACAAAGGAAGTTTTGCATAAATACAAGGTAAGGCTGATTTTTTTCCCTTTGTTTTTGCTGTGAAAAAAAGTCAATAAAGACCATATTGTTGTTTTGGGTAATATGATGGGCTAAGTAGTTAGAATCCATGCCAACGAAATACAAGCACAGAAGGAAACCCTTATTATAAGAGAGTCTTACATTTTCTTTTTCATTGTGATTTTCACATCAGTTGCAGCACAGATATGAACATAGTGCATTATTTTAAATGTATCTACTTAGAATTTGCTTCACTTAGGTATAGTACAATAGGTAAACACTGAAGCAATTGACACGAAGGGAGATGTTTGTACTCAGTTCCCCTAGACAAAAGAGGCACTGGAGGGACCACCTAGCTGCCAGAGTCAGAAGGCATAAAGAGCCAGGGAAAAACACAGACTAGAACATTTATTGTGATTTTCATGCGAGAGAAAGGGCAGAGCACTTCAGTGTAATCAAGCTTAAGGTAGATCAATTTGAACAATGTCAGCCTGCTCTAGTGCATAAAGGCTTATCCTCATTGTCTAGTGCCGGGCTTTGGGTTGATTAGCACTGTAGAACTATGGCCCTAAATGAAAATTCCTTGGCAGTGTGGACTTTGAATTGGTTGGCTTGTACATGAAAGCAGTCATTTAAGGTCTCTAGAAATTAGCCCTGCTTAGACAGAGAGGATCTCTCCACCAGGAGGAACCTAATAATGTCCAAGTAGGAAATTAAGAGTAGAAAAGTGCTACAATTAAATACATGCTCATTGGTTGGTAACTCATTTAGTTGGCATGAAAATGGATGTTTTGTCAATATTTTGAGATTATTCAGTAAACTGAACCTGTCAACAAAAGTTATGCTCTTACTTACAGCTACATGGGAAAAAAATCTTGCAAGTCTTGGAAGAAGTCTATACTTGGCTCCCAATCGGTACAATTATTGACAATGAGATTCTGGTCATACACGGTGGGATATCAGAGTCCACAGACTTGAGTATACTCCACCAAATACAAAGAAATAAAGTAAGAAGTAATGTTTGGGTGAATCTTTTGTTAGAGATTTCTAATGAGATATATACTTCTTTTCATTTGTCATTTTGAACTCATCTATGTTTTAGTGGTTGTTATAACTGGAAAATGAGTCAAATTTTTACAAAAAGCTATGATTTATTGCATGATAACTAGGTAGTGACTTCTGTATATAGAAAATAGAGCTTTTAAAAAATTCATGATGAAAATGAAAAGGAGGATATATTGGCTACATAATATAGTTTCTAAAAATGATAAATCTTTATTTTTGAAAAAGTAAAATCCCCATTCATTTATATTGTAGTTAAAAGATATAATGACATTTACTATTCTAACCATTTTAAGTGTGTAGTTACAGTGGCATCAAATACATCATAGTATTGTACAACCTTTGGTTGCCATCCATTTACATAATTTTTATATTTCTATACTGACATTATACCCATTGAACAGTAACTCTTCTTTCTCCCTCTGCATAGGCAACAATAACAAATATTCTGTTTTCTGTCTATGAAGTTGATTGCTCCATTAAATTAACATGTGTAGAATCATATAGCAATTTATTTTTGAATTGTGATTTCTCTTTGTCAAATGATTAAGGATGATTATTTTCAAGATATTGTAACTCTAAATATTCATGTTGAGTACAACAGAATCAAAATAAGAACCTATATAAAACCTCTCAAGGAACTGGCTCTGTGCCACCTGTAGAGATTCCACACATACTGAAGGGCTTCTGGGTGGTTCTTACAGACAAATAGCATCATCTTCTTCCTCTGACTGAGCTAATCTGAAGTCCCCAGACTATGGATAAAGGGGATGCCACATGGACACCATACCAATAGCAACTGTGGTATATGGTCCTAGTGAGAAACTCAAACCAACAGACAACTTCCAACTAACCTGGGCATGTGAAGAAATCTAGAGCCAGAATTGAATTTGATATAGACAGAAATGTGATCCCTATTGTACCTTGAGGGTTTGGAGATTCCACACCTTTATGCACATGTGAGTGACAGTATTGTTATCATTGTATCATTATCATTTTTCTTTCCCCTTAACACAACCTCCAGGTTAGATCAGGGCCCTTTATGCATTCTCAGGCCCTTTGTGTGTGTTCTTCAGAAGTTGACAAAATTAAGGGATTGTGATACTGTTTTACTGTCATCTTAATCATCATGTTCTTCCTCTTCTTCATCATCATCATCATTTACTGGAAAAATCCAAGTACCTGAGATATAGCAAGTACTTCTTATCTGCTAAATATCCCCTGTGAAATTTAATGCCAAAGCAAAAGTGGGCAAAAATGGATAAAAATTTTCTTACAAACCCTTTTCTGAATCTTTAGTGATTTTATGTATTCCTCCACCTCACTGAGTGATATCCACACTTCTCTGGTTTATACCTGTGTTTCTGCTATAATTATTAATAGTGCTTCCTTCGACTCTTAAAAAAAATCCCAGATCTAATAAATTTAAAGGCCATCCTAAGTTTAAGGCACCTCTTCCCATGATATCAACAAACAACCAACTCGGTAAGACATTTTGATAAGAGATAGTCTTAGCTAAAGTGAGTAGGTATGATTCCAGCCAAGAGCTAGAGAACATGATGTTTTGCAGTCAGATATTGGCAAGTACATAACATGAATGATAAACTCTACTGCCACCCACCCTATGACTCCAGCACTAATCAGCCATGGTAGTCACTACCAAATAGGTTCAAATGTTTGTTTAAGGATTTTTGTCTCAGGAATGTCCCTTATTAGATCTGCGAAGATCCCAAGTTGAGAGTCATCTTGACATACAAAAGACAGAAGCTGTGCTGTCAGACAGATGCAGATAGTGTTATATCCTGTCTCTACTACTTCCTGATAAGGTGATTTGGACAAGGTACTGCAGGTTTTTAAACTTCAGTTTTCATACGTATGAGTTAAAAATACTTTTACCATATTAGATTATTGGGAAGACTGAATGTAATACGTTAAGGAAAATATCATATAGTAAATGCTAAACATATATAGCTATATAACTTTCGTTTCTAACTTTTTCCTTTTTTTTTCTGATACTCATATTGTCCGAGGTCTGTTTTTTTTTTTTTTTTTTTTTTTTTTTTTTTGGCAATAGAATCTTACCATTATCCTGGCTGGCCTGCATCTTGCTGTGCAGCCCTGATAGTCTCTAACTTGTAGCAATATTCCTACCTCTGCCTCCAGAGTGCTGGGCTTATAGGCACCAGTATGAGGTATGCATTTCAGTCATTGAAACAGATCCTGGAAGAACTTTTTGAGCCAGCAATCTTTCTAGTGTACCTTCTCAAGGTATGTTCCACCTGCTCATTAGGCCAGTTTTAAGAAGACAGATTTGACTTAGATATTGTTGTCTCCCACCCTTCCTACAGTAGGATTGAGTATATATTTATTTTATTAAATAAATACAATTCAATTGTAACCAAAGTAGTGGGTTCAGACTTCTGGAACTCTATCAGATGAGATAGAAAAAACATTTCCAGGTCAAAATTTTGTAATCCTCACTTTATCAGCCCATTTTCATCCATACTTCTTGGTTTACACCTGCAGTCATGATGTGCCTAATAGAGGAAGGACAGAGTTGGAAAAACGTGATAGCAACCTCTAGGCTCATCAAAGGCACTTTGTAAGAGCAATCCAGGATGAGTCTTGATATTATCCTTGGTCCTCCACAGGTCACACACTTAAGTACACTCTTATTCACACACCCACATGCAAAAGCACACACCCCAGACCCATATACATCAAAAAGAAAAGATGAAAAAAGACTCAGTTTATTTTTGAAAAATAAAAACTTAATTTCATATCTTAATATACGGAAGAAACTAAGTACCACAGAGACTTGCCCATCTAGATTATGGCCATCAGTGTAACAGAAGTATTAGCATCATTTAAAATTGTTTTGTGTGAAGGTTTAGTGTTACAAGGAAACGAGCAAATTTACAGTCTTGGGCTAGGTCAGGAGATGGAAAGAGATACAGTGGTTTACTTGATACTGTGAAGACATTTTGTTTTTCAGAGAAACAGAATCTTTGCTGCTAGGATTAGAGAACATGATCTGTTGCTGGCAGTTCAGACATTTAGGTTGAAGGATTTCCAGATTTTCAACATATATTGCCTGTGAGAACATAAATGTGCCTTTTCTAGGAAAATGCAACAAATTTGAAAAGTCACTCCCTTTTTATTTTTTATGGAGCAGATTTGCAGTTTGATAAAGATATTTTTAATACATTTTTATTATTATTTCAGCTCATACAAACTTAATAGGTACACCAGTTCCCTCCCTCCCTCCTCCTCCCCCCAACCCCCTGCTTCCCCTCCCCTCACCCTTCCCATCCCATCCCCCCGTGCCTCCCGCCCCAATTCCCAGAGTCCTTTCTTGTGCATGCCTGACTCTCCTCTGGGCCCTCCTCTCCGATGACGTACAAGGACCCAGTGGCATTTCCCTGAATCCTTTCCTGTGTTCCCCTTAAGCATAGGAACACTACTGTGGCTGTCAATCCCTTGCCTCCAAGGATCTTGGTGCCTTTAGCAGATGCTAGACTTTGTGAGGTCAATAGTGTGTTGGACATTGCGCAGGGCATGCAATGTCCAATTATGATTGCTTCGGCCCTAACTTGTGTGGAGTATCTTGCAAATCATTGCTCCTCCCATCCTTTTGTTCTTACACTCTTACCGCCCCCTCTTCCGCAAATGTCCCTGAGCTTCAGGATGGGGAGAGATTAGTCTGGCCTAGTTCTGGATTATGGTTTGTTGATTTTCTTTTGCAGTTTTGTTGCTCCTGCAATGCCCTTCACTCCATCGTGATGGGCACTGTATGTCACCCCCTATGAGTGTCTCAAGATGGGCTGGGTGGGTTTGGTATCAGGAGCCACCTATTAGGGAGTACATATGGCGCTTAATTTTCTGGGTCTGGGGTACTTCACTTAATATAATTGTTTCTAATGACATCCATTTCCCGGCAAATTCCAGTAATTCATCATTTTTGATGGCTGAGTAGTACTCCATTGTATAGATGTACCACAGTTTCCTTATCCACTGTTGGACATTTGGGCTGATTCCATGACTTTGCTATTGTAAACAGTGCTGCTATGAACATGGTCGTGCTTGTGCTATCGAGATGAACCTCTGCTGTATGGGGGGTTATTCCCAAAAGTGGAATCGCAGGGTCATATGGCATTTCAATCTTTAATTTCTTTAAGAATCTCCAGACGGCTCACCAGAGTGGCTGTATGAGCCTACACTCCCACCAGCAATGTAGGAGAGTTCCCCTCTCTCCACATCCTCTCCAGCATTTGTTGTTGTTTGTATTGTGGATTTTTGCCATCCTGACCGGGGTGAGATGATATCTCAGGGAAGTTTTGATTTGCATTTCCCTGATGGCTAAGGAAGTGGAGCATTTTTTCAGGTATTTGTTAGACATTTTAATTTCATCCCTGGTAAAGTTTCTTTGAAGTTCCAGGGCCCATTTCTTAATTGGGCCATTGGTTTCCTTGGTGTTTAGTTTCCTAAGTTCTTTGTGCACTCTGGACAGCAGAGTTCTATCAGATGTGTGGTTAGTGAAGATTTTCTCCCATTCTGTGGGTTGCCTTTGAGCTCGCGTTACAATCTCTTTATCTGAACAGAAGCTCTTTAATTTCACAAGATCCCAACTGTTGAGAGTAGCAGTGACTGTGCCATTGGATGTCTGCTTAGGAAATGTTGGCCTAGCCCAATCAGCTCGAGGGAGTTCCCTATCCTTTCAACTATGGTTTTTATAGTCTCTGGCCTGCTATCAAGGTCCTTGATCCATTTGGAATTAAGTCTTGTACATGGTGACAAGTATGGGTCCAGCTTTAATCTTCTGCATGTGGAGATCCAGTTTGATAAAGATATATTTTAAAATATTTATTTGAGAGGGGAAGGTACACACATGTATTATGTGGACTTCTGGGGATTGAACTCAGGTGTCCATGTCTACAAGTAGGCACTTTACCCACTAAGCTATCTTGCGGGCTCATAAAGATATTTTTTACAATACTTTTATTTTTCTCTTTTTTTCTCTCCCTTTAGTCCCCATTCCCATCCCCCCTCCTTTTCCTCTGACAATCCTTCATCCTCCCCCTTCCTGTCACATTCGCTCCTACTTTCAAATTAAAGATATTTTAATAGCAGCCTAAGCACAAGAGTTCAGAAAGAGGTGCTCAGAAGAAAGGAAGACCCCCCCCCAAGAGCATGAGTGTGGGCTTCTCCAAGAATCACAGAGAGTGAGACATATCCAAAGTGTGAATACATGCTTCTTACCACAGTCACTGCAGTTCCCCTTTTAAAAGATGTTTCTAGATCTCCCAAAGCCTAGGGTATGGATAAATAGTCAGAAGGAGACTGGTTTTTAGCCTCCTCTTTTCCCTGAAGTAATGTGTTCAACATGTCTAGCACCTGTGCATGTGCCTCTGAGATGCCTTAGAACCCCCACTGTGAATCTTTCCCATCAATAGTTGAGAAAACATACAAATCCATTGTGCTGGTCCCTCTTTATAGACATCAGTGAATGGTGACAGTGATGATGGGCAGGATGCAAAAGTGGACAGTGTGTTTTCCATTGAGCTGAGGCACAGGACAGACCAATCCCCAACTGAAATGGAAGTGCCTGTTTGTGAGATTTGACAAAAGCTTAAATTTTGTTTTGCAGATGAGATCTGTGTTGATGCCACCAGTGGCAATAAGTAAAGATCATGCCAGTGATTTAAGAAGAAACAGACTAAATTTAACCGCAGTGGATCCTTCTTCTGAACAGTTAACAAAGTATGAATGGGAACAAGTAGGTAATCAAAGCACTTGTTCGAATGGCAAGAAAGACTGTATGATGTGGTCATAAATAGATTAGATTAATTATACAGATTAAAAATGACTTCACATTTAGAACCAGACCATGCCATTCTCTCCAAATTCATCTCTTCTTTTGCGTGTGTATATATGTGTGTATATGTGTGGATGTGTGTAGATGTGTATTGGTATGTGTACAAGAGAGTATTTGAGTATGTGTGCCTTTGGGAATCATTCTTGATTAGTCTATTTCCTTATTTACTCTGGGGTTTCCCAGGCTCTGTCTTCCAGGGCTGGAATTACAGGTTGTTGCCTTTTCTGTCCCATGTTTTTTATACGTTATCTGGGATCTGAATTCAGGTCCTTTTGTGAAGCAAAAGCTTAACCCCTGAGCCATCTCTCCAGCCTCTCATCTCTGGTTTTAATACCTTTTTTGAGATGCAATCCACATACCTCATTATTCACCCATTTATAGATCTACCTATTCTGAACATGTTATTGAAATGGATGTGTGCAATATGTAATATTTTGTGTCTGCTATCTTTCATACAGAACAGTGTTTTTTTTCTTTTTGTTTAGAAAGCTATTTCTTCCTTTACTCCTCATGTTAGTCTCTACAAATCCATGCATTTGCTATTGAAGGTCAGATGCAGATCTTGTAGATGTAGTCACAGCCACATTGAGTTGGTGGATACAACAGCCTTGTCATGTGGAAACCGTTTGGTAGCACCCCTCCCCACCCATGGCTCTTACATTCTTACACTCCCCACGCCCTTCCACCATGTTTCCTGAGCCTTTAATTCTAAGGCAATATAGAAGTTCTGTTTAGAGCTGAGCATTCCACAATCACCAATTCTGTTTTTGGTTAGTTGTAGTTTGTTGTATTAAATTCTTTCCATTACAAAAGAAACCTCCTTGGATGAGAGCTGCACTGATATATAGATTTAATGTTAAATTTATATAGAAAGCAGTTTAATATCATGTCTACATTGCAAAACATTAGCAGTTTGTTCTCCTTTTGGGTCTTTGACTTCCCCATATGCAGGTTCTTAGTCTGGATTACAGCATCACGAATGATTTACCTACTGTAGAAAGGCTTTAAATCCAATCAGAAAGCAGTTGGTTACCTTTATAACATTCATAGCACAGTGTTCTTAAGGTTCACCTAAGTTGCACATTATTGGCACTTTTTGTTGCTGCATAATATTCCATCATATGATGATTCACATATTTATTCATCAACTGGTAACATCTGGGTTGTTTCCATTTTGGGCTACTATGAATATTGCAGCAGTGAATATTCATATACAAGTTTTGAGTGCATGTATCTTTGATTTGCTTCAAGTATATATCTGGAAGTGGCATTTTTGGGCTGTTAAGTAATTCTAAAGCTGAATATTTTGAGAAAATTTCAACCTCTTTTCCCAAATAATTATACTATTTTACATTCTCACCAACAAGGTATAAGCAAAGGTTCAATTTTTCCAGTTCCTTGCAAGCACAGATTATTATCTGTAATTTATTTAATACCATACTGGAGGTGGAACCCTAGGCCTCTCATACACTGAGTGCTTACTCTGTCACCCACCTACTTGTTACTTCATAGAAATAGCAGTGGGCATAACATGGAATTTCATTGTGACTTATTTTAGAATGACATATAAAAGGTTGTGACAAATACGTTTTGTCAATTTGGTCACATAGAAGCTGTATTTCCATACATATTTCCCATTTATGGGGAAAACAATAGTAAAACATGAAAATTAACAAACTTTCAGAGTCAGTCTGTTTGAGGGACTTTGCAGGTCATTTGGTCCATTTTTTTTTCTAGAAAGAGTATTGCAAATAATTTTTAATGTAGTCACCAGCCAAAGACTCCTTCAGAAAATAGGGTAATGTAGATAAAATAGGGATGGTTTCTAAGAAAAAAGTATTTCATCAGCATAGGGCCCTTTATAGAATTTTGTTTGTTGTGACCTCAACAATTAAATCTATATTACAAGTGCAATATGGGGAAACCTAGTCAAATGAATAATTTCTAGGCAGAAAAAAGGAATCTGGAACTAGTGGAAATAGGTTCTAAAAGAAAAGTTCATTTCTTAAAGACTGTTAGCCCTTATGAAATTTAACACAATGAAGGATGAGTAATAAATGTCTTATTTTACTGATCACGACTAAAACCAAAATGAATAAAGTGGTTTGCCATGACATATATAACTATTTGAAGAGGTCATCCCTTGACTAGTGGTTATAATAGTTCTAGGACATATACTTTTTAAAGTTAAGAAAAAAATTTACAGTGCTGGATATTGAACCCAGAACTAAGTTATGGTCCCTGATTTGAGACAGGGTTCTGCTTTGTAGTCCAAGATAGCCTAGAATTTCTGATTCTCTGACCTCTGCCTCCCCAGGGATGAGATTATGAGCATATGCCACCATGCCCAGCTCTCATGTACATTTCATTTATGTAAAATTTAACTATTGCATGCAGTAAAGGGAAAAAGATGCTATAAAATTTTATTTGTATATACTTTATCATGTATTATCCATCCATTATCATATATGTAAAATAGTTATCCATATTTTTATATAGGGTTGTATACATGGAGTTGTGTACATTGTACTATAAGAGTAATTGAAGATTTTTTCAGGGGAAATTTTGGCTATAAATTGTTGTATCACATGTGGGAGTTGGAAACTTGATATTTTTCAGCAGCACTGTATACAGTACTGTATGTTCCATTCGTCCCCCACTATTACATTGATAGAACATGTCACATCCCCTAAATGTGAATTCATGGTATGGGGGACACATGTGCTTCATTTTTAAATGTGTTATTTTTGTCAAAAACATCAGCAAATTAAAGGACGTTACATTGTATATATGTACATTCATGCCAACATTAAATTTGATGGAGAAATTGTAACCCCTGAGCTTACTCTACTTTGGGAGATTTTAATTCTCACATCAGTCAATTACCAAAAATTCTCAGTATCTGGTATGTGGTTTCTTTCATTTTGGCCAGGTGTTGATCACTCCAACATGGTTCTGACAGTTCTGCCCTGTCTACCTAGCACATTGTCCTTTTCCTTGTTCATTTTTAGCTCCCCTGTGAGACCAAACCTGTAAATGGGCACAAAACCAGGTTTAGCGGAACAACTATTTCTGGTCCTCTTCTTTTTTTTATTATTATTTATTCAATTGTGTGTGTGCATATGTGCACGTGTGTATGTATGTATGTGTGTGTGTGCGTATGTGTAGAACCACAGGCGAATTCCGGAACCACCATGGACGCCTCCGCCTCCTCCTTGTTTACTCTGCCCCAGGATTCACAGGCTCCACCCTACCAGGACCAGAAACGCAGGCCACCCCCGCTTCCGCCCGGCGTCTATACGTGGGGTCTAGGATCCGAACTCAGGACCTTCCGCCTGCAAAGCAGAGGCTTAACCCCTGAGCCACCTCTCCAGTCCCTCTGTCCTCTTCTTAAGCCTTGATTTGGACCCACTAAAGTAACTAGAAAATTCAATTTCAGGGGACTGGGGGGAGTGGCTCTATCAGTAAAGTACTTGTTACACAACCTGAAGGTCAGAGTTTGATTCCCTAGCACCCACAGAAAAACCAGGGATGATGGAGTGTGTGTCTATAATCCCACCAAGGGAGATGCAGAGACAAGTGAATCCCTGGTGCTTACTGGCAGGCTAATCTAGCCACATTGGTGAGCTCCAGATTCAATTAGAAATCCTGTCCCCAAAATAAGATGACAAGCACTTAAGGAAGACACCTAACATTGACCTTTGGCTTCCACCTGCATTTATACATGTGTGCGCGCTCGAGCACACACACACACACACACACACACACACACACACACACACACACTTCAATTCCAATAGCATGCTTTTTCATCTCATCCTCAAAAGGAACACAAAGAAGTAGAAAAGCTAGAGGTATAGCTAAGAGACAGAGCATTTGCCTAGCATGAACTCAGTTGAAGTCTCAGCATGCATCCACATATAGCTACAGTAAAAAATGGAAAATAATATATTTTGGAAACATAGCCTGTTAGAAGTATTGAGTTATTTGCAGATCAATTGGCCTGAATGTCTAATTGAAAGCTTTTCAAAGTGAGGCTCAGAGTTTTCTCAAGGGTGTCAATATCTTTAGTGATAAAGATTGTGTTTTCACTGTTCTTTAAGCTTTTATAGTAGTAGTTAACTTTTCTTTAAAGAAAACAGTCAAACATTTGGGTTGGTGAGATGACTCAATTGGTAAATATGCTTGCTCCTAAACCTGGTGACATGAGTTTGATCCCCAAACCCCACTTGGTGGTAGGAGAAAACCACTTTCTATAAATTGTCCTTGACATTCACACACATGGTGTGATGTACATGTCTTCTCTTCTCTCAAAATAAAAAAAGAAGAAAGGAGAAAAGGAAAGAAAAGTGAGAGAGAGATCATATTTCTCCTTTAAAAAATTCAGCTATTCAGTATAGATCTGAGATACAAACAGGTTGTAGACTCTCTGATTTTCTATGAAAAAATACTCTTAAAAACTTGAGCTTCTAAACTGAGGAATCCTGGATTTTGTTTGACTTGTATTTGCTTCTTCCAGTCCCAAAAGGAAATGTTTAGCTAAAAAAAAATCCTCATAGATTTAGAACACTTGGTGGAATGCAGTCAGTCGGTAAACATATTGTTAAAAGGGAGTCTGTCCTTATCAAGGGGACAAAAGATCAAAGAAGTTTTGTTTTTGGATGAACACATTTTTCTCTCTTTTCTGGGAAAGAGCAAGAGCTCTTTCAGGCTGTACACTCAAAAGGTTAAGAACCTGGACCCACAGATGAGGGAGCTGTCTAATCTCTCTGCACACATTAACAGCAACTACTGTGCAATCACCGTGGGGAGCTACTCGCTCCTCTAACATAACTCCTCTTACAGTGAAACTTTCAGAAAAAATTGAGCCAGACCACATGGTGGTTCATGCCTGAGGTCCCAGCACTTGGGAGGCTGAGGGAGGAGCATCAGCATGAGCTTGAAACCAGCCTGGGCTATAGTGTGAGATCCTGCCTCAAAAGAAAAAAGAAAACCACAAAAACTAAAACAAGAAAGAGAAAAGAACTTTGGAGATTCAACAGTTGTGAAACCTCTATGATAATGAGGTGGTGGTGTTTGTGTTTCTTGTTTTTTAGGCAAAGTCTCATGTGGTCCAGGCTGGTCTTAAACCATGTAGTCCATGATGAACTTGAATTCCTGATCCTCCTGTCTCTGCCTCCCAAGGGTCATGATAACTGGAGTGTGCTACCTATCACACCTGGCTCTGCAATGACACTTTTTATTCTGTTTTTAATTAACTTTTTATTTTTCTACTTTTAGAAGCATATTGAATACCCTGCTTCCCTCCATCCCCCCTCCCTCCCCTCCCAGCCCCTCTCTTCCCTTCATCAATCCCTCTCATTGCCTCCCACCTTCCTGCCTGTATGCTTCACTCTGACTTGTCTACCCTTGTGGAGGTTCAGGCTTCTGTGGCATATCAAGTTGCCTCTCCTTGGGCCACCCCACTGATAAAGGCATTTCCTTTCACTCATCCAGCTTTAGTCCCCAAGGTTTCTACTGTATATTCGTATTTCTTGAATTCCTTGATAGTCTATGGGGTCATGTCTGTATGTCAATCATTATGCAGGTCTGGAAAGGACAAGTTTCACTGCAGTGAGTTCCTAGATGTAGTAGTCCTGCCTTGAGTGGAATGTCTTGACCAATGGTGAGCTTTCCCACCTTTAGATTCATACAATCAATGATGACTTTTTTTTAAAGGCAGAGGGAAACAAAACCAAAGACTGATTTTTTTTTTTGCCCAGTTATTAAGTAATGCTGCCTTGGTTATGGTTGTTACTAACTTGGTTATTGAAAATGAGCAGAGAGAAATTAGGGTACCTGTGGGCATTCAGATTACTCAGAAAAAGATATGTGGAAGAACATTTTGAAGGGAGATTGAGAAGCAACATCTGAGATACCTTGGCTCAGTACTTCTTTCTTTCTAATATTGCTTTGAGTTGGGAGAAAGAGGGAGAGAGGGCAAGTGTGTGGGTGCCATGGAACATGTATGGAGGGTGGAGGACAACTTTCAACAGCTGATTCTCTTGTTCCCTCATGGGATGAAACTCTAGGGACGGAACTCAGGTTGCCAGGTTTGCAAGCAGGCACCTTAACCTGTGAAACCATCTCACTGGTCCCTCTTGGATTAATATTTCTGAGCAATAAGTTGGCATGTAAAAATGTGAATCTTCCTAAGCAGAAGCCTAATTTGTTTTATTGTTCCAAGATTATCGACCTACTATGGAGTGACCCCAGAGGCAAAAAAGGCTGTTATCCAAACACGAGTCGAGGAGGGGGCTGCTATTTTGGGCCAGATGTTTCCTCCAAGGTTCTTAATAAAAATCAGTTGAAGATGCTCATTAGGTCTCATGAGTGTAAGCCTGATGGGTATGAAATCTGCCACGACGGAAAGGTGAGCTAACATCATGTGTGACATGTTCATAGATATCCTTCCTACATCTTTGTGTACACAATGTGAGCCACCTAAAAGCCCAGGAGAAGATGTCTTCCCAGGTACCATACAGAAACCAGAGATTGGAGGGTTCACATCCATCATTTGAATGGAGTTCACTGCCCTGTGCTCTAAGAGATATTTGACTGAATCCCTGATCTCTACTGATGTGTGACTATGCTGAATATTTTTTCTCATTGCTATGTCCAGATACCTGACAAGAAACAACTTAAAGGAAGAAGGATCTGTTTTGGCTCATGGTTTGAGGGTACAGTCTGTCATGGTATGGAAGACATGGCAGAGTGTGAGGTTGCTTGCTTATGTCTCACCGGTCCAGAAAGCAGAGCATGAATGAATGCTGATGCTCAGCAGCTTTTCTCCCTTTTCCCTTTACGCTCATTCCAAGCCCCCGGCTCATGGGATGGCACCATCCACAGTCAGGGCGGTCTTCCCCACTGATTAACTACAGTTACACCCACACGTTCACACACAAAAGTGTGCTCACTCATGTCCTAGGGTGGCATTTCTTAATCTAATCAAACTGACAATCAAAATTAACCATCATAAATCTGCACCTTGTCAGCCTGCCACCTAAACTTTAAGCTATAACGACACTAAACACACACGAAGGCTTTGGTCTTTTATTACTTTTTATTTTTTAGTGTTGCGTACATGAACATAGCAGATTTGTGATATTTTCACCCCTTAATCCCCAATACCTTTTCCCCTTACAACTGTCCTCCTCCCCTCCCACACTTCCTCCTATTTTCAAGTCTTTTCACTTGTGTGGTGCACTATTTCGTCCAGTTTGAAAGGCTTTGTTCTTACTAACTTCACTAATGGTAAGGCAGTTGTCACTGAAGGCGGGGTTAAGAATGTCACAAAGCATGTAAATTAAAGGCAGCAGTGAATCCTGCACACTCTCATTCTCTTTCTGCACATTCCCCTTCAACAGACTGAGAAGGTACACTCCAGCAAGTTGCTCGCTGCAGTCAGTTTAGCTGCTGCTACTCGCTCCGCCAGTGTGGGCAGTCAGGCTAGCAGAGAGGAGGACTGAGAGATGAGTTCTTGTCCTCAGTTGGCCTGGAATGGCTCTTTTTCTATAGTGAACAGCAATAAATAACAACACACTGTGAGGCGACACTTAGCTTTTCTTAACCCTTTGACTCATTTTTGGTTCCTCTTAACACTTTAAGATGAGTAAGGGAAGCATTTTTAGGATCTCTCTGTAATCGGAAAGCAGTAATGACCTATTAGAAGTACCATTAACCCAAACCAGGCCTAAGCCAGGCTTCATGTCACCAGCAAGCATTGTCTTTGCATTTCTACCATGCCCCCGTGGCACTTTCCTGAGATAGAGTTCATGGTCCTGTGACTTCTTTGCTCTGTGCATGCAAAAGAACAAGACTGTGTCTTTGTTCAAGTTTTATGTGCAATGGTCAAATAATTTGAAATAAGAAAGTATTTATCACCTTGGAAAATTTACAAATCCAAACACTGAGGAAAATTCTAAGACATGGCACTAACATTGTACCCAGATGTTCAGGTCTGAGCACTGCAATGTTGGATGAATAGCTAGGAGTTAGGACTCCTGGAAACAGTGAGTGCAGACCTGTATTCCTTCATGAGGATCATAGGACATCATGTCAGGCTTGAATACTTTGCAGAGGCTATGAACTTTGATTTCTATGACTTTTTGCTAAAGAATTGACCCACTGTGGCTTTTTTGAATGGCCTTTTGAAATTAATGGAACGAATCTGATTCTCTTTCTTTCATTAGGTCATTACTGTATTTTCTGCTTCTAATTATTATGAAGAAGGCAGCAATCGAGGAGCTTACATCAGACTGAGTTATGGTACAAGCCTACAGTTTTTCCAGTACCAAGTAACTAGTTCATCATGCCTGAACCCTCTTCACCAAAGGTGTGTATGTTCTGAAACTATCAAAGGTATTGTTTGTGACTAAATAAAAGTAGTCCCAAGTCATTGCAGGAGCAGCAAAACTGCAAAAGAAAATCAACAAACCACAATCCAGAACTTCAGAGACTCTATATCAACCACATAGAACTAAGCCAGCCTAATCTCCCCCCATCCTGAAGCTCAGGGATATTTGCGGAAGAGGGGGCGGTAAGATTGTAAGAGCAAAAGGATGGGAGGAGCAATGATTTGAAGATTCTCCACACTAGTTAGGGCTGAAGCAATCATAATTGGACTTTGCATGCCCTGCGCATTGTCCAACACACTATTGACCTCACAAAGTCTAACATCGGCTAAAGGCACCAAGATCCTTGGAGGCAAGGAATTGACAGCCACAGTAGTGTTCCTATGCTTAAGGGGAACACGAGAAAGGGTTCAGGGAAATGCCACTGGATCCTTGTACGTCATCAGAGAGGAGGACCAAGAGGAGAGTTAGGCATACACAATAAAGGACTCTCTGGGAATTGGGGGGGAGGCACTGGGAGATGGGGAGGAAGGGAGGGGGAGCAGGGGGCTGGGGGGAAGAGCGGAAATAATAATAAAAAATGTTTAAAAATTAAAAAAAGTAGCCCCAAGTGAGTAAGGACAGTCACACAAGTGAAGGCAACCATTTACTATTTACTACTCATTGGTTAAACAGCATGGGAGTATTTCCAGACATTCATGAGTGGTGAATATGTCATTCTGTTGCTAACAGGAGCTAGTTTTCAGTTCATAAAGCAATCACCACCCATGAATACATATGATTGTATTTAGTACTCAGTCTCTTAACAACCTTCTCTGACCCACAAACACCCCCATCTGGTCTTGCCCCTTCTCTACCCAGATGTGAGTAAAATATTGAATGTTGAATGTCTCTCCATGTGATGTCATTCATAGATTCCTTTTCTTCCTACAGTCATTTTTTCCATACATCCATGTTTGTGTGACTATGGTTGTGACTGTGGCTGTGTGTAGCAGAGGCACTTGAGTGTATATCCCTGTGGAGGTCCAAAGGTGACATGTGGAATCATCTTGGATTGTTCTACCTCCTTATTGCTTTGCTCTGGGGTTTCCCAGACTCTGCCTCCTAGGGCCAGAATTACAGGCCTTCACCATTTCCACCTGGTATTTTTATGCAGGATTTGGGATACAAACTTAGATCCTTGGCTTGCAAGGCAACAGCTTTAAGCCCTGATCCTTCTCTCCAGCCCTCTTTGTCAGATCTTTACATTATAAATGTATTGTGTTTATTTTTAACAAGTAGAAAAAAGGAAAGGAAATAATATTTTTATGTCTTCTCAATAATCTTTTCCCCCAAAAGTAACTAAAACTAACACCTAAGACTAATTTTTTTCACTACCTTCTCCTTGATCATTAAAAAACTGATTATAAACAGTAATTTTATTTATTTATTTTTTATTTCCACTCATACAAACTTAACAGGTACACCGGTGGTCCCCTCCCTCCAACCCCCCATCCCCTGTGCCCCCCTCCCCTCCCTCTCTCCTGCCCATCCCCCAGTGTCTCCCCCTCCCATCCCAAGAGCATCCTTTAATGTGCATGCCAAACTCTCCTCTGGGTTCTCCTCTCCGATGAGGTGCAAGGACCCAGTGGCACTTCCCAGAACCCTTTCCTGTGTTCCCTTTAAGCATAGGAACACTACTGTGGCTGTCAATCCCTTGCCGCCAAGGATCCTAGTGCCTTTAGCAAACGCTAGACTTTGTGGGGTCAATAGTGTGTTGGACATTGGCAGGGCATGCAAAGTCCAAATATGATTGCTTTGGCCCTAACTTGTGTGGAGTATCTTGCATATCATTACTCCTCTCATCCTTGTGCTCTTACAATCTTACCGCCCCCTCTTCCACAAATGTCCCTGAGCTTCAGGATGGGGAGAGATTAGGCTGGCCTAGTTCCAGGTGTTTGATATAGAGTCTCTGATGTTCTGGATTATGGTTTGTTGATTTTTTTTTCAGTTTTGCTGCTCCTGCAATGCACTTGGCTCCACCATGATGGGTATTGGATGTCACCCCCTGGCCAGAGATAAAAACCTGTTAAATTAGAGTCTTGTTAGAAGAGTATATTCAAAGGTAGATGTAATAAAAGTAGGAAACCGCGGTGAGGGAGGGGTCAATCACCCATTTTCAAAATGGTTACTTTCTATCTGCCAGACTATACGCCCTTCCGTTCTGGTAAGATCATACCCCATCAGCTGTAAACGATCAGGAAGGAAAGTCTGTGAACTTAACCAGGTGTCTCATTACTTACTTGCAGTCCTTGATGGTGGCCTATTTTCTCTGCTGTAACATGGTCCCCTCTTTCCTTGTTACTGGTGTGGCCCTCCTTCCCCATTCCTCCTGTTCATAATCTTTGCAATTACTGTAGGTATTACAGAGATTTATCTTTGAGTGTCTCTAAGTGGGCTTGGTACTAGGAGCCACCTATTAGGGAGTACATAAGGTGCTTAATTTTCTGTGTCTGGGATACTTCACTCAATATAATTGTATAAACAGTAATTATTAATTCTTTGAATAAAATAACGTGTGAACTTATCTGTGTGTCAGATACTGTTTTAAACATAGGTTTAGGTATAGCAATAAATAAAATAGGCAAAAGTTCCCTCATCAAATGCATATCCTAGTGAAAAAAGAAATACATTAACCAATATTCATGCACTTTTTTATGAAGGTGGAATCACCTGCACCTTCTATTCCACAATTGTCTCTTTCCCCTGGAGATTATAACATGCATATCACTCTAGATTAACATATAGAACCTACTTCATTCTTTTACCTGTATGCATATTCTGTTGCATACATGTACCAAAAGTGTCTTCAATTGATCTCATCCAGATTGGTTACAGGATCTTTCATTTAGAAACAATGTTATAAAAAATGTTCCTACATTTAAGGAACATATACAACTCAATAGAGAGTACCACCAAATCAGATTTTTAAAATAGATAAAGGACCTGAATGACTTTTTTCCCCCAAAGAAAACATACAAATGGCCAAGTTACTTATGGTGAAGTTACTTATTTGAAGTAGAATTTAATGTGTTCATAGTTATACAACTTACAACCATTATGGAATTCGTGAACATTTTTAACATCTTAGTAGAAAACTTATTCCTATTATCAGTCACCTCCCAGTGACTCCTCCTGTCGCAGCTCTAGGCAACCACTAATCTACTTTTCTGTCTGTCTATATTTGTCAGTTTTAAATGTTTCATATAATGGAATCACACAATATGTAGTCTTTGTGGCTGACTGGCTTCTTTCGCTCAATACAATATTTTTGAGATTCATTCATGTTGTGTTTCATTCCATTTTATAGCTGAATGCTATTTCATTCTATAAATAGACCCCATTTTCCTTATCTATTCATCAGTTGATAGAAATTTGGGTTGCTTCCACTTTAGGCTATTATGAACAATACTGTTTAGACAACTTTTTGTTTCTTTTCCTATCCTTTTTCATTTCCTATCCCTTTTCCTTCCATTTTGTTCCCTTTGTGTGTGGGGGGGTATGTGGGTGTTGGTGTGGGTGTGTATCAGAAGGCACTGTATGTGCCTATGAAGGCCCAATGGTGACTTTGGGAATCACCCTGGATTGTGCTATCTCCTCTTTGCTTTGCTCAGGAGTTTCCCAAACTCTGCCTTCCAGAGCCAGAAGTACTGCCTGGCTTTTTTTTTTTTCTAAAAATATTTTAATGAAAAAGTTATCTTTCTCTAAACATTTCATTATACTACAAATGATATATTTGAATCCATTACAGACCACCTCTGACATCTTAAAAATCAGAAAACACTTACGTCTTAAAGTTGTGAATACTTAGATAGGCTAACAATCTTTACATTACCCCAGTAAACCAGCATGCTTGTTCACTACTTTGTGAGGTCAAGTACTCAGGTATTTTCATCAGTTAGGAACATTTAAAATTGCGACACAGAACTTTATACCACATATGTTCTCTCCCTCTTAGACATGAGTGTGAAACGCAGACTCTAAAGAAATGTAAACTGGAAGCAGTATCCTACAAGTTCACCACCAGTCCACTTTAACCATCTCCTATTTCTATGTTCATGGTTGCTACAAACTTGTTATTTCATAACAAAATGGAATGGGAGCACCTTTAAAAAAGAAAAAAATCACCTGTTAGAAAATTTATTTCTCCAAAACCACATCATTAATGAATTTCGTCCTTAGAAGACTTATTACCTTACTTAATAAATAACCCTATTTATGGAAATTCAGTACTGATTTACAAAGCCAATATTTTTTCTGAGAATATACTCTGCCAAATATTTGTTTGTACAGGGTGTCCCTGTTGGTGTGGTAAATTGACTATTTAGAATTTTTACGTGGGATCCGGGATCCAAACTCAGTACCTTCTGCTTGTGAGACAGAGACTTAACCATTGAGCCATCTCTCCAGCCCTTCATTTTGTTCTTTGGAGATAGTTTTTGTTTTGTTTTGTTTTGTTTTGTTTTGTTTTGTTTTGTTTTGTTTAAGCACAGGCAGGTCTGGAAGTTGCTATGCAGTTCAGGTTGACTCAGACTCGGCAATCCTCCTCTCTCAGCTGTCTAAGTAGTTGGAATTACAGAAGTGGAACATTGTGCCCAGGATAAACTCTGCCTTAAATGTTTGGCATACTTCACTAGTGAAGCCAGCTACCACTCTGGGCCTTTCTTGGTCATTTGCTTTAATTATCCAGGTTTTTGTTTTGGTTTGGGTTTCTTGCTGGTTATGGGTAAGTTCAATTTTTCAATTTCTTCCTAGTTTGGATGACTTGTGCTTTTCTAGAAATTTGTTCATTTCATGAGGTTATCTGATTTGTTAGTATAAAATTCTTCCTAGTGTTTATTTAAAGTCTTTCTATGAGGTCAGTAGTCATCTTCCCTCTTTCAGACCTAATTTGAGAAATTTAAGACCTCTTTTTCTTAACCAGTCTAAAGACTTATCAGTTTTGTTGAACTTTACAAAAAACAAAATCTTGTTCATTTTCTCTGTTGTTTCTCTACTTTCTCTTTCATTTATTTCCATTCTAATCTCCATTATTCCCTTTCTTTTGTTTACATTGGGTTTGGCTTATTCTTTTTTCCCCTCCAATTTTAAGGTGAAGATTATATTGCTAATTTGAGAGTTTCTTCTTTTATTAGTATAAGTATTTAGAGTTACAACTATATGTATGTTTACCTATATGGGAATTTAGAGCTATAGATATTTATAAATATGCAAATAATAGGTATATTTATTGATACAAATATTTTCCAGTAGTTTTTTTTTGTGTGTATGTGATGATTGCTTTGGGGATTCAGCCCTGGATCTTTGTGTCTGCTAGGCGAACACTCCACCACAGAACTATATCTCTAGACCAATACATGGATTTTTAATAGAAGTATTTATAAACATATTTATGCCTATACTAAATATTTATAACTATGTTTTTCTCTAAGTATTGGTTTAGTCGTATTCCTGTTTTGATCTATTCTTTTTTTTAATTCTCTTTCTCTTTCTCTCCCTCTCCTTCTCCCTTTCCCTCCTGTTTTTCACATCATCTCACTGGTAACCCAGGTTGACTTCAAACTCATAATCCTCTTGCTTCAGCCTCCCAAGTGCTGAGATGTCAGATGTTTGCCCCTGTATCCAGTATTTTGCTGTATTTGTTTCAGAATATTTTCTAATTTCTCTGGCGATATCATCCTTGATCGATTTGTTCATTAGAAGTGTGCTGTTGAAATTCCTCAACCTATGAATGCCTCAAATTTATTTCTCTCATTACTTTCTAATTTATTCATTTTTTAGTAAGAAAAGACACTTTGTATTTTTCTGATCCTTTTAAATCTGTTCAGAATCACATTATGGTCTGGCATATGGCTTATTGTGGAAATGTTCCACATGTGCTTTAAAGGAATGTCTATTGTGGTTAAAACTCCTAGATCCCAATAAAAACACCTGGCAGAAATGGCAACAGTCTGTAATTCCAGTCCTGGAAGGCAGAGTCTGGGGAACCCCATAGCAAAACAGTAAGGAGGTAGAACAATCTAGGATGATTGCCAAAGTCATGCTTGGAATTCCACAAGGACATACTCTCAAATGCCCTCTGATACACACACTTGCATTCACACATGGAAGCAATTTTTTTTTAAAAGGATGTCTAGTTTGCTATTCTTGGCTGGAGTGTTTCATATGTATCAGTTAGGTCTCATTGCTTCAGAGTGCTGTTCAAGTCCTTCTTGCTGATTTTTTCATTTTTTTATCTACTTTGGAAAGTGGATTAATGAAATTATCCTCCATTATCTAGTTACAATTTTCATCTAATGTCCTCTTTGTTTACTATTAGCATGATTACTCTAGCTCTCAAAGTTACTGTCTGCCTGGTATTCCAGTTTTTGTTCCTTTTGTTTCAAGCTCCTCTGTATCTTTGAAACCACAATGTGTTTCTTGGAGTGTGATTTTATTTTGTTTCACTACTATGATCTTGTTTTGTTTCACTGCTATACATTCTCATAATTTGTCTCTTTATTTGATTTTAATTCATATATATACGTCACTGTTTTGTAGCTGCCATTTTGGTTTTTATATATATAGTAAACACTTTACATCCATGAATTCCATCCTGAAAACATTTTTAAAAAGTTAAGTCTGTTTTGCATATATAATCACATATTATTGTCATTATTCCCTACATGATATAGTGTAACACCTATTTATATAGCATTCATATTATTTTAGGCATTATAAGTAATCTGTAAATAATTTTAAGTCTATAAAAGACTGTGCACACACTAAAAGATGCTCCAGGAATGGGGAGGGAGGGGGCACTGGGAGAAAGGGAGGGAGCGGGGGAAAGGAAAGGGAAAAGGTGGAGGGAGCATGGGGATCCAGGGAGGGGTAGAGAGAGGGAGGGGAAGGGGTATCTATCAAGTTTGTATGTGTGGAAAAAAAAAGAAAGTAAAAAAAAAAAAAGGCTGTGCACAGATTATAGAAAAATATTATGTAATTTTTAAGGGACTTAAGAAACATAGATTTTTGTATCCATATGTGTGTATGCATATCTACATATATATGTGTACATATATATGTAGCATATAAAATATATATATATATAATGCGTGTCTTGTTTTTCTGTTCATCTTTTTTTATTAATACATTTTTATTATTATTTCAGCTCATACAAACTTAATAGGTACACCAGTTCCCTCATTCCCTCCTCCTCCCCCCGTACCCCCTGCTCCCCCTCCCCACCCCCCTCCCTCCCCATCCCCCAGTGCCTCCCACCCCAATTCCCAGAGAGTCCTTTCTTGTGCATGCCTGATTTTCCTCTGGGCCCTCCTCTCCGATGACGTACAAGGACCCAGTGGCCTTTCCCTGAACCCTTTCCCATGGTCCCCTTAGGTATAGGAACACTGCTGTGGCTGCCAATCCTTTGCCTCCAAGGATCTTGGTGCCTTTAGCAGATGTTAGACTTTGTGAGGTCAACAGTGTGTTGGACAATGCGCAGGGCATGCAAAGTCCAATTATGATTGCTTCAGCCCTAACTAGTATGGAGTATCTTACGTATCATTGCTCCTCCCATCCTTTTGCTCTTACACTCTTACCGCCCCCTCTTCCGCAAATTTCCCTGAGCTTCAAGATGGGGAGAGATTAAGCTGGCCTAGTTCTAGGCAGTTGATATAGAGTCTCTGAAGTTCAGGATTGTGGTTTGTTGATTTTCTTTTGCAGTTTTGCTGCTCCTGCAATGCCCTTCACTCCATCCTGGTGGGCATTGTATGTTACCCCCTGGCCAGAGACAAAAAGCTGTTAAACTAGAGTCTTGTGATAAAAGCACATTCAAAGGTAGATGTAATAAAAGTGGGGAACCACAGTAAGGGAGGGGTCTATCACCCATTTGCAAAATGGTTACTTTTTATCTGCCAGACTATATGCCCTCCTCTTCTGGTGAGATCATACCCCCCTCAGTAGTAAATGATCAGGAACAAAAGTCTGTGAACTTAATCAGATGTCTCATTACTTATTTGGGTCCTTGATGGAGGCCTATTTTCTCTGCTGTAACATGGTCCCTTCTCTCCTGGTTTCTGGTGTGGCCCTCCTACCCCATCCCTCCTGTTCATAATCCTTGCAATTACTGTCTCTAGGTGGGCTGGGTGGTTTTGGTACTAGGAGCCACCTATTAGGGAGTACATACAGCACTTAATTTTCTGGGTCTGGGGTACTTCACTTAATATAATTGTTTCTAATGACATCCATTTCCCGGCAAATTCCAGTAATTCATCATTTTTGATGGCTGAGTAGTACTCCATTGTATAGATGTACCACAGTTTCTTTATCCACTCGTCAACTGTTGGACATTTGGGCTGATTCCATGACTTTGCTATTGTAAACAGTGCTGTAATGAACATGGTCGTGCTTGCGCTATCAAGGTGAACCTCTGCTGTATGGGGGGTTATTCCCAAAAGTGGAATCGCAGGGTCATATGGCATTTCAATCTTTAATTTCTTTAAGAATCTCCAGACGGCTCGCCAGAGTGGCTGTATGAGCCTGCTTTCCCACCAGCAATGTAGGAGAGTTCCCCTCTCTCCACATCCTCTCCAACATTTCTTGTTGTTTGTATTGTGGATTTTTGCCATCCTGACCGGGGTGAGATGATATCTCAGGGAAGTTTTGATTTGCATTTCCCTGATGGCTAAGGAAGTGGAGCATTTTTTCAGGTATTTGTTAGACATTTTAATTTCATCCCTGGTAAAGTTTCTTTTAAGTTCCAGGGCCCATTTCTTAATTGGGCCATTGGTTTCCTTGGTGTTTAGTTTCCTAAGTTCTTTGTGCACTCTGGACAGCAGAGTTCTATCAGATGTGTGGTTAGTGAAGATTTTCTCCCATTCTGTGGGTTGCCTTTGAGCTCGCGTTACAATCTCTTTATCTGAACAGAAGCTCTTTAATTTCACAAGATCCCAACTGTTGAGAGTTGGTAGCAGTGACTGTGCCATTGGATGTCTGTTTAGGAAATGTTGGCCTAGCCCAATCAGCTCGAGGGAGTTCCCTATCCTTTCAACTATGGTTTTTATAGTCTCTGGCCTGATATCAAGGTCCTTGATCCATTTGGAATTAAGTCTTGTACATGGTGACAAGTACGGGTCCAGCTTTAATCTTCTGCATGTGGAGATCCAGTTTTGCCAGCACCATTTGTTGAAGATGCTGTTCTTTTTCCATTGGATTCTTTGGGCTCCTTTGTCAAAGACCAAATGGCTGTAACTTTGTGGGCTTATATCTGGGTCTTCGATCCTTATCCGTTGATCTGTGTGTCTATTTTGGAGCCAGTACCAGGCTGTCTTTATAACTATGGATTTGTAGTATAGACTTAGGTTTGGTATGGCAATACCTCCAGCAGTGTTTTTGTTACTCAGGATTGTCTTTGCTATCCTGGGTCTTTTGTGCCTCCATATGAACTTTGAGATTGTTTGGTGAACTTCTTTGAAGAATTGCTTTGGGATTTTGATTGGTATAGCATTGAATCTGTATATTGCCTTTGGTAGGATGGTCATTTTTGCGATGTTGATTCTGCCAATCCAGGAACAAGGGAGGTCTTTCCACCTTCTGGTGTCTTCTGCTATTTCTTTCTTTAGGGTTTTAAAGTTTTCATTGTAAAGGTCTTTTACCTCCTTAGTTAGGTTTATACCAAGGTATTTCTTTTTTTTAGTAAATGGGATTGTTTCTCTCAAGGCTTTTTCACTTTTTTCATTCTGGGCATATAGGAAGGCCTCTGATTTTTGCACATTTATTTTGTATCCTGCCACCCTGCTGAACTTCTCAATTAGTTCCAGGAGCTTCCTGGTGGAGTTTTTGGGATCACTCAGGTATAAGATCATGTCATCTACAAATAGAGATAGTATGACTTCTTCCTTGCCGATTTGAATCCCTCTTATGTCCCTTTCTTGTCTTATGGCTTCAGCTAAGACTTCAAGTACAATATTGAATAGAAGTGGTGAGAGTGGACAGCCTTGTCTAGTTCCTGATCGAAGTGGGAATGCTTCCAATTGTTCCCCATTGAGCATAATCCTTGCTGTGGGCTTGTTGTATACAGCTTTTATTATATTGATAAAGGTTCCTTCCATTCCTACTGTCTCTAGCGTTTTGATCATAAAAGGCTGTTGGATCTTGTCAAAAGCTTTTTCTGCATCTATCGAGAGTATCATGCGGTCTTGGACTTTGGACTGGTTTACATGATGAATTACATTTATTGATTTGCATATGTTGAACCAACCTTGTGTGCCGGGGATGAAGCCTACTTGGTTCCCATGAATGATCTTTTTAATATGTTTTTGAATCCGATTTGCTAAGACTTTGTTGAGAATCTTTGGGTCTGTGTTCATCAGAGAGATCGGCCTATAGTTTTCTTTTTGAAGTGAATCTTTATTAGGTTTTGGGAGTAAAACGATATTAGCTTCATAGAAGGAATTTCGTAGTGTTCCTTCCTTTGCTATTTGATGGAACAGTTTAAGGAGTATTGGTGTTATTAACTCCTTAAATGTCTGGTAGAACTCTGTGCTGAATCCATCTGGTCCAGGACATTTTTTGGTGGGAACATTCGAGATTACTTCTTCAATTTCCTTATATGTTATAGGACTATTTAAATAATTCACAACTTCCTGATTCAATTTAGGTAAGTTGTGTTTACTTAGGAATTCATCCATCTCTTTTGTGTTGTCAAACTTCACAGAGTATAAGTTTTTGAAATATGATGTTATAATTCTCTGGATTTCTTGGGTATCAGTAGTGATAACTCCATGTTCATTTCTGATTTTGTTAATTGGGTTTTCTCTCTCCTGCTTTTGGTTAATTTAGCTAGGGGTGTATCAATCTTATTGATTTTTTCAAAGAACCAGCTTTTTGACTGGTTGATTTTTTTCTATTGTTTTCTTAATCTCGATTTCAGATATTTCTCCCCTTATTTTGCTAATCTCCTCTCTTCTACTACTTTTGGGATCAGATTGCTCTAGTTTCTCTAAAGCTTTAAGCTCCATTGTTAACTTGTTTATTTCTGATGTTTCCATTTTTTTGACGTAGGCATTAAGAGCTATGAACTTACCTCTTAGAACAGCTTTCATTGTGTCCCAGAGATTTTGGTAAGTTGTATTTTCGTTATCATTCACTTTCAGGAAATCTTGAATTTCCTTTTTAATTTCTTCCTGAATCCAGTTCTCATTCAGCATCATATTGTTAAGTTTCCAGGAGTTAGTGTATTTTCTCTTGTTTGATGTGCTGTGGATGTCCAGCTTTCGGCCGTGGTGGTCTGATAGGGCACAGGTTAGAATTTCAACTTTCTTGTACATGTGTAGATTCATTTTGTGCCCCGGAATGTGATCTATTTTGGAGAAAGTTCCATGTGCTGCTGAGAAAAATGTGTATTCTTTGGTGCGTGGGTGAAAAGTTCGATAGAGATCTGTAAGGTCCATTTCTTTCAGGGTTTGATTAAGTTCCAAAGTGTCTCTTTTAAGCTTTTGACCTGTTGATCTATCCCATGTTGAGAGTGCGGTGTTGAAGTCCCCAAGAATTATCGTTTGGGGGTTGATTTCTTGCTTTAGACGCTGTAGGATTTTCTTAGTGAATGTTCAGGGGCCTGTATTGGGTGCATAAATATTCAGTATTTTGAAGTCTTCCTGGTGAATTGTACCTGTGACTAAAATGTAGTATCCATCCGTGTCTCTTATAATTTTCTTTGGTTTGAAGTCCACTGTGTCTGATAGCATAATGGCTACCCCTGCCTGTTTTCTGCTTCCATTTGTTTGTAGAATTGTTGACCAGCCTTTTATTTTTAGTGTGTGCCTATCTTTTGTGGTGAGATGGGTTTCCTGCAGGCAGCAGGTTGATGGATTGTGATTTTTAATCCAAGTTTGTAATCAGTGTCTCTTGATCGTTAAATTAATTCCATGAACATTTAGTGTTATAATGGAGAAACTATTTTTAATTCCAGACATTTATTATGTTTAGTAGTTTTTATAAGTATATTGCTTCGCTTTTAATGGTGTTATATTTGCCTTCTGTTCTCCTGGATATGCCTGTTTTTTTCTTCACGCTTGAGTATTACTTCTAGCATTTTTTGAAGGCCTGGTTTGGTGGACATGTATCCCTTCAAGTTGTCTTTGTGCTGGAAAATTTTTCTTTCTCCCTCGATCATGACTGATAGTTTTGCAGGGTAAATCAGCCTGGGTTGACATTTTTGCTCATTCAATACTTGAAGTATGTCTCTCCAAGCTCTTCTTGCTTTTACTGTTTCGACTGAGAAGTCATTTGTTATTTTAATAGGTTTACCTTTAAAAGTGACTTGTTTTTTCTCCCTTGAAGCTCTCAGCACCAGTTCTTTATCTTGAATGTGGAGGGTTTTAACTATTATTTGCCATGGCGTGCTTCTGTTTTGGTCGTATCTGTTTGGGGTGCGGAATGCCTCTTGTATATGGATGGGCCTCTCTTTTTTTAGATGAGGAAAGTTTTCCTTGATGATCGTTTGGAAAATTTCCTCAGGGGTGGTATTTTGAGATTCTTGCTCTGGTATTCCATGAATATGCATGTTAGGCTTCTTCAGGGTGTCCCATATCTCTTGGATATTTCTCTCAAGTATCTTTTTGGCTTTAACAACCTCTTCCATTGAGCTGGTTAGTACTCCCATTTTATCTTCAAGGTCTGAAATTCTGTTTTCTGCTTCGTTAGTTCTGTTGATAATACTCTCTGTGGCATTCTGGGTTGAAGATAACTTGTCTTGTAGCTCAGTTTTAAACTCTGCTTGAGTCTGTTTTAACTGCTCTATGCCAGTTTTTGTTTCTTGCACTGTTTTTCTCAACTCCTCCAAATGTCTGTTGTGTTCCTCTTCAAAGCGATTGATTCGATTATGTAATTCCTCCCCGATTTCCTCTTTCATAGTATTGAACATGGTAATGATCATATTTTGAAAGTCGTTATTCTGGGTCAGGTTTTCTTGGCCTTTTTCCGTGGGTTTGTTCTGGTTGGAGTCTAACATTATGGGATTAATTTCTTCAGTGGGAAATTTGTTTACTTGAGTGTTGCTTCTCATGGATTTGCACTTTGACTTTGGCATTGTCGTTTTAACTCTTAAGATCTTTCAATTTCACTAAACTGAATTATTTGGCCTTGTGTTCTGGGGGTGGGCAGGTACAGAGCTTACCTACCTAGGTAGCGGGTGAGGCCCGGCTGGACCGCGCGTGTCCAGACCAGCTGAGCGGGGTGGGGAATGGGAGGATGGGGGCGTCGGTGTGGAGCTATTTAACCCGAGGGCAGCTGGGGCGGGGCCCGGACGCAGGGGGTGGTCCTCCTCATCCCTCGGCCCTGGGTGTGCGGCTCCGGCTGGATGGCAGGAGTCGGAGCCGGTCCCTTTGGGCTGACCTGGGGTTCTGGTGGGCGGGTACGGGCGGGGCTTACCTAGGTAGCGGGGTGAGGCCCGGCTGGACCACGTGCTTGCGTCCCGACAGGCGGAGTAGTGTGGGGTAAAGGTCATCATTTATTTTAAAATGAATGTAGGAATTTAAAAGTCCAGATGGTTTGCTAACCCTGCTAGCACTATTTTTAAAAATTGTCCTTTTCTTCTGAATTGTAACACCTCTGTTGTCATATGTATCATTTTCATATGTAGTTGAATGTAGTTTTTTAAATTTTAGTCATATTCTACTGATGTATATGCCACCTCTTGTAACAGTACTTATTTCAATAACTTAATGGTAAGTTTCAATATCTAGCATAACGAGTTCCTTTTTATTTTCCTTTCTTAAATAATTGTTCATATGAATGTTTCAAGTCCCCAAAAGTAAAACACTATTTGTCATCCTCATAAATTTTCACAAAATGGCCAGGTATGGTGAGGCACACTTATAGTCCCATTACATAAGAGGCAGAAGCAACAGGGTTGAGAGTTCTAGGCTAGCTTAAAACAGAAAAACCCTATTTTGAAAAAAACTGCAAAATGCACACACAGGTTTGCATACAATTCACCACTGAAAACTAGTAAATGGTAACAAAGCATATTAAAGTCAAATAGAATGATTAATGTCACTTTCACCTAATTATTGTTTTCTTAACAAAGGGTAAATGCTATGGAAGCCAGTGCTGTCAAAATATTAAAAGAGAAAATGATTGCACGAAAAAGTGATCTTTTGAAAGCTTTCCACCTTCGTGATCACAGCAAATCAGGTAATAAAATTATTTAATTCTTACTATTTATTTTTTATATGTGCATGTGTGTGTGTACACATGTGTTTGAGTGTGTGTACAAGAGGGCACTTGAGTGTGTGTGCCTATGGAGGCCCAAGGGTGACTTTATATATCATCCTGGATTGTTCTTCCACCTTATTAATTTGCTCTGGGGTTTCCCAGGCTCTGCCTTCCAGGGGAAGAAGTGTAGGTCACCACCATATCTGCCTGACATTTTTATGCAGGATTTGGGAATCTGAACCCAAGTCTTACTGCCTTTGAGGCAGAGATTTTAACCACTAAGCCATCTCCCCAGCATCACCAACATATCAGGTTATATACAGGTTAGTTTTCATTTTCTTTGCTTCTTTAAAATTTCCATTCTCCATTGTTATAGAAAGAAATGATAGGGGCTGGAGAGGTGGCTCAGGGGTTAAGCCTCTGCCTTGCAGGCGGAAGGTCTTGAATTCGGATCCTAGACCCCACGTATAGACGCCAGGCGGAAGCGGGGGCGGCCTGCGTTTCTGGTCCTGGTAGGGCGGAGCCTGTGAATCCCAGGGCAGAAGGAGGTGGAGGCGTCCATGGTGGTTCACGAATTCGTCCGTGGTTCTACACACACACACACACACACACACACACACACACACACACACACGCACGCACGCTCGCGCGCACGCACACACACGCACGCACGCGCGCACAATTGAATAAATACAAAAAAAAAATAAAAAATGCTTTAAAAAAAAAAGAAATGATACACTTGGGAGGTGGTAACAATCAAGTGTTCAAGGCCAGGCTTGACTGTATAGAAGTTTGAGATAAGCCTGGAATACATGAGGCACTGTCAAAACACACGCGCGCACGTGCGCGCGCGCGCGCACACACACACACACACACACACACACACACACACACAGAGAATGGATGGGTTAAAGAGACAATTAGACACAGGTTATGAATTAGACTGTGAGGTACAAGCAGTGAGTCCAGCCTTAGCTACATAGCAAATTGAAGGCTGCACAGTCAGATCCTGCCTCAGATTATGAACACCAGAATGGGAAGGGTTAAGTAAAATCTAAGGATGAAGACCAGACCTGATGGGGAAGAGGGAAAATGCTTTCCCTCGGGGGCTACTCACTGACACATGATCCACTCTGCAGCAAGTACTCAGGCACATGCCTTCAAAGGCAACCTGAATGAAACCCAGTGGGCTGCTTATATGAGAGAGAGAGAAAGAGAGAGAGAGAGAGAGAGAAAGAGGGAGACTGGGAGACTGGAAGAGAAGAAGAACAGAAGGGGTGTAGTGAAGAGAGGGAAGATGGGACTGGGGATTAAGGCATGAGACTATCATAAATTCAATATATTCATGTATGAAAACAGTAAAAGAATAGGAAAAATAAGAATAAATCTAAGGAGATTAATGTTCTAGCAAACATCTTATCAGGGTACAGAGGAAAGAATGGTAAGAATGTAAGAGGGGATGAATTTAAGCATGATAATGTCTGGGACTTTTTCAGAACTGATGAAAGACTCAAAGTGATAGATAAAGTAGAATATTGAATCTCAAACAGGATAAATGTAATTCTCACAGTGAAGCTACAGAGCACCAACAGCAAAAAGGAAATTTAAATGCAGGAAGAGAGGAAATACACATCACTACAAACCACCACAATTATACTGAGAGGCTAATCAGCAGCTAAGAAAGAAGCCAGTAGACAGTGGGATCTTATACACAAAAGACTGCAAGTTAAATTTAGAAAAATAGCATGAAAACATTAACAAAAACACAGCTGGAACAATTCTGTTAATAGAAAACAAAGTAGACTACTCTAAGGAAATATATGTTACTAGACATAAAAAGGGATACTTCATAATGATAAAATATTTAATTTTCCAATTGAATTCACTAAATATTTGTTTCTATTAATATAACCTCAAAATATGCAAAGCTAAAACTGACAGAGTAACATGTAGAAGTAGAAAAAATCTACCATTGTAGCAGGAGATTTTAATACTCCTCAAGAACTGTAAAAGAAAGACCAAATATTACCTTAATAGGAATATATTCCTCTCACACAGTGAGTAGAGCTACACACAATTTTGTAACATGTTACAAATGGGGAGTTTGAAGGCTGAGACAATGGTGGGTGTGGGAGGGGGAATTACCACTTCAAGGACAGACTAGAATACATGGTGAAATTCTGATTCTGTCTCAATAAAAAAAAACTTTTAAAAATGAGAAATGTAATAATTCTTCGATCATAGAAGAAATCACAGCAGAACTTACAATGTTCAAACTGAATGATTAAAAAATCTAACATGTAAAATTTATGGAATGCAAATAAGACATTGATAGCTCTGAATGCTTTTATAGATGAAACTATTGTTAACAATAAAAATAGTTTGAAGAAGTCTGGTAAACTTGGCAAAAGGAAAGAGAGAAGAGGAGAGGAGAAAGAAAATATAAATGAGAGAGCACATGTTCAAACACAAATTGAAAGAGATAAGATTGAAAGAGATGTTATTATTACAGAATTTGATGTTTATAAACATTAAAAAGATCAGAAAATATATTATGAAAACTTAACCTATTGATGATTTTAAACATAGTGATTTAGTGAACACATTCCATATATATATCATAAACATATATATATACTCTAAACTGACATAAAATAAAAAATTTGAATTCTTGATTATTAAAAAATTGAATCTGAAATTTTGAAACTTTCCACAAAAAAGCTCTGCTTTCATATAGCTCCATTAACCATTCCAATAGGCTTTTAAGAAAGAAAACAAATCTAGAGAATAGAAAGAGTTCTTTCCAGATTGTTTTGAGAGGTCAGCATAACCTCAGTACCAAAACCTAATGAGAATATTATGACAAGCGAAAATTAAAGGCTTATTTGAATGATAAATTTATACAAAAAAATCTTAAATGAAATAGTCAAATATGGGGCATCACAACCAAGTTTGGTTTTTGATAGACACACTAGTAATTCTAAGTTGTTTTATCATTCAAAATGCAAACAGTCCAATTCACCATTTTAACAAATGTCATATAATTCTCTTAAAATGAAAAAGCAAATTTGATGTATTTCATCTGGTCTCATAAGTTTATTTTATTTTTATTTTCTCTTGAGATAGGATCTGTAATTAATCTGATTTCCAATTCTTTTTGTAGCTGAGGACATTCTTGAATTTCCCATCCACTTGCCTCTACCTCCCATGTGCTGGAATAGTGGCTTGGACCACCATTCCCTGTCTATGTGGTGTTTTTATTTATGGGAGAAGGCCTGGTGTTTCTAATGGATAACAAGAGAGGATTATGTATATCAAAAGCCTTAGAGGTCTGCATACTCTTTGATCTTTCAATGATTTCACTGTTAGAAATGATCCTAAGGAAACATGATATAGCTTCATGACCATTAAAATAATGATTGCTAATATATATCTATAGAGGTAAGCATAGATAGTAAAGTTATCAACATAGAAGGCTGTCCATAATTTAATGCAACTAAGAATCAGGTTAGAGTAAATGTGTGTATATGTATTTTACCATATGTAGTAGATATTAGAATATAACATATATTTGATTTTAAGAAAACTATGTGTAACTATGTTTATATACCTATAAAAATAAATAGAAGCAAAAACATTTATTCCAATCATTAAAGTGCCAGACTTAGCGTTATGCACCTGTCATCCCAGTACTCAAAAGGAATGAAAGGGGCATTACAAGTTTGAGGCCATCCTGGGCTACTTAATCAAGAGGTAGAAGCAATCCATGATGGTTCTCAAAGTCACCCTTGGGCCTCCACAGGCACATACACATAGTGCCCGCTGATACACACACACACACACACACACACACACACACACACACACACGCACGCACGCACGCACGCACACACACACAGGCACGTGCAAAAAAAAAAAAAGAAAGAAAAAAAGAAAGACCTGGCAGTGTAGCTCAGTGGTAGAGTGTTTGCCTGCCACGTACCTCAGGTTTGGTCCCTAACAGACAGTAGCGTCAGATGGATATATGTATAGCTTTAATATGTAAAAAAGTAAAGATACTTATATTCTGAAATATTACATATTATATTAAGAACTAAGCATATTAGATGGGAAGATAAATGAGTAATATACCAAAATATTAAAAATAAAATGTCATTTACCTTTCTATTCTTTTTTCTCTAAATCTTCTATAATAAACATACCTTATTTTCTTTATTAGAAAAAGGAAAAAAACCCTAATAACCAAAGGAATCTTTTTGCATATGACAGTAAGGGTAAGGTTTATGGACTATGAAAGACTTCCCTCACATATTTGTCCTTGGGGTCCTAAGATCTGGTAAAATAGATCAGGAAGGATAGCCACAGATTCCCCGACCTTTAGACACCAGGCCTAGCCCTGCCAAGGAGCTTGTGTGTGTGTGTGTGTGTGTGTGTGTGTGTGTGTGTGTGTGTGTGTGTGTGTATTTGTAATCATCCACAAATGATATAGACTTTTGTTATTGCTGTTAGGAAAAATTTCATTGGCCCAATGGGCTTTTTCTATGGAGAGCACTTTGGGGCTGAACCTACCATGGAGATCCCTAAGTTCACATCTGGTAAAAGTAGACAAAGATGGAAATATTGACTACATGTCCAGCTTCCAGGATATCCACATTGAAAAACCTATGAAGGAGGCAAGTGACTAAACTTTGGCTGGGGCAAAACATCCTTTGGTAACTTAATGCTTTGAAAAGTTGGGAGTGGACTCATCTAATAGATAGGTGTGGCAGACTCCAGAAAGGCTCCCAGGACAATAATGATGGGTTCCAGAAATTTGCATTCTCTCTTTAACATAAGCAAAAAGGAAAATAGTTCAGGCAAGCAAATTCATGTTAAATATGAGATTCTTATTTTCAGTGCTACCCAGCAGAAAGACAGATATGACATTCATGTAAAACACCATTTAAATCCTCTCTGTACAAGTCTGTACATGTCTATACTTGCTGCATGACCTACCATCTACCTTAAATATTTTAAAATATAGGAGGACCCCTTATCAAAATTGGAATACCCCAGGAGGAGGCATCAGATCCCAGTAGTTACTAGTTGGACATTCATCAGCAGTTAGGACTTGGGTGTTAGTTTTCAGAGAAGATGAGAACAGAGAGAAGGGGAAGAAAAATGTGGGCTGGAAACAAACACATCCATAGGAAGGAGGGTTTGCACTTTGAAGACAGTTTGCCATGGTGACTGAGATCATAGTCTTAGCTTAGGGAAACAAAGTCAAATTTCAATAGCTGTGTTATTTTTAGGAAAGTTAATCTGTGTCTCTGTTTTCCAGTTTGCAACATAGGCATTATAGCTTTATGTTCCTATTCTTTAGGGTTGTAGAGCACCAAATGAAATAATATACAGAGAGCTTTCTGTAAATGTTGGCAATGGCTACTTGCTGCTGCCTTACTTACTTTCCTTCCCTGCAGAGCATGAGAGCAAGACACTACTCTTATTAAAATTGGTTAGACCAAGGGAAGGCTTGCCTTCTCAGACTTGAATTGGTAGGCTTGGCATATAGCTCAGTGTAGAGCACTTATCTAGAATGCACACAACACCCTGGGTTTGCTCCTGAGCACCATAAAAAAAGATGGGAGAAAGAACTGAGGAGGCTATTTTTTATTTGTTACATTTACTAAAGTTAATCTATGTTGTTAATCCTAAATGTTTTAACACTTAGAAAATTTCTATTTTAGATTAAATCTAATCTGATTGAAACTCTGTACAGATACCGATCTGACCTGAAAATCATATTTAATATCATTGACACGGATCATTCAGGTAAATAATCTCTCATTAGTTCAGTAATAGTAAAAGGCAAAGGCTAATTTCTCTAAAATTGGAAATCTCTTTTCATAGAAACTGAGATTCAAGGACAAAAGATAGACTCATGTTTAATATTGGTATTTTAGTTTGGCCACAAATTCTGTTTTGAAAAGCCCAGAGTTATGCAAAAGTCTCTGTAGCTATTGGTCCCAGTAGAATAGCTCTTTTTATAAATCACTAGCAAATGAAAAAGATCACAGTAACTGATTTTCAAACTTAAAAGAATTAGGGCTGGGAATATAGCTCAGTAGCAGGATCGCCTAGCATATGTGAGGCCCTGGGCTCCATTCCAAGCAAACCTCCCCCGCCCTATGCGGAGACATATTGATCCTTGAGAGGAAATTATTGCCTATAAAAAGGGCAGCACAATCACTTGTAGTTCCCTTATTGACTCCCAGGGAACATACTCCTTCTGTTTTTGATGCCGCTCTCCTTTCTGCCTGTCCTTTCATCGGTTCTTCATCCTTAGATTTTAGTTCTTTAATTTCTGTGCCACATTTAGTCCACATCCTGTCACAATTTCTTTTCTGCCTATATATTTTTGGCTTTAGAATAATCTCAGGCTCCTTGGTAGATAAAAGTGACTTTTTTTAACATTTATAATCTTCTTCCATTTCCTTTAGTATCTTGATGCTCAGGCACGTTAGTAAGCTTCTAATTTGGACTATTGAGGGAGGTTTCCTCACCCCTCCTTTGGGTGGGTCTTGAAGTACTGACCATCTTCTCCTGAATTTTTTCAGGCCTGATCTCCATGGAAGAATTTCGGTCCATGTGGAAACTTTTCAATGCTCACTACAATATTCATATTGATGATACCCAAATTAATGAGCTTGCCAGCTCAATGGATTTCAACAAAGATGGAAGCATTGACTTTAATGAATTTTTAAAGGCTTTCTATGTCGTACATAAATATGAAAAATCAGATACTTCCATTGCTAACTTCAAAAGAAAGCTCCCCTCTTGCTCCTTGTAGACAGTTGGACCCAAATTCTGATCTTAACCTTGAAATTCATATTAGTAAAGAAAAGTAGACCCTAATTCATGCTTCAAGTAGATGTAGAGTATGAGTGTTAGAAGTCCTTAGCAAACTGCTATTGATAATCCTAAACTAAAAATTATCTGATGAGATTAGAACCTACATATTGCCAGTGAGGAAATGGGTTTCAGCCTAGTGCTAATCTCAAGTGCCACCAAACCTGAAGACAAGAACAATTTAAAAACAATCTGAAAGTAAGACATGGAGCAGTAGAGAAAACTGTTAAGTATAATGTCAGTGAGTAGGGGAGGGGAGGAGGAACACCAAGCTGTAATTGAAATAAAATAATACAATCATCAAACTGTAGTCTTTTTTAAGATTCCATAAACCAGTGGTTCTCAAGTGGTGGGGGACTGCTCTCAGGGATGGGGGCCATATCAGATTCTGAAGAGGACTTATGAGGGGAAAAAACTATTTTTATGTTTGTTGGCTTTAAAATTGATTTAAAAAATGGCATAACTACTGGACTATATCGATAGAGGAAATTTTGGTATACACCTTTGTCAGTGATTGATTATGTAAATAGAAATAAACATGGAAGATTGGATAATCTGATTGACAAGATGTATCATGTGCGTGAATGAATGTATATAAATGTATGTATAAATTGTGTATATGGATATATGTATATCCAAATATGCAACTTTGAAATCAATGTTTTGAATCAATGACCCTTGGCCAGACTCATGATTTTGCTTTGGTTTTGTGAGATTAAGCAGGATCATCTGTCTGCCTATTGGAGATTGGTAGGCTCACTAGTGGGTACACAACTGAAACTTGAATTTCACCCTTCCTGAATCTGTCACTAGCAAATTAACAGCAAAGAGTTGAGACACCCCCAAGCCCATTTGCCATCCATGCTTGACTTTATCAATTGATGCATGCTGTATAGGCCCAGAATAGAGATTGATAGCTGCTGTGACTGCTGTGGCTGAAGATGGGATTTCACAACCCTTGAAACAAATACGGTTTTGATGTTTATTAATACCTAACCCTATGGTTTTCTGTCATAGTAGCAGAAGAAAGCACTAGGTTTCATTTGTTCAACTGAGGGATTATTGATTGAGAAGGATCAGCATCCTGAAAATTAGAGTGAGGACCCATGGGCATACAGTCTGATTGGCATATTTTTCCAGGAGTGGGAGCCCTTCTGCTTGCACCTGAGATTTCCCTTTGTCTTTACCTGAAAGATTTGGAATGACCTCTCATGGGGCAATCTGCCCCCACCATCTTTCTCTCTTTTGGAATTAAAACATACAAAAACTAAGTGGAGAAGACAATAAGTGAAGTTCACTTATTCTGAAATCTGTCCAGAAATAGTAAAAGCAATAAATAAAGAATACATATTATAATCTCCAAATAATGGATTTAAAAATAGCAAAGATTGGACTGGAGATACTGCTCAGGGGTTAAGACCTTCCTCAAAAGCAGAAGATCCTGAGTTTGGATCCCATGTCCACGTAAAAAAACAGTAGGCCAAAATGACAGCAGCCTGCACTTCCAACCCTTGTGGGTAGAGCCTGGAAAATCCCAGAGCAAAGTGAGAAGAAGGTAGAAATCCAGAATGATTCCTGAAGTCACCTTTGGTCCTCCATAGGGACATATGTGACCTCTGATACACACACACACACACACACACACACACACACACACTGAATGAAGTTTAAAAATAGCAAAGGTTAAAAAAGAAAGGCATATAACTTCCAATTTGTAGAAGTAAAATGGAGTACTAATTTTTAAAAGAGGTAATAAAAAAAAGGAATGACAAGTCAAATAGTAATATAGTAGATTTAAACCCAAACATAAAAATTATTATATTCACTAATATTCTAATAAAAAAGGTTGGTTTTGATACTTTAAACCAATTTCCAACTAAACAAACTCAGGTTTCTGGAAGAAGGTGAGTCATCCCAACTGAATTCACTACAAAGTAGATAGGCAGGTGACCTACCAGCCAACTTAAGATGTATGAGTTCAGTTGAACTTACTTGAATTCAGTTCAGGCCAGAACTGCTTTACTGAACCTAGCTCAAACTGCTGCTGTACAAAATTGTATCTGATAGGAAAGTGGAGAGGGGAATACAAAGGGTCAAGGATTTAAGAAGGGATAGCGTGATGGGGTGTGTTAACCAAAGCTAAGACTATATGAAAAAGCCTTATGGAAACCCACTGCTTTGTAAGCTAGTGAAAAATATATCATTTATGAAAGTGTTTGAATGGAGTGACCTGCATGGTTGGACCATGCTGCTCCCAGAGGTCATGATTTTTTTAATAGAAATCTCCATGCCAGGCATGAGATACCCTTTTAAGAGTTATTGGTCAGAGCCCCAGATGTTTCCAAAACCACACAGGCTATTGCCATACACATGCACACATGTGGATGCTAAAGGACAACTTTGAAAAGTCATTCTTTCTTCCATCACAGTGGGCTTCCAGAGATGAAACTCAGGTCACCAGGTTTGTAAGCAGGCACCTTGCCTGCTGATCAATCTTGAAGACCCTTAAGATACATTTAAGTGTCCTGTTTTTCCTTTGTGTGTGTGTTGTTGTTGTTTTAGAGAATTTACTGTCTAAAATGGCTCTCAAGCATAGTGCTGAAGTTCTAAGTGTAAGAAAACTGAGGTACACTATGGAAAAAATACATATGAAATAAAATTAATTCAAGTGTGTGTAGGTAATGCTGTTGACCATGAATTTAGTGCTAATGAATCAGCAGAATGCAATGAGTGAAGTGTCCTTCAGCGGAAACAAACATGAAACAAGGTAGGTAGTCATCAACTGATAGAAACGTTTCATCCAAAGCCTAGCAGGGATCCAACTCGGCATTGCCTTGTGAGCATTGTTTTAGTAACTGTTAATTCAGTGTTCACTGAATGTATATAGACCCAAATAGTATAGTGAAGAATGAAAATCCACTGAATTCCCCCCAAAGACTTTCTTTTTATCCTTTGTTTTTAAAACTCTCCCTTGAATAACATTTATCTAGTAATCTACTGGAAGCTGTTTGGGGATATACTATGGGAGGACTGGTTATTGAATAGTGCATTCTTTTTTTTAAACTATTATTTTTTCATTTTTTATAAAAGCTTTATTATACATATAGTGTGTGTGTGTGTGTATCAGAGGACACATGTATCTGTGGAGGACCAAAGGTGATCTCAGGAATCATCCTGGATTTCTTCTACCTCCTCCTTGCTTTGCTCTGGGATTTCCCAGACTCCACCCACCAGGGCTGGAAGTACAGGGTGCCAACGTTTCTGCTTGGCATTTTGACCTGGTACCTGGGATCTGAACTCAGGACCTTCTGCTTACGAGGCAGAGTCTTAACCCCTGAGCCATCTCTCCAGCCCAGTCCATTCTTTCTTATTCATTTGTCATGATACTTTCTGTCCTAAAGCCAGTGTCCACATGCACATGGGTCTCTTTCTGGGCTCTTCATTATCATCCAGTGGTCTCTTAAGCTAGTATCTCACAAATATATAAAACACTACAGATTTATAATTGTCATGATATCTGGTAGCATGAGATTTCCTCCCCACGGATATTTTCTTCTTTAGAATTTCTCTGGCTCTTTGTTTCTCTGTACATATTTTAGGAGCAGCCTGTCAAGTTTGTGAAATCAGTTGTTGAATTTTGACGGAAATTCCATTGTTTATAAGATAACCTGGAGAAAGTTCTATCTTTGTTCATTCTTCCTATCTGTAAACCTGCCACTTGTTTTTCAATTCTTCTAGCATTTGTTCATATCTTTTACTGAAGAATTGTTATGCCATGCCTATAACCTTTAAAACAATTTATGCCAAGCTATATGATGAGTTTCTTAGTTATTATTCTATTGGATGATTTTTTAAAATTCTGCTTGTTCTTTTTTTAATTTAGCTCTGTTTTTAGGATTTGATTGCTTCCTTTCCAAGCCTCTATATTTTACATACATTTCTTTTTAATTTTCATTTATGTTGTTATTGTATGTGTGTGTGTGTGTGTGTGTGTGTGTGTGAGAGAGAGAGAGAGAGAGAGAGAGAGAGAGAGAGAGAGAGAGAGAGAGAGAGAAAGTATTGTATGTATGCTTTGGAAATCATCCTGGATTGCTTCTACCTCATTTTTCCTTCACTCTGGGATTTCTCAGGCTCTGCCTTCCAGAACCTAAAGTATAGGTGGCCGCCATTTCCACTTGGCATTTTTACATGGAACCTGGGATCTGAACTCTGGTCCTTTTGCTTGCCAGACAGTCTTAACCCCTGAGCCATCTCTCCAGCCCAGACATTTATTTTGTGATTCCTTTCTAGTTATCTCCGTGTATTTGTGTGGGGAGATGCGACTACACATTTGTAGTATGCACAGACACTTGATCTGACTGGAATGTTCACTTGTGGGCTTTGTAATATTTCGTGATAATGACATCATTAGTAGCTTTCGGTGTTTGTTTTGTTTTGCTTTGTATGTCTGATCATCCCATGATATTTGGAACGTGGGAGCTTTCCTTCCATATCTTTGTTTGCTTTGCTCTGTTCTCGGGAGATTTCACTGCTTGAGGACTCATTCTTCCAGAACTTTTTAGTCTGGAGTTTCTGAACTACGTGGGTAGAGCCAAAGCAGTGTGAATTGTGGTCCTGTAGTTCTCAATTCTCAAAGAATTTTTATTATTTGCTCAAAGCCCTTGGGTCCTGTGGTCTCTCTTGTGTTTTAAGTATTTTTCATACATAGACTAGTTCTTTGGGGGTCTTGGCTGTATGTGAAATTCTCAGTTTAATTCTACACCTCCCAAACCCAAAGCCTCATTTCCCCTGCCTGTGTAGGGTCGTTAAGTCCCAATTTCCTAGGCTGTAGAGACAAATACCCCCCATCATCTCAAGCATTCACCCTTCGGCTTGTTCACTTTTCTCTGTTTCTGGCACCTAGGAGTCTACTTTTATTTGTGAGCCTAGTTGTACATTTAAGCTAATCATGTTAAATTTTACTCAGTATATATAGGTGATTATAGTAAAAAGGGTTTTCAGGTTGCCTGAGTCTCATTATTACTAGCAGCAATAAATAGACTTTTTGTACTCTTAATATTTGTTAATAATTTTTAGGCTTTGTATCTTTATCCAATGATTAATGTGTAATGTACTTGGATCATATGACATATGTCATATCTGTACCTCGATTGTTAAATCTTGGACTTATTTCTGAATTCCTATAACTACTCTTATATAAATGGAATCACATTCTATTTTTTTAAAAAGCAAGGTCATGCATTTACACACACATCTATAAATAAATTTAAAATGTTATATGTGCGTATGTATAGATACTTGTATACCAACCACATGTGTGGAAGTCAGAGGACAAGTTTTGGGAGTCAGTTTTGGCCCTTCCTTCCACCTTAGTGAGGCAGGGTCTCTTTTGCTGTTTCTGCTGTTGTGTGGCATGTTCCAGCTGTACCATGTATCCAGACCAACTTGGCCAGTGAGCGTGTGGACACATCTCTTGTCTCTGCCATTCATGTCCCTGTAGGGGTGCTAGAATTAACACAGGTACTCCGCTGGCATGCAATTTTTTTTTCTACGTTTTTTTCTGAGAATCCAACTCAGGTTGGCAGGCTTCTGTGGCAAGCACTTTTCTCCCTGATCCAAGCCCACACATTTTCCCTTTTCCTTTTCCTTTCCATACCCCAATATTAGCATGGGCCTCAACATCCCTCTTTCCTCATCTACAGAAGCCATATCAACCTGGTATAGGATCTTCCATATTTTTGTCTGCTTGAACTGACCTATTCATGTTCTTCATGGATGCATAGATTTACACATACAGTAATGTATAACCAAAGAGGAATTTTTGTATGCTATATAAAAATGGAATTTGAAATCATTTACTTTATTCTCGAAACTTTCATACACGTCAACAGTGAGTTTTAGTCATTTCCACGCCTATTATCCAACACCACTCCACCTCATTCTCCTATTGAAAACCTCCTTCTCCCCAACTGTTTTCCCTCCTGTCTTCTTTGTGTGTGTGTCACCCAGTGTGTCTCAGCATGGGCCTGGGCACTTGCTGGAGCTTAGACTATCTACTAGACTTTTTCTATTCTGCTTTTCTCGACCAGTAATACATAGTTGAAGACCCTGTAAGCTGTTTCAGTTCCATGATACTATGGTTTGAAGATGTCCTTCAAAAGTTCATCTGTTGAAAACATCATCCCCAAATTCATATGTTAATGCTATTTGAAGGAGAGAGCTTTCCTATGTAAGATTGGGTAAGGTAATCAGAGTGGGGTATCCACCATGGCATTTCAGTGTGTGTGTGTTCGGGGGGGGGGGGTGTATGGGTGTGCGTATGTGTGTGTAGAAGGCACTATATATGTCTGTGGAGGCCCATGGGTGACTTTGGAAGTCAGCCCAGATTGCTTCTACCTCCTTTTTGCTTTGCTCTGGGATTTCCCAGGCTCCACCTTCTGAAGCAGAAAGTGCAAGCCACTGCCATTTCCACCTGACATTTTTTTATAAGGGATCTTGGATCTGAACTCAGGAACTTCTGTTTGCAAGGCAGAGTCTTACCCCAGAAATATCTCTCCAGCCCCTACCATGGCACTTTTAGTGACTTCCTAAGAAGAGACCTGAGCTAGTACAGGTCTTGTCTGCCATGTGATGCTGTCTTCTGCTGTATCATGATACAACAGGAAGGCCATATTCTTCAACTTCAGTCTCCAGAAACATAAAACCGAATGTATTTCTACTGCCTATAAATCATCCAGCTGCAGACATTTTGTTATAGGCAACAGAAAATGAACCCCGATAGGTCATCAGTACACTGCTTAATGAATTTCCACATGCAAACCAGCACCTAGATCAAGAAATAGAATATTACCATCCCAACCCATGCATCTTTCCATTTTCCTGCCTTCTCCCCCCAAATAGCCATCATCCTGACTTCAACAGCTCGATTTTTTTTTCTATTTTGGTTCTATAGAAAAGAAACCATTCAATACTATTCTGTTGTATATGTGTTTGATGACTGTGTTATGTTCCATCATAGGGATGTAAGAGAATGTATCCATTCTGCTGATAGGTATTGGGTTGATTAAGTGCTACCACAAACATTTTTGTTTAGTAAGTGATTCATAATTGGTTAATAAGTAATTGAAATATTCAGTTCTGTAGAGGACTGTGCTTAACTTAGCTACTCTGATTAGGTATTAACCTCCAGTTTACCTAATTCTCTTGCCTTAATCTTTCAGCTTCTGGGATTGCAGGTGCTATATATCTCTTTAATTTGGGCCATAATTACACTGTGACTTTGCCACTAAGGTAAAATTTTCAGTAAATTTTATACATATCTGTGCCTACATAGAGATGCTACTCTATCTCTACTGATGAATTAAATCATCACTTGTCAAAGAGCCTACCTTTGGGGAGGTGGGAGGTGAATGGAGAAGGATAGGGCACTTGTAATACTCTGTCTCTTGATCTGGCTGCTGGTTACATGTAGAAATACATTAAGCAGTACGTTGATGGTTTGCATATTTGTGTTCTTACTGTAACAATCACCTTCAAAATCTAAGAGATGCTGCTTAACTGACATCCCTGCCCCAACTCTGGCCAAAAAAAATCAATCCTTTAGTAATGGTATTATCAGCAATGTATTAACATCCCTCTTCATTCATCTCTACTAACAGTAAATGTTATCGTTCTTTTCATGGCTTAGGAATCTGATGGGTCAAAATGATAACTAATGTATGTTATATTCCTCAGTGTCTGAGAATTTGAGCATCTTCATGTACTTTGATTTTTCTCTCCTGTGAATGGTTTATTTATATTTTGATTACTTTTTATTTTTGTGTATATGTATTTTTCTCACACATTTGTTAGTTATTTTGGAGAATGGAAAATTTAACTCTACCTGGGCATGGTGACACACAACTATAATTCTAGCATTTGGTGGCAGGAAGATTCCAAGCTCCCAATTAGCCTGGACCATATAGTGAAATTCTTATCAAAAAAAGTTAGCATTTAGTCATTTGTACTGTAATTTATTCACATCTATTTTTTATATTGACTTTGTTCATGTTCCTTTTAACATATGAAGGTTTTATATTTTAAATAGCAAATATTCATTTTTTAAATTATTTCTGGTCTAATAGGTCTTTTCAACCTCTCTAGATGATTTATTTATCCTTTCTTGCAATACATATCTGTGCCTACATAGAGATGCTACTCTATCTCAACTGATGAATTAAATCATCACTTGTTAAAGAGGCTACCTTTGAGGAGGTGGGAGGTGAATGGAGAAGGATAGGGCACTTGTAATACTCTGTCTCTTGACATTTAATTATTTATATTCAATAATTTTATATACTATATATCATTCATTGTAATGATCTTCCATTTCCTTAGTTCTCAATTGACAAGCTAATACCTGTAACTAATTGCCATACTTAGTTAAAACTGAATTTCTGATGAACAATGAGTAGTTTTTTAAATAAAAGATTGTGGGTTTTGTTTCTTTTTGCTTGGAAACAAGAGTCTTACTACATATCCAGACTAACATCCAATTTACATAATCCTCTTGCCTCAGTCTCTCAGCTTCTGGGATTACATATACTATATATTTTTTTTAATTTGGGCCATAATTACACTAAAAAAAGTACTAGCTGTTAGCATGAAATTCAAATTTAACTGATGCTCTGTATTTTATCAGGCCTCAATGGTGATGCCTGCTGTTTTATTTTCTTTTTGTACTGCATTTGATGAGATCTTTAAAGACTGTGCTTCTTACCCCAGGCTACACATTAGAATCAGCCAGGAATCTTTAAAAATAAAAAATTCTGTGGCAGGCCCCTTAGGCTCAGAGGTTTAATTAGCATATACCTTTGAAAAGTTTCCTAAACTATTCTAGTGAGTATCTAATGTTGAGAGCCAGTGTTTTAAAAACAGTATTAAGTAGTAATGATGTTACTGTGCATCAACAATCTCCTTATTTATTGGGGACTGTGGTAGTAGAATGCTGTACTTCTAGTTAAAACAGCTGCCATCTTTATCAGGTCAGCTGTGACAAGAGCCTGGCAAGCTCAACTTGTTGACTGTTGATATTCACTAGAGAATGAGAGTTTGCGGAGGGTCATTAAAGCTTCACCTGGGATTCTGACTGCTCCATGGTGCACTTCCCAGCCATTTGTATTCAATTACACTGAACCTCGAGACCTCAAGGCCGCAGGAGGGGCAAGAGTATATAAGCTATGGAAAGTGGCTGATGAGGAGAAACATCATCTTCTTACCTGTAGGGAGGATGGCATTCATGCTGGGGACATAGATCTTCTGGTATGACTGCATTGGGGTTTACTCATGTTCTTATGAGCTCAACAAGCTTATGCAATTACTAGGTTAAAACTTGGGTGTAATCGTTTTGTTGATTTTTTGTTAGAACCCTATGTGGGGTGAATAGGTATTTGGCCTCTGCGGGAAATGGGTTGCACAATACTGGGTATGGTGGCATAGTTGGCAGGCTATGATAAACATGAGTTGACCCCCAAAATGTGATGAGAAATGCAACTAGGGCTGAGTAATCTGCTAGAAGGAGGTGGGGAGGATTCCTGGGTGGCAGGTTTGCTTGATGAGTAGGGTCCACCTTGTGAGAACAGAAATGCTTTAAGAACAGTTGCAGGTGCAGAGCAAGTATCGTGGCGGGCTGTGCGCCAGAGAAGGACGTGTTGTCACATGGCTGTGAAGGTTGCTGGCAACTGCTCTGAGTAGTAAGAAATGTATGAGAGGCTGGGGTGGCTGCCCACAGGATCTTGGTTGAAGAAGACCTGGGGCTAGCATTGCTGTGCTGTTGGCCTTATTTGGAAGGTAAATCAGACCAGCTGAGCTGGAGGAGCTGCCCTGCCTGTCTCACAGCTGGGTGGGGGAAGAGAAACAAAGAGCAGTTACTCTTCGTGATACTGTGAGATACCACTGAGGCCCAAACAATGTAAGTGGAGAAAAGAGATTTGTTCGGTTTGCAGTTCCAGAGGGGAGATACCGCCCATGATGGTGGAAAGGCATGGCTGGAGGCAGAAAGTGGACAAGGCCTAAGACACCACAGACATCATGAAGGTTGAAAACTTGCATGCAAGCTCAAGAGTAGACTCAAGCAGGAAAGCGCCAACTAACCTCAAGGACTCCCCCCCATGACTGCCTTCCTGCAGCAAGTCTCCACTTCCAAAAGGTACCATGACTTTCCTAAACAACTAGATTTAAACACATGAACCTGTGGGGAGGACACTCGCATTTCAAAAGATGACACCATGCTAGGAGCCTGTGGGGGACAACTTTGGCGTTTCAAACCATGACATCATGGCTAAGAGCCTGTCTTGGGGTCTGAAACCTTGAAATCCATGTGAAGAATCAGAATGAGAAAGATAAGAAAATGGTCCAAGCGATAGAAGATAACCCTAAGCTCAGGCCTATAATAAAAACAAACCAGGGTTCAGCATGCGGATGCGTTTATGGGGGGTGCTTAACAATGATGTGCTAGTACAAGACTAGGGAAGATGAGTTATGTCAGCACCTGAACTTGAATTGGAAAGATTTAAAATAATGAAAATGCTACAGCCCGATTTATGAGACTGGGGGGTGTGCGGGCAGATGGGATTCAGTGTTACAAGGGAAGAAGAGTAGAAGTCCCCATCTCTGGAGACAAAAGGCTGCATAACCTCAGGTAACATGAGGGGAATGGAGAGCTGGTAGGAATCTGGTTTTCACAGGCCCAGTTCCCTATGGATATGTGAAGACAGAAGAAGGGAAGGTCGTTACCAAGGGGATGAGAAAAAGGAGAGGCCCGTTTGCCAGATGTAGACTGTGTTCACAGAAGTAGGAAGTTGATTTCAGAGGGACCTGTAGGCTGGAATGGGGCTCTTAGCCATTCAGCTGACCCCATTCTTGGCAACAGAGGTTGGTGGTGGGGTGGAAGAGGGGGTGGTGGAGCTGAATGACTTTCAATAGCATATAAATCGGATCCAGCATTTCGGGCCAGTGGAATGGTAAAATAAGCTAGCAAGTATAATGAGGGAAAGAGGAGGATCTGTCTAGGTTCCTTGAAGGCAAACCTAGCAAGACTTGACAAAGGAAGAACAGTGACAAATCCAAATTCTGTACCATGAGTTTTCAGAAGGCTTTAAAGCCTGAAGAAGAGTTGACAGAAGGCCTATGTGATGGATACAGGTGAAGAAGACAAACATGTGCCCAGGAAAGGGGGATTCCCACCCCCAGCACAAGCTGCGTGTATTTCTCCCCTGTGAAGCATGTTTACAGGTGGAGACTATATACCTAGTCTGTGCTCTCACCCAGGTTGTGGCTGATGGAGAGGCAATGGCTGAAGGTACACCCACTGTCAACACCTAGTCTGCTGGACTTATGGAACCAGTGTGATGAGCAGTCAGGGTGCAGCAAGGGAGAGCAGGGTCTCATTTCTTCTTGGCCCTGGTTGGAGTCAAGAAGTTTGAGCTATGAAACCTATTGGGGTGGGGAGATGGACCGAGGCTTCATGCAAGCACCCAAGGATAAGGAAGCCCAAGGGCTCAGGGAATGGCTGGATTGTGGAGAACTAGGGTAGTACCTCTCACCCACCCCCATGTTCCCAATGTTGATCTTTTGAAGACATTGATATCACAGAAAGGGGTACCCCTTTCTGTGATATATTAGACTTGCTTAGTTTTAATATCCCCTAAATAGTCAGTCGGTGTTAGAAGCCTCATTTTGAATTTCGAGTTCAGTGGTTCTCAATTTGGGCTGGAGAGATAACTAGGTAGGTCTGGTTATCCTTTACTCCAGGAACATCGGTAATGAGCATCAGCTGATGGATATCGAGATGGAGCAATACAGGTGGAAAGGATTAAGCTCGGGTGGGGAGGTAGGTGGCAACTCGTCCCCTGAGTGTGCTAAGCACATCTTTATCCTCTAGAAGATCATTTGCCCAGCCAGTAACCCTTAGCCAGGTGTGGCCAATGGAGAGGCATGTGCCCTAGTATAAAGGAGTGGGGTTTTTCAGGAGGAAAGACTGGATTATGGAGGAGTAAAGTCCTGTCTTCAGTTTACTCGACCTGCTCCTTTAAGGAAATAATTGATGGAAGCAAACTAGTGATTGATGGAAGCAAGCAATTGCTCTCTTCTGGCCTGTACTGGTACCTTGCTAATGTTTTTCTTTAGGACTCTCTTAGCTTTGACCCCTGAAATCAAATGATAAAACATACTTGAAGTGGACAATGGGTGTGAGCCTATCTGCATCATAAAACGTTTTCATCATACAGATATGGTGTAGTGCTCACCTTGGGTGTTGGGCAGACTTGTAAACTCTTGTGAAAGTCAGACAGGTGCCCTTTAAGGAACAGGAATGGAAAATCCATTCCCAAAAGGTGCGTGGGCCAGACACAGACATATAATTCTAGGGAACTTTATGGTTCGATAAACCATAACAGTCACCGAAGTGATTGAAAAGTCTGTAATAGTCTTTGCCCTAAGGTAGAAAGGAGAATAATGGGGGGGGGTAAGTGTGTAAGTGGCAAAAGAAGGTCTGATGTAGTAATGAATAGAACTAAGGGTGTAAGATGCAACCAGACAGAAATGTATAAAATGCAAGTTTTTCTCTTCAAAAAGAGAGGAGCATCTCCTACACAGAACAGAGAGCAAGATAAGGTATAACAAAAATGCCCTATCATGGCTCCTGCCAGAAGCAATAGGCAGTCAAAATTCCCAGTTCTCAAAAGCCCTTGAGATAGGTAGACTTTGCCCATAGTTGTTGGTTACACTCCAGAAATTAACAGTAATATCCTGTTACTACTAGTCTCTCACTCATACAAGCACCCCTGAAGGGTGTAGTCTACATGTGTAGCAGGGCATGGTGTGGGAGGGACATGGCTGGATTGGTGGAAGGAGGAGGAGGAGGAGGCATGGACATAAAACACTTTGTATATGAAAAATTCTTACTAAAAAGTATGTATAAAGATGACACTACACACACTGATTACAGGTCACGGTATATACTCACAAGCTGGAACTGTTCTGGAAGTTTCCTCTTGCTGGCCAGCCCCTGAAGGAGAAAAGCAATTGATCCCTATCAATCCGTGAAAGGTGCAAGCTCCAATAACAACCCTAGTCAGAGGTTACCATCAGTGCAATAGTGGTATGAATGTTAAGTTGAGGGAATAACAGCTTCTGATCGCATTTAAGGCCCCCTTAAGCAGGGATCACATTCCTGGTATGTTGAATGATACTGAGAATCTGTAGAAGGAGGATATAAACTATTGATGTTTAGCTATAACGGCACTATATCATACTGCCTTTTAAACATCTGTCGTCATACCTACAGATTGCAGGAGCACTCACCCTTGTAGAAATTTCCCTTTTACAAGGAAGGTGTTACATAAAATCACAACTGGCCAAAAGTACAGAAAATAAGTTTAACTGTGGACTGCTGGATCCTAAACAGAACATCTAACCCCCAACTCTAAAGCTCAGGGAACAATGTGGAAGGGGGGAGTCATTAAAGTAAGGGGTGCAGCCAGACAGTTCTGGATGTGGCAGGGCTGTTACATCCAGCTGTGTCTACGTTCACAAGACCTGCTGCACAGGGTTTGATCAATCTTTTCATCGTGGAAAGGAAAAGATCTCAGGAGACTTCAAACCTCCTTGAGAGGCTTGAAAAGGCTGAAATGGGAGGGATACTTTCTCAGTGGTATACCTACCTCATTGATAAGGTTCATGGTCCTGCAAGTGCTCAGACAACATGACCATCGGAGGCAATCCTGATGAAACTTGGTGGATCACACACTTGAAGGGAGAATGGTAGGGATGAAGGGTCATAAGGGGAAAAGGGGGGATGGAATTGGACATTAAGGGGTGAAAATGTCACAAATAACACTATGCATGTATTATTCTCTCAGAGAACAATGGTGAAATACAGAAAAGGGCTGTGTCTACAACTACAACCATGGTTAAAGTGAAATAAGAAACCTCGAGTTGGAAAAAAAAACTAGAAGTCACAAGGTAGTTAAAAGAGAATTGGTGCAAGGATGTATTTGCCTGCCTTATGAAGGAAGGCCCCAGAGGCTACACATGTTAAAACCTGTTGGCTGCTGGTGGCTGTATGCCAGAACTAGGTAAGACCCCTGAAGACATTGCATACCATGGAGGGAGTGGGTGGGAGGGTTAAGGAGAAAAATAAACTGAGACTTTGCTGCAAGTCCTTCCACTGACTACTGTAGTATTGGAAGGTTGTACTCGGGTTACTAGGGAGAATTATGGCTAGAAGTTCTGCTGAACTGTGGACCCTGCATACTGTGGAAGGGTCTGGTAAGATGTGGCAGCAAGAGCAATAGCGGCATAGGCTGTGAGGATACAACCAACTTCCTAATTAGCTTTAAGGTCCACTAAAAGGGAAATTCACATTTGATCCTGTGGGCTCAGAGGGGCACAAACCTGTAGCTAGGGAGATTTCTAACCCCCAGTGGGAAAGCAACTGCTACTGTCAGTGTGAATGTTGTGTGTCTGAATGTTATGTTCATAAGTGACTGCTCGTGTTGAATTCCTGTTTCCTTTTTCTTTCTGTTGTAGCCTCCACCTCACACTTGCTTCTAGCAATGTTCTGGAAACAAAGTGGAAAGTGCATGAGGGTTTGGTACTTGATGGGAATCCTAGCCATCTCTGTCATCCCCTCCGAGGCTCATTGTGGAAGGTAGCTCCTTGCCGAAAAGAGTAGGAAAGAAATTTAACACCCAGGTTCTTTGGTAGACATTGGTTTGAGAAGCAGGAACAAGGGATGTTGGTCTGACTTGATCGCTAAGGTGACAGAAAAACTCTGTTAGTGTGGTCTTGGAGTTTTTTTTAATAGTAATCCCTGTGCTCCTTTCCAAAGTCTTCTATGGTAATCTGCCTATTTCTCAGTCTATTTTGGTAGCTTCAGTTGGGTCAAGCAATTATCCATTCCTATACAAATGAACTCCTTACTCTTTCTTGTGACTAATTTCTACTAGCTGTTGCTCTGAAACATTTCTGTTCTTCCTCCTCCTCCTGAACTGCCTTGGTCTGGCTTGCAAAGATGTTCCATATCTAAGTTTTGGGACAAAAGCTACTCTGGTAGGCCCAACAAGCAAGAGCTCTGCCCCATGCCAATGAGCCAAGAAAAGCTGAATAGTGAAAAGCAGGGCAGAAGATGTGATGTACTCATATGGGAAGGCAGACCCCAAAGTTCCTCTTGGGGTACTGACATGAGCTTTAGGTTAAAATAGAGGGGAAAATTTGAGAAAGGGGCAAAGAAGGGTGTAATTAAGCTGTCTTGGTTAAGGTATGGTGCTGCTAATTACCCTGAACATTTTCAGCTTTGGTTCTGTAAGGTCGTCAACAAGTTGGCAGCTGTCATGGCCCAATATTGCTCTCATAATGCCTTCACCATTATAGCTAATGACCCTCCTCTGGAAGGTGGTCTGTCTGGGAAGGATTGGCTCTTCTGTAATTGAATGTGGATACATGTTTTAAAGTTCTGGTGCAGGGGCTGGAGAGATGTCTCAGGGGTGAAGACTATCTTGCAAGCAGAAGGTCCTGAATTCAGATCCCAGGTCCCATGTAAAATACGCCAGGTGGAAAGGGTGACAGCCTACACTTTTGGCCTTAATAGTCTCAGCCTGGGAAATCTCAGAGCAAAACAAGGAGGCAGAAACAATCCAGATGATTCCAGAAGTGCCCTTGGTCCTCCACTGGGACATAGAGCATCCTTGGATACACACAAGCATGTACATGCACTTATAAATAAAATATATTAATGTTCTTGTGTCTTCAGCCTTGAAAGGGGATGCTGGTAAATGAATAGAACTGGAAAATTTAATATTTAGCAAGGTATCTCAGATACAGAAACTTAAGCACCGCGTGTTCCCTCTCATGTGTGGAGGCTAGCACTGATATCCTTTGTCAATGTATTTTGATTGTAATTACTATAAGAGTCAGGAAATTGGAAAGACACCAATGGTGGGACAGAGGGAACGAATGGTTAGGGTAAAACCTTTTAAAGAGGATATCTAGGATACCATGACAAGTAGGGGTGAGGGAGAGAATAATGGTAAAGATACATAGTGGGAAATGAGGGGATGGGAGATAGGAAGAGGGACTTACAGAAAAACCCTAAGATTAAGGGAAGTAACTCCAAGGAACCTCCTATGTTAGTAATATTAGTTAAAATTAATTAAAAAATCTTTTTATAGAAAGGAACAAGAAAGGGCAGTCCCTATGCGAAGGAGCATAGAGTGAGGAAAATGAAAGAAAGAAAAAAAAACTCCCTGAGTGAATCACCTAAAACCTAGTGACAAAACTATACTAGAAGTAACAGGAATGTGACACTTCTGATAAAATGTTGGTCAGAGAGGTCTCAAAGGCCTCCAAACATAATAGACTTTTGCCATTGCTCTTGACTGCTCTCCAAAAAACTGTTAAGACCCTATTACTGAAGATGCAACACACACATAGATCACAGAACATTGGCAAAATAACATCAAGTGGAACTGGTCTGAGAACTTTCTCCTTGTTAGATAGCTTACACAATACCAAGGAATACTGTAGTAGCTACTGGGGGAGAGAAATAATCACAGGCTCCATCAACACATGAGATCTTTAAGTTGCAATGGGAATCATCATGGCAACAGAGGACCACCAGTGTAATAGTGACATGAGTATCAAGGAGACAACCAACAGCTTTCTGAATGGAACATGTTCCTGTTAACTAGAACAAGAACCTAAAAAAAGGAAGGAAGTAGATCAATAGGGAAAAACAGCCAATGAACCTATAAGTAGGAAGACAATACAGGAAGACAGTACACCAGACTGCTCTATAGTAGCTACTATTATACTCAGATTGGAAGAGCACTTAGCACTCAACCTAGAAATCTCCAATAAGAGAGGTAGAGAATCTCAACACCCTGACAGGTTGCAGTCTAGGGTAATAGAAGAGCAGCGAGTGGACAGCAATGGCCAGTCACCATGCACAGCACCAGTGACTCAAGCAAAGTTTACCCAGAATCAGACCAACCCAATTTTCCCAACCTAAGGCTTTGGGAACCTTAAGAGGGGGCAGTGAGAATGTAAGAATATAAAGATAAGGTTCACCTTTGGACAAGATATCCCACTCAAGGCAAGACTGCTGCATCTAGGAACTCACTACAGTGAGACTTGTCCTTACCAGACCTACATAATGACTAATATACCATACATATTTAACATACTAACATACCACAAAATATCGAGGAATTTAAGAGAGATAAGAATAAATAGTGGTTGAGGAAGAAAGAAAAGATTTCCAGCACAAAGACAACTTGAAGGGATACATGTCTACCAAACCAGGCATTCAAAAAATGCTAGAAATGATACTCAAGCTTGAAGAAAAGAACAAGCGTATCCAGGAGGACAAAAGGGAAGTATAATACCACCGAAACATAAATATCAAACAACACACTTACAAAATCTACTAAACATAAAAAATGTCCAGAATTAAAAATAATTTCTCCATTATAACATTAAATGTCAATGGTATTAACTCACCGATTAAGAGACACAGATTACAAACTTGGATTAAAAATCACAATCCAACAATCTGCTGCCTTCAGGAAACTCATCTCACCACAAAAGATAGGCACGTCCTAAGAATGAAAGGCTGGTCCAAAATCTTGCAAGCTAATGGAACCAGGAAACAGGCAGGGGTAGCAATTACACTTTCAGACAAAGTGGACTTCAAACCAAAGAAAATCGTAAGAGACACAGATGGATACTACATTTTAGTCACAGGTACAATTCACCAGGAAGACTTCACAATACTGAATATTTATGCACCCAATACGGGCCCCTGAACATTCACTAAGAAAATCCTACAGCGTCTAAAGCAAGAAATCAACCCCGAAACGATAATTCTTGGGGACTTCAACACCGCACTCTCAACATGGGATAGATCAACAGGTCAAAAGCTTAACAGAGACACTTTGGAACTTAATCAAACCCTTAAAGAAATGGACCTTACAGATTTCTATCGAACTTTTCACCCATGTACCAAAGAATACACATTTTTCTCAGCAGCACATGGAACTTTCTCCAAAATAGATCACTAATTGGGCCACAAAATGAATCTACACATATACAAAAAAGTTGAAATTCTAACCTGTGCCCTATCAGACCACCACGGCCGAAAGCTGGACATCCACAATACAACAAACAAGAGAAAATACACTGACTCCTGGAAACTTAACAATATGATGCTGAATGAGAACTGGATTCAGGAAGAAATTAAAAAGGAAATTCAAGATTTCCTGAAAGTGAATGATAATGAAAATACAACTTACCAAAATCTCTGGGACACAATGAAAGCTGTCCTAAGAGGTAAGTTCATAGCTCTTAATGCCTACATCAAAAAAATGGAAACATCAAAAATAAACAACTTAACAATGCAGCTTAAAGCTTTAGAGAAACTAGAGCAACCTGATCCCAAAAGTAGTAGAAGAGAGGAGATTAGCAACATAAGGAGAGAAATATCTGAATTCAACATTAAGAAAACGATAGAAAAAAATCAACCAGTCAAAAAGATGGTTCTTTGAAAAAATCAATAAGATTGATACACCCCTAGCTAAAGTAACCAAAAGCAAGAGAGAGAAAACCCAAATTAACAAAATTAGAAATGAACATGGAGTTATCACTATTGATACCCAAGAAATCCAGAGAATGATAACATATTTCAAAAACTTATACTCTGTGAAGTTTGACAACACAAAAGAGATGGATGAATTTCTAAGTAAACACAACTTACCTAAATTGAATCAGGAAGTTGTGAATTATTTAAATAGTCCTATAACATATAAGGAAATTGAAGAAGTAATCTCGAATCTTCCCACCAAAAAATGTCCTGGACCAGATGGATTCAGCACAGAGTTCTACCAGACATTTAAGGAGTTAATAACACCAATACTCCTTAAACTGTTCCATCAAATAGCAAAGGAAGGAACACTACGAAATTCCTTCTATGAAGCTAATATCGTTTTACTCCCAAAACCTAATAAAAAGATTCACTTCAAAAAGAAAACTATAGGCCGATCCCTCTGATGAACACAGACGTGAAGATTCTCAACAAAGTCTTAGCAAATCGGATTCAAAAACATATCAAAAAGATCATTCACGGGGACCAAGTAGGCTTCATCCCCAGCACACAAGGTTGGTTCAACATATGCAAATCAATAAATGTAATTCATCATGTAAACCAGTCCAAAGTCCAAGACCACATGATACTCTCGATAGATGCAGAAAAAGCTTTTGACAAGATCCAACAGCCCTTTATGATCAAAACGCTAGAAGCTGTATACAACAAGCCCACAGCAAGGATTATGCTCAATGGGGAACAATTGGAAGCATTCCCACTTTGATCAGGAACTAGACAAGGCTGTCCACTCTCACCACTTCTATTCAATATTGTACTTGAAGTCTTAGCTGAAGCCATAAGACAAGAAAGGGACATAAGAGGGATTCAAATCAGCAAGGAAGAAGTCAAGCTATCCCTATTTGCAGATGACATGATCTTATACCTGAGTGATCCCAAAAACTCCACCAGGAAGCTCCTGGAACTAATTGAGAAGGTCAGCAGGGTGGCAGGATACAAAATAAATGTGCAAAAATCAGAGGCCTTCCTATATGCCCAGAATGAAAAAAGTGAAAAAGCCTTGAGAGAAACAATCCTATTTACTATAGCCCCTAAAAAAATGAAATACCTTGGTATAAACCTAACCAAGGAGGTAAAGACCTTTACAATGAAAACTTTAAAACCCTAAAGAAGGAAATAGCAGAAGACACCAGAAGGTGGAAAGACCTCCCATGTTCCTGGATTGGCAGAATCAACATCATAAAAATGACTATCCTACCAAAGGCAATATACATTTTCAATGCTATACCAATTAAAATCCAAAAGCAATTCTTTAAAGAAATTCACCAAACAATCTCAAAGTTCATATGGAGGCACAAAAGACCCAGGACAGCAAAGACAATCCTGAGTAACAAAAACACTGCTGGAGGTATTACCATACCAAACCTTAGTCTATACTACAAATCCATAGTTATAAAAACAGCCTGGTACTGGCTCCAAAATAGACACACAGATCAATGGATAAGGTTTGAAGACCCAGATATAAGCCCACAAAATTACAGCCATTTGATCTTTGACAAAGGGGCCCAAAGAATCCAATGGAAAAAGAACAGCATCTTCAACAAATGGTGCTGGCAAAACTGGATCTCCACATGCAGAAGATTAAAGCTGGACCCATACTTGTCACCATGTACAAGACTTAATTCCAAATGGATCAAGGACCTTGATATAAGGCCAGAGACTATAAACTATAAAAACCATAGTTGAAAGGATAGGGAACTCCCTTGAGCTGATTGGGCTAGGCCAACATTTCCTTAACAGACATCCGATGGCACAGTCACTGCTACCAACTCTCAAAAGTTGGGATCTTGTGAAATTAAAGAGCTTCTGTTCAGATAAAGAAATTGTAACATGAGCTCAAAGGCAACCCACAGAATGGGAGAAAATCTTCACTAACCACATATCTGATAGAGCTCTACTGTCCAGAGTGCACAAAGAACTTAGAAAACTAAACACCAAGGAAACCACTGGCCCAATTAAAAAATGGGCCCTGGAACTTAAAGGAAACTTTACCAGGGATGAAATTAAAATGTCTAACAAATACCTGAAAAAATGCTCCACTTCCTTAGCCATCAGGGAAATGCAAATCAAAACTTCCCTGAGATATCATCTCACCCCGGTCAGGATGGCAAAAATCCACAATACAAACAACAAATGCTGGAGAGGATGTGGAGAGAGGGGAACTCTCCTACATTGCTGGTGGGAGTGCAGGCTCATACAGCCACTCTGGCGAGCCATCTGGAGATTCTTAAAGAAATTAAAGATTGAAATGCCATATGACCCTGCGATTCCACTTTTGGGAATAACCCCCCATACAGCAGAGGTTCACCTCAATAGCACAAGCACGACCATGTTCATAGCAGCACTGTTTACAATAGCAAAGTCATGGAATCAGCCCAAATGTCCAACAGTTGACGAGTGGATAAAGAAACTGTGGTACATCTCTACAATGGAGTACTACTCAGCCATCAAAAATGATGAATTACTGGAATTTGCTGGGAATTGGATGTCATTAGAAACAATTATATTAGGTGAAGTATCCCAAATCCAGAAAATTAAGCACCATATGTACTCCCTAATAGGTGGCTCCTAGTACCAAACCCACCCAGCCCATCTTGAGACATTCATAGGTAAATCTATGTAATACCTACAGTAATTACAAGGATTATGAACAGGAGGGATGGGGTTGGAGGGCCACACCAGAAACAAGGAGAGAGGGGACCATGTTACAGTAGAGAAAATAGGCCACCATCAAGGACTGCAAGTAAGTAATGTGACATCTGGTTAAGTTCAAAGACGTTCGTTCCTGATCATTTTCAACTGAGGGGGTATGATCTCACCAGAAGGGGAGGGCATATAGTCTGGCAGATAAAAAGTAACCATTTTGCAAATGGCTATTATTTGCCGTGGCGATTTTCTATTTTGGTCATATCTTTTTGGAGTGGGAAATGCCTCTTGTATTTGGATAGGCCTCTCATTCTTTAGTTGTGGGAAGTTTTCATTTATGATGAATTGAAATATTTCCTCTGGTGTGGTATTTTGGGATTCTTGTTCTGGTATTCCATGAATGCGCACGTTAGGCTTCTTCAGAGTGTCCCATATCTCTTGAATGTTCCTCTCCAGTATCTTTTTGGCTTTAACAATCTCTTCCATTGAGCTGGTTAATTCTCCCACTTTGTCTTCAAATCTGAAATTCTATTTTCTGCCTCATTTATTCTGCTGATAAGACTCTCTGTTGAGTTTTGGGTTGAAGATAACTTGTCTTTTAGTTCAATTTTAAACTCTGCCTGAGACTGTTTTAACTGCTCTATACCTATTTTTGTTTCTTGAACTGTTTTTCTCAACTCCTCCAAGTGCCTGTTGTGTTCCTGTTCGAAGTGGTTGGTACGGTTGTTTAACTCTTCTTGGACTTCCTCTTTCATAGTATTAATCATGGTAATGATCATACTCTGAAAGTCATTATATTGGGTCTGGCTTTCATGGCTATTTTCTGTGGATTTGTTCTGGTCGGAATCCCTCATTATGGGATTGATTCTTTCGGTGGGAGATTGGTCTTCTTGGGTTTTGTTTCTCGTGGATCTGCACTTTGACTTGTACATTGTTGTTTTGTTTTTTAGGACCTTTCAGTTTCTGTGTGTTTTTCACTGAATGGATGTAGTTGGTATTGTTACACTTGCCAGTTATTACTAGTGCTTGCCTTGGATTGAGTATGTTTGTGTATTGTTATTGTTATATCCTAGATGAGGCTACTAGGCTGTTAGTCAGTTAAGTCAGGTTATGTAACCAGGGGGTGAATAATAGTTTGGTAGTGCACTTTTACGATTTAGTATCTTGGTGAAATGTGGGGGTGAGTGGTGTACTCCCTGGAGTTGTATGTTTTGGGGTGGCTGTATGAGAAAGTTGATCTACAGCATTGATACTTTAAAGGATCAGTAAAGTGAAAAGAAAAAGTTTACTTATCTTTGGGATGGATGAGAAGAATCTCGCCCACGTGATATACTGATTGTAGTGGAGTCCAGATGTATGACCTGTGCTCCCTTTGTTCCTTAGAATGTTGCTTGAGTTTCCTTTGGACTCTATTGAATTCTGAGTAGAAGTGTGTCTTCCGTGGGCCACGTGCGTAGGTCCCCGGTGGGCCAGAGAGGCAGAGGGTCTGATGTTGATGGCAGAATTCTTCACCTGCGACCTGGGGGGGGGGGCGGAGGCACGCGGGGGCAGGAGGGTGCAAGGGGCTGGGGTCCGGGGCGGGGCCCCGGGGGCAAAGCTGGCGGCCGCGCGGCGCGGTGCTGCTGGGTGGGGGACAGGGCTGGGCTGGGCTCTCTCGCTCGCTGGCTCACCTGGGAAGGTCAGCGTAGAGGGGGGCGGGGCCCCTCCCTCCCTCACTGACCCCTCCCTCACTGAGGTTTCCTACTTTTATTACATCTACCCTTGAATGTGCTCTTATAATAAGACTCCAGTTTAACAGGTTTTTGTCTCTGGCCAGGGGATGACATACAGTTCCCAGCAGGATGGAGTGAAGGGCATTGCAGGAGCCCCAAAACTGCAAAAGAAAATCAACAAACCACAATCCAGAACTTCAGAGACTCTATATCAACCACCTAGAACTAGGCCAGACTAATCTCTCCCCATCTTGAAGCTCAGGGAAATTTGCGGAAGAGGGGGCAGTAAGATTGTAAGAGCAAAAAGATGGGAGGAGCAATGATTTGCAAGATGTTCCACACAAGTTAGGGCCGAAGCAATCATAATTGGACTTTGCATGCCCGGCGCAATGTCCAACACACTATTGACCTCACAAAGTCTAGCATCTGCTAAAGGCACCAAGATCCTTGGAGGCAAGGGATTGACAGCCACAGTAGTGTTCCTATGCTTAAGGGGAACACAGGAAAGGGTTCAGGGAAATGCCACTGGGTCCTTGTACGTCACCGGAGAGGAGGGCCCAGAGGAAAATCAGGCATGCACAAGAAAGGACTCTCTGGGAATGGGGGCGGGAGGCACTGGGGGATGGGGGAGTAGGGGTGAGGGGAGGGGGAGCAGGGGGTTCGGGAGGAGGAGGAGGGAGTGAGGGAACTGGTGTACCTATTAAGTTTGTATGAGTGGAAATAATAATAAAAAATGTATAAAAAAGAATAAATAGTGGAAACCCCTGGGGATTAGAGCTGATGAGTGAAGGAAAATGCCCCATCAGTGGGGTGGCCACAGATATGCCACAGAGGCCTGAACCTCCACAAGAGTAGACAAGCCAGAGGCAACCCTTGGATCCATGGAAGCAGACTGGCAGGAGGATGGTATTGATGGAGGCATGGGAGGGAGAGCCAATGGAAAGAAGCAGGGATAAGTACTCAATATGATTGTAAAATTAGAAAAATAATAAACTCATGTACAAAAAGCAGCTTCTGGGTGCCTTTTCACAGTATTATTTCACAGTATTTTCTTTCTTTTTTTCAACATTTTTTTATTATTATCTTGCTGCAAAATAGGATGACCTTGAACTCCTAATTCTCCTGTCTAAGTGCCCAGACCACAGTATACTACTTTGCCTGATATTCCTAGCTCATTTATGAATTGTCTTCTGACTTTGGCTGTTGTAATTTCTTAAGATTGACATAGATTTTTAACTGTTGATGACTTTAAAATGAGATGATAAAAGGTAATAAATGTCCCACTAAAGTTCAGTTTTTTCACAGTATGATGTTGATTTTAGTGTGGAGTGTTCATTATCCTTTTCACTTTTTTAAGGAAATAATTTCCCTTATTAATTTCACCTTTAAAGGTTTTCCAGTAGTGATTTTTCACACTAAAAATAGTCATATTTTAATATGGTCACTTTTCCTCGAGATTTGTGTTCATGAATCTGAGCTAGAACCATTCACGCAAGCAAAATGGGTATTTTCATTTGGTCTATGTAATATTGTGAAATAGTTTTCCATCTTGTGCATACAATTCTTAAAATGCTTTCAATATCAATATATCCTTTTGTATGCCATTGAGGCAGCCCTAGGTAGTTTCAGATTGGTGGCTGGTCTCTGGCAAGACCAAGGAAGGATTAGAATGTGGGGACTTTTCTCAGTTTGATCACCCTCTTGGAGAAGGGAGAGAGAAAAAACAAGTAAGATTTTAATCAGTAATTACATTAAGTCTCATAAAAATCCCAGTGGACAGAAGTTAGTTTTCTGAGAACCACAGGCACATGGAGGCTCTTCTGTGCCTGTCTAAGCTGTTCTGTTGCTGTAAGGAAAATACTGACCTAAGCAACTTAAGGGAGAAAGAACTTGTTTAGCTTATAGTTCCAGAGGGGAGAGTCTACCAAGGGTGAGGCATATGGTGGTGGCAGGTGAAGACATGGTGGCCAAAGGAGGAGCCAGTTGTTAACCTGAGAAGGTAGGATTGGAGGGAGTGGGAAGGATTGGTGAAGGGAAGAGAGGGAATGGGAGGGAGGAAAACTGGGATGAATACTCATATTCTTATAAAAGTAGAAAAATAAAAACACACTTTTAAATTAACCTACGCCTTGTTCCCACAGGTGTTAAGTTTATATTAAATATACTTTGAAAGTCCACAATCTCATAACTATAAGATCCTATCAAATCAATTTAAATACTTCACAGATTAAACATTGAAATGCAAATTATAATGCAATAATAATCAAGCTAAAATGGAAGTCCAGCCAGTCAAATACTACATCCTATAACTCGATGTCCCTCTTCTGTTGCTCGTCATGTAGTCATGGTGGCCTAAAGATTCTGGGCAATCCCAGTCCCGCTTCACAGCTCACAGTTGCACAGCATTTCTGTGGACCAGGTTGACTCTCCAATAGCAGCCGTCCTCAGCACACATCCCATGTATACAGCTCTTCTTGGCAGATGTCCCACGTTGGCTCTGGCATCTCCAACATCTTCAGGTCTCAATGGCAAACCAGGCTTCAACTGCACAGCACAAAATGCCCTTCTTGGGCCTCTCTGCAAGCTTCCTGCCACACACTGCCTGGGTTCCTGCCATTCTCTGAAACGTCGGAGGGGGGATTTACAACTCTCTCCCTCTCTCTCCTTCTTGCATTTTGGATGCTTCCAAAACCAGTACCACGTGGACGACATTGCCAAGTTCTACCATAATCTCCAGGTGGATCTTGACTCCCTGGAATCACAACTGATTGCAGTTTCTCTATGCTGACTCTCAGAAGGATCTCTATGCTGGGCAGAATCATGACACAGTGATATTTATGTCTTCTGTGTCCCAGAGCAAAGCACTACATTTTTCTCCAATGACAATTCACTACTTCGATAGCTTGCAGCTGCTCTTCTATCTGCCCTGTCCCCATCTAAAATATCAAGGCTGCCAACATAGCTCTCTTCTACCAAGCAAGCCAGTCCATCTTTAAATTCAAGTTTGTCAAAGTCCTTGTTCCTTCATCACAAACTGGGTCCAAACGATTTACAACTCTCTCAGTATCTCTAGTCTCCAAGTGGCCCAATAAACTCCTCAGAATGGTATTTGTAATCCACAGACTCAAAAGCTTCAAACATTTCAAGTTGTCTTCAACAAAACCATTCAAAACCACAAAGTCCACATAGCCAGATTTCTCAGCAACACCCCACTTCTCTGGTATTAAATTCTGTAGCAGTTCACCTGTGTTGTTGGCTGATAAGTCACCATCAAATACCTTAAGGGAACAAGGGGTTTATTTTCTCTTAGGATCCCTGGTTACAGTTGCTTGTCTAGCTTGGCAGAAGGGCTCTCATCAACACCAGGGCTGAAAGAACTGCCACACCACCTCCACATGACAGCTGAGAGAAGGATGATCCTTACTTGCCAGACCAGCATGTCTAGTCAAGTATACACAAGGATGCCCACTTTTTAAACAGTTTCCTTGATTTTATTCACCTATCTGGGGACTAGTCACACCCACCATGGGCCGGCCTTCCCCATTCACTAGACAATCTCAAACCTCAACTGTCAAGTTGACACCTGTGTCTAACTATGACAGTTGGAAACAGCAAAACAGCCTGAGACTCGTGGCTGGCATCTGGAGCGGGACTGAGCACTCAGCTTGTAGAGTCAAACCCTGTTTGTAGGTAGTATCAAAACTGAATTGACAAACTGAAAACAATTAACCATAATTCAGAATACCAATGACTCTACAATGTCCCCCTGGAACCAGACAAATCTGATAAAGGATTAATCTCTAGAATATACCTCACTCATGTTTTCTAATACATCCATAATCACATCCTTCCTGATGACCAAATAGTATTCCATCATGTACATATACCACGTTTTCATTACCCATTCCTCCATTGAAGGGCATGATGACTGATTACATTTTCTTGCTATTCTTCCATGTTCTTTTCAGCTCTACTCACAAGTGGCTTTGTAATAAGATATAGAGTCTTTTTGGAAATATTCCCAGCAATGAGTGGTATTGCTGGGTCATAATGATAGTTCCATTTTTAACTTCTGAGGAAACTCCACACTGATCTACAAAGTGACTGTACCAGTTTACACTCCCACTAGCAATGATTGTTTTTCTCCACATTTTTCCAGCACTCTGTTGTGTTATTGATGATCTTAGCCATTCTGGCTGGGGTAAGATGGTATCAAAGGTTAGTTTCCTGTTGTTGTCAACTAGAACTATGAAAGGGAAGGACATAGATATTGGAAGAGCAGACTTTAAATGTTTAACTAGGAAGACAGTATGCCAGATGGCTTTGTAAATACCTGTAGATTGGATGAGCATGAAGCCTTTAACCTAGAAGCCTTCTACAACAGAAGGTGTTTATCACTGAAAAGCACAACTTGCTAAAATGCAGAAAGTGACTATGGACTACTTGTCCCTAAATGGAACATATATGCCTCCCCACGACTCGAGGAATATTGCAGAAAAAGGGATGGCAAAGTTGTAAGGAACCTGAAGGGGGACACTGGTGGGCCAGACATGATCTCCTGGATGTGATAGGGTTGTGATAGGCAAGATTTCATATACATAGATTTACTTACACCAGAGCTGCATGGAAATTGTCTATTATCAACATTTCACCATGAAAGCAGATCTCAAGAAGCTCCATGAATCCCTGAGACTGAAGACTGATGGTATAGGAAAGGAAGGGAGGATGTGTCCCACCGATCTTTGCTGCTTGCTGGAGCATGAATCATGTCAGGCATATGTCATCAAAGATAAACTAGATGAAGCACAGTGCGCTGCACAAATGAAAAGGTTTTGAAAATAGGGGGTCTAGCAGAGGATGTGAAAGGTTGTAAGGGGAAAAGAGAGGATGGGATTGGGGACTGAGGGGTCAAAAATATCAGAAACTCACTATATTTTTGTGTGGAACATGAGCAAATTTGATTTTGAATCTTGGCTTCCCCATTTCTGCTCTTGTTTTTAATTTTGTTTTTCTGATTTGTGAGTGTTTTTGTTCAATCTCATTTAATTTTATGCACTTTTCCTCTAAGCAGACCTTTTATTAATTACAGTTGTGTGGGTGCCACAGTGTTATGGCTAGAGGACAGCTTGTGGAGGTCAGTTCTCATCCACGCTTGTTCTGGGGCTTGAACTTGAGTCATCAGGTTTGGCAAGTGCCTTTACCCCTGTTAAGCCATCTCACAAGCTCTGGGTTTTATTTTTAACTCAGTTTCAGATTGGGCAAATCCAAGTAAATCACCTCTGGTAAATTGCTGATAACATTTGACTGTACTGAAGGATTGTATTGAAGGATTGATTTTCCCTAGTTTAAATTACCATTCTAGTTCCTCTCTAGTTAATGCATACTGTACACAGGTAAGGCTCCAGATAATGGTCCACTCTATTGCTTAGATGGACTTGAATTCAGGTGTGCTGTCTCAGCTTCTTGAGCCCTGGGTTTACATGTGTGTGTTATCATACCTGGTTCTTAATATTTTTCACATGTAAGTTTAACTGGCAACAGAAACATGTGGAACTGGAAATTTCTATCCTTTTAAAAGTAGTTTTAGAACAGCTATGCTGGAACAGTCTCTGAAGGTCTTTGAAGATCCTGAACATTATCCCCCAGGGCCAGGATTACCCTGAAGGAACATACCCTAAAGTTACCAACTTCCTCCAACCCTCTGTTCATGAAAGGATATGGAGATGAGTTCTCCATTGTAGCTAAGCCCTACCATGAGGTCAGGCACAAGACCTACTAGGTTTGGCCCCAATATGAACAGACCAATAAGATGTATAGGACCAAAAAGCTCCAATCAGGTTTGCAGAAACTGGAGCTAACCAATGAGGAAAAGTCATTCCCCATTTTCCTCCCACCCCCATTTGCTTAAGTGTATAAATATACCTGATCCTGGCAGCCATATTTTGTTGCCTGTCCCTCACAGCACTCCACATTTGAAGTCCCTAAGTTCTTCTCCAGCATCTTGCCTCTCATTGATTCCATGCCTGGAGTCAGTGAGTTCTCCAGGGCATCCTTGTCCCTCATGGTACTCCACATCTGGAGTCCATGCGGTCCATTCTTTCTCTCCTCTAATAAACTTAATCCTCTATGCGTGTTCCATTTTCAATCTTGGACACATGAACACAAGAACCTGGACACATACAGACTCCAAAGAGACCCCATAACACTTTGATTCATATCCAAGTGCTCTTTCTATAATATTCGGGATGTATAGCAAAAAGCATTTCTTAGAAACATGGCTCAAATTTAGTCCAACATACAGGATCTGTCTGTTATATCTAAATGAGCACTAGAGTCAGTCAGCAGGGGAGAGGCAGGTGTATAAAGCCAGGAAGGACTGATCTCAGTGCTCTGTGGGTCCATGGGCTGGATCTGGCAGAATTGCCAGCTTTGGGAGGGGGTGATGTTCTTCAGCAGGCTCCTCAGGGGTTCTGTCCTAATCATAGGCCCTTGTAGTGGGGAATTGAACATTTCGGGCAGGATCAGACTTTAGACTGCCCAATAAAGTGACATACTAGGAATCCTATGGCTTTTGAGGGCTAGGCCAAGCCAAGGAAGCCAGTACTGAATTGCACACTTCGGATACAAGTTCTAGGCCTCATTCCCTATCACCCTTCTCAAAACTGCCACATCCTTGAGACTGTATAGAGGGGTCTCTTCTTGAGGTTCTTTGTGATCTCCTGGGGGAGGGCAGTCACCTTTAAATGGGAATCTTTCAGGTGTTGTCATAAGGCCTTCCAGAGACTGTTCTTGAAGCTCTAAATGAGATCATCTTAGGCCAATGAAAATGTCACATTTCTTTGCTCTTGGCAGGAGTCCCAGCTTCTCAGCTTGGAAGCACCATTTATCCCACCCTGAATGGAAACTTCATTTGGCTATTATGTTCATCTCCAATTAATACATTATAGGAGAACAAATTAATTTACTTATCGCTCGAGGCATGGGCCATAAAATCTTTGAAAGCACAGGGAATATGGGATGAAATGACTTCTCACAGAGGGGAAGAACTGGGTTTCTTTGAGGTTACTTACATGGTGGTCAACAGTAGATGAATTCCCAGAGATCCCGAAGTAGGGGCAATCTCCCTTCCCAAGCCCTCTTCAGATGAGTGTGGGCACAGAGGGTGGAAGAACTGTGGGAGGGGGTGGGAGAGAAGAGGATAGGCAGGGAGGGGTCAGGGCAATGACATCAACTCCATTCGTATATGAAGAATTCTCTAAGATGAGTGTGGGGATCCAAATGAAGTATTGGAATATGATGTGCCCTGAAGCCTGAGTGACAGTGGCCGTGGGAACCCTGCACGCATAGACCAGTATGGCCCAAAGTGGATGATGACGGCTGTAGATCTCACCCCTGTCAACCTCTAGGGAGAAACCTCCCTTCTCCCAGAATGCCCTTGAAGTAAGACACCCCACACACACACCCCAGAATGCACAAAGATGCTCTGCTCAGATATGCTGTCAATGTATGGTACTTTTCTGTTACAAAAAAAACCAAAACAGTTTGGGGGTATGGTGGTGGGGAGATCCCGTTAGTTCCCTAGTCCTCAGAGGGCCGTCTGTATTCAGTATCCTGACCCAGACTACGTGGAAAGTTCTTTGTGCTTTGTGGTATGGCAGAGGGGCAGCACATGGAGTCCCCAGTGCATCTGAGCTGAGCAAGACTTTCGCACTTGCACATCTCGTTAACCTTTCACAACCACCCAGGGAGGAAGGCTATTATCCTCATTTCCTATTTCACAAAGGAAATCTGAGACAGATTAGTCAAGAGCTGGGGGAGTCAGGCACTGGGGGGGACTACATGTACCCAGTACCCTGTTCCTGGTCTGAGAAAGCCGAAAGCTACTTAAGCGAATTTCAACTACCTGCTCTTTGTCAAATGTTACTTTTTTAAAAAACAAGAATTGATTTAATTAGAGTAGCCGAAAAGGTTAAATTTCTCCCCTTTTATTTCCTTTGACCCTGGTAGCCTAGGGGAGTGGGGGATATCTAAGGCAAGAGAGCAATTCATGGAACTGGCCAGATGATCTCTTGGTGTCCACGTAGCCCTAGTCTGTCACCTCCACTTTGACTGCCGAACTGGACAGCTTTGTCCCAGAGAGAATTAAAATGCGACAGAAATCCCTAGCTGGGGTCTAAAGGCCCCCATAAAGCAAATATAAATGGAAACTCAGAGGTCTTATGATTCACTTCTCCAACATGACTCATGTTCTGCTAAGGTTTCTGTGAACAATATGTTCACAGTCTGGTTTAATTATAGCCTAGATCTGCCTGCCTGGGTGAGCCCCTGAAGGCACCCAGCCCTCAGCCTCCAGCCGTGCAGATTGAACTGCCTCCCAGGACGGAGAAGAGAGGGAGAGAAAGGACACAACGCTGGCGGTGGTTTTTCTGCAAGAACCCATCATCCTATCACAGAGGGCCCTTCCCCGGGGTGGGGGTGGGGGCTCAGCCGGGGGTGGCCTCCCCCAAAGGTGCTAGAGAAGCGTGCACTCACTGTGTGCTTGTACAGCTGGGGCTTCCCCTCTGTGCAGAGTTGAGCTTTGCCAGCACCCAGCGTGGGTGTTTTGGAGCAATCAATGGAGAGCAGCGAGGATGGAGGGAACCCCAAGGCTGCCTGAGAGCTCGGGGGGTGGTTCACACGTGGCCCTAACCCTGGATGAGAAAATAAATCAGGTGCTTTCTAAATGTAGTGTGTGGGGGTGGTGGAGAAGACCCCACCCTGCTCCCCAGTTCCTGTTCTAGAAGGGGATCATTTTACATAGGTGAGGATGGCCTCAGCTATGGTATCCTCCCTGCAGGACAAAAAGAGTAATTTCATTTTCTTCTTCAAAGCATGAAAGCCCCATGTAGATTTCACTGCTTTAAAAAAAAAAAAAAGCCTTTCTCACAGTATATGTAATTCATGTCACCAAAACTGTTGCTCGTGTGTGTGTGTGTGTGTGTGTGTGTGTGTGTGTGTGTGTGTGTGTCGGCGGGGGTACCTGTGGTGTGTTTCGTACATGGAGGGCCAAGGCCAGTATTGGAAACCATCCCCAATTTCTCTTCCACTTTATTCTAGCAGTGCAGCAAGGGCTTTAAGGGCTGAGCTACCTTCCAGTGCAATGACAAATAATTCTTTTGAGCCCAAGCATGTCTCAACTATACCTGGCACACACTGAATAGCAAAAAAGTATTCATTGTTCACCTAAAAAGCATTCATTGTTCACCTGAAAATTCCAGTTGTGTTATGTATTGTGCTGATTCTGATAACCCTACACGGGCATGCAACATGGCTTTAGAGGGACCTGTGCCAACAAGGGACTTGTGCAACTCTTGGACAAATGATGTGAGGATCTGGAGTCTCTATTTCTTGTCTGTAAAATGAATGTAGCTGCAACCATGGCCTGGGATCAGAATAAAGATTAAAAGAGCACATATGGAAGCCCATGGCATAGAAAGCCATTATAGTTAGCTCATTATAGTTCTGTGTGGCCTGACCTAGATTCTTTGGTTGGTGCACCCATCTTCTGGCTTCTAGAATGTTGGAATGGTGTCCAGAGGCACCTCTTTGATTGTAATCATCTATTTCATGAATTACAGAAAAAAGAAAACCACCTGAAAACGAGTGTTCTATGAAGAATTACAAGCTGAAGGCTCAAGACAGGAGGCTGCCTCTGTACAGCTTCTGACCATTACTTTTGACACAATGTTTACTGTAAATTATTAGTTAAGTATTCTGGAGGAGGTGGTGTGTAGCGCCTATGCAAACACTGTCATTTTATAGAAAACTGAGCAGCTCCAGATTGTGGAATCCAAGAGGGGTTTTGGAATAGATTCTGACAACGATTCTTTGTTTCCAATAGTTCTAGCCTCCCTCTTCTGTGAACCCCTGCATGTATCACCTGCTTCGGTAACTGGATGCTAGGTCACCTCTCCCCTCCTACCCCCTTCCCCTTCTACCCCCCTTCCCTCCTATCCCCTTTCCCTCCTACCCCCCTTCCCTGGTGCTTATAAATCCCATAGTCTGCCTCTGTGTCCAGGCCCTGTACTAGTGCAAAGAGGATTAGATAAGGACCTTGAGAAGCTTAAAAGAGGCCAGGTGCTCATATCGGGGGCTCTGGGTTGCTCGGCCAGCAGTCAGCTCTCTTCCTCACTAGAAACTCCAAATCTGTAGATTTGGAAGGAGATGTTTCAGAAGGTGGCTCCCCTCCCCAGCCCATAACCCACAACTCAACTACAGGTATCCTGCTAATCTGTGTTGCCTCTGGAAGTGATAAATCTAAAAAAAAAAAAAAAAAAAAAGGCATGTGATGTGATTTAGTCCTTGGTAGAAAGATTTTTTCTACCTGAGATGGACTGGGGTAGAGGAGAGATAGGACAGGAATAAGGATGCAGTGGGGGTGGAGGAGATAGAGGAAGAAAAGATCTGCCTTTCTTGCTAGGAGGTCTTTTAAGGCTGGGGTGCTCAAAGCTGTGGCCATCTTCCACCCACAAGAGAAAACAACTACACTCTGAAGATGAGAACCCATGCCTTCCCATCTACCTCCATTGCTGAGTCACTGACCAACCTTGCAGCTTCCTGGCTTTGGGCATCCTGAAAGCTTACTGATGCATTTGCCCTCTCCTGTGTGATGGTGAATTTGAATTTTAAGAGTATGGGTTTGGAATGTGCATACTAGGCAGCACCCCTAGGGTTGGGGCAATGACAGATGAGGGTTAAGTGTCCTTCCCCTCCCGTCCACCTTTCCCATTGCACCATCCAGTTTGGAGGCTGAGATTTCCACCAGCGGGACTTTGCTGAGGTCAACATGAGACCTCAGCAAACCCTGCTGGGATGGCTCAGTGCCCTCTGGTGACTTTAGTCTGTATCGCAGCTATGGGAGCGTCTCACAGGTTTGCATGAGCCTAAAGAGAGGTCATTTGGGAGCTGTTTCTAAGAATTCATTGAATGTTAGGTTCGAGGAGTCTTGCCCCCAACTTTGTTTTCTAAAATTAAGCATTTAGCACTATGTTCCAAACAGTACTCAAGCACCATGCAAATATTTCTATGCTAGATTCTTGAAGCAACCCTCAGAGACGCAGATATTCTCACTAGCCTGGTTCCAGGAAGCCAGACAGCGACCTACAGGGCTTGGTCTGGAGCCAGTTCTCTGAAGCACTGTGGGTGCCAGGCATGCCCCAAGGATGCCTGGTGACCCAGACCCCCCCCAAAAAAAACACGTAAGGTCTACTTCTCCCACTCTCCCCAGTCCACCCTAGGCCCTCTGCCTTTTCTTTCCTTCCCTCCCAGCTCCTCCCTCTCATCCCCCCCCCAGAACCTAGCTTCTGCTTCTTTTCTGCAGCGCCTTGCCCTGAGGGGAGAGCGCTGCTTAACACCAGCAGAAGGCCCTTCCCTGGTCTCTAGGCATCATCTTATCAGATGACTGCATTGGCCTTACCCCCCACACCTGTAGGCCAGCTGGGCTCCCTGAGGCAGACCTCCACACTATTTCCATTAGCTGTTTAAGGCTTTCAAAACCCTGTGAAAAGAACCTTCATCCCCTTTACAGATGGGAACAACCAGGGAGTGGCTTGCCACCTGTCTGATCCAAGGCCTGCTTTCACAAGTACACTGGCCTGTATCTCAATGCTGGGGATGGGGGGATAGGGGGGTTCGCTTCTGCCATGGACCAGTAATTCATGAGCTGTATGAGCATCATGCCTATGTCACTGTCGCATGCACTAATTGCCCACCAAATGAACATGACTTGTACAATCTATTTCACAGAGGAGGAAACTTGGAGAGCATGTGTAGTCCAAGGGTGCACTGAACAGACAGCTACAGGGCTGGAATTCAGGCCTGCTGGCATGCAGAGGGTCAAGTGATAACAGGAGGCCCAGGGGGCGGTTGTAGCCAGGGGCCAGGTCAGAAGCTAAATGCTGTCTCCCACACAGTTGTTCTGAAGGCCTACCATCTGGTGGAGCTGGCTACAGCAGCTGTGTCTACATTACAACACACACTGTGGTCAAGCGCCTTGGCTGTTTCCAAAGCACTGTGCCATTCCAGGCTGAATTTAACTGTACTGAGGTTGGAACCCAGAGCCTTGTTCCTACTGGGCAAATACTCCACCACTGAGCTGTACCCCCGCCCCCAATTTCTGAATCCTGATGCTGAGAAATCCTTTCCCATCACAATGTTATCTACCTTCCTTCCTTCTTATCCTTGCATAAACCCAGAGACTTGTTTTCTGAGGTGACTTTATAAGGGAAATAAATGCATGTTCTTTGCCCAAATCCAGAATAAACCTGGAGGCAGGTATTCATGATCAGCTACTACTGTGTATAAAGGAATGTATGAACATTCGGAAGGCTTCTGTAGAGTTTCACTTTTTCCCCCTTTGTGAAACCTTGGTCTGGTGTAAGCAGACATGCAAAGACCATGTAACTCCATGCTACAATGCTCTTGGGCCATGTAGATGAACATCAGCTCTCCCTTCTCTCAGACCCTGAGGGACACCAGACAAAAGACCCCATATCTCTGAGTCACCTAGTCTAGGGTCCCCTGAAAGCCTGTTCTTTGGCCTCATTCCTGGCCCTATTTTTACTTCCTTTTTCCTTTGAGGTACACCACATTCCTAGCCAACCTTCTGGAATGTTCCCTATGGCCACCTCTCCCTATAGAGAGCCCTCCCTCCCTCCCTTCTGGTAGGTGACTCACTCCATTTCCTCCTTGCTTGCTTTTCTTTCTCTTGATTTGTGCTCTTTTTCGTTTTTAAAAAAGAACTGTGTCAAATTTAAAAACTCAGCCAAGCACATCTATTTAAAGTGTGGTAGAAGCAGCCTTTGAGCAACTGCAGAATGTGAAAGCCTTTAGGACCTTCAAAGCCCTCCGAGACAAACCCTGTAGCTTGGGCCTGCTCAGGGCCTTGACTGAAGGGCAGCAGGACACTTAGGGACATCAGAGGCTTGATGGGACAACCATCTGCATAGGCAGGACTGAGGAGGGTCCCTGGGTTTCTAGCCACCATCTCCTTCGCTGGCCTGACAGGACACACGAAGGTACGAGGTCATGTGTGTACACATGTTGGGGGTATACTTGCTTAGAAAAATAGTAAGGAGCCAGGGTAAGACTTAACACCAGGAAAGTGGTTGAAGTATGGAAAAGGCTCCTCTCTGTCCTGCTACTTCCTCCCCACTCGGTAGCCAAGTAGTTGCTGCTCCTGGTTACTGTGGGCTTCCAGAACAGGATGGAAGTTACAGTCCCTCAGGCACTTGCCCCTGTCTGTACATACTTTCTCACAGCCACCTTCAAACATACTGCAAAGTGAACCTCTCTTCTCTGTCTCTTACCCTGTGGCCCAGATTCTTTGAAAACCCTCGGGGAAGGGTTTGGCAACAACTCTGGGGACCCCTACCACCTGCCACTGGGCTTCCTTGGACCTGTTAGGTGCTCTCCTGTCTCAGGCCCTTTGAACTGGCTGTTCCGTTTAACTGGCATCACGTGGCTCAGGCTCTGGAGGCTCTTGGACCTGATGAAATCCCGGCTCAGCAGAAACTCTCCATTATCCCATCCAGCAGCAGCTCCAACCCCTTCCTGGCTTTATCCTTGTTTGTGACTTGTTACCCAGGCACTTTGCTTTTGATAATTCTCCATTGCCCGGGGCTTGGAGGGAGAGGGAGGAGCCTGGTTGGTTTCTCTCTCCACACCCAGACTCCACTGAAGGCAGGGAAATGGATGGTGTGGCCTTGCCCAGTTGCTGTATGACAGGTTGAGACTATCTTGCTCTGCGACCTCCTAACCTGCAGCCATGTTTTACTGACCTTCCACTGCAGGGCCTCGGCTCATCATGGGGAGGGTTTGGAAGAAGGAACATGTCCCCAGCTCCCATTCAAGCCAGCATGAGCAGGTGGTTTGCTTGCCCTCCTGCAGCGAATCACAAACAGGGCTGCCCCCTGGCACTGAGTGGACAGACGTGGGCTGTGCTATGGCTTCCACCCCCAACTTGACTCCAGGAAACCCCTGCTTTGCTTCTCCTTGGCCAAGAGGTGGAGATTCACAAGATGCCTTTCAGCCTCCTTTGTTCTTTTCACCTGCCTCTCGGGCACCTGGTGGTCTCCTGCTTTTGGTTCCAGCATCGTGGGGGCTGACCAGCCTGCATTCGAGCGTGGTGCTTATAGTGGACCCTTAACTTCTGGGCTCTGGTGACCGTGGTGAGCAGCTTGTCTTACCTAGGCATGGAGCCACTGAGCTCCAGCCATACACATGTGCTGCCAGCACCAAGCTTGTCAGCCAGCCTGTCAATGTGTGTCCCCTTCCACCCCACCACGAAGCATGGACAGCCTAGGGGAGGGGCAGCGAGCCCCAGCCTTCTGGGTCAAAGTGCACTCAGCATGACTGCTTCGCCTTCTAGCACAAAGGATGTCTGGTCCGGATGGGTATGATTCTCTCTCCAAACCTCCTGGAGCTGGCGCCCCTAGAGCTGGTGCTTAAGGAGGAAAGAAGGGCAGGCAAGCGGCTGACTTCCTCTCCAGAGGCTGGGGTTTGAGGGGTGCACGCCTCTAGATAGCTATACCTCTCTGGGAAAGCATTCCACGCTCAGAAGAATGCAAGAGCAGGCCCTGGTGACAGCTGGGGAAAATTATTCACACTGTCAGGCTTATACCATGATTTGGTTCCAATTTCTTTATTTTTAAATCCCCCAGCTGGCTAAAGGATTAGAAGGAAAGATGTGACAGTCATTTGCATCTTGCTCCAGATGGGCTGTCACTCAGGGCCCGGAACACTCTAATGGGGCTGGGTTGGTGGTCATAATGAACGGGTGGCCCATAGGCGACCTCCCTCTGGCTTTGCTGGTTCCTATCAGTTCCCTGGAAATGGTGCTGCGGCCATTGTGGATCACCAGCTGTACCAAACTGCACTGCCCTAAGGCCAGAGGCGACATTTCTGGAAGTCCCCTCCGCTTCTGCCAGATAGCCTTACCTGAGGGCAAACAGTCCACTGCCTGCTTGTTCCCAGCAGACTCCTTGGGAGTGGGGTCCTGTTTGGATGAAGGGCTAAAAATGAAGACTTCTGGTTGGAGTGAATGTGTTAGCTGGCCTCTGAACCCCCTTCCTGTATCTGGGGGAGCCTTATAACTGAAGGAGAGCCCACCTTCACTGCAGAAGACAGAGACACTCAAGCCAATTGCTCCTGCCGCTTCTGATATAGTGCTTGTACTTGAGGCCTTGCACTGCCAACTAGTGGCTCTTTGTAATCTCTTTTGGTGCCAGCTTGCAGTGCCTGTATTCAGTTTCCAAAAGAGTAGAGGCAATGGCCCTGTTGGCAGTATTTAGCATCTGGGATATCTGGACGCCTAAGAGCGGGAAGGATTTGGCCCTTTAACACCAGGAGCAGTGGCTGCTTTAAGGGTTTATTTTCAAGTAAGAACTGGGACATCATGGCAAAGAGTGACATTGAGAGAGGTACTGGAGCCTGCCACCCATGTAACCAGCAAGTGCTCTGCACACATCTACAACCCCAGCCTTGAGGATAGCAGAGGCAGGAGGATCACTGGGACTTGCCAGATTCTGGCCAAGTTGAGGAAGCAAACCCCAGGTTTAGGGAGAGGCCTTGCTTTAAATGAATAGGAGGAAAAAGGAGGCACCTAATGCCCTTTTCCGGTCCTGTGTGCCCACACACGCATGCCCATACATATTTGGACACTCGGACACAAACTAAACCGAAAACTTAAAAACTGCAAGTGACAATGAGACCATGAGAGACTAAAGTCAATTACCGGGATTTCTTTCTCTCCCCCTCCCCTTGGGTGAGTCCATCCTGAGTTGTAGCTAGAAAGACCTGTCCAAAAAAAAAAAGGATGTGGTTAAGGCAGATGCAGCCTGGTGACCACACCCTTTGTAGAGTCCAGCATCTCAGCTGCATTCTAGCTGGGACAGGAAGATGGAGGCTGTCACCGCCTAGAGACAGACGGGCACCTCCTAGAGTTAGGAGGTGCAAATGTCTCCACAGACCACTGTGAGCAGTGCCCAGCAACCAAATTGGTGCCCTTCCTTGGAGGACTTCCAAGGCGCATGGGCTGCTGCTCATTGACCACCATGCTTGCCCAGGTTTCTGTGTGCTTAGCAATCAATGGCTGGTCATAGTCATGCCATTTGCATTTTTTGGAGATTTACATATTGCAGTGAGGCAGAGAACACCTCACGTGACTTCTGCATTCATTGATTGGAATTATTTTAGTCCTTGTGAGAAGGTTTTATCCCCCCCTGCCAAAACGTGCACATACGCTCACTTTAAGAAAAAAAAGTTTTCTGGTGGAATTTTTTCTTCTCAAACCACCAGGCACCCAACATTAGATTGGAGAACGATCTTTGGTATCTGGCTGCCTTTACTGCAGAGGCAACCGAAGGTCATGGCTCTCCCTAAATGGCTTTTTGACAGAGACAAGAGGGACTGGCTCTAAGAGGGTTGACAGTGCTGCTTTTTTAATGCAGAGGCAAGGTCATGAGGGGCCACATCTGAGAGAACAGAAGGCATTCTGGGAACATGATGCTCTCGCATCCTGCAAAGTATGGAGCCGCTCACAGCAGATGGCGGGGGCTTAAAGCTCAAGAGTCACCTTGACAGATGACAGTACACTGGCAGAGAGAAGACTCTGTAACCTTTGGCAGTGAGGAAGCAGAAAAGCCAAAAGGCATTTGCCAGATTGGTGCACGAGTCCCTAGACCTGAGAGCCGACTGCTGTTACTTACGTGAAAGGAGGCCAAGCTGCTGTCATCTCGTCCAGAACTAAATACCCTCCATCAACAGACAAAGTGTTTCTCTTGACTCCTGATTGGGTGGACTTCTTTTTCCCCCACATATGGAATGTTTATTTGCATTTTCTCTCTTTTTTCCTGGCAGTTGAGGCCTGGCAATCTCTCCTTCGGGCACCGTGCTTCAGAAGACTGGAAAACCCTGTCATCTGGCAGACTTCCATTCTGTGAGCACTGACTGTCACACAGCCACCCCTCCACTCAGGTGGCCCAGGGTTGCCACGGTGCACAACTCATTGCCTAGCTGACAGTGGCTGCCGAGTTCGTGCTGGTTTAGTCCTATGTCCATCTGGAGGTTTCTATCTCTTTTTGAGCAGATGGGCAAACTGAGGCACACAGGTCCACTCTCACCTGAGACCACAGAGGTGCAGGGCTTAGAACCAGGATGGGGTGCTAAACTTGGGTGCAAGCCAGGGCAGTAGTCCCTAGGGCAGCCCACTGCTTTTCAGTAGAAGTTGTTACAGGTATTATTCCTGGCTTCACCAAGACACAACTTTCTGGCCCTGGCCCTGCAAAAGTCAAAGCTAGCTTTATAGCTATGAAGGAGAACAGAGGAAAAAAGCCTCTCCCCCACGCATGCGCGCGCACGCACACACACACACACACACACACACACACACACACACACACCATGGCCCTGGAGGTAGGGGAGCAGCCGGTCATGACTGAGGTCAGGGGTTGCAAAGCCCTTTCTTCACCAGCACCTCCTGAGTCAGAATAGTGCAAGGACAGGATTGTCGGGCATGGCCTGAGCTGCTGGCTAAGGATGGGTCTTGGAAGTCTGTTCGCTTTTCAAGCTGACAGCTTGGTGCCTATGGAAACGCTGTCCTATTTCAGGACTTCATTTGAAAGAGATTTCAAGAGGCTTGGAAGAGTGAGTGAATTGCTTATTGCGGCTCCTCTCTGGCCCACATCTCTTGCATCCTGGTGAGCCCAACCCAGTAGCTGTGGCTTCTTGAGTCATCACCACCAGCAGACCGGCCATTGTTCTGAATTAGCAGGGGGTGGGGTGGAAGACACCAGTTCTTAACTTCTGAGCAGCCCCGGGCACTTCTGCCATGTGCTTTTCTCACCGTATCCAAAATGCGCCACTTGGGTGCCTGTCAGTGAATATACAACTGGATATGGTTTTATACTAAGAATGCCTTACAGACAGAAGAAAAAGCCCCCCAGATACTATGAAACCTGAGGGGCTGAAAGGGGTGAAGCCTCGGGCAAATGACAGCAAATAAGCTGGTCAGTTGTCCTGCATCTTCTGGGGACCACTAAGGCTTCCTGTGTTACAACCTTCTGTTTCTGGGCCAGCTAAGGGGGTGAACAGGAAAGCATGGTTTGGGTGGCCTGTGGATGTCGCCCTCAGTCTCTTGATCTACAGCCAAGTGCAAAGAATACACAAGCCCACCAACAGGACAGAGACTTGGGCGTGTGTGTGTGGGGGGGCACATTGTGAGTCAGGCTGGGCATCTCTGACATACTCATCTCTGACCTAGGGCTCCAAGCATACCAGAGGTTTTGAACATCCATTCTGTACCTCAGCAGGAAAGCAGTGGGGTCTAGAAGAAATGGAGAGTGTGACAAAGAAGCACTGCATGGTGGGCAGAGCCTGCCCACATCTCTGCAGCCTCTCCCCCAGGGTTAGCTCCCAAGCACTTGGCTTGGCCCAAAGACTATCAGAAGGTGGTAAGGAAGTCAGAGGGTACACTGCTGTCTTCTGGATGTCAGGTCTGCATCTCCACCTTCAGGGGTGCTGGGCCCTTCAAAGCAACTACAGCAACACTCTCTTTGCACCCTCCCCGTAAACTTGGGGAAGCTGTTCCCACGTGCTCATTCTCCCTTCGGAGGCAAAGTCAACTGCCACTCTTCTGCATCAGAAGCAGATGGAGCGTAGCATTTGGCCACCAGGTGACGCTCGTCAGGGCTGATTACTGATAGTCAACTCTTCAGTGAATCCCCACCCTGCTGCACCCATCCCGGCAGAGGACAGTACTTGACAGGGAATTCCATTTACCAGGACACAGGCAAGAGGTTTGCCAGACCTTGTCATGACTCAGCCTTCTGTACGATCAATACTCCCAATGCACGACAGTGCTTCTGGGGAAATGGTTCAAGTTCCCAGCCTGGCTGTGTTCTTCAGAGGGAAGCACTGTTTCTGTAGAACACACCCCTAGTTTCCATGGCATCTCTGACTCACTCATCAGGTGGTGCCGATTCAGGGAGAGCAGGGACGCAGGCCTTTCCAGGGGACTCCTTCCCTGCTCCAATTCTAAAACAGTTGGCCTGGCAGAAAAGTTAGATCCCTACCTTTCATTTCTGGATTCAAAAAGGTAATGAATGGGCTTTTTCATAAAACAGGAGGAGAAATCCAATTTGGGGGCAGCCAGGAGAATCCTTTAAGACCACGAGTCAAAGTTAACTAGCAGCAATTTAGTCCACCTTGGTAACAGAATTTTGCAAAAAGAATGAGAAACAAAGCAAGCCAGGTTTAGGAGACAACCAAAATTTCATGGAGAGACACAAATGTTCTGTGTGGATAAACAGTTTGGGCCCCAGACACGCTCCATCCTGTTAAGATATTCCACTGTCAGGGTCTGCTTGTCTAGCCCTTGCTGCTAGAAGCCTTTCTGCCTTTGAGATGTGCCACTAGCTCCCGGAACCTATTTCTGTAACTCTGGGGAGAGCCAATTTAAGCTGCCTTCTCAGTTCCCTCTGCACTCAAAAGAGACCAATTTCCTATTCCTTCTCCGAGTCCATGAGACCCGATGCTGTGACAAATGTTGCAGTAAAACGAACCTAGAAAATGATCCTAGGGTACTGCTCAGAGGAGCACAGCGACTCGAGATCTCTATCGGTGGCCTACATGCACCACTTACATTTGCCTGAGTGCTGTCATCTTGTCCTGAGAATCTTTCTGATGAGGGACAGAAAGTTCCCAAATGACACCAGGGGCAACTGACAGATTTCAAAGATGGTCATGTTTATGATTAAGGCCTTATTGCATCTGACAGCCAGAATTGGGCAGCAGGTCTTGCAAATGAGAGGCTACCGCTTTTGTTAGGTAAGTCATTGTTCCATAGGCTCCGCTAGGAGCACTATCATAAAAGCCGTGGTAAACTCCTGTGGCTTGGTCTTTCTCCAGGGTGTCGGTGACTCCAAAAGACACCTGCAGCCAGAAAAGAAAAAAGTGAGCTCAACCTTGCCCATACATGCGACTCTGGGTTGGGGTTGAGGTTAGGTTCTGTGGCTAAAAGCCAGTGTCGTGGTAAAGGAAGGATGACAACCAAATGCATGATGGCATTCTGCCTTTGCTGTGGGCACTGTGTCCTCACAGAGCTCAGTCAACAGGTCAGTACTGGTTCAAGAGACCAGCTTTTTTGCATAATTTGACTTTATGTACAGGGGAAGTAGGTACATGGGATCACTTATGTAGCAGGTGGTGGTATTTGGAGTGAAACCTACATCAATATCGGTCATAGATTTCTCAAGTGGCCACTATGCCACTTCTAACCAAATGCTTAATTTTTTTGGCCATATGTGATGTTTTCATGGTTGGAATCTATGCCTTTCTATCAGACATAATCTTAGTCTCCACAATAAATGCTATCCAAACTGGCATCCTGTCTCAGCTGTGGGCTAAGTGGGTGGCCCAGAGACACCCACCTGGTCTTGTAAAAACAGTTGGTTGGCCAGCTGCACAATCTGGTCCACGTGGATGATGCCCCCAATGCTGTCCATCTCTGTGTCCAAGAGCAGTGTCAGTACCATAATGGCTTCCACCAATAGTTGCCGATATTCTGGCTGGGACACACGATTCAGCACTGACTCCACATGTACAGCAAACTTGATCTCATGTGCAGTCATCTGGCAAAGGGACCAGCCAGCCATGAGGGATGAAACAGACACAGCCCTAAAACCAATGCTTCTCCAGCACTATCGCAGCTGGGCTCTAAAGCCGCCTTCTGCGCAGCCCCAATTCTGCTACAGCAGTCCTTTGAAGTAGGAGGCTGACTGCTCTTCCTTGCAAGCTGTTTGGCTTTGTCCTAACTCCTTTGTCCACTTACTGGACTATGACTTCCAGAGAACAGGAACCATTTTTTGGCTCCTGAGAAGAAAAATTCTCTGTGGCATAAAGCCTGGTGCTGTGGGTCGAGTACCAATTGAAGAAAATCTATTCTTGAAAGGGAATGTTGGGAGGTTCTCGGCATGGTGGCAACATGTTTGTAATCCTAGGCACTTGAGAAGCTGAGGCCAGAGGATTGCTGCAAGTTCAAGGCCAACCTGGGCTATCCAACCCCAAATGCTGCCTACGAATAAGCCAGGATTTTCAAATGACTACTTGTGGTTAAAGGTGCTCAAGGAAGCTGCACTGTGAGTGTAGTGTGTAGGTCAAAGTCTGGTTGGGATTTTAAGAGATCCTGGGGCAAATCTAAAGTGCCTAAAATGTCTAGTCTGAGAGGAATGAGATAGAAGGTGACAGGACAGAAACTTGGCACAAATTGAGGGTGAGGTGGCTACAGCGATCAAATGACCTGTTCATGACACAGAAGCCAAGTCTGTGAAGTGAACCCACAGAGGTTCGGCATTTGGGGTTTTCTTCTCTTACCTCTCGGGTGGTTGACGATGGAAGGACATAGCCATCGATGGAGAGACCATGACACTAGATAGAGATAGAACACAGACATTAGTCAGAACCCACGACACAAGTGCGTACTGGCCCACGTGCCCTCACACACTCACGCGCACAACTTTCCCTTGCCCTGGAAATCTGCACGAGGGTTGGAACACGCCAGACTGTCAGTTATTTTTAGAGTGCTGTTCTCACTGCCCACAGGCTGTGTTTTCGATGGAACAATTCTAGGGAAGCCAGCAGGCATCTCTGAGATCCGTGCAGGAACAATACCCTGGGGAGCGGCTGCGTTCTCTTCCCCAGAGGCGCCGCAATTTATTTGGCAACCGGGTCCTGGTGCCTGCCAAGCCCCCCCCCTTTGGTGCCATAATGAAGGGAGATCTTCATGGTTCCCATTGGAAGTGATGCTCCTGCGCCTTTGCAGGCATCTATTTTCAAGATTTCTATAATAAGCACCAATCACAAAAGACGGGAGTGCACGCATGCACGCACACCCATGCATATAAATGCCTTGTGGCTGCGGTACAAAAATGCTGTTTTTTCAAAATATAAGCATCTTGATACTGGGCCAGTGGAAGTCCGGGTGGAGGTGTGTAATGCCCCAGGATGAGTAGGGAAGATTTTCTAGGAATACTTAAACCTTATCTAACTGGCCATCTTGTTGCTCTAGCTCTGCCTTCACCCCAGTCTGAGGACTCCTGAAAAGTCAGGGCAATGAGCCTGGAGCCTCTGCAGGCTCACAGGGCAGGGCCTGCTCTATCCTCCTACTCAGCTCAGCAGCCATCTTGAGCCCCAGCCCCCAGGGTACAGCTGCCTAAATTGTGTGAGCGCTCAGGGCGCCCGATGAGCACCTGGAGCTAAGGCTTTACAAAGGAGCTGGAGTGTGCTCCCAGGCGGGATTACTGCATTTCTCTCTCCCACTGTGAAAAGAGCTGAAAAGAAACTGTTCAGGGGGAGAAAATCAGTCTTGGTTTGCAAAGCTTTTAAGTGAGGCATACTGTCCCTGTGCGGGGGAGGCAGGCAGGACAAGCTCTGGAGGGGGTCAATCTGGAAGGAGGTAGGTTGTGGGATGCAGAGAATAAAGGGGGCCATCTTTTCATGTTGTCCCCACCTTAGCAGGCAGGGGGTGTCCAGATAGGCTCTGCTGAACTCAGGTACCTGAGATTCAGTGCAGTCTGTATATATCAGTCACCTCCACCAGTGTCCAATTATATTCCTATTTGTCTATGGGACAGGGGCTTCTAGGGTCCCTGTCTTTCAACCAAAGATGTGAGGGTAGCCTGGGGTAGGAGAGAGACACTGCCTTTAGAGAACAAGGATCCATAGAACAAGAAACCTTATTTCTATGCCTCGGGCCCTAACTGAGGACTGGTTGGTAGTAGGGGCTCTGTCACATTGCTGAATGAAATGGACATCATGCATGCTCAACTGCTGGGGGGTGGCACTACCCAGAGTCTTTCTGAAGCTGGGGGGGTCTCTGTTAAGTGACTTTTGTCCAAAGACTTCCTTGCTCTCTGGAGTTTGTTTGCCTTCCGAGTTTTCTGTGTTCTGTCAAAGTTGGTCAAATACAACCTGAGCTGCCATTTGGTTGCTGCCAATCAGGAGCTACTTAGCAATGTTTTGCAGCCTCTTTTGGGGCATATCTGGTGAAGGAGATGGCTATCAGCAAGTAGTAGGGACAGGCCAAGAACGCTAACTATCCAACCCAGAGCAGGACAGTCTCCATAGTAGTTCCCTGGCCCAAGACTCCCAACAGTTCTGAGGTAGAGAAACCTTGCTTTAGGCTGAGCTAACTCAAGTTCAGGGATGTGCGTGCTTATTCCACAGCCATCTGCTGCATGCGACCTGACAGGGCCACCGTACCTCTCAAAGCAAGGGGATGGGGGTCGGGGTGGCTCACAGGGACCCGGTGTCTCTGACCCATCAGCGCATGCAGTGTGGCCCAGCTCACCTTCTGAAGAATACTCCACACCCTCTGGTAAAAACCCACAGGCACCCTGTTGATGGCGCCATCCAGCCGCCTTCTGCGTAGCCACTGGCCCTGCTGCTCTCCCCAGCCCATGTGGTGTCCTCCGGAGTCTGTTGATGATGTGCCAGTGGGAGAAGATGGGGTGCTGGACCTCTGCAAGACAGACACTATATAGTCTTTAGATGCAGGTAATCCTGGGAAAAGCAAACTAGTTGATTCCACGTGCCCACTCACAGAGCACAGGGTTCCTTCACTAAAGCTCGTGTGCTACTTGATGCTGGATTCATCCCTCAAGTTCTGGTTTGCTAACTTAACTCCTTCCAGCATCTAAGTTAGAATAGCACCAGAGGCCCCTTAGCCTCTGGACAGAGACTGACATGACAAAGACTAAACGGGTACAGGCATGGCGTCTGTCGTTACAATGCCAATTTCACCAGAGTTGTGGCAGCACCTGAGCTAAGGAGACGAAGCTGGTCTCCCTCATGGGGCTGTCTGCAGCCACTCACTGAGTGAAGACACACAAACCCCTAAGGACTTGTGGCTTATGCTGAGTGTTCATGGAGGCAGTGGATAGATACCCTGAGGACAACTTGCTCAGAGGATGCTGGCCCGGCATGCAAATCCTGTTTGAGGGAATTGGACAACAGGAATTCTCGCAGAGATGTTGGCCTCTGAAGCAGTTGAGCTGGGGTGGGGGATGGGTACCCTGCATTATTCCACCAGTTTCCTAGAGAAGTGTCACCTCCCTATAGAGGAGACATCACAGAATGCTACACAGAATATAGGGGAAGAGGACCAGGAGACCAATTTAAGGCTAGGAACCTGTACTTTCTGGTGAGGTCCTTGGAAAATTTTGGTATTTTTAGTCATTTCTGTCCTGATCTGTCCTGTCCTTGGCCCTCAGCTAGGACCTGCTACTGGCCAGGTTACAGTGGGTGGCATCTCCTCACCTTTTCATCCTCTAGCTCCTTCTGGGGAAGTGCTACTGGACGCTGTCGCCTAGAGGCCGTTCAAAGCAGCTCCATTACCAGGGGGCTAGAAAGGCAGCTTGGAAGTGCCTGGCCTCAGATTGGAACAGGGATATAACAGGCACCCTTATGTCTTTGTTCTGGATTATGGCTCTTTTCAGTTTTCAATGTTGTAGCATTAAATTTAAAGGGTTTAAAATCAAGTATTAAGCACACTAGCAGGGTGGGAGGTGGGGTTTTTCTCTCTGTACTTTGTGCCTTCAACTGATCTTATTTTGAAAAGGCAGTTAGGATAGCTTATTCTGCTGGGCTCATTATTGCCATTTAAATAAGGCAACAATTAGCTACAAATAAAAGTAATTACAGCCACACTCATCAATGATTCAGCTGATTTTCTCCTGGTTTGGGGAGGCAGATACAGACTCGCCTCGCTAATTAGAACATTTCCAAGACCTTCACTTGCATTGGGGTCCCATGCTCAGCCCATGGAAGGAAAGTGCAAAGTGGTGGCCAGACTTGGGTCTGGACTTGAGCTCTTTCTAAAAAGGTGCTTGGGCTCTGGGTATGTGGTTCAGAGGTGGAATGCCTGCCTGGATCTTGCCCTTGACATTCACTCTCATCACAGCAAAAAACAAAACAAAACAAAAACAAACAAACGGACCCTGAATTTTCCAGAAACTCCTGGGTATTGGTGAGAAGAGTTTGCTTCGACACACTAAGGAACATAGAATTGAAAACTTGGGATGAAAAACAAAGCTAAATTCAAGAAACTCGGCCTTTCTAGGATCAAACTTACAGTTGAAGGATAGCTTCTGCATCAATTTAAAACTCTTTAACACCTGCTCAAAGCTGAGGCCTAGGATGGAATTTAGTACTGCAGTGTTTGCCTAGGATTTGCAAGGCACTGGCTTCTGGGTAAACCACACACTTGTGTGCAAACAGAAATTGGGAACCAAGTGGAAGCAGGGGTGAGGCCACAAGAGGCTTCTGACAGTACAGGCATGGAGAAGAGACAAGGGAGGGATGTGATGCTGAAGGTTTACCGTAAACTTTATGGAATGCACGCTGGACATGGTCTGACCCATAGGAAAGAACTACAAGATAAAAGGAATCGACTTAGTCATGTGTGATGAAAACGAGGACAGCATCAATGCATCAGCATGAAAAGTACATAGATTGGTGGGGGGATAGAGAAATTCTCACTCTGCGGCACAGACAGATGCAGTCCTATGCTACCCATGTGACTCAGGCTGGGCTAGCTGCTTTTTTCTGTGTGTGTATGCACATCTGGTATAGGTGTGGCAGGTATGAGTGTATAGAGACCAGAGAACATCAGGTTATCTTTACAAATAATTCTGTTTTGAGACAGGGTCTCTTACTGAACCTGGAGCTTGCTGTAAAGTATGGCCACGCCTAGATTTTGGTGTAGGTGCTGGAGATCTGAACCCGGGTCTTCATGCTTTTGTTCAGCAAGCACTCTTACCATCGAGCCATCACCTTAAGCTCCAGCTTGTCTTATAGTAAATGTTATCAGGTTCTGTTCTTTTTTGAGCACACCTAATTAAACTAGAACCCATGGTCTAAAGTCACAGCCATGAAATAATTGATAATTGTATTGTGAACACCTACAGAGATTGAAATACTTCTAACTGCTATTAACACCTGGCACTCAAAAGGCATCCCATAGTGACCCACTAAATGCACCCATGTGATCAGAGTAACCTTGGCCACAGGAGTGTTTTTGCATCTGCAGCCTTAAATTTGCACGGGTGTGATCAGCATGCTTGCAAAAACGAGTAGAAACTAGGTCATGGTATCTGTTACACTTGGACTGGAGAAAAGTTCTTTGAAAAGCAGTCAACTATGAAACTGGTACTGGGCACATGAATCGAAAAACGAAGAAAGGGAAGATGGTATTACATGGAGGAGGAAGCAACCACCAACTTTCACCTACCATCAGAGAACTTCAAGATGTGGGGAATTAGAGGAACAGTGCCACCTAGTGTCTGACAAAGGAAGATGCTTGGGAAGTCGTTCCTCTCTTGGAAGAAGCATCAAGGAGAGACATGCAACAAATCTGGTATGTGCCATTACACTCTGACTCTGTTGTAGTTTTAGAGATATCACTAGAAGTCATCTGACAGGAAGGTGTCTGGCTGTCTGCAGTCTCAGCTACTTCAGGGGCCGAGGCACGATGACCCCTTGTACTCAGGAGTTTGGGGACAACATGGAGACGACCTACCATCTCAAAAATAAGTTGGCGATGCTTTTTGTTTTTTCCATTTTTCTGGAGGAAAGGGGAAGTATATTAATGGGTTGATGATCTCTTTGCTGTTCCTTCAGGGCCAAATCCCCCAGTTGGCCTGTGGACAGACACTGCCTTATTCTTTCTACTGATGAGAGCTTGACTACATTTCCCATTTCTTTCCTCTTTTTGAACAGAAATGGCTAAGGTGAGGTCTGGACTACCTCTTTTACAAAATATCTACAAGGCCTGATCTTGCTAACTGTGTCTTTTTAAAACCAGGCCACTTCCTCTATCTTCTCACCCTGCTTTCAGTCTCCGGTTGGCCCCTGAGCCACTGTGCTTGGCAGAGCCACCTTCCCGTGCACCCACATCCACACCGCACGTGCAGCCTCGCGTTGTACATTCAAGCAAGAAAACATGCAGCTCACTCAGAAGCACAAATAAAACAAGCAGTTTTACCTGTTCATCAGCACTAGCTCGCCTAGTCATCTGCAAGTAAAAAACATGAAGTGAAAATCCTGCTGAACAATTCTCCTCCCATCACCCCCTGATAACCTGGGGCAGTGAATGTCTCCCCTCAGTGGGGAGGCCATTAATGCCACAGACTCCAAGAGGGGTGTAACCAATGATGCCCTACATTTCATGGCCATGCAGGTCATGGCCATGTCCTGCCAACAAGTACCTGGCACATCAGGACTAAAAGGTGTGACTGAAAAAGTTGCAGCCCCATGGGAGTCAGTGAACTAAATGGGACCGAAATTAAGGCATGAATCGGGGAGAAATAGAGGCATTGCATTTCCAGTCTCTTCCCCCTTCTTGCTATCTGAAAGGATACTTGATAGAGAAATGGTTGTCTCCTTTGTCTCTATTTTTCAAATGGTAAACATGGAAAAGAGTGTATCCCAGTATGTGTAACAGCCCATGAAGGTTAAACATGGGTAAGTATACTGATTTGGGAAAAGGGCTGTGTTCAGATTGTAGGGCAGAAGGGATCTTCCATCCTCCAAACAGCGGACTCTAGCTTCATGTGCTGGGTTTGTATGGCTTTCCCAGGTGAGCACAGGCAGAACTACCGACTCCCTTCCCTGTGGCTGCCATGCCAAGGTGCCCTTACCTGCTTCATCTCACTCCTCAGTCTTGTAATACCACTCCTCTCGGTTTTGGTGACTCCAGTGTGACCTACTTCATGGATGGAGATGGCAGGGCTGGATGTGGAGGAATGAATAGGGCGCACTAGGGGAGAAACATACAACACACATGGTTCTTAAGGAATCTACTTACTACACAGCCCCCAACAGAGGCATGTGTACTGGGCTTACACAGGGGTCCGCAGACTGAGACTATTTAAGTAAATTCAGTGAGAGTAGGGACACAGCTGTGTCAGCCTGAAGGCTTGCAGGCCTCGGGGGTGGCCCAGGCTCACCACAATGGTGCTGGTAGGGCTGTGTCAAGTGTGGGCACTGCTGAAGCAGCATGCACACCACAGGGTCGCAGGAAGTCCTTGACTGACTGACTCTGCTGCTGACAATATATTGACTTATCTCACATGCCTGCTCCTTGTGGAAAACTGAGACCACCTAAAGAAGCCAGAACTAACATTTTAGTTGCTACACTGACAGGGGTTTCCCCTGTGGATATATACTTTTAACCTTATTTACCTTATAAAAAATCACATTTATAAAGATGAGCTATTCACCATACATGATATGCACATATATACACATACGTTAATGTTTTTATGCTTAATGTTTCATGAATGTCTCTCCATAGCATTAAATATTCTATCACATTTAATGATTGACATTTGATCTCTGGGTGTGCTACTCAGGGCTCCTAACTTCAGTTTAATTTGCTAAAGGGTTAGTACCCACCTCTGAGAGTCAACAGTCCTTGGGAAAATGACAAAACTGTTGGGTTCTCAATGAAACATCTGGAACTTAGGCACCTGCAGCCATGGGTCAACTACTGTGGTATCCTGTGCTAGGCCTTGTCCTAGCACGGCCATCAGTTCGGGTGCACATGCCCAGCATCCTAGTCTGAGAGAACTCGGGCGCCGGGAAGAAATCTCACCCCAAGGGACACGTGGGGACTAGGTTTGCTGAAGGGCTTGGAGTCTAGGAGGGAAGTGCTGGGAGAGCCAGGCATTTGTTACTGTTAATGGTCCCTGGGAAGGGAGAGAGGAGGCTCTTCCCTATTGCCCAAAGCTATCCTTCACCCCATTTCCATAACAGCACCATCCTTAGGATTCACTTCTGTCTGGTCCCTAGTCTTAAGCCATTATCCACGATGCCAAAGGAAATTGTGCTACAGCCCACTTGGAGTCTCTGGATAAAGCCCATGTAGTCTTCTTGGTGCTATGAGAATCCCAGCTGACTGGGGCCCCATTCTAGGGCCAGATCCTAGGTATCTCACACACCACCCTACTACCCTATTGCTCCTCTTGATGGGTCCAGCTTAATAACCTCATTTCTCATGGAAGCTCCTGAAGTCAGGAGAGTGGAGTTCAGTAAAAAGGAGAGGGCCCCAGAGAAGTGGAAGACAGAAGTTCAAGGGGTATGGAAGCCCTAGGATAGCCTGTTTTTTTTTTTTTTTTTTTTTTTTCGGGGAGGAGGGGATGAAGTTGTTGGGGATAATTACCTAAGGATTTAATCAGAATTTGAATTTCCTAATTTATTATAAACTAAAGACACAAAGTATTGATGTCTTAAAGATAATATGTGTTCTGCCCTTCTAATTAGATATATTTATGGCTTCCAAATGACATTTTACTCAGCTTCAGGTTTTGCAAGTAGCTTTACATCCAATGATGATTATCTGTCAAACCATGTACACTATTATGTAAGCAGAACACATTAAATAGCTTTTCCATTTACATTTCAAGGATTGTGTACTTGAAATAACTGTAAATTACTCCTGGGCAAGAATCTCGAGCATTCCTCCCTCAAAGGAGAGAAGCCACTAATAGACAACTGATTGCCCGAGGCAGCTTTGTCTGGGGCTGGCATACACTCAGGAAAAATACAAAGTACCCAATGTCCTTATTAAATAAAAGGAATGATAGCCCACTGCGTTTCTTTGGCTTGATGAAAGAAATTCACCAATGTGTCTGCAAATCATTTAGCTTTTTATGAGGAGAAATGATAATTGCTTCAATTATAATTAGGGAGCATTTGAGAACAAGAATCACACCAGGACTTGGGTGATTATATTTCCTAGCACTGCAAGCAGATTTCCAACACGGACCAAAAAAAATGAGTGAGACAGGGATGAAGCAAGTAAACTGGCTTCCAGAGGTCAGAGGGTTGCTTCCCCCCACCCCCTACCCCGCCTCCATGGAAGGTGATCTAGGGCCTGGTTACAAAAACTTGTACCCGAAGACCAGATTACCACTCGGGATTACCTCCCTCCTGGTGCTTAGGGCCACAGATGCTGGGCATAGAGCTGTTTTCCCTTTGTCCATGGGCTGCTTACAGCCTACTGAAATGTAACCTTTCAAGGACGTGCTCCATCTCTAAAAGCAGAGACTTGAGTCCGTGCCTCCGTTCATCCCACTGAAACAGGAAGTGCATGATCACACGGCCCTCACATGGGACCCTCCAGCACGGATGCTGATCAATCCAGGAGCTGTTCCTGTGAAGTACTCGCGACACTGACTCACCACTTTTTTCTACACCAAACTCCTTCCCACTCAGAATATGGTGTAGCAGGTTCTTCATATCAAAGGGACTGAGGTTCATCAGACTTTCGGAAGCTTCTTCTCCTACCAAGAAAAGTCTCATGAGCAGCCCAGACAATGAGGGGCTGGTGAAGGCAGAATTGGGTGGCTCTGGGGGGAGAAAGGGGTGATAAAGGATGCAGAGGCAGGTCTCATTGCTCAGGATTCCCTTGTGGGGGCTGCTGGGCTGAAAGGCACTTGTTTCCAGGACTAAAGGCTACAGTTCAGGTGAACAGAGGATGTTTAATTCCCAGATATCGATGATGCTGGGCTGCATCTCATGGGAACAAATCAGTGAGGAACCTCACTATTGGGTACATTATGTTCCCAAGGCAAACATGGCTCAAGCTTTGCTGGCCCTGACTGAGGAGCTGTGATGTGCTGCCTGGCTTGACCAGTCACTTCTCGTGAGAGCCCAAGAAAGCCCAATGTCATGAAGCAGAGTAGAAGCCTGTTTAGGAATGCTTGAGCCTGGCTTGCCCCCAGGTCAGGGCCTGTAGAGGCTGAGGCAGGTGGGTAGGAGTGGCAGGAGCTATGGCATCTTACCTGAGCAGTTCAGGCTCCGCGCCAGCTCAGTGGCCATCACCTGGATGATCAGTCCAATCCGTAGTCTGAGCATCTCCACAAAGAGGCTGGGCTGGGCCCGGACATACATGGCCAGATAAACCATAATCTCCTGAGGGCACACACACATGGCGACAGGGCTTCAGGGAACCTGATGGACCTATGGCCATTCTAAGGATGGCTGTGGCCTCACCAGCCCCTCCACGTGTGTGAGCCCCTGACCTGTGTGAGGACAGCGATGCTGATGTCTTGCCCACTGGCCTCGTAGATGAGTTTCGTGAGCTCCTCCGGGGGCAGAGGCCTAGGAAGGAGTGGCAGGTCATACAAGGGACTGGTGCCCCAGAGCAGGGCCTTCTTGCTCCCACTGGAAGCACCCTGCTTTATATCCTCATGCAGTAGGCAGGGTCTACCAGAACGCCCTCCTCCTGCAGAGGGCAGAGAACTGATACTCTTCCAGCCTTCCCTATAGACAAAAGGTCGCCCATGTGACACTCACGCTGAGATGGTTTTCTCTCGGGGCTCGGGCGGCAGGCCCACTGTGAGCTGCTTCTGGTGTGACAGCAGGTCTGTACATGCCTGTTCACGTGGGGCCGGGTGGATGGTAGAAGGAAGAGAAAAAGAGATGAGGCAAAGCCATCTGGAAAGGCTCAGTATCAAAAGCATAATCTGTGTTGCTCTTATTTGAGAAACTCATACCTAGACCCTGGGCTGAACAACCCAGGCAGGGATGGATCCTCATGATCTTTGTTACCCAGTGTGGACCTAGGCTGGTCCAGTTCAGCAACCAACTCTGAGCTCCTCGGTATTTGACAAGGATGAGTCCTCAGCAATAACAAGAGTTTACCAACATTATCCTAACCTACCGGCTTTCTGATTTGCATGTAAGAATCATACTCAACTTCAGTGCCACACAAAGTAGCTCTGGATTTTGTAGTGCTTTGGGGTCATTAATACTAATCACTTTACTGTGGATGTGTGGCCATAAGAGCTATATCACAGGACGCCAGCTCACAGCAGTTTCATATGATTTCTTGGTAGAATTTTCTGTGGCTAAGAAAATAAGACTTAAATCCGCTTGAATTTCTTTCTCCTTGATCTCTTCCCAGACAAGCAGGAAGTCAGAAGAGGGTCTGCCCTAGTGCTGGGCTAGGTTTCTGCTTTGCTCTACACATAAAGGTTTCTTGCCTGTAGCTTCCCTAGCTAGAAGATTGGGGGAACAAGGGATGAGAATAGAGACAAATGGACAACCTGACAGCCATGCTTTTTCTCTAACCTCAGCCAGGACCTCCACTTTCTTCCTGAGCAGGCCAGAGATGTAGCGAATCAAACTCCACTCTTGGTTCAGACCAGCTTTCCCATAGAGCTCGCCGAGAAGAGTTTGAACAGTGACTCCATGCTGTCCGGAGAGATTGGTGTCCCAGTTGGGACCTCTGTCAAGATGTAGAAAAGGGAAAATTCAGAATGTCAAGCCTAGGAAGAGAGGCATAATGCTGCACTATCTTTTTTGTTTCACATTTTGCCAACAAATGTCTACACCTTGGCAAAAGGGTTCCATCCTACCACACATCCTATGCCATCCTTTGAAACCTCACATCTATTGTGGGATCCTGGCCTCATCCGGCCTTCTCATGGGAAATCAGCATCAGACCAAAGATGGAAGTGTCACACATAGTAATCCTGGTTAATTCTGGTGAATACCATCATGGTCTTCCAGCAATCCCAGGCCCAGGCCAAGAGACCCCTCTCCTCCACCAAAAAATTTTAGGAGAACGAAGTTTAACATGTAAAAGACCACAAACTTACTGCTGCTATGGCCTAAATGTTCATTTCCCTGTCATATTTCTGTAGATATCTCACCCCTGAGTGTATTAGTCAGGTGAGGTGCTGGTGGGGTGATTGTGTCATAGACAGCCTTTATGATTAATCTGACACGGGCCTATGAATGAAAGGCCTGGCAGTCAATATATCCCTCCAGCATGTAAGGACACAGAGAAGGCACCATCCATGAGAAAGTGGGCCCTTCTCAGACATATTCATCTTGGGACTTCTAGCTTCCAGAAGTGGAGGACAGACTTATTTATGATACCAGTTGATGGTAGTTGCTATAGCAACCAGAATAGATTTTTAAGAAGAGACTTACTTTATTACATAGAGAATGTATAGAATATCTGCTTGCTCCTGTAGATTGGCACAGTCTTTTAGCTGCCTAACTAGCTTCTCACAGTCTATGTCACCGTGGTTGTCTCTGGGCCACTGGACGTCATCTTTGGGAATCTAGTCCACAAAAGATAAAAAGAAGATGGCTGAGCATAAGAACCAAAGAGTGAAACCACTTTAAGTAACATTGGGCTATAGTTTTTCAGGAAATCAGTGAGTGTATCTGTTGATTCTCAATTCACAGGAGACCAGATTGAATAGGTTAAAACATGTATAGATTTTATGCATTGTTCAAAAACAGGCAAAACCAATGACTGCAATTAGAAAAGAGCAGCTCCCATCCCCACCACACAACTGGGAATAGAAACCAGGGCCTTGGTTAGGTTCTACTACTGAGCTACATTCCTAGATTCTAGCGTCATCTTGGGACCACAGCTGGAAGTAACTAGGAAGCACAGATGACTACTCGAAAGTGTATACCAACTTGAGGACAATTTACTGCACTTTATGCTTAGCTTTTATGTGTCTTTCTATGTTATACTTCAATAAAATATTGGCTTGTTTTTCCTTAGACAGGGTCTTACCATGTAGCTCAGACGAGCCCAGAGCCTGTTATATAGTTTATGCTGACCTCAAATTTACAATCTTCCTGCCTCTGCCCCCAGGGTGCCGGGATTATAGGCATGTATCATCACAGCTAAGATTTTTTTTTAATTAAAGTAACAATGTATGTTCTAAAACTATTTAAATTGAAGCTAGATTAAAATACACTCCCATAGGGACTAGACAATAATTTACACTAGAAGAAAGGGAATAAAACAACAAAATAATGGACCAACAAGGAATGATTCCCTGAGAAATTATGCTCTTGAAAAATCTCATTAAAAGAATGAAGAAGTCACATGTGGTCAAACATGATTAACACTCCCAGAACTTAGAGGCCAGTGAAGGACTGATTTCAAAGCCAGCCTGGATCAGGTAGTGAGAACCTGCCTTGACTGGCTGATTTTTAAGATAAACAAAGGCAGGCAGGCAGTGAGTTTGCTCCAGTTCTGCCTGAATTTTGATGACCAACACAAAGGCAGTGAGAGGTCTTTTTGTACAGGAAAATACAAAGGTATGCACCTAATTCAGAAGGTTCAACATGTAAATCGGATTCTAGACAACTAAGTGACTAGATTTACACTGATACTTAGTGTCTAAACCAAAAAGTTCTGGGGATAAAGAAATATGCTTGACTGACTAGAAAGAAGAAAGTATTCAGTGAGAGGAAAGGGAATGTAATCAGGTAATGTGGGGGTGAAAAGGCCATAAATTCACTGTGTTTCATATATGGAAGTGTCGAAGAATAAAAATATCAATGCCCCTTTGAGTTCCACTATCGAAGGGTTATCGGGACTGATCCAGTATTGAGCATTACACTTTAAAAAGGCTATTCCAATACTTTACCTTTTTAAAAAGAGGCTCAGAAGAGTCAACAAGATTCAGCGATTTACGGAGGCCGCTTAGAACATTCACTGGCAAAATCATAGGAGTGACTGGAAAAGAAATGAAAGGTTTGCTTGAGGAAGAACGTTTAAGTGGTAATGGGCTGATCTCCACTCAAGCCAGCCAGAAAAATGATTAGCTTAGCTTACCTGAAAAGAAAGTTTGTGTAGCCACATCATGTGCTAAATCCGAGAGCAAGAAATGAGTAAAACATGAATCTAGCTTTCCAGTAAGTTTCACTCTCCCTACTTTCCGGGACTGGAGGAAAGGTTTATGACACTGTAGGACTGTGGAGAGATTCAGAAGTGCTGGTTCCTACCCTCACCCCTTCACCACCCCTTGAGAAGGTATAACATCTGTCGAAGGTTGAAGGGCTCCATAATCAAGACATCTAGACTTCTGTCCAGTTTCACTCTGACGTGTAGCTGGGTTGGTGTTTTCTTTTTTGTAACCATATGGATGTTACCTACGGTTACTCTGTAAGTCATCTGTCTTAACTACATCACATTTCAGACAGAAAGTAACTGATGCATACTTTGTGTGCACATATGTGTGTATGTATAGGTCAGAGGTTAGCACTGCATGTTCACTATGATTGTACTCTCCCTTTTTTATTATTATTATTTATAACTCTCCCTTTTTTTGACACAGGTTTTTTTCACTGAACTTGGAGGCCAACTGTTCAGCTAGACTGGCTCACCAGTGAATGAGGTCTGGGGATCTACCTTTCTCTAACACCTCTGCCTTTCACCAGTGCTGGGGTTCGATGGATACTGCCATACCTGGCTTCTAGGTGGGTGCTAAGTCACTGAGCTTAGGTCCTCGTGAATTGTGCAGTAAGCACTTCACTCCCTGAGACATCTTCCCAGTCCCTTGTTGATGTATATTAAAAAGGTATTTATAAGGCGAGATGATAGTGGCTCATACCTGTAATCCCAAGATTGGGTGCAGAAGTGCAAGTTCAAAGTCAATTTGGGCTATATAGTGAGTTCATAGCCAGCTTGAGCTACATAATGAGATACTGTCATAAAAACAAGACGAAACCTCAAGAAGGTGAAGACAGACCTTATACCAACTGTTTTATAAACAGGAAAGATGACAGTTGAAAGACACTGTGTTTAAGCAGACATAGGACCACCAAACTCCAAGTCAGCAATGGGGAAATCCATGACCGGTGAATTCTTAAGTCTTAGGAATCTGCACCAGGTACCAGTGGAACTAGGGTGGGACCCAAGGGGAGGAAGATAGAGACTGAGGAGACACTTTGAGAAGCACTGGGCTCTTTGGATGTCTTTTACCTGCACACAGCAATGGTGACTAGGTTGCTCAGGATGACAGAGAACTAGAGGGTCTCTCTGAAGATATAGGGAAGATATCCAGGCACAGAGTTGAGCAACATGCTTAAACATGTTCCTTAGGGAGATAAAACATCTGTAGTGATCCAGGTGAAGACCCTTAGCTTTCTAATGCAAGAATGACCAGGATGCTATAGGGAATCTCTGACAAATCTCGCCAGCCTACGTCACACAAACCCAAGGCTATAAGCTTCACTCTGCTTGGAGGTTCTCCTGTAGGATTGGCTGAGCTCCAGATGCTGGAGGAAGAATTGTATGGTGGAAAAAATATACAGCAAGACAAAACGGTGACTCGAAAATGGAAACACAAAGATAGTGCAAATCTCTGCCACTAATGTTCTTAGAATAAGAAATTATATGAATTCATCATGCATGAAACAAGAACAATTACAATTTGGAGAACAAAGACTGAAACATGAAAGTAAACATTTTAAAAATTCAATTGAGCCCAAGAGTATAAACTTCCATCTAAACAACCTCTCATTTTATAGTTAGATAAGATCTCAACACCCAAACAAGACACAGCCTTGTGCAATGGATGATGAGTCATGAAATAAACAACAACCAAAATGAATGCAGAATACTGGTGACCCTACGAAGCTCAGCTGGAATCAGGCCAACCAAATCTCTCCGCATCCTAAGGCTCAGGGAATCTTGTGGAAGAGGGGGTAGTAAGATTGTAAGAGCCTAAAGGTGAGGAGGTCCACTGCTGGCCAAGACATCCACTTAAGGCAGGGCTGCTGCACCCAGGAACTCAATGCAATGAGACTTACCCTCACCAGACTTGCACTATGATATATCAACATTCCCCCACAGACTAGCAAGGAACTCGGGAGAAATAATTACATGCAGATAGAACCTTAAGGGCTAGGGCTAGACAGATGAAGGAGAGTGCCCCTATCAGTGGGTCTAACCAAAGAAGGGCCACTTAATCTGCCACAGAGGCCTGAACCTCTAATAGAGCAGACAATTCAAAGAAAGCCCTGGGGCTCACAGAAAAGCAGACAGAAAGGAGGATGGGAGGGAATGGGATGGATTGAGGAAAGGGAGAAAGAAGGGAAAAGGAGGGAGGCAGGGACAGCCACTCATTTTTCTTGTAAAACTAGAAAAATTTAATGTCAAAATTCAGGAGTGAAGAAAAATTGAGTTAACTGTACTCTAAACAAAAATATGGAAAATGGAACAAATGATTAAAAATTTCTCCAGAAGTCAAAAATACCTGAAAGGTCATGGAAAATGTAAGGAAGGAAGGTAATGAGAAAGTGTTCAAGGGCTGGAAAGATGACGGGAAAAGTGCTTCCTCCATTAACTGATAAGCCTGATTTCAGATTATGAGAGCCCATGTAAATGCCAGGCCCAGTAGCACGAGCAACTGTAATCTCCCATACATTTACATTAAATAGGAGGCAGGGACAAGAGAAGTCAACAGCTTTCAGTCCAGTAGATTTTGGTTTGTACAGAGTGAAGAGATCCTGTCTCAAAAACAAGGTGGAGAGGGGAACGGAAGGACTAACACCTGAAATTGTCGTATACCACATGTGTGCTACGGGAGCCCCTGCATATTCACTGATAAAGTATGTCCCACTCATACAGGCATGCATAATGCACATAGTTTTCAGAAAAACTTGACAAGATTGCAAAAACACAAATTTCCAGATTGGAAAGACCCATTGAGTATCCAACACAATATATACAAACATCCCAGGGCATTACTGAAATTTCACAACCTGGGGACAAAAGATCCCAAAAACTAAAAAAAAAAAAAAAAAGGATCAAAAATCAGAATGAGCTTAGATTTCCCAACACTTTAACACTGATAATGAAAATAAAATGAAAGAGTATGCCTTTAAAAGAAAAGTGTGCTTTTGACCTTAGTGTTCCATACCCAGCCATATTGACATAATGGGTATAGAATCTTTGTAGGTATTTTCAGACCTACAGGGTCTGAGTTTTATTTCTATTTTTCAGAAAGTTATTAGATGTCCTCCACCATAAAAGTCAAGAGAGAATTGAGTTACAGAAAATAGCATAAAGCAAGTCAAGGAACCCTCTAGGAAAGGTTCCAAACTAAGTTACGCCCCAGACATAGGGCAACAAGAAGGAAAGGGAAACAAGTCGAGGACTAATTACTATCTCCTCTTCCACTGTACCACTTTTGTTAGAGCACATTCTGGAACAGTTGCAGTAGGCTATCAAAGGAGTAAATTGAGAAAAGCACTGAGATTCAGAAAACTGACTAAAGAGATAACCCAAGGAATTCCAGGATGGCAGGTATGTAAATGGCAGGTATGTAACAGCCTAGAACATAATGGGCTCAGAAAGGAGATTTTGCAGACTCTTGAGTGGAACCAAGAGATTCAGTGATATGATTCACTTTGTGGAGATTTACATTTTGAAGATGGCAGAAGCAAAGCAAAGCAAGTAAAAACACAAGGCAATATTCATTAAGAAATGAAAATAGGAATATAATCACAGTGAAGTAATACAATTTGCATATACACTATAAAGCATGAACACTGGTTTAAACTTGAATATGACTCCCGTGGAAACAGGGTAAGAAAAGTAGGAGTGCTAATTAAGGCAGTTAAATCCTTACCCACATAACAGAATGTCAAGAGGTACCAAATGAATCTGCTTCAACGGACAAAAGTACACACATTATTTTAGAAATACGGAGCTATGCAAGCACCAGAAACAGTTTAATAACACACATGGAGTTTCCAAACCTTTTGCTTTGGCCATCACAGAAAGTATGTCCCGGGTGGAGTGAATGGCACTGAAAACATGGCTGTCTTCTGACTTCTTACAAAGGGGGGGCAGGTAGCACTTCAAAGATGTGTTTTGAAGAAGGTGGTTGATATACTGGTCAAGTTCATCTTGGTTTTCTATAATTGCGTGAGCAAAGAAAAGAGTCAGTGAGAATGAGCTTCAGAAACACAAATACATAACAGCTACACAACAGTGACAATGCCACAGCAATGCTGAGTAGACAATGTTTACATATTGATATTTGCACCTCCACCCACACCCAATGAGTAAAAAGATAGGACAGTGTGCATATAAACTTATTGTTTCAAAAAATTTCATCTCAAGAAAAATCTAGATCAAGGCAGTGTAGCACATAGAGAAATGTCCTCAATGCTTCAGAGGGATATCACATGGTCAGCAAGACCTTGACCTCTCCCAGCAGGTGGCACAGCTAGTAGTGTAAGACTAAAGGAGAGAAGTGGTTTCTCTTAAGTCCCTAAGAGCAACCCCCAAAGAGCCCTGACTGCCTGCAACTATAGAGGGGTTAATTTTTGGCTGCCTACATCATCTTAAATAATCAGCAGGAAAGTATAAACAAAGAATAAAATGATTTATAAATACATAGCCAAAGAACTAAATTAGATTTTTAAAAGGGACAGATTCAGGCTTTGTAATCCTCCCCATGAACTACTGACATGCCAGGTAAGGCAATCACAGTCACTCTAGCTATAGTCACATTAAAGGACTCACCTGTCCTTTCCAATTATAAACAAAATTCTAAAAAAAAAATTCTAATCTCTCATTTGCTTTGCCAGATCTACAAAATGGGCTTGACCATGCCAGGTACCAGCATTTCTTTAGGTGAACAACTTTGGAGTAAGAATTGCATGTAAAAATGGGTTCTATTATATATTAGTCACAATCCTGTTACTCTTCGGACTTAGTGTGTTTAACTGCTGCCTTAATTTTAACCTTATTCTTTACAGTGGATCCACCCTCAGATGGTTCTGAAGCAATCTAACTCCATTTATCTGGGTTATCTTGGTTGTCTTCAAGGCCTGAAAATCAGGAAGAGTGGAGCCTCTAAACCCCTCTATGCCTTGTTATGGCTGGAAGTAGCCAGACTGACTCAATGGCCATCTTTTAAATAATTTCAGGGTCTTGACTCTGAGAAGGGAATATAAGGTGGCTAGAAAGACATTGCAGACTTGGAGGTGGCTGGTGGCTCCCTCCCTCATACTCAGCTTACAACCACTTGCTAGGTCCCTGGTAACATGGAAAAGGGAAACAGAAATTGTCATCATCAGGATTTAAAACATGAAAAGGTGGAGGTTACAGCTTTGGGGGAGATGCATTAAGAACAAGTTAACAGCTCCTTGTCAAAAGGAAAAGATGATAAATTCTACCTCTGGTCGGAGATGCAACATTGTGATCTGCCTCAGAGATTGTGTACATTTCAGACTAATTACAAACTATTGTCTTCTCTCCCTTAAGGGTCAATCCAACTGGGCAGGAGACTGCCTCTAGGAAAGATTGACCTGAAAGCACAGTAAGGAGTTGGTAAGGAGCTAGAAAAAGGAACTCCTTAATAGGATTTAATGCATTTACACCACCCTCCACGAAGCCCTTCTCCCAAGGCAGTGGCTTGCAGGTATTTGCTAAGCTGCCAGCTCTTCTCTCTTCCTGGACATTGGCCACAAACTTGAGCTTAAGAAAGAATGTCTATGTCACATCTCAAGGTGAATTGCATAATTAAAATGACCTGGAAGACAGCTGACTTTTGGTCTTGTGGAGGTCTTGGCCTCATTTCCAGCTACTATCTAAATGTGAAACCAGGTCACTCTGACCCCAAACCTTGTTCAGATTAAGAAATGTTATATAAATGGGGTTTCATCACTCATATCAAACCTAGGTCACTATATTCCACTGCTTTGAATATTCAGGTGATATATTTGTCTTTGGAATATATTTCACAAGAGCCTGGGGTGTAGTTCAGCATTGAGTACTTGCACAGCATGCACGAGGCCCTGGTTTGGCACTCAGGTTGGGTTAGGACTTAACTGCAGTAGCTTTGGAAATGCCTTTAAGGAGCAAACTGGAGTGAGCAATGTGAATGAAATCACAGGAACCTGAGCTTCAGTGGGCAAATGGGCTACAATAAAAAATAACACTTAATAAAAAGTTACTGTACTTGGCAACTTCGCTGGGTTTACAAAGTTCCACATTCAAGGGCATCATTTTAGTTTAGCTTCTTAAACTGGCATTTCGTTCATTTTAAAACATACAGACTTAAGAAGCCTTTTGCTTGCTTGTAGCTTACTTGCCAATTGCTTCTGTCCTAAGCATTTTTAGCACACGGCCAAGGTTTCAACAAATTCAGAAGCGTCGCATGAGGTACCTTGATGACTGCCTTCCAGGTATCCTAGATCTGACTCGCTGTCAGGACTACAGCTCCCTTCACTGGGGTCATCGAACAACTTTTCATCACAGTCTGGATCCAGGAAAGTCAGGTGTGTGTAGAAAGAGGTGGTGAGGAACTCCGACAGGTTTCCTAGTTTTACCCTGCCAAGAAGATACTGTATTAAGGATACGAGTGGAGTGTAGACAAACTTCCCATCATGCATCACTGAAACTTCAGCAACCCGGTGGCACTTCTGGAATCAATACAAATATCACCCAGCAGATTTCCCTATAGAAGTAGTCAATAAATGCAAACAAAAATTCAATAGTTCAGCTGGCACACCTGTGATCCCAGAATTTGGGAGGCAGAGGCTGAAGTTCAAAGCCCTCTTTAGCTACATAGCAAGTTTAAGTTCAATCCGTGCCATCAACCATCTTCCTCAGCAAGGAACTCTGAGCTTTAATATGATCCCATCTAACAAGAGACACATCTCAGTGCAACAGTGGCATGGATTGGTATGGGAACAATCCACTGCTCTGATTGGACTTTAAGGCTCACTCATGCCTGGTCACTGTATGACTGGCCGAGAGTCCTTGGAGGAGAGCGTCCAGGCCCTGTAAGAGAAACCATAGCTATAGACTCCCTAAGCAAATGTGAGAACACACCACCTCCTAATACTTTTATCTCTAGGCCCATGAGAAATAATGGAGCTCTCATCCCTCAGCCAGGAAGATTTTTCTCTGTGGAAGTTGCCCATTACAGAGAGCCACAACTGATCCAAGGGCGGAAAGCCAGAAAGTAAGCAACTAAGGAGTATTCCATGAAAAGGACATCCAAATCTCCCTTGCGCCCCCATGCTAACGTTTGGGACCACCACGGAAGAGGGAACAAAGAATGAGAACTAGATTAGGGGAGAAGTACCAACACATATAGTACCCCTAGTCATAAAACCGATATAGCCACTGGTGCACTTTAACCAAGTCTAACTGCACATGACCTATGCAAAGTACATAATGCAATAAATGAGAGTAACTCAGATAACCCTATCCCTATCGAGGGATCACTGATGGTCAAAGCTGGCCAGAAGGAGGTCCCTTGGGCATCAGTGGTATCTCACTGAAATAATTGCCTTATGCTAGAGTGGATACCAAGAAAATATAAGAACAGACATACCCTGTTGGACTCAGTGAGACACATACACAAGAAGCGATGTTGGGGTATGGGGGAAACCTGGGAGAAGTCTCCTAGTGGAGGGAGGGGAATGATTGGGGTAAATGAAAGGGGGGGGACAATAAAAATTCCATTGTAATTAAATTTAAATAATTCATTTGAAAGAATGCTCCATGTATAGAAGGACAAAACAAGATTCAACTTTCAAGGACTGATTTTTGGGGGGCTGGGGTTGTAACTAAGAGAACACATAAGCACAAGGCCCTGGATTTGATTCCTAGAACTACAAAACCAAAACTGAGCAGGACATGCTGCTGAGGCAGCTGAGTCCCCCCTTCCAGTTCTCGTCCCCATTCTTTGTAAACAAGGGGCCAATTCTGAATCCCCAAAGGGTTGTACACCTATTTATCTTGGGGGTTTGACTCTCTGAAGCCACAATTCTGTACCCATTAAATGGAAATCTGGCCTGATGTAAAGTGAAGACTCAGTGAGACAGTTTCTTGAACACACTGCCAGTGTTCTGTTAACTGCACATGCGACACAAGACACCCTTTTTTGCAATGATCAGATTTTAATTGAATTTATTTGGCTATATTGTTCACTATGGGACTCTGGTATATTTTCTCTTGACTGGGTGTGTGAACTTATCCAAACCGGAGAAGGGGAAGCTGATGGGAGTTATGGCTCTGGTTGGCACACAGTCTTCACTCCTGAGAGGCCAGGAGCACTATCATGGAAAGCCACTTGCAGGCTACAGGGAGATCTGCAGAAGTGCCTGAGGGCAGAGGTACCAAACTCAGGGCTATGACATATCACCTGAGGCCAGGCTTAGGAAACCTGCAGTTGCACCTTGAGGATATGAGCAGGTAATATGAGGGAGTCGCCCAAAGAAAACTGCTCTAGAGTCCACTCAGATCTAAGTTGTCTGCTTAAAACCAGGGGGACACAAAGAAGACCAGGATGGTAGGGTGGGGCAGCAGTAAGTTGTTTATACTCTGGAGGTCTGTGTCACATGAAGGGAGAGTATTGGATGTTACTGAGCTGCATGTTTAGAAGTGGTGTAAGCAGTAAGATTTGGAAATGTTTTACTTTGAAGTTTTAAAAATGTCCATACCTCTCTTGTGGTAGCGGGGTCCCTGAGGTGAGAGGCTCCAAAGGTTCTCAGCACTGGCATGCTATCAGAACTCAAAGGAACTTTCCCTGTGCCTGGGGAAGACCCTTGGGTCACCTGTACAACTGTTCTCTTGGGGGGTAGCTGGCATACCCCAGGGGATTCTGGGAAAGGAAGGCACAGAGGCTACAGAGAAATATTCCACCTTGGATCACTGACAAAGTACAAAATGGGAAGGGGGTTCCTGGATGGCCAGCCCTTTAATCTGTTACACTCTGGGTCTATGGGTCATCTCCTACTGAAGCTGGAGGCCACTGACCCAGATTTGGTTCTGAGGGTCACTGAGAAACCTGCCAAGTCCTGTGACTTCTTAAAGTGATAGCACACTTACTTGAATTAGCACTTAACTAACTCCTGCTAATCCCCAGGTTTCCTTCTGCTTCTCTTTAGTGGAAGAAATTTCCATATTCTCTATGTCGTGAGCCTTCTGATACCCAGAAAAGTTTAACAGGCATCAATCAAATGTTTCCCATCCAACTTGCTTACCATAGGTGTTTGGATTAAATTAGCTCTAATTTTTTTTTCAACTCTGACATGCCATACTTCCAGATTGTGCAAATCAATGTGAAACAGAAGGGCAGCAAAAGACTTAGAGGCCACTATTACCCTTATGCAAAAAGAAACTGCAACTTACCTAGCTCCTCCGAAGTATCCATCCTCCAGTTTTCTAATTGTTGAAAGCACAGCAGAATGAATGTCTGAGCCATCATTTGCTAAGAAAATAAAAAAAAAAAAATCTTAACCTGGAAATACTATGCACTGGAAATGTTCCCATTAGCACAACCTAATTAAAATCCTTAGGGCACAGAAGAGTCCCAAGGGAAACCAAATGGCTAAGGAAGCCATTCGGTACTGGGCACTGTCCACAGGAGTTGGTTTAAACCTTTAGACAAAAGTCCCTGACCCAGCAGATGGGAGTTGAGGGAATTACTGAGCATGGTGTGTGTGACCGGGAAGGTTAGCGTGGGACGGCCTGTCATTCGCCAGCAGGTGCACAGGTAGGCCAGCTCAATCCTCAGCATCTCCACAATCATCTCATTGTCCAGGGCCAGGTAGAAGTGATGCTGGTCAGTGAACTGAAAGAACAGGACAGGTCAAAAAACCATCCCTTATTCCCACATACTAACAACTGTCACTTGGGAGGGTAGCTCTGAGTTTTGTGGTCTGGAAGATCTTCCCAGCTAGCTTTAATTCCCTGATCCCAGGTCTCTTTGACCTGGGATGAGACAAGTCAAATATGTGGTCTTCCCAGGAGCTACAGCGACACTAGTGCCGAAGGGACAAGTGCACCACTAGATCTACCTTCAGCGCCTCCCATGGGAGATGTAGTGTCTTTTTTTTTAATTAAAAAATATATGTATTATTATTTATTCAATTGTGCGTGTATGCATGTGTATGCGTGTAGAGCCATGGACAAATTTGGGAACCACCATGGACCGCCTCTACCTCCTCCTCCTTGTTTACTCTGCCCTGGGATTCACAGGCTCCGCCCTACCAGGACCAGAAACGCAGGCCTCCCCGGCTACCGTCCAGCATCTATACATGGGGTCTAGGATCCAAACTCAGGACCTTCCACCTGCAAGGCAGAGGCTTACCCCCTGAGCCACCTCTCCAGCCCCAGGTGTCTTGCCCAACAAGGCTAACCAGTGGTGCTGTAATTGATATCCTTCCTGGGTTTTCTGGGTTCGCCAATTGTTTCCAGGTAAGGGTAGGATAAGACCTTCCATCTGACTGATGGCCTGCTTAATGCCAACAAAGGTAATGCTGCCCGATCTGGTGCTCAGGGAAATAAGGCACAAGGTTTTAGTGAATGGTGTGGGCTGGGATGAAAGGAGCAGCTTGGGACTTCTGGTCAGGTAGGGGTGCACACTACCCCACACACTGGCAAGCTGACCCCACTGCTGGTCTTTACAGCTATCCCAATGCTCAATGAACATTTGGTAAGTGCTTCTACCAGGCTAGTTCTCTAGGAACAAACGCTCTGTTGCAATAAAAGACTGGGATCTAGAAATCAGTCTGGCTGTGGGTCATATGGGGTCTGACAACCTCCATAAGGGTTAGGAACTTCTGACTTTAGGGGTACAAAGGCTGTGAGCCAAGTAACAAGTCACTGGCCAACTTGTAAAGCAACATGATTTTGGCTTATCATGACTCAAGTGATGGCACACTCAATTTGTTTCAGTCAGTATTTACCGAGCACCTACTGTATTTTATGTTTCTGCATTTGAATTTATGCACGCAGAATTCTGTCATAAACAAAGTAGAATAGAAAACAGCATTTTGATAAGATGCTGGCTGGTTTGCCATGGCCTGTTCTCACCTGGGGTGTAAAGGTGAAAATCTGATTTCTAATCACGTAGAGTTTGGAGGTTCCAAGCACTCCTATGTGCCGATAAGGACGTCCGCTCAATTTCATATTTTTATTTTGTCCTGTTTGAAATATAAAAGAAACTGAAGTGTTAGAGAAAGCAGAGTAACAACTACTCCTAGTGATCTAGGCAAATGCTGGACCCCTTTTTAGTTGTTTATGTAGGTAGGTATATACAGAAGCAGTTGGCTTTCACTGTGTGGCTTCTGGGGATCAAACTCAGGTTGTTGGGCTTGGTGGCAATCACCTTTACCTGCTGAATCATCAACCCCAAGGCTTTTTTGTTGCACACACCACTCTGGAGTTATTTTTTTTGTTTGTTTTTGTTTTGTTTTATACTAATAATCTCTTTTTTGAGGTGGGACAAAGCCAAACAGAGAATCCATCCCACCCCCTTCTCTTCACACAGGAATATGAATAGCACCAGTTTGAACTGTATGGAATAAAACCATTGGAAGGACTTTTAAAACATGCACTTTATCCAGTATTTGACCCAGAACCTAGAACTCCTCGCATTTTAATGCATGAATGAGTACTCCTGATACCACAGCTAATCATTCCAAGTCTTATCAAGGTGCCAGTGACTTGGTCAATGACACGTTTCAAAAGTGTTGACATTTCACAACAGTCCTGCCAATGACATTACCAGACTACTGGGCTGAAAGGAACCTGTTTGTTGCCCACTCATCCTCATATCTAAGCCGTACAGCCACTTGCGGAAGGCGCTGGCTGATTCTTTAGAACTTCCAATGTTACAATTTGCTTCAAAGCCACACCCAGAACGGAGGGGGGCCTTTTTTGCCAAATATATCCCATTCTTCCCCAACTTACCAAGTTTGGCATATATATGACTAAGAATCCGGCCTGGCTGAACTCGAATTGGATGAATATCGGCGATGCTCTGGACGTTCACCCCATGTTTCCTCAACAACTCTTTAATGTGATTGTTTTCAGCCAGAACAGTGACTGTGAACAAAATAACCACAATTGGATCAGAGGGTACCTGGCATCTCCCCACATAGACACGTGGAATTGATCTCTTAGGTGTAGGGCCAGGCATGTTGACACACTCTTCATACCCTAACTGGCTTAGATATGGTGGCAGCCTTGGTCCCGCTTTTCTATCCTCCCTCCTCTCAATATTCACAATGCATTATTTATGAAGTGACTTCAATACACAGAACAGTCTGAGAAATTCTAGAAATTGTTTTCAATATGGTCCACACCAATTTGTCAATTGCTAACCTCTCTTGAGTCTGCACTTATCTAAACCTGTCTTGTGTCCTTTCATACGGGATGAAGAATGGGAACGATTCCCTTGAGGGTGCTGGCAAAAACCTGTGCCTTTGTTGTTAGAGGTGACAAGAGCAATGTGGTGGAGTCTGCTTTCAAGGAAGGAGGGGACCTTCCCTCTCTCCAGAAAGAAAGTGGGCCTACAAGTATCTGAGTTGAATGACACTTTATTTGGGGCCACATCAAGGATGGCTGGGTGGCATATACTATGTCATTACTGTTGCTCTTTGAGAAAGCATTGCATTGGCAAAGTGAAGGCATCTGGACAGTGTCCTAGAGGAGAGGAGTATGGCCAGAGAGCAGCTGGTTCACTGACCAGCAGCAGCAGAACCTTTGGGAAACCAGAGAGGCTCAAACCACAGGAAAATAGCTAGGCTTCTGCTAGCATTGGCAGAGTCCCACCACTGTGCCAACAGACTAGGGGTGCTGAACTACGTGTAATACCATCTCTATATAAATGCTCCTGACAGCCAAATGCTACCTCCTGACATTTACAAGCACCTGATGGCTTTCCAAAGCGTTCTGATGTGCATGATCTCACCTTCCTAATGAGCCCCTCCACAGAGAAGCCTTTCATGCTACACTGGTCAGCTACAGCTGAGCCACAGTGGACCCTCAGCAAATGAGAATGCTGCCCATGCAGGACCACTGGTGTGTGGGCTTGCCTGAACACCTGTCCATTTTGAAGCTTTCCATGACAGGCAGAAATAGATTTCATTTATCAAAGTCGCACAGTGGCCACTTTCTATAAGAGTGTCTCTTTCAGAGTGGTGGTTGTGACCCGAGAGCCTCATGATATGATGCAGCCATGTGTACATAAGCCTCTGACATCACCTCTCCTCCAAACCATGTCAAACCCACTGGTAATTGCTACTCTATTCTACTACACACACACACACACACACACACACACACACACACACACACACACACACACACACAGAGCTAGTTGGGGTGCATGTTCTGGCCTGTAATCAGAAAAACAGTCCTGCAGATTTAACAGATAAAATTAGCAAATGTGCTTCTGTCAAGTGGAGAGACTAAAGAATGCAGGCGGAACAACCTGGGTGGAAATCAGAAAATGGGTTCCTCCTCCAGCTGTCAGTTGTGACCCTTTAGTGAATAGGCTAACTTCTGAGCTTCATGTGTAAGATGCAGGTAACCATAAGCATCACAAATGTTACCTAAACACAATGAAGTGGCAAGTGTGTCCTTCAGAGTGTGGACTGGGAGATAGCCTTCAGCTCCTCCTCTCGTATTATGAGCATATTCATTAAAATGAGCAGGCAGCCACAAAGAGGAAGGCTTTCCCATTATTGAATGTTTTCAGTATATCAGTACATGCTTGCCAATCAACACAGACGATAAGGGCTTCATCCTTAAGAAGTGACAAGTCTAAGCCAGGCATGTGGCTCATGCCAGTAACCCCAGCAATGGGGTTACTGCTGAAGCAGGAGGATTGCAATGAGCATGTGGCCAGGATGGCCTATGCAGGGAGTTCAGGTCATTTTGGGTCACGCAGTGAGACCCTGTCAAGAACAAAGTGTGCAGCCTAACTTAATGGGCAGTAGGGTAGATACGGAGCAGGTTGACATCTAACTGATTGTTCTAGCCCTCTAGACAAGGCAGAGGGGATTGCTGTTTTCAAGTACTAACCACAGGACAGGCCTGGGATTAGAGCTTCCTCTATGGCCAGCTCAGTTATTCTCAGGACACCTGAGAGGAGACGCAGCCTGGGTGCAGAATAGCATCTTTTCAGAAGCGGAACTGGATAAAGAGAAGTGGGTGGAGGCACACAGCAAAATGTCAGAACTCCAAGAGAGGCCTGACCCACACCTCACTTGGTTCTGAATTTTCGGTAGGCTCAAACTCCACTTGTCAAATGATTTTCAATGACTTGTCTATGTCCCAGTGATAATCAAGGCTTAGGTTCCAGAAGACAATTGCTTTGCAGAAAGTACATTTGTATGTGGGGAAAATACCACTGCCTGTGGAAGAGCTGAGTTATGTAAGGTTTCTCACAGAATTAGCTGCACACGCATAGAATAATTCACACCTTTTTCCTTTATCTGAGTCAGTGTCATGGTTTGAAATGTGTCCCCCACAGACTCGTATGTTTGGGAAAGTCATGACACTTTTAGGAGATGGAGTCTTGCTGGAAGAAGGTAGTCACAGGGGGTGGGCCTTGAGGTGGATTAATCCCACCCTACTTCTAAGAGAGGCCTGCTCTTGCAGTAGGCAGTCTTGGCAGCTCTCAGCATCCATGAGGGATGTGGCTTAGCCCATCTGCAGTTTCTGCCACCGGTCATGCCTTTTCTGCCATGAAAGACTGTTTCTCCTCTGTAGAACTGTAATCTGAATAAATCTCCCCTTTCTCCCTTTGAGTTGCTTGACTTTTGGGTGTTGTCTCACAGCAACAGAAAAGAGTCATCGGTACAGTCAGGGTCTCACTATGTAGACCAGGCTGGCCTCAAACTCGTTACAAAACAAAGGATGATCATGAGCATCTGATCCTTCTGCCTCTAGCTCCCAAGTGCTGGGATTGCAGGTGTGTTCCACCAACCCACGTTTATGCTGTGCCGAAGATCACCCCCAGGGCTTCATGCATACTAAATACTGAGTTACTGCCCTGGCATGGCATTTTGAATGCTTGACCCTTCTGCCTTGCTCTCCCAAGTTCTAGGATTATGGGCACGCACTGGCCACAACTTGGCTAAATACATTGTTACCTGGTTTCTTATTTAGAAAAAGTAAGTGAAGCATGACATTGGTTTGTCAGGTTAGAAATGAACAGAAAACAAGCTCACAAACCTTGAACTACAACATCAGGCTTGACTGAAGTAGAAAATCTTCTATTTAAGGGATCAATTTCACCAGTGGCAAGGAATCCCTAAGAAGAAAGGAACATTAACACTATGAAATACTGACTTACTGGAAATTTCACCTACTTCTAAGCTTCAAAATGACGTTTGCGGCTCAAAACACCCTAGACTTTCTTTTTTAAAAAAATATTTTTGAATGTCTCTGTAACAGTATCTTCATAATGCCACTGATAAGTGTCACACATCCTTGGCACCTGACTCTTAGGACTAGTCAAATATACGTTCCTTTTGTGTGAGTGAAAAGAACAGTCACTGACATTTCTGAGCTGTTGGTCCTGTTTAGTGCTGGCTGAGCCCCTGCACGTGTACTATCACATTTAGGCCTCTGAATAGAGAGACTCCACTTTCATCATGCGGGGAAACTGAGGTGAAAGTGCTTGTAGGAACTACAGAGTGACAACCTGTGACAGCTGACTGCTTTGAAGCAAGTGTGCTCTTTGAAAATGCACCTCCTTGTACTTCACCTAGAAAATGATCCAAAGCATTGAGAGAGGGGACAGACATGACCTGGGAGGGAGTGGACATACCACTGTGTCCAACAGAATGTCTTTACAATAAAGGACCAACCAGGGGAGCAGAGTGAGTTGCTTCCCATCTCATACACAGAGAGACCCAAGCTGGAATGTATCACAGTAAGGATCAAGTCCAAACTTTTCACTTTACAGATAAAGAAATGGATGTCCTGAGAAGTTAAGAAATCTGCCCAAGTCACTGAGCTAGCATGACTGACTTTCTAAAGGAGTTACGTGTATTTTTTCTTTAGTAATGAAGCCGTGTAAGGAAACCTGGGAGACTAGACAGGTGCAGGGAACCACTGATCCATCTCAGTAACTAACGTGTCTTTTTCCATTCCAGAAATCTAGTGGTGGTCTGAGACTGCACTCTCTCCTCCTACTTTATAGATGGTGGAACACAACAGGACTGACCACTTTCCAACAACCCTACAACAGGACCCAGAATGCTCAATTGAAGTTTCTCATGCTCAAGACTGAAAACTTTCCTAAGAGGACCCTGGAGGCAAGTAAGAGGGAATAGGTCAAAAGGCAGGAGACTGGGTGGGGTATCTCAAGGACTGGCAGGTCTTGCTGTCTCTTTCTACAAAGAGATCTCTATCATGGCCTTCCTGCTTCCTGTGTGTTGACTGAGGCAGATTCCAACCCACCTAGCACTTTTCTAAACCCCATGTCTTCCAGGATCAGATGTGTAAACTTTGGTAGGGAAGCTTCCAGCTCCTCCTGACCCATTAACTGTAACAACTTCTTAGCTACACATCAGGAATGTTGGAAGGAGGGGCACCAAGAATGTGGCATGCAGCTGATCTGAACTGGCTACATAGAAATGTGCAAGGCCAGAATCAAGTCTGGGGGCCAATATAGCTGAGGTGAAGACCTTAAAGGCATTGAGTTTCAAAAGACAATTCACAGCAACTAAGTGCAGAGTCCCTGTGCTCTTCTGGATTTTCTATACTTTCAGGCTAGGAAGCCACCAAGCCCCCTTCTACCTCTGCCAGCAGTGAGCTGAGGATGTACAAAGACTGTCCCCAAAGATGTGGTAACTTCCCCAATGGAATTCGGTCTACCGTGTGTGGATTCTTGTACTCTTCATCCACCTGGAAGAGAACAAAGGCCCAGGTCAGAATGTCTGGGGATACAAAGTTATAGTGACACTTTAAAATTGGGAAGCATGATGAGGATGTACAGAATGGTCTTTATCCTCCTGCCATTTGTGCGCTCAGAATGTGGACCCCACAAGGCAGAAAGAGCCTCTCTCAAGGGCCACATGGCTAGAGGTAACAAGGGTGGTGAAGAACTTCAAATCTTGACCAGATCCTAAGCCAGATCTGTTTCCATAAGTACTTGTGGGGTTGCACACTGGAAGGCTGGTACACATGGGTCTGGGCAACCGGAAGTTCTACAGCACATGCTTCCGTGTGGGGACAGTTGCCTACAGCCACGAAGTCCTTGGCTGACTGTCAAGTGGTTTATATACTCAGCTTTTGGATTAATTACCAGAAGGTGGCACTATGTATGGAGGAAAAAAACCAATAGTACAGCTGCACCACTACTCTACTCAATCCTACCTACTCTCATGCTGGACTTCGGAAAGGGGAATTTTCTGGGCTTGAGTTTTTTTTTTTTTTCCAGTGTGTTTTTATTTTTATGTGTGTATGCACCTATGGAAATGCAAGGGTGATTATGCTACCTCCTCTTTGCTTTTGCTTTGAGTTTCCTAGGTTCTGCCTTTCACAACCAGAAGTGCAGGCCACTGCTATTTCCACCTGGTGTTTTCATGTGGGATCTGGGATCTGAACTCAGGACCTTGTGCTCGTGACGCAGAGACTTAACCTCTGAGACCCCTCCCCCTTTTTTTGGTCAATACAAGCTTTTGTTCATGCTCCTTTTGAGGACAATGCCATATACATACTGTTGGTCTGTGATCTCCTCCCTTCTAAACTACTTGCTGCCCTTTCAGGTTTCAGTCACTGAAACATTGGAGGTGATAATCCCTGTCTATCTTCTCCAAGAAACATGAGTCAATCAAAGGAAATAGGAAACCCTTACTACTCTCCAAGGGCAAATTCATGCCATGAAGAGTCATTCTCAGCTTTTGGATTAATGGGTGGTATTAATATACTTAGTGAAAATGTAGTGAAGATGTAATTTTTGGCAGAAACATTTTAAGTTTTGTGTAAGTTGGATGAAATTAAATGTGGCTGGCAGTCAAATTGTCAAAAAAAGTAATAGCATTGGAAGATGATTCTCCATGAAGTATAATGTTTTTCTGCTTTCTACAAAATCCTTTGTTTCATAGTGTGCAGTGGTACTTTTCCAAATGGACAGTGCACAGTAAGGCTATCTGAACTATAAATATTAAGAGAAACTGCAAAGATCTAGAATGAGAAGTAACCAATGTGAAGAACTAGGAATCAAAAGGAAGTGTGTGTTTTTGTTCTGCCCTCCGGCCCATGACAGCTACCTCCTGTCTTTTCGTGGTAGCATCCCTCTCCACTTGAAGCGGAGCTTCTGCTTGAAGGTACCTTTGCATTGTGCCTCCACATTGGTCCCTTGAGGCTGCATCCATGTCCTGGCCCAGCTTTTTGACCCCTCCACTTGCTTACATTCTCACAGACACAGAACTACCTTGTACTCCAGTTCCAGCCTGCACTGGGGACACAGCAGCTGCTCATAACACATTTGCTAGGTGTACTTTCACCAGTCCCCAGCCACGTGGCGGAGGGCCTATGACAGAGGTGCACTTAACTGCAGGGCGCCTGGGCATCTCTAATTTGTGTAAAGGTATCATGTGGGCCTGTGGCTCCATTTGCAGGACTTCTTCCCAGTGCTCTTAATGCTAGTAATGTGACTGAGGAACCCATCCAGCTGTCAGCTGCAAGTAGCTACTACAAAATGAGGTTAGATTAAAATAGGGTCAAAGACTAGTGTCTAACACATAAGTGTAGACATGCAGTAAAGACACGCAGAAAAACAAAGGTGAGTGTGAAATTTAATTTTACAATTGCGTGTGTGTGGAGGTCAGAGGATAACTCTGCGTGGTCACTTCTCCCCTTCTACTTTTCTGCCTTTATGTGGTCTCCAAGGATTGAACTCTTGTGGTCAAGATTGTACAGCAAGTAATTTTATTAACTGAGCCATCTCATGGGACCTAATGCGAAATTTAGAAGAGACAGTTGCTGGTTTCACATTACAAAAAGTTACTCTGTACTATCCATTGGAAAACAAAGCACAACTTAAAATGTCAAGTATTTACTATGGCCAATACTGTTTGGAAGGGCAGGAAGCAAAGTCTCTACCATAAAACCAGTGAAACATCCTTTTGCTCTGTGTCCAAGTTCCAAATTCCCTCTCATTGCTAACTTTGTTTTGCTAAATGCTTCAGTAGATAAAAAGGAGCAATGTGAAGAGGATATGTAACATGTAATTGTTGGAAAGTGACCAACCCCTCCCCACCCCATTCATAGTATTAAACAAATGTAAAATGGATACATTTGCAAGAGGTTGAGGACACACAGAAAATAGCCCTGGATGGCTCAAGGCTCCATAGCTTCACTGTATGGTTAGGGATGACCAGTTCTTGACTAAAGTCTTGCCCCTAACTCATTGTGAGAGAGCTTTGATATGAGCTGTCTGTTCATGCTGCAATGGGAGAACACGCAAAGGCTGGAGCTCAGGGTCATAGCCTGAAGTGATAACACAGTAGTACTTTTTTGTCTTACAACAATCACGTCTCAGACTCTTTATTAAAAGTGTATTTTCACTTTCTTTGCTTTTTCATTTGGGCCAGGGCCTCACTCTGTAGCCCTGGCTGGCCTTGAACTTGTAATCCTACTGCTTCAGCTACGTGAGTGCTGGATTACGGCATGTGCTACCATGCTCTGCAGAATGTGTTCTTCTCATCTTTTTTGTGCATATGTCTATGGGGGGACCATATGTGTAAGTGCAGGTGCATGTGCCACGGCATGTGTGTGGAGATCAGAGGACCTCAGCTGTCATTCCTCATCGTCCATCCTCTTTAAGCATTGCCTTTGTTCATCACTGCGTATGGCAGGCCAGCTGGCCCATGAACTTGTTGCTATTTGATCTCCATTTCCCATCTTGCTATCAAAGTACTGGGATTATAGATGTATGCATCTGCACTTAACTTTGAGTGGGTTTGGGGAATTTAAACCCACTCATGCTTGTGTGGCATGAAGTCATGTCCCATACAGCCATCTCCCTAGTCCACGAAATGTATTTTCTATGTAAAAGTAAAAGAGAAATCGACTCTATCAATGCTTTCAATGTCCCAGTAAGGCATCCAACACATCGATGCCTTGATGAATTCCAACTGTATCATCATTAGGAAACTGTGTGGATTTGTGGACCTGGAGTCTGGTCTCAGAATAGAACCTAGGGCTGTCTGAAATCTGACAGGCTCCAGAGGCTAAGGGGAGGCATATCCTTTGCAAGGTCTCTGTCAGTCTCCTTTCATGTGCATATAGGTCTGATGCAAACATAGATTAGAGACAGATATGCTCCAAAGGCCTTCAGCTGCCACCTTCTAAGGATACTCAGGGTCAGACATACTCTTGAGTGTTTTCCTAATGCCAAAACTCCTTATGATGGATAGGAGCACTACCTAAGGCTTAGGACTTCAGGAACCAATATTTCCAGGGGAGGTGGAAGGGAGATTATTAGGTCTAAAACGAAGGTAAAGAACATGAAAAGGCCAAGCCCTGACTCACTCAGATGAGCAAGACAAAGGGCTCATTGTCTCCTGTTTACCTTATCTGGTGGGATGGCATAAAGTTCCGGCACCAAGCGGATCCCATCTTTGCCTCTGATTAATATTCCCTCCAGGGCCTCTTGGTACTCTTGGACCTGGAAAACAGACTCATCACCTTTGGTATGAGAAAGTCTAGTGGTTAATGGCAACACAGTTCACAGAACACTTACTGGCTCCCTTGGCAACAAATAGAACAAAGAAATGGAAAAAACGCTTGGCTGGAGAAATGCAGAGGGACTCCTACTGTGACAGCAAGATGTGACAGCTAGAGTTAGGAAATGCTAGACATACTCCTCCCTGATCTTAGTACCACCTGCCAAGCTTCCAGAGAAAACAATGCACACAACATTGTGTGCTTCCACATACCCACATGCGCACACATACTGCATATGTGCTCACACACAAACATCTATTAAGAAATACATGCTGAGGCTGGTGGCATGGTAGAGTGCTTGCTTATAATACAGGGGACAGAGTTTCATCCCTTGTAACACATATACAAAAGGAAGAAATAATAAAACACTGATTTGCTGCATGAATCTAATATGAAAGGAAAAACAAAGGAAAAGTCTGCTGTGATCCACGTACACTGATTCTTAGGACACAGTGCTTAGTACACTGACAGCTGGCCAAGCAAACATTCTGTTCAACTACAAATATAGTTAAAAAGAGGAAAGAAGGGAGAAAAACCCTTCACCAGCTACCAGAGTTCTGTTTTGGAAGAGTTGAAATAACCTTCTAGATGGTCATATTTTCATTTTCAACTTACCTATGGCCAAGTATGATTAATGAAATCATTTAAAAATATCAACGAAGGATATAAAACAGTCCTAGTGCATATATGGCTCTGGATTTAATCTTCTTATTTATAAAATACACAACACACCCAACCCATACCACACCACATTGTTACACAATACCCCATCCAAATAAAAAGTTAAGTAGAAACGTTATAGGCATAGGGAAGTCAATTATGGTTCTGTTAGAAAACAAGATACAGTCTTCATTTTTATCTTCTTAGCCTTTTGCCTTCCTGATAATTAAACCTGTTCACAATTGAAATTCAGAGTTACCCCTTCAGAAAGCTTTCAACACTGTGAATAAAAGACAAAAGATTCAAAAAATTCTCTAAGCATAAGCATAACATTTCAACCTTTCTGCTGCATTCCGGAGGATGGCGGTTTTCAAAAGCTAAATGCACCAGAAATTGCACATCTCCTCTCCTCCAAACCGGAAAAAAAAGTCCAAGTCTGGGCAGTCCACAGTCCTTCTTGTGAGCTTCACAGGCACAAATCTCTCTAATCACTGAAGTATGCCCAGGGCTCAGCACAATGGTTGGTGGCAAGAAGAAGCTAAAGAAATATGGTTTGAACAAATGACTACTGCAAGAACCAATCTTTACTGGGTCCTTCTCATGAACTAGGAAGGGGATATATCAGTGGATTGATTGTATAGACTACCTGCCAGGAACAAGGAAAGTGGGAAATTATATGCACTGTGACCCGTGCACTTGACCCAGCTTTTAGGGACACAGACGGATTTCTGAATGACAGTAAAACAAGGGAGGGAAAGGTTCCATTTGGGGAATCCAAGAATGACCTAAGCAGGCCTGTGCTCCAAGGACTGAGGAGATTTTAGAGTGTTGGATCGTAGAACTAGGACAGTAAGCAAGAAGTCAGGTCACCATGGTAGAAACAAGGCCAGAACTTATGGGACCTGCCAAACACAGACAAGGAGAAAGACACTCAAAGCTTTAAAGCAGGTATAATGATGATTCTATGCTGAAGCCCTGGAGAAAGAAGAGAAATTCTAAAGAGGTACCTGTGTCTCTGCCTTTGGCCAGCAGATCAGCACCCAATAGGATTTCAGTTGTTTCTCTAGGCTTTGGATGGAGAAAAGACTTTCTGAACTGCCAAGATGATTATAACATTATTGTTAGCAAGAGGCTTTCTGGTAAAGAATAACCATGTCCCTGTCAATCACTGAGATGTGAAACAGCCCCTCAGGAAAGCAGTCAGCTCCAGAGACTTCAGAAATTAGTGTGAAGACTACTTCGGCATGTAGGGTAGCATGGTGGTCTTTCTGGCCCCTGTCTACTCTCACCCTTAAGAGTCTCTCATCTTCTGCAATAAACACGGTCTTCTAGGCTACCTCTGTGACTTCTTGGAATATATCCCATGGAGATCACAAGGGTAGGGAGGGGAGCCCATGGAAGCTACAGTAAGACCCCAGTAACAGCAGCACTATTGGGTACTGGTGGCATTTAGATGGAGTCCACTTGAGGAAAGATGCCAATGTGAAGTATGTCATTGAAGAGCATACTGGGACCCTAGCTTCTTCCCCCTCCCCACCTGTTTCCAGGCTGCCAGGAGGTGAACTCAGCCAAAATAAATCCTTCCTCCTTTTGAGAGAAATAGGAAGATGAGGAATTCCAGTGGCAAGGAGAGAAGAGCCTCGGAGGAGCTTTTATTGCTGAGAAAGGCAGACTTCTGACTTGGGATGCCACTGATAGGGAATTAAGAATCTACCAAGACTGTAAACCTGGGAGTTAGAAGGCAGGAGGTCAGTATATTAAGGTATTATTTGAGAGTATCACTAAAACACCCCTGAACTAGAGCTAACAGCAAAAGGACTGGCTTATCTAGAAGGAAAAGGAACAACACCTGCCTGGGATAGATAGGACACGTGAATTCATCTATTTCCCCACCCCTTGTATAGACATGGCTTTTGAACCACAGAATGTATGAAAGAGATGCTTTGGCAGTTCTGGACATAAGACTTAAACTTGGCAACCTGTGCTTTTGCATTCTTGAAGAAAGGTAGATGTAAAGTCTAAAATCTCAAGATTCTAGTGTTGTGACTAGCCCAAGTTAGGCACACAGAGAACTGAGGCCCCCCCACCAACAATCCAGCTGACTACCCGGAATCAGCCAGTGGCCAGCATCAACCTACTAGCCCTGTGAATGAAGCTATATTGGGAGTAGGTCCTCCAGTCTCAAGAACCATCCCAGTTGACACCAGGAAAAGCAGGGACCATCTGTCCCTAAGGGCCCTGACCAAATTGCAGCAGTATGTGTAGATCGATGATCTGTTATTTTAATTTACTTGCTCTGGAAAAGCTTTAGAAGTGGTAAGAGATAACTGAAACAATGACCTGAATTCTTGCGTAGTAACCCTGTGATCTAGTAAGGATCAACACATCAGTGAGTTGAAAAAGCCTGAGCACAGCTCCCAGCCTTTCCTCACCTGCACAGCATCACCATTGAAGATGCCCTCTATGATGAAATAAGTCCAGAATACAGGCCACTCGCATTCAATGTTTTCAAAGAGCTTGAGTTCAGCAGGGTCATAATGCAACCGGTTTGGGTCCTGGAATCAAATAGGGAAAACTTTTCAAAAGTGATGTCAGATTTCAAATACAATACCATTGTGTCTCACTGGGTTTTCCTTGCTTGTCTGATTCAATGTGGCCTTGAGGTTGCTATGATTATGAGTCTGCTGTAAGTGGGAATGATGCTAGTTTTGGTAGTTTCTCATGGCAAAATGTCAAAGTAAATCAGAAGTATACACGGACTCTAGTAGTTTATTATTCTAAAGCATCTAAGTCTCTAATAAGCAGCAATTTGCCCATCACAATGCTTGGCAGATAATCTGTTTTATTTTACGTCATTATATTAGTCACCATAGCAATGAAACACAAGCAGGAGGCTACAGATGATCTTTAAACAAATAAAAAACAGTGAGCCACAGAATTACTTGTCCTTGGTTTTATACTACTGTTTTATCCTGATGACCATAACTTTTCTACTGCGTAACTCCAAGCTTACTGACTCTAAAGTGAATACTTCCCTTCCACATATTTCAACATATAATCAGTAGAACAGCACAGAGGCAACTAGATAGGGAGCAGTTAGAGAACATGAAAGAACACTGAAATACAACCTCTCTTGGGGTTTTGTAGCCATCTCGAAGGAAGCGACAGCATCCATAACGCCCCTGGTAAGTGAATAAACAGAATATAGCTAGTGAAATCAGAATTTCTTTGTCCTGTTATTTCAATTCAAACCAGTCCTTTATCTCTTTTCCCATGAAATCTTCAATAAAGAAACATCTATCAAGTGTGCTTTACTATTAAAGTAAACAGTTAAGTATGAAGCAAAGCAAATTCAGGCTTGATCAGTACGTGGAAAAGAATACCAAACAGTTCCATTGGAGGATAAGGCAGGACTGCAAGCAAATTACCAAGAGCTCAGTGAAAGATCATTCTTTAATATTTTTTTCTCACCTGAAAATTTATTGGTATAAACACAACCATATAAAAACATGAGTTATGGGACTGGGGAGATGGCTCAGTCCTGAAAGTGTGAGGACTGAACTTGGGATCCCCAGAACCCATGTAAAAGCCAGGTGGTTGCCTGCAATCCCAATACTCAAGCAAAGACGGTGAGTCCCCAGGGCAAGCTCGCTGGTCAATCTAATCCAGTCGATTGACAAGCTCTGGGTTCAGCTGGGTTCAACTGTGATCATGCCTAATAATAAAAGTGGTGGATGAATGGAAAAGATGCCTGACATCAACTTTGGGCCTTTATGTGCACCCACATGGACATGTGGAAACAACTCACATGCAAAAAACCCCATAAGTTAACAAAATCACATGCCGTCCCATCCTCCAAGTTCAGCCCGAGCGGGAGAGGGCCAAGAGAGAGAACCCTAGAACCACCTAAGAACACCACAGTCCCAGGCCCCTCAGGTCCGGCCTGTGTTACCTCAGTGCACTGGGTAGTCACAGCAAGAGTGATCATATGGCTGGCCCTTTGAAGTCCTGGTCAATGGCAAAGTGCACGTCCCAGTAGTTGTTGGCACTAGGCCATATGCCAATGGTACTAAAGTAGGCCTTGTTCCACTTTGTCTGCAGACTGAAGGAGGATGTGGTTGATTTTTCACACTGACAGTGAAAATGTTCACCTCCTTTATGACAGGCATCGGTGCCCAGCTCTTCAGCTCTACCACACCCACCACAGCCTCCTTGATGGCTGTATATTTGATGTAGGATGTATCAAAGCTGTAGACATTCTCCTATCTGTGGATCTTGTAGTCTTTACATAGCCAGTCAATAGTTGGCACATGCAAGTGACCAAGTGTGGGAAGATGAGGCCATCGGGCACCATTACTTGTGGGCATGCAGTGTTGGGTGTGGATTCATAGATGCAATAGTCCGTCCACTCACTGCTGATGCCCATCTTCTCCACTGGCAGCTCTCTCTCCTCCACCTTGTGTCGGATAATGGTCACCACATGGTCTAACTTGTTGGCTTTGACAATTTTCACCATGTAATCAGAGATAACCTGGGGGGGCCCCAGCCTCGGCAGAGGATTTCTGCACTCAAGCCCAGGTCCAATACCACCTTGTCCCTGTAGAGATGGAAGTTAGGAAACGTGGTATTGCTAAATGAGAAGGTGTACACCTCTTCCTTCTCATCTGCTTACAGATGCTGAAGTGAGCATAAGAGTCGAAGTGTGGTGGTCTCCGGATGTCACATTCTCCACATTGGGTTTCCCACTGCTGTGCATCTGGCCATAGGAAATCTCTGTGATACAGTTTCCAGCCTCAGCTGTCACCATGTTCCTTCAAGTCAATCCCTCCACTCGCTGTGACCCACACCTTTTTCCTTTCTAGTCTTTTTAATTTACTGTATCACTTCGATGCAAAGAGAGCCCCAGTTCCTGAAGAACTCAGATCAACTAGCGTCTGTGTGAAAATTTGGGAAGATAAATAGGTGCACCCCAGACTCATTGCATTCAGGCTGTGCATATGGAAGAGGCCTGCTGTCAGGGGCCCCATAAGCCCATCAGCAAGAAGGGCAGGAGGAGAGGCTTTCTCTGTTGGATCCCTAGCTGTAGGTGCTGGGCTCCTCTCCAGCTTCCTGGGTACCAAAAGGAGGCTGAGCACAAACGTGTTTCACCTGATTCTCCTAAGCCTCAGATGGCAGCTCTGGGTGTCTATTTCCTAGTTTGCTTCTTCAAAGAGTATGGAAACCATGGAAGGCTTGGCTAGCATGGGTCCTAGAGCACTGTCTAAACTCCTTGTGGTTCTGAGGCACCCTGGGGGATTCAGCCTAGAAATCACTTATCCTGTTCCTTCCAATTCTCTTAAAATTTCCCTTTTTCCCCCTCATACATAACCTAATACTTCTGGTTACCGCCTTCTGGGAATATGGAGACCATTCAACCCCTATGTGCCCAAGGAACAAAGGCATTTCTCACTGAATTGAAGCAGAACAATCGGCACAGAGAATTCAGCTTTGGAAACATTTTTCAATAATTTTATGGATACTTTCAGCTGTCTGGAGAGTGCAATAACAGTCTCAGTTTACTGTGGTGTGTCAGTTACTGCATTTTACTGTAGACTAGGGATTTTTTCCCCATTTCTAATTTTTTGCAGTATATAAAATGGCCTCCTTCTAACATTTTCATACATGTATGTCTTTGTACTTTCCTCATTCACCGTTTAATCTCTATCCCACTGGTCTCCTTCCCCCCCCCCAAATATCACCCTTGTGCATCATGTCACACACACACACACCACGGCATACACACACAGCATACACACACATATTTAAATCTAAATTCTGCATTATGAAAGAAAGCATGCAACACTTGTCTCCCTATTAACCTTTTAATCCCCACACCTAATATCTCTTCTCTTCATAATTTTTTTGGCTTTCTTTATATTATTTACATATAGTTTATATTTTAGTGTATAGTATACTTGTAAGTGTGTGCATGTGGAGGTCAGAGGTCAACATTTGGGTTGTCCCTCAATTGTTCTCCACTTTTTCCTTGTGAGACAGGATCTCTCACTGAACTCAAACCTCACTGATTTTAGGCTCGACTAACTGACCAATGAGCGTTAGTGCGGGGGTTACAATGTGCCATACCCAGCTTTTGTATAGGTTCTGTAGATCTGAACTCTGGTTCTCATGCTTGCACTGCAGACTGGCTGAGCTGTCTATGTATGCCTGTGTGTATGTGTCCTGCATATGAGAGAAAACTTGTTTTTCTGAGTCTAACTTATTTTAACACGAAGGTCTTCAGTTCTGTGCATTTTCCTGCAAATGATATACTTTCACTCTTTTCATAGATAAATAAAACCCCAAATGTATATATATAACATTGCTATTACCCATTTATTAGAAGATGGATTTTCTTTTGAAGATGGATTTTCTTTTAACTTCGGGATTGCTGAATACTCTGACCCCAAAATTGGGAAAAAAAAATAGGGCTGGAGCGGTGGCTCAGGGGTTAAGCCTCTGCCTTGCGGGCAGAAGGTCCTGAGTTCGGATCCTAGACCCCACATATAGACGCCAGGCGGAAGCGGGGGCGGCCTGCGCTTCTGGTCCTGGTAGGGCGGAGCCTGTGAATCCCGGGGCAGAAGGAGGTGGAGGTGTCCATGGTGGTTCCCGAATTCGTCCGTGGTTCTACACACATACACATACATACACACACATGCACACACACATATACGCACAATTGAATACATAATAAATTTTAAAAAATTGGGAAAAAATACTTGTGAGCATATTGCGACATGTGCTTTGTGTGCATGCATGTATTAGAGGGCACTGTACCTGTCTCTGAAGGTCCAAGAGTGACTTTGGAAATCATTCTGGATTGCTCTACCTCCTTTTTACTTTGCTCTCAGGTTTCCCAGACTCTACCTTCTAGAGCCAGAAGAGCAGACTGCCACCATTTCCACCTGGCACTTTTACATGAAATCTAGGATCCAAACTCAAGATCCTTCTGCTTGTGAGACAGTCTTAACCCCTGAGCCACTTTTCCAACTTCAATATGTGTTTTATGGCAGTTACTCTAGAGCTTTCTACTGATTCTCAAAGCAATCCGCTTGACTGTTATAAACTGGGATTCAAAGGTGCATTCAAAAGTTCAATTTCTATTTCAGAAGAGTTAATTCACTTATTGACTTTGAGACTTTGTGTTCTTAGCTGTAGACTCTGCATTGGAGACTTTGAGTCCACTTAGATAAACCAAGGCATGAACTTAAATTTAAGGGTAAGCTGCTCCATGTTATCATGCAAAATTGGCATTTGATACAGGATCAAGGGCTACTAGGATGACCAGTGTTTACCTGCAGCTTGGTAATAATTTCATTTTTGGTCACATTTACAAGGTTCGCATCTTCCACTGCAAAGGCTGGGAAAGAAATAACGGAAAGAAGCCCAGAATCGATTTCCTTAGATGTTGATGCTCTTGGCAACATGGAGAACAGAATTGACTGAATGAAAAAAGATCAAAAACAAAAATTAAAACCAAACAGGTGTTTTCATCTAAAGAAACATGAATAGTGAGATGCATTATATAGGGACCATTACTTAATCTGCATGGAAATTTTCAAATGTTTGCCAATTTGGTGAGTTTGCCTACCTAGCTGATGCTTCTTGTTTCCTGGGAGATCTTGGTAGGCTGGAGCCTGTGTTAAGCACTGCTCATCTCCCTTGCTACCGTGTCCTGACTTACAGGCTATCTATATCAACAGCCTAAGGAGTCCTGGCTACTTCAGATCAGAACACACAAGCAGGACCAGTACAGAGAAATGGCAAGTTGGTGGAATAGGGCCAATTAGAATGGGTAACTCGGAAATTGTTTACAAGTAATCAAGTTCAGAAAATGACATGGATTCTCAGGTGAAATGGTAACAGAATTAGTACCAGATTCTCTCCAGGATTATTAGAGGCACTACAATATACCCTCCTTAACTACAGGTGGTTGGATTGAGCAAGGTAAGCTTAGACTTAGTTGGACTAAGAAGAAAACATCTGGGAAAGAAAAGGAGCTAATGCTGAGATCTAACATATAGAGACACAGGGCTAAACTTTAGACAAACTCATTAAATCTTCCATATAAGAGAATTAAAATATGTCCAATTTATATACAAGAACTCTGGAGACTTTCAGATACAATATTCATTTCCAAGGACATGCTGTCAGCAAGCAACTGAGCAGGATTCTCACCCCACTCCCACTTTTCTACTAGTCTATGCATCTATTAAAACAATACAACATGACTATATTAAACTCTACCTCACGAAATAACCAAATTCCCAAGAAGGACTAGGCTTAATGAGCAGGAAAGGGAGGGTTAGGAGTGAATATGAGTTGAACTCTTCAGTTCCAGAATAATTTTATTTTCTATAACCAATGGACTGATCCATGGGCCTATTTCTTATAGTCACAAATCACTTTGCAGTGGGGATACATCCTAAGAATACTGGGTGATTGCATCTTTATGTAAACATCATAGAATGTACTTAGAAAAACCTAGATGGTATATTCCACCATAATGTGAATGCTATAGATATATTTTGGCATGTGTTATGATGGTATCAGAATTGACCAATGCACTACGAAGTTCATGGCTACAGTCACTCCTTCTCAGACATTTTTTCTGTCCAGAAATACAAACTCCCAAAGGAAAGCTCTCCTTACCAAATTTTATGCATCTGACTCATTTTAGCCCCAGCACATAGAGTGTCCCTACCAAGAGTTTAATTGGCTAGCAACTAAAGATTTTCTACTTAATGGAATCCCCTAACCTGTAGCAATCATTCCTTTCTGTGGTGGTGTTTCAGGGAGGTTGCATGAATCTGACATCTCTTTTATCTCTAGTACCCATTCTACCCATCAATTTCCCCAATCATCAAGTGACATAGGACTTGAATCGTTCCATTGGGAACATTAGGAAATGAACCTGGAAGAGGACAGTTTGCCTCTAGAAAAACAAGAACATCTTTATTATTGGATCCATACACAGGGCCTCACGTGTCTCAATATCTGCCTACTACTTTTATGTTGCAGAAGTATTTACTTTGAGCCTTACAACTACTCTGTGAGCCAGGAAGGGAAGTACCTGCTATGCCTACAGTCACAGTTGCTTTTCTTAGTATTTTATCACAGCAACAGGAAAAGTAACTTAAGGGAGAAAGGGTTTATTTTGGCTCACAGTTCGAGAGTTCAGTCCAACATGGTGGGGAAGTTTGAGACCGCTGCTCACATCCCATTTGGGAAGCAGAGTGCAGAATGCTGTCAGTGATCAGCTCACTTTCTTCATTTTCCGTAGTCCAGGTTCTCTGCCCAGGGTTATGATGGGTCTTTTCACATCAATTACCATGAGCAAGATAATCCCACATGGACAGTCTTCAAAGGCCACCCTAATGGAGGTAATTCCTCCCAGGTGTGCCTCCTAGATTCTAGATCCTGTCAAATTGACAACACTAACCATCACCCCCACTTTACAGTTGATGCTGAAGCTCAAAGAAGCCAAGTAACTGCAAGTTTGAGTGGGCAGCAGCCTAAGTCGGAGCCCAGGCCTCCCTCTGGGGCTCTCCTTCCCTACTTTCTGAAATTCTAGAGGACGGCCTGTTACCTGGCAGTGCTCCACCTCATCAGGCAGGACATGAATCACTGACTTGCGTCCTCCATGGGCTCCAAAAAGATCTAGTTCATCAATTGCCTCAAGCGCTGCCTACAGGCACAAACAAACACAAATTACTTTTCTAACAAACACTGCAACCTGGCATGCCTTTTTCATTAAGGAATCTAACATGTTTTCCCAAGGGCAATGAAGAACATCTTAAAAATCTGTACGGTCTTATCGCCATGTTCTCCATTTTCAGAGCCTTGGAGCATTCCTCTATGCCACTGTTTATTCCAGCAAGAAGAAAGAGAACCTAGGAAAACATTTCCTCAAACGAAAGCAGTATTCTACCAATAAATGAAACAGTAAAAGTCCATAGCATCCTGTGTGGGGACACTAAAGACATGATTGGCCTTTCTCTCATCTATTTTGGCAGTTAACCTACCATTAGCATAGTCGGCTCTTAAGACAGTTAAACTTTTGTTTTCTGTCACATTTATCGTTGTTTTGAAAATTCTGACTCTGGAGTCTTTAGTCCAAACAATTTGCTGTCTCGATGCGAAAGGAAGGATGCATACAAAATGTCCATGGCCAGAGATGCGAAACATGCACTACTCTGTCAGTGCTGTTTGGCTTCAAGTATGCTTTTCTTCCCCTTTCTTCTCTTCATTCTTCTTCTCTTCCCCCTCTCTTCTTAGACCCTTTCCTGCCATCTCCCCTTCTTCTCCCTTTTTTTCCTTTTTCAGGACAGGGTCTCACTGTTCTACCCAGATTGGAGCCCAAACACCTGGGCTCAAGTCATCTTTCTGCCTTAGTCTCCTAAGGAACTACGACGAGAGGCACACACCACAGTCCCAGTTTAAAGACCATTCTCTGAATGACTCTGAGCTGAAATCCTTCAGAGAAAGTTCCCAGTGTCTCCAATATCTTACCTCTTGCCCCGATAGGTTTCTATCTGGTTATTATTACTTGTCTTGATTTTACAGACCTGAACATGTGAGTGTGACCTATAAAGTGCACATGTTCAGTGACCCAGAAAGAAAGACAGGCCATCACACATACAGCATAACAGCCAGATCCTGGGCCTGTGTGTGACCATGATGGACAATGGACAGAACATACTTCCTGCCACATGCAGATCTCAGCGTAGGAAACCTACTTTCTAGACCTCTAATTTCACCTGGCTGGGGAACATGTGCCCCTTTCATTTCAGATACTTAATACTGGTTTCTGCAAAATGTGCTAATCAGATGAAAGCCTAACTCCTAATCGAAAATCCAAGCAAGCAGTAAAAACACACAGAGAAGGGAGAAAAAACAGGACTGTCACCTTGGCCATCCCCACAGAGCTTGCATTCAGTTCTGGAATGCCCTGGTTAGTCTTATCTCCACGCTCCCACATTCCATAATCCTGGGGGAAGAAAAAAGTAGCTATGAGGGAGGAGAAATAGGTACATGAAAAGTGCTATGGGAAAATAATTCCCCTGTTACCATGGGCATAGTGAAACATGAGTGTGGTTTTCTAAAAGACTTCATGCTCGCATATACTGGCGTTTTCGTCTTGCTCAATTTCAGCTTAGTGACCTCTGTACAGAACTTTAGAAGAAAATACTCAACGTAGAACAAGATGCATGCAAAGCCCTCTCAGACTTATTTCAAAAAGGTTTTAACTTGTAAGAAACTCAATTTGTAGCACAAGTAGTTTACTTATCTTGAAATCAAAGTGCTGCCTCTATGGATAATGCCTTTGAACTTAATTTGAAATTTATTTTTAGCATCACCTCTGATGGATTAAAATGCTCAGCAAGTAACTAGAGCCAAAATCAAGTGAGGCATTGACCATGCATGGCATTTAAAATTCCATTAATGTGAAATGGCTCAGAACATTCTTCATATAGAGAGCTTGGCACATGTGTACCTTGGAGACTCGTATTTCATTAAAAATTCCATGTACTCTATGCTGTTTTGAAATGCTACAAAAATTTTTTTGAAGATGACAACGTATCAAGAACAAGATCAATGACAAAATGTCATCTTTATTTTCAACATCCACATAGGAACATGTGGTTTCTACTGTGTGGGGTCACGAAAACAGAAAATGACAAACAATGAATTTGGGGTAGGAGGGTATAGTGGTAGAGTGCTTTGCCTAGCATGCATAAAACTTGGGGTTCAATCCATAATCACTTTGAAAATTCCAAATATAACTAGACATGGTGCTCACACCTATAATCCCAACCCTTGGGAGGTTGAGGCAGGAGGATCACCCTGAATTCAAAGTTACCTTGTCTTAATACAACCGAAGAATAGTTGCAAAATGTGAACACTGAAAGCTAGGTACATTAGACTCACTTCAGACACCACCCTGCAACACATGTTGGTGAACCCTCATGTCTCTGCTTTCCTCTCTGAATAATGTGTACTGTAACTCCAACAACTGTGCAACACATCCTCAAAGGCTGTGTTCATCCCTTACTTCAGTTTGTTAAATTGACCAACAGTTTCTTCTTCTGTGGATCATACCCACATCATCAGCATGGCCACGTTCTGTGATCTGGCCTCCATCTTTAGTATGACAGCAAGCTGAATGTACTTGCTGGTGCCAACTTTCACTTGAGGTCTGCACCTTTACTCTGTACTCTCCAAATGCCCTCCCTCAAGTGCCCCTTCCACCAGAGCCTGTTTCTGTGACGGCTCACACTATTCCTGTACCCAAATGCTCTTCCCTCCCTTCTGTTTATACAAACTCTTCTCCCAAGGTCCAACTGAAGGCAATCTTTTTTTTTTAAATACATTTTTTATTATTATTTCAGCTCATACAAACTTACTAGGTACACCAGTTCCCTCCCTCCCTCCTCCTCCCCCCGAACCCCCTGTTCCCCCTCCCCTCACCCCTACCTCCCCATCCCCCAGTGCCTCCCGCCCCAATTCCCAGAGAGTCCTTTCTTGTGCATGCCTGACTCTCCTCTGGGCCCTCCTCTCCGATGACGTACAAGGACCCAGTGGCATTTCCCTGAACCCTTTCCCGTGTTCCCCTTAGGTATAGGAACACTGCTGTGGCTGCCAATCCCTTGCCTCCAAGGATCTTGGTGCCTTTAGCCGATGCTAGACTTTGTGAGGTCAATAGTGTGTTGGACAATGCGCAGGGCATGCAAAGTCCAATTATGATTGCTTCGGCCCTAACTTGTGTGGAGTATCTTGCAAATCATTGCTCCTCCCATCCTTTTGCTCTTACACTCTTACCGCCCCCTCTTCTGCAAATGTCCCTGAGCTTCAGGATGGGGAGAGATTAGTCTGGCCTAGTTCTAGGTGGTTGATATAGAATCTCTGAAGTTCAGGATTGTGGTTTGTTGATTTTATTTTGCAGTTTTGCTGCTCCTGCAATGCCCTTCACTCCATCCTGCTGGGCACTGTATGTCACCCCTTGCAGTCCTTGATGGAGGCCTATTTTCTCTACTGTAACATGGTCACTTCTCTCCTTGTTTCTGGTGTGGCCCTCCAACCCCATCCCTCCTGTTCATAATCCTTGCAATTACTGTAGGTAATACACAGATTTACCTATGAGTGTCTCAAGGTGGGCTGGGTGGGTTTGGTACTAGGAGCCACCTATTAGGGAGTACATACGGCGCTTAATTTTCTGGGTTTGGGATACTTCACTTAATATAATTGTTTCTAATGACATCCATTTCCCGGCAAATTGCAGTAATTCATCCTTTTTGATAGTTGAGTAGTACTCCATTGTATAGATGTACCACAGTTTCCTTATCCACTCGTCAACTGTTGGACATTTGGGTTGATTCCATGACTTTGCTATTGTAAACACTGCTGCTATGAAAATGGTCATGCTTGTGCTATCGAGGTGAACCTCTGCTGTATGGGGGGTTATACCCAAAAGTGGAATAGCAGGGTCATATGGCATTTCCATCTTCAATCAACTGAAGGCAACCTTTATCTTTAGATTGGGATCTGCCAATTTTTGCACTATGGCTATTTCGAGACAGAGAAATCAATGCATGGAGGTTGGGTGGCTGTCCTGTGCATGACAGGTAGTTCCTGGCCTCAGTTTATTAGAGGGCCAAAATGTCTCCACACACTGCCAAATGGCCCCTGTGAGGGAATGATTGCTTCTTGACATGAATAATTGCTTTAGACCTGGCAACCTATGGCCCTTGAAGCAAATTTTGCTGCTTATTTTTGTACTCTCTACTTAGGACACAGTCACTCATTTGTGAACTTGCTATCTATATAATTTCCTGCAAAGGCCAAGTAAGGTAGCTGGAACAGAGGCCACAAGGCCTGCAAAGCAGAAGATTGTTACTCCTGGTCCTTTGCACAAAAAGTCGCTGACCTTTATTCAGTTCACACAGCGTCCCCACCTCCAACAAACCTTTGCTTTCTTTGCTGCCCTCATAGTCAGCCTTGCAGGTAGTTGTCCAGAGATACGTCAGGTTTCGCCTTCTAAGCCAGTGAGAAATGAGCCTTGCCCATCCTTATGCCCATATCACTGGCCCCTCTGCCTTTGGACCACTAGTGTGGTTCTATAGTGCCCCAGCTCCTACCAGGGCACCAATACTACCCCCCTATTCAGTCCAAACATATCCCATGTTATTATTTATAGGAATGATGGATTCAGACAGCGCATGTGGGACATTCCAAAAACAAAGCACTATATCACAAGACAAAAATGTGCACTTTGCATGCAGAACTGACAAAAATCTTGCTCATCTCTGGTTAGCCCTAAATAGCCTGCTTTCACAGACCACAATTTTAATTATTGACAACTGGAATATCTGAAAAAGGCTACCAGCATGGTTACTCACAGCAACTTTATATGCGGCTTCTATGTAAAAGACAAGATTCTGTATGAAGGCCACTTCATCGAGAGTGAAGATAATACGCAGGCCTAGTAAGGAAAAGCAATGAAGTTATAAAATGACATTGTAAAGACAGCTGCCAGTTACAAATTACACTAGCAAATGAGTCCTTCAATCCACACTTTCAGTTTTCTTACTAAGTCTGAAGTTTAGAAAAAGAGAAGTTCAAGGATAGGAGGGAAGAAGACTAGGCTTTCTGTTACAGGTTGGATTTGTGCAGAGAAGGTTCCAACCAAGGAGAGATTTCAGCCCAGAAGAACCCGTGACACTGTCCCTAGCAATTGGTGAGCTAAAGGGAAGGTCAGGTGGTACTTCCTGCACATGAACAAACAAGATGCTGACTTCTCTCTGCAGGTAGAGCAAGGGATGCAAGCACCCAGTCTATTACAGACACGAATGCACTCAGCATCATTGAAGACATGCGTTCCCCCGCATAACCTACTAATTCTAAATCAATACTAAAAAGTGTCAATGACGGTTTTGAATGCATCCCTCAAATTCAGTATTGCTCATGTAACAGTATTAAGAGGTGGGGCCTATGTTTTGGCCATGAGGATCCTCCCTCATGGATAGACTAGGACCCTTATGAAAGAGACTGAATACAGTGTATAGTTTATCTGCCAAGAAGGACATAGTTTCCATGTATTCAGAAGAAGAGGCAGCCAACACCAGACAACTGGACCTTGTCAGTACCTTAATCTTGGACCTCAGACTCTAGAATTGTGAGAAAAAGAACTTCTACCCTATAAATTGTTCAGTCTGAGATATTCTGCTTCAGAAGCACAAATGGATGTTGTCCCCATTCCATTTCTGAATCTCATTCCCTGTACGATAGCTCAAACACCCTGACTTACCGGAGGCAGTCATCTGAGCCAAAAACAGGAGGAAGAGGGAGGTGGCATCCACCTGGAGATGGCCCCACTGGTCGTCGCCTACTACGGTGCTGCAGGTGGCAGTGTTGTACTTGGCGTGCAGACTGTCCCTGGTACTCTGTGTGTGTTTAAACCTCTCCACTTTGTCCACCTGAAGGAGGAGGCAAGCTGGCAGGGATCACATCCAAGGCCAATCACTGAGTTCCCACACCTCTCCTACCTCTGGAAGCCAGGGACAAAGGCAGCTGCACTGCAGCCTGGGGCCATACTGGGGATTCTTCCCTTCCATTCACTAGAAATGTCCCAGTTCACAGGTTTGAGCTAGGTGAGGGCTAGGTCAAAAAGGGACTTGTCTTACCAATCCCCAGCTGGGGCCTGTGGTAGATAGTCAAAGTGGAGGGAGAGAAAAGAATCTGAAGAAGCTACAGCTTCTTGTTTCTTAATATTGCAAGGAAGAAAACATGTCTTTGGATGTTCTGAGGGTGGGGAGGGTTCACTTCCATCCTCTAATCTATGCAGCTTCTAGTACAAAGTTTTGTATACAGTATGTGCTCAATGACCTGCTTTATTTACCCCTCACTAATAAATATCATCAGTACAACGCTAACAACAAGTTTGTAAAACTCAAGCACTTGATTTCAGATAGAAAATATATAGTTTCATAAACTTGACAGAATAAACAATAGTACATGGCTTTCTGGGAATGACTTTAAAATAATTTTAAAAATGTCCTCCTTTTGCACATGTAACTCTGAAACAGAGTGTGAATCCATAGTAAAATAAGAATGAGGATAGTTTTGAGAAAACAAAATCAATAATATTTTTCATTTTTCTTCCTGAGAAAAGGTTCATAATGTGCTAAGCATATTAAGTCTTACGGTCAAGATGACCTAAAATACACACTGTGATGCTCTGCTGGGCATATCTGTTCCACTCTACCTACCTGTCTCATCATGCACTGAAGAAGACCTCGCATTAGCTTCACCACATTCTGTAGAAATAAGTGGCATTATTAACAAGACCCAGATTCCTTGTTCCAAGCAAATCATCTGCTTCCATCTGCTTACCCTCATGTGGCCACTAAGTCATTGTTATTTGGAAACTTTCCAGAAAAGGCAAACCCCAACCATGTAGTATTCTGATTGCTCATATCTCTGACACTTTTCCACCTCACGACAAAGAGAGAAATCTTGACAAAGTGATTTGCCACAAATAAAAGGGTTGGATCGGATGGCATCTTCTGGCTCTGAAATTCAATGGCTCCCCACTGCCATTTTTGCAACTAAATTTTTATAAGCTTAGTACTCTGGAACTTGATGTTACATTTCTTAGCAATTTATTTTTGTTATGCTAAGGATGAATTAAGTCTACCATGCCTGTCCAAAAGTAATGTTTTGCCAAAAGAGCCATTTGTGACACCATTCCTGGTATTGAGCAAAACTCTTACAAAATGCAAGTGGCAGCCAAGGTTTCTTTAATAATATGATGCAGTGCAACCAGATACTATTAGTATGTTATAAATCTGTTAATAATTAGACACATCTAGACATATATGTAAAACCCTTGAATTACTGTGCCAACCTCATGAGCTAGGGAGGTAGTTTTACTCTACCTTAGAGATGAAGAACCTGAGCCTGGGGGAGGTGAATAGCATTGCTCAATTCTCCCAGTTGGCAAGAGGGTGGAGAAAGCCAACCCAGATAATCAGACACTATGGACTGAAGTTTCTGCCCCAGGCATGAGCATACCCTCTCTCAAAATGCATCATAGTTCACAGGGATGGCATGGTCTGGGAGTCAGATCTCTCCACTTCTAAAGTCCTAGGAGTCTGGGATATCATACCCCTTCACATCACAAGCTTTGCTGGAACAGAACGTTTCCTCAATTACAAGGTAACATTAGCATTGTTGCAACTGACACTTCCTACAGTGTGTACAGCATGAACATTTGTCAACTGACCTTACCTCAAATTAAGGAATGTTATTTTTCATTCAAAAGAAATAATAGTGGTTCCCAACTGGGGGTGACATTGACATCCCCCAGTAATGGGGAAACATCCAGAATTGTGGCATTTTAATTATCATGATTATGTAAGTCGGGAGGCTGGTATTTAATGAGTAGGGAATAGAAGCCTTAAATGTCCCATGGTGCACGGGGCCACCTGAGCCCCAAATGCAACAGTCTCCCTGTTGAGGATCAATGGAAGATCCCCAGTGAAAATTCTGTAATTGAGGGAGATGTCTTTTTTAGTTTATTAACCAGACTCATCAAAGAGTAAAAAGAATGAAATAGGAAGCATTGTGGTTACTTAGGTTTCATTATTTTCAGCAAAGAAGCAGTAAACCTAGTCATCCTTAGTCCATCCCTGGTAGTGTGTGTGTGTGTAGATGAACCTTGCTTTACTTTGATTTTGCCTCAGAGGGTGATGGGAGCTTTGTAAGATATTTGGTATCAAACTATTATATCAGCAAACAAATGACTCACTTGTGTAAGACTCATCCATCTTGAAGGAGCAGTCAATGCTTTAACTTTTAAAACTTGCTTTACATGAAAAGTGATTTCATCACTGTTACAGTTACAGGTGTCAACTTGACAGTTGAGGATTTGAGCTCTGGGCACATTTGTAGAGAATTAGTAGTTGAGTTGAGCCCAAGCAAACCTGCAGGAGATTGTCTAGCTGATGGGGAGGGCCCAGCCATGGTGGGTAGGACTAGGCCCTGAGCAGATGAATAGAATGAAGGAAACTACATGAGAAAGTTGGCATTCTCCTGTATACTCGGCCAAGATATACTGGTCTGGAAAGTGAGAATTGTCCCTCTCTCAGCTGTTAATGTGGATATCATGTGGCCAGTCCCCTTGGCTCCTGGTGTTGATGTGAGCTCTCCTACTAAGCTGGAAAAGGAATTGCAACCATACTATCGTAAGAGAAAATAAACCCCCTTGTTCCCTTAAGCTGTTTTACCATGATTTTATCAGCAGCAATGCAGAGCAACTGCTACCATGCACCGAGAATGCCCAGTCCAATCCAAACTTTCTTCGCAGATATAGTTCTGTTCTTACCTTCATGCTGTCTGTCACTCATGCCCTTTTTGGCTTACTATAAATTGGACCTGAAGAACTTTCAGGACCTGATGATCTCCTGGCTATGAAGGCTATGAAGGAATATATGGATTAACGATAAACCCTAAGACTGGGGAGCCATGGAGTGCAGTGTGTACCTTGCTGTACTTTGCATAAGGCCCAAAGTTTAATCCCCATCTTATAAATTCTCTTTATGAACATAAATCTTAAAGCCACTCATGCCAACAAGATTGCATTTTTATATCTCAGTCCTCCTCATCTGTAAACTGCCATCCAAATTAGAAAAATACCACCTATGCTCAAGGGCAGAGTATTTTCTTTTTTTTTTTTTATTTTCACTCATACAAACTTAACAGGTACACCAGTCCCCTCCCTCCCTCCAACCTCCCACCGCCCTGTACCCTCTCCCCTCCCCTCCCCCCTTCCTCCCTGTCCCCCAGTGCCTCCCCCTCCCATCATCGGAGCATCCTTTAATGTGCATGCCAAACTCTCCTCTGGGCCCTCCTCTCCAATGAGGTGCAAGGACCCAGTGGCATTTCCCAGAACCCTTTCCTGTGTTCCCCTTAAGCATAGGAACACTACTGTGGCTGTCAAGGGCAGAGTATTTTCTTCTGAACTCAACAATGGCAAATCTTTGTCTTAAGGGTATCTTGATTTCTCCTTTTGGCAAACTTTTCGTCTCCAGTACTGAGGTTTGAATCTAGCTAGGACCTCTAGCATCTAGGTAACCGCTCTACCAATGAGATATACCCATCCCCTCATTTTAGAAAATGTAATAAAAGAACTGCATTGTGCTGCATGGCAAGTGACATAGGCACAAAAATTGAGTAACACCAATTTGGTTCAAACTAAAGAGTGATTATGGACTAGTAAGACCAATTTTCTGGAATGGTTCAAACTAGAAAGGTATTTCTTAGTGGAAACGAAATGTTTTAAGCAGTGGCAACAGTGCTTGGATAAATATTCTTGGAATATGACTACTTTGTCATTGGAATGTCTGTCTCTGATGTACCAACTTATTTTTGTTTGCAGTGCTGGAGGGGAAGGGACTGGTATGTGAGGTAGATGGTGACGGACTGACTTCTCAAACTATCTTATTATTGTATAATGTGTTGTATAAATGCATGTAAATGGTAGGACAGCGATGAGAGAAATGTAGCCAGTTAATCAAATCAACACATTGGAACTGAAGTTCAGCTGCTTTTACTTCTCATTTGGCATGATTGTTGATGCTCTTTGCCATTTTGCCTTGCCAGGCTTTTTTATAGCAGAAATGGAGGTCAGGCCTGCACTTTAACTGTTCTACATATGACAGCTACTTTCTCACAAATTTTCCAGTTCAAGAAAAGGGCACTAAGTAGTCAAAACACAGCTGTCAATCACCATTACCTGTTCCAGCTCGTAAGCTTTGGCCTTGTCCTCATCACGGTCGGCGTTCTTGCGGTAGGCCATGCCCAGGCCCCATACAGCCAGGATGCTGTAGATGTTGTCCCGTACCCAGGCGTCCTTCTGATCATGACTTGCTGACAATAGTCCTGTGACAGGGTTCTAGAAAAAAAGGCACAGAAACTTGGAACTGCCTTTCCCATTGCTCCTGGCACTGAATGCTCTCCCAAGGAAGTAGATGAGGCTCTGGGATGAGAAGCAGAGAACAGAGTTCAGTTATTTTAAATCTTTTATTGCTGGTGTGTGTGCAAGTGTGTGCACGCATGCCATGGCATGCAGGTGGAGGTCAGAGGACAACTTTGAAAAGCTGATTCTTCCTACCTTTATGTGGGTTCCGGGGATTGAAGTCAGGTTGTCAGGTTTATACTGCAAGCACCTTACCTACTGATTCATTTCACTGGCCCCAGAGTTCACGTTTCTACATCTCAGTTGCCTCGCTTGTATAACTAGCAAATGAGGCCAGAACATCTCTAAGGAACATTCTCTTTGAAAAAAGATTCTTAAAATTTGTGTTCGCATGTGTGTAGGCACATGTGGGTGCATATACGTGAATGCATTTGAGTATGCATGCTTTGTGGATGCCTAAGGATGGTATGGAGAATCATCTTCAATTGTTCTTGCCCCTCATTGTGAGGCTGGGTCTCTGATCAAATCCAAAGCACACCATAAGGTCTAGTCTGGCTAGGGACCTGGCTCTGGGGATTACAGGTGGGTGTCAGATTTGCCCAGCATTTTTACTTGGGATCTAGGGATTCAAACTTAGGTCCTTTTGCTTACAAGACGAAGTTTTTAACCACTGAGACAACTACCCAGCCCATGAATCTTCTATCTCTTAGATTCTTCTGTCACCTTCAGACCAGAGCACATTTCTTTTTTGAAAAAAAAAAAATTCTAGGTTCTTTTTTTTTTTTTTCATGATGATTGAATGAGAAAGAAAGAAGTCAAGTAATCACTTGGGGGTGGCTATTGGTAATTCTTTCTGAACATGTACATTTTTCAAAAAACTAGCATTCCTTGAAACTTCATATACATAGAATGAATCTGTGGCTCCCCACCACCACCTTCCACCACCCATCCTCTTCCACTCTCCATCCTCGCCCACCCTCTTACTTGGTCTCCATGCCAGTTGCTGTCACTCTCCCACTCTGGCATGTGTGGTCCATTAGGCCTGGGATACTTCACTGGCAAGTGCCAAGGCACTCGCTGCAGATCACACTTTTTTAGGGGATAAAACAAACACCACACAGAAAAAGACCCACAAGATGTACAAATCTGAGTGTTACAGGCTTCAGGGGTTTTTTGGGCTCTCATGTTTCCCTGTTATTTAATAAAGCAGTGAACCTGGTAGCAAGAGACCTGATACAGGGCCTTGCTTCACCTCTTAGCTCTAGGAACCTAAAGAAACCATCTGCCATGTCTGGATTTCAGTTCCCTTGTCTGGAACCCAGATACTTCATGCATCTGAACAGAAGATATCGTGCAGGAGGACATGCGATTCCTCTTTAGCTGTGATGTCACTGGTATCACATAGCAATGGAATCAATAGAAAGACCTTCACATAAAAAGCTGTATATAAATGCACGCCGGGCGGAAGCGGAAGCGGCCCTGCGTTTCCGGTCCTGGTAGGGCGGAGCCTGTGAATCCCTGGGCAGAGTAAACAAGGAGGAGGTGGAGGTCCATGGTGGTTCCAGAATTCATCCGTGGTTCTACACACACATGCATACATACCCACACATACATACGCACACACATGCATACACACACAATTGAATAAATAATAAATTAAAAAAATTATGTAGGAGGTGTGCAAACACTACGGAAAAAAAAAGCTGTATATAAATGTTCATAGCAACATTCATAAATGCAGAAAAATAGAAACATAGAAAATACCCAACAACTGATGAATAGATGAAACAGAATGTTTTTACAGTGAAGTGCTGTCAGCAGAAAGGAAGTACTAATATATACGAAACCCAGACAGGCTCTGAAGACATGCTAAGTGAATGAGCCATGTTACATGGGTGCAGAAGTGAATGGTACTCATGGATGTTTCTTCTTTTCAAAGGGGATGAAAGAGCACTCTAAGACTGATTGTGGTGATGAATAATTGAATATACTAAAAACAAGCTGTATGTATGTTTTAAGTAAGTGAATTCTGCGATAAGTAGGACACCAGTTTGAACCTAGAGCATTTTCCAAGTGTTCTACCACTGAATTACATTCCTAGCCCAATGTTTTTAAAGGTAGCCCTAAAACCTCTTGACTATAAACAGAATGGTTGTGATAGGAGACAAGTCACATAAAGGTAAAGCTTGGTTGACTTTTCCTGAAAATACATAAAGAAATAATGCAAATAAATCATACCAGAACAATCAGAACCTTGCCAGCCTAAAACATGTATTACTTGCCAGATTAAAAATATATCACCTAACTAAAAGAAAAGGCAAAAATATATCGCCTGTATTCCCATCCACTGATTCTTGTGAGCCACCCATATGGGTGCATGTGGGGTCTTTGGTTGACATAGGTATGCAAATGAAGTGGGTACTGATGCCACTCTGCAAGCTAAACAACATAAACATAGCTCAGTGGCCCAGCTTTGACATGCATAACGAACAAAAGAATCAACAAAAATGAGAACCACTCAGAAAGGCACTGTTATTATTTACAAGAGGGTTCATGAAAAATTCCACTGGTTATTTTCAAAGTGATACTGCCAAAGTTATTAAGTAAAAAAAAAAAATTGGCAGCATTTCACATGGTTCCACCCAAGGAATTAAATACTTTGCTTATTCTCTTTTAACTAATCTATATTCTCTACAAAAATATCTAAAACTTAACTGATATTACCCATAGAAGTGACAGCATTCAACCTAGTTTTCTAGCCAACAACTACAGAGCAATGACTTTAAAAATCAACTACAGTTGATGTTCATGGAATGGCTAAAAGTGTAAGTCATAGTCCAATAATGGACAACTGAGGGTTTTTTTTTTTTTTTAAAGAAAATCACTATCCTCAACAGACAGTATAGGCAACATTAACTGTTCTGAGGCCTGTGGGGTAAGCTTGGGGTTAGCTTGGGACAGAAGATCAGGGTAAGAACTCAACTCCTTCTTGGCATTCCTCTCTCACCCTGGGTTTATTGAGACTATTAAAGAGCCATAGTGCCAAGCGTGGTTTGGCTTATGAAATGACACTACTGTGTTAACTGAAAGTCATCTTTCATTTGTTTTCTCTGACTTAACTGCTGAAGTACATTAGTTCCTCTTCCTAAGACTAGATTAACCATGACTCTTCCTCAATTATAGAGAAGCAGGATAGGATGGCTGTTTCAGAGGAATCCCCAATTCAAAACTAGGCATGGACAATCCATGGAACATTGGGATTTTATTGCATTCAACAAAAAATACTTTATGATCTGTTTCTTTTTTTAAATCTATGAAATACGAAGTATGTTGTAGGAAGATGTGGGCAGTTTCATTGGCTGGGATTCATAAAAACTGCTGTTTACTGACTGGATATGGTTGCCCTAGATTTTGCTGCTCCTTCTAATAAAGATGACCTGACAGTTATGTCTTTTGAGTTTTATTTGAGGATGGTCTATGTGGTACTAACTGCATTCCTACCACTGAGTCTTGCGAATTCCCCAAACAGGTCCTATCTCTTTTAGAAATCTGAAGTAGGTCTTCATTTGCATACCAATCTTCAAGCTAAACAGAACGCAGGCAAAGGTACACCACAGGAAAGGGTTCATTCAGGCTAAGTCTGTGGTTTCTGATAGCGTTTTAATCATGTGCTGTTCTTCAATTTAAAAAAAAAAGCGTTGTTATCAGTAATTCATGTAAGAATATAAACATGAAGCTATAATCATATAGACAAATTGCTTTCAACTTTTCCCCCTTTTTGTTTGCTCCTTCCTCCCATCATACCAGCAATCCCATAAACAAAGTCCCTGAAACAAGCTTGTATGTATTTTCCTTTTCTCCTCTCTGCTAGAATATGAAAACATATCACAATAAGACGACATATACACATATGTATCAACTCTTGTTTACACACCAACTTTGTGGAGGGGTGTCAGTTTTTAATGATTGTAGATCACAGTTCATCTGGCATCTCTCATTCAACAGAATTGTATGAGACCCCCTAAGCCAACTGGTATAATACAAACTCAACTTGAAGGCTGTATAATATTCCATATGGATATGCATGATAATGCATCCAGTCCTTCACCCTTATGGTAACTATCTATTTTCCAGGGTTTTTATTGCACTACAAAAACATAACAGTAAATATCCTAATTTATTAAGATCATAAGTTCTTTCAACAGTGCTCTTGTTTGCACAGAACAAAATCTTCAAAGTGGAACTGCTAGGCTAACAAGTTCTATGTACATGTACTTTTACTATCTCCTTTCCCCAATCAGTAAGTTTTCAATGTTTTAAACTTTTCATAAGTCTAATGATAAAATTTCCATTTTTAAATTAATTTAGTTTTCTAACTTTCAATGAATTTAAGTATCTTTTTTTGGGGGGGAAGGGCCACTGAATTTGCTGTCATGAGCTAAGTTTTAGTGTCTTTATAATTAGGTAGTATAAAGATAACCTTCAAGGCATCACCCTTTAAGAGCACCGGTATGGAATCAGTCTGTGCCAAACTCTACCATAATCCAGCTGTGACCTTGAACGCAAGACTTCAGCATCTTCTGTAAGATGGGAATTATGTCAATGCCTCTACTCATGGATTTGGTTATTTGGACTGTGTCTGACACAGCCAGTAACTGTGAACTACACTTAATATACCTGACCTAAATGGCCTTCATTCACATTACTTTTTTCATGTACTTATAAGGATTTCAGGAACAAGATGAAGATACATGGTGAGGAGAGAAAACTACAGTAAGTACCATTTTACAAATATGAGAGGAGAGAAGGTAAGGAGCATGCACAGACTTAAATGTGTCATGGCATATGTGGAAGGTCAGAGGACAACTTGGGGAAGTCAGTTCTCTCCTTCCATCATAAGGGCTCCAGGGATTAAACTCAGGCCTGTGCCTTTACTCACTGAACCATCTTGCTGACCCATAAGTATGATTTTTATTAGGAAAAAAAATAGGGTATGCTTTTGTCTTTACTGAAAATATTGGTAGTGGCGATTGTTTACATTTTTTGAGACATAGTCCCACTTCGTAGATCAGATTGGCTTGGAACTCGGGACCCTCCTGCCTCAGCCGTCCGAGTGCTGGGTTTACAGGCAATTGTCCCCCTCCATATAAACCTTGTCTTGGTTTTACATGACTAATGGCTAAACATGAGTGGAAAGTTCTGTAGTAACATCTACACTACTCAACAGTGTCTTCTGAGGTCATCATTCAGGTGATCAAAGAGGAGGCGAATCAGGAAGATTCCAAGGAATAGTGACTATGACACATAAGAAAAATGAAGTGTTGTATTACAATACAGTGCTACTGGACATTATTCAGCCTTGAGTTGAGTCATTGCTTCTTTATCTTTTTCCACTTCTTTTTAGTAACAATACTAGATATGTATGACTCTCAACAAGTGGCAAAGGAAAAGATTAATTATGATGGATGGTGGGGCTGGAGAGATGGCTTAGGGGTAACTCTGTCTTGCAAGCAGAAGGTCCTGAGTTTATGTCCCAGGTCCTACATAAAAACGCCAGGCGGAAATGGTGGCAGCCGGCATTTCAGGTCCTGGTGGGAGGAGCCTGGGAAATCGCAGAGCGAAGCAAGAAAGAGGTAGAAGCAATCCAGGATGATTCCCAAAGTCACCCTTGGTCCTCCACAGGGACACACAGTGCCCTCTCACACACACACACACACACACACACACACACACACACACACACACAAATTAAATTAAAAATTAAAAAATAATGATAGATGGAACAGAATGAACTCTAGAAAAATCCACAAGATCATTGCAAACTGAGTCTTGACAAAAGATTAATTCAGGTCATGGAAGGAAAAGAAAAGCCTTTAATGTTGTTGGGACAACTGTATGTGTGTATAGAAAAAAGCCCTAATCTAAAGTTCATACCTGAAGGCCAGTTTGGGGAGTATTGCCTTCTCAGCCGTGAATATTCCCATCTCTGAGCACCGAGTATCTTTCTGGTACAAGCCTAAGCAATATTCATGGGCTTCCTAAAAGACCAAGTGTACCTTTTTAATTGACCACTTTTACCTAAGTTCCTTCCTAACTAGGAATCGAATCAAATAAACAAATGTATAATGGAGGCTATGATTTTACTAATTTGTATCACGAATTTTTTTTCAAATGTACTGAAGCACAGACAGACATTAGAGATCTTTATACATACCTGAACTACACATGCTAATTACGAGTACTTCAGCATTTAATAGAACTTGTTTTATTATATGCACCTTCTTCTGTTGATTCTTTTCTCTAGGAAATGCTGAAGAATGTAAATCAGATATGCACAGCATGGATTTTGGGAATGATTCAAGCAGGAAGTAAAGACTAGTTTTTGCTTTAAAAGGGGGAACTGGGTAAAAGAAGAACTGCTTTGATGGTAAGAAATCGTTCATTGCTCAACCCAGGGCCAGGGGTAAAAGAATGCCATAATCTCACAGGTCAGAGGTGGAGTTAGGCAGGCAGAAGCTAGGGCAGTCAATTTCGGCGAGAGACGGGCTTCAGTGGTGGAAGTTGGAAGCTTACTAGAGAAGATGCAGAACACAGCTATGTAGAGTGATGTACGTGCAAAGCACATTCAATCCTACAATTTTGTACTGGTAAAATAGAAACAAAGGGCTGAAGTCTTCGTTCAAGTTCAAGCAACTCTGTTTACACAATCCTGACTACTGGCAAAACAAGCAAGCAGGGGCTGGGGCAGAGTTCAGCAACACAAGAGAGAGGGATGCTGCCATGGATGACCACACACTCTGCTCCTTAAGAGGGGGTGTGAAAGTGCGGGGCGGGTTGGGTAAGGCCTGCTTTGTGGATGGTGAGCCAACACTGGAACTCTGGAATGCTTCTGGACTTAGCCCACAGACCAAAGCAAACCAGATAGAAATCTGACAAGGACTTATTGATTGGGCTTGTGTTTTTAATAAACATTGGCTAAACTCATTTTGCCAGCCAGTGCTTCCACATTTGAAGTGACTCAGGCCCTTTGACACACATAACCTTATGTCCGCATAGGCTGGGTCTCTGTCTTGGCACTACTGGGAGGTGGCAGAGCTTTTGGGAGGTGGGGCCTAACAGAAGGTCACTAGGGCATATCCTTGAAGGATGTGGTAGGATCCTGGAACGCATTCTTTTTTCTTGCTTCCTAGCTGCTTTGAGGCGAGAAGCTCAACTTTTATGTGCCCCTACCACAGTGTCCCAGTGTTGTCATAGACACACCACAACAGTTGCTGTTACTGTGCACTTGAAACCTCTGAAACCCAGCCAATAATTCTTTCTTCTTTTTAATTGCTTTCTCTCAGGTGTGTTGTCACACTGACAAAAAGCTAGCTAATATAAGCCCCTGTATGCCCGCCCTTTTACGGGAAGAAAGCTTACTCAAAGTAACCAAGCCAATCAATGTACAGAGACATATTTTATCACTTGAACTCCTGAATCTAAAATAAACATCTGAGATCTTTTAGCTATTTGAGTAATTGAGTGTGTGAAAAAGGTATTGGAGGTGAGTTTTTATTATGTGTAAGTGGCAAATCCTGAAAAGTATGTTAAATGTCTACACAGCTATGCTGAACTACACAAAGCAAAAACATGTATTTGGTATTACAGTGTCAGCAATAGCCTGAATGTTAACGCAAGACTGAGCCAATAGTAAGGAAGATTCATACATGCCTGACCGGAGTGCCAACATACTATCATCTACCAGTTTGCAGTTTCTAGGTGGGAGGAAGACACAGAAATGAATGCCATCTACATATCAGACACTATGCAGAGAATACAAACTCTTTTCCTCTATCCCATAAAAAAGTTGAAAGGTTACTCATTGATGGCCCTGCTTCCACTGCTGAATTCTTCCAACCCACTCTCTATAAAGGGTAGCTACAGAAAACTCTAAAACCATGATTTTGAGGCTGGAAAGATGCCTCAGGGGTTAGGTTCCTGCTTCACAAACAGAAGAACCTGAGTTTGGATCCCAGATCCCACATAAAAATGCCGGGTGGAAATAGTGGCAGCCTTGCCCTGGAAAGCAGAGCCTGGGAACCCCCAGAGCAAAGCAAAAAGGAGGTGAGCAATCCAGGATGACTCCTGAAGTTACACTTGGGCTTCCACAGGCCCACACAGTACCCATAGACACAGACATAAAATCATGACACGTTTCTGCTGCTCAGAGTCTCCAGTGTCTGCAAGGCAAAATCCAAATTGCTTAGACTGCCACTTGAAGCCCACATGCCAACTCAAGCAGTCACTTGGCATTTGTTCCTTAGCCCCCCACCCTCAGAAGAGTCACCTTTTCCTGCACCTGTGGCCTTTAAACCTGCTCATGCTCCCTGGCTGAAATCACCGCAGGCAGTGAGGCTATCAATTCCCCCTTTTTGCTCTGTGCCTAGGGGTTGGAGGCCACAAGCCAACCTGAAGTGTTTTTCCTTTGGGTTTAGAATCACTGTGTGTGTCCTTGCTTTGTTCAGTTCCCAGGGAATGGGGACTGGAGAAAAGACCAAGAAATATGAATACGTGACTACTCACCCCTACCACCTATGCTGGTAACACAAAAATAAAGTAGAAAGTGAAAACAAACCGTATCACAACCCCATGTGCCCCTCTCCCCCAAAAAAACTGGTCGGTTAACTTTGTACTAGAATTTTATTTAACAATCACCTTTTAAAAGGTTGAAGGAGGGGACAGCAAGATGGCTCAGTAGGTAAAGGTGCCTACCTGGCAACATGAGTCTGATTCCCAGACTCAGGTGGAAGGAGAAAACTGACAAGCGACTTTGACAGGTTGTCCTTTGATCTCCATCCATGCATTGTGGCACTGTGGCACATCTACCCCATGTGATCTCTCTCTCTTTATTTCTCTCTCTCTCTCTCTCTCTGAAATCTAAAGTGAGTGGTGAAGAACAATGTTTTGGATTTAAGAGATTTTAAAGTGGGAGTTTCAGTGTATTTTTAAATGATTGCATCTATAATTGATAATCAGTTGTATAACATTGTCTTTTCATATTAGTTTAAAAGACAGACTTGTAAAATTTGTAAATATAAACTTGTAAAATAAACTTCAGGGGGTTCAGGAAATATTCTTGAAAGATGTGTGCCCCAGCACACAACAGCCTGGGGCTTTTACCTAATGGACCAGAGGGGTGCAAGTCTCACTTTCTAATGATGCTTGGCTTGCTGCTTGTTAGTTTTTCCCCATTTCAGTCTACAAACCTGGATCTGTAGCCAAGAACTGAAGATCCACATCATTCCAGATCCCAGCGCTCAGCTTAGATCTTCCCACATCCCAGAAACAGCTCTGGGCCACTGGGCTATGAGCAAATAACTTTATCACTCTCTTAGGAGACTTTAATGCTTTGTTACTCTCTCATCAACTTACACTAAGAAGGGGATGACAGAACTGTCAGTCTTTAGTCTGGAGTTGTGTAAACTTATGGAACACGGTCCAGCTCCAGAGGTGTCAACTGCCTCCTTGCACTCATGATTGCAACAGACTTTTAGCCTCTAAGTTTCGGGTTTGGATTTGGGTTCATAGCACAGAGATCTGGCATATCACTCCACCTCTGTTTTGCTTTTCAGACAGGGCCTTGTTAGTTAATGCAGTCTAGGAGTTCAAAGCCAACAAAGGCAATACAGTGAAACACTGTCTCTTAAAAGGTTTTAAGAAATCATTAAAAATATAAGCACAAATAAGAAGAATAATATGGCAAAACCAAATTTGATGAGATAATCTAAAGAAACAGCCACATCCAAGTTTCCTATTTCTATCATACAAAGAGGTTCATCAGTTAGCCACATTAATCGGGTATAGCTAAAGTGTTTATCTCCATGCATCCTGACTTGGTCCTCTGCTTATGATGGCTGTAGGCTCACTCGTGATCTCAGCTGGGTCAGTCGGGGTTCTTTCACTGCAACAGGAGACCAGGAATCTGACTGGATAATCTTTCAGGTCACTACAAGACTTGAAACAATTTTAGATCCCTTCCCTGCGTGGGTTATCGCAGTCTTGTATTTGTGAATGTAGCATTCAAGGACTTTTTCTTTTCAAATTATACTAATACTTTTTCTGACTCTATTTAAAGACTTCTGAAAAAGGCATAGCAAAAAAAAAATCCCTTCTCTTCACGACACCCTGAAAGAGTTATAGTAGCAGGTGGCAGAAGGCAGGTCCCTGGATTGCATCAGGAAGGAGAAAAGGCCAGAGATACCTTCAGGTATCATTTCTCAGGAGCTATTCACCTTGCCTAGGTCATCAGTGCATTCCAGGCAGGCAGAGAGCTCCTTAGGATCTATACCCTCCAGTTTTTGCATCCCCAGAGCTCAGCATGCCATCATAAATGGCTTCTTATGTGGCTGTGGGACTTGAATTTGGATTCTTGACATTTTAATCTTCTTTATACACACATACACTCAACCTTTCTAGTATCTCTCTCTTTACATACACATTATATATACATATATATATAGAGTATATATATATATATATATATATATAGAGAGAGAGAGAGAGAAAGAGAGAGAGAGAGAAAGAGAGAGAGAGATGGCAGATAGATCAAACTAACTGAATCACAAAATTTCTTATTTGGGATCGTTTTGTTATCAGTTCTATTACATAATTTCCATTTTAAATCTTTATTAGCTGAGGATAACGATACATGTCTATCATCTCAGCACAAGGGAGATGAAGGCAGAAGGATCAGGAATTCAATCGGCCTCATAGTTCAAGGACGGCCTGGCTACATGAAACCCTGTTGCAGGTGAAATTTCTTTTTCTAGCCACAACATACTTGTAAGTCTGGGGGCTTTAGCAGTGGTTTGGTACTGTTCTCTAATTTTCTTAATTTTGGCTGAAGAAATGCAGTAAGTACAGTTCACTCTTTAGCCTTTGAAGTGACTTGCCTTGTATTGAAGAACATACCTTGTAAGACAAACTACTTGGTTGGGAGCAGAGACCTAGTATAGGTATAGTGTCAAGTATGTTCAAATTTTCTCCATCCTCCCACTAGGATTATGGATTTCTCAACTCCTACATCTATGTCAAACTTTGCCTTACATATTTAGAAGTTGAATCATTAAGATTCTATGGATTTCAAGTTGCTGTACTCTTTGGATTTTTCTTGTCATCTGGCATTAATATTCTTCCTAATGTATTTTTTTAAAATTAAAGTTTACTTTGCTTATATGAGTACAGTAACAGTTTTTTGTTAGAATTCATCTAGCACAACTTGCCACTAGAAAATTAACTTTTCAGTATTCTGTTTCAGATTTTGTCTTTTATACACTACATACACCTTTTTAAACATTCAAAATCCCATTATACAGCTGATAAAGGCATTTATATTTATTGTGCTTACTAATGTAGTCAAACTTGCATTTTCTGTCCTTTATATTTATTATGACTTTGTCTCATTTCTTATCCCCAAGCATCTTTTGCCTTCTTTTGAAGATTAGATTTTTGTTCCCTATGAAATACATTGCAATTATATTATGATGTGTATGTCTGTGCATATATATATGTGCATGTTCATGTATGTGTGGGTACGTGTACACATACTCGCAGATTAGGCTAGATTAGCTAGCCAGCAAGACCCAAGGATACATCTACCTCCATCTCCTCAGTGCTGGGATTACAAATGTGCACTAGTACACCCAATTTCTTATGTGGGTGCTAGGGATTGAACTCAGATCCTCATGTTTGTATGGCAAGTGCTTCATGGACTGAGCTATCTCCCCAGTCTCTCCATTTATATTATTTTAATGGTAATTCATAAACATGAATTCTTGACTTAAAAAACATGGCAATTCCTTTATCCTCCCTAATAATGGTCTTACAGTGTGCTCTTCTCAGCCTTCTATCATATTATTTTATAATCAATATTGATTTTATAATCAATAAAAAATGCCTGGAAGAGGGTTAAAGTAAACTATTTGTCCCATATTCTATTTATGTATGCAGTTCTTTTCATTTTAAATTCCACTGCCATTAATAGCAATATGGTTACTGTCACAGTCTATTTTGGATTTATTATACTCACTAATTTGTAACTATAGTGAGCACTGCTCTGATTGTTACTTTTTTCTGGTTCATAATTCTCTTATCACTAGTTCATCTGAACACTTTACTATTAATGTACTCTCAGACAAAGTCATCACTAAAAAAAAGTACACAGTTAGAAATTTTTAGATGGGCTAAAATCCAGAAATTTATTCTATATAGTCACTTTTTGAAGATACTCCCTAAAATGTATATTCACAAAATGAAACCTACAAAACTGGCCCTTTAACAGCAATAACTCTTTTCCTTCTTGGCCTTAAGGATTCACATATGTAGATTCAAATATATTTGGCAAATAACAAGGGTAAATGTTTCTATCTCGGAGACAAAGGAATGAGTCAGGTGATGGGAATAAGCTATTGATTCTAAAGGAAGAATAATAATCAACTTCCCATACTTATCACAAAATGACTTCTATCCAGTGCAACCATCATAAGTTGATCTCAATTTTAAGAGCAAATATGAAACAAAGTCCAGAGCTTATAATGACAATGAAAAATGTCTCACAAACACCACATGCCTACAGACAGTGGGATGATAGAGCATACATTTTAGAAACTTGGCTTATTTTTATTTTGAAAAATATAATGTAAATGACCTCCCTGATAATCAGAGAAGACAGCAAGGCCCTACATAGGTGAGGCTGTTGGGGCCAGATAGGTAAAGAGCAGCCTAGGATGGAAAGGTAGCCAGTTCTGCACTTGAAATGTTTTTTACATGGGTTCTGGCAGAATAGGGTCTCCAATATTCTAGTTAGACAGAGGAAAAATGGGTAAATATGTAGGCCTTTCACCAACTACCCCCAAAATAAATACAACTAAAGGATCGGACAACTGTTTTTTAATCATTAAAATCATTGAAGATTGGCTTTAGTGAGAAGATGAGTCTTTTGCTCCTGAGGGAAGGCAAGCCTGGACCAATAACTGCGTTTGTTGTCAAAGCAGCTGAGAACCCTGCAGGAAGGACTTGAGGGTTCCCTTTCACATGCTTGGGACCATTTGCTTGATGCACAGGAAGGAAGCCATAAAGTCTCTACTTGTCTCCCACTAGCATCACAGCAAAGGGACACATAACTATGTCCAAAGACTAGGAAGTAATTAGTAGCAGTATCAGCCTTTTTAGGAAAGGGAACATCATGGGCCACAGTGGTCATATGAGGACCACTAGCTTTAACATGCATCCTACATCAAGAGCATCTTCTATTTACCAATTGCCCATGAAAGTGCACAGTACACTGAACATTTTATTTCTTTACAATAGCTCAATGAAAAACGGGTGTTGTTATACCCATTTTACAGATGAAGGCACAGACTTAGGATGGACAAAGATTACCCATGTTCAAGGAAGAGCTGGATATTTGAACGCACGCTTGACATAATAATTCAGCATTATCAATTGTTCTTACAGTCCCTCCACCAGTGTAATGAAGGGAAAAGACTTTCAACTTGAATTTTAAAACTTTATAGTTGGATTTTAAAAATACTTATAGTTGCAATAAAGAAAAGAGTAACCTCTCTTTATATGTTTATTCCTTCAGCTTTCAACCTGAATGTTATTTTTTATATTTTATATGTGTTTCTGTGTAATCAGAGGACACTGTGTGTCTGTGGAGGCCCAAGGGTGATTTCCGGAATCACTCTGGATTGCTTCTACTTCCTATTTTCCTATTTGGTTTACTTTGGAGTTTCTGAGGCTCTGCCTTCAGAACTGGAAGTAAAGGAGACCACTGTCCTTTCCACATAGGATCCAGAATCTGAATCCAGGCCCTTCTGCTTACAAAACAGAGGCTTAACTTCTGAGCCATCTCTCAGTCTAATGAATGCTATTTTTTTACTGGACTCCTATCCCACCAAATTGTGATGGGGGGGGGCAGTTAGACCACAATTCTCCATGTGCAAACTCAAAAGTGAATAAGTTCTGGAAAATTCAAATGTTTTCCTAGGTTCACAGCAAGTTTGTTCAGTGATAAAAGATCTAATCTAATGGGAAACTTGTTAGTCTTTATTCATCCCATTCAGAGTTAGCATTTATGTTCTGATATAGAATTATAATAGAGAGCTACTGCCCATACTGCTGTGGTTGTTATAGTGTACATCTGCACGTTACTTTCCTTTGTGTGTGTGCATGCCACATTCACATGTGGAGGTCATGGTAAAACCTTGAGCCTTCCACCTTAAGTCAGGGTCTCTCTTTGTTTCTGCAGAGGAATTCTCTTTCTGCTTCCCATTTCCCTGTAGGAACACTGAGATAACAGACACTCAAGCTATGCATCTGTTTTTTACATGGATTCTGGTGTTTTGAACTCAGGTCTTCGGGCTTGCCTAGCAAACAAAACACTCTTACCGACTTGAGCCATCTTCTCAAACCTGCGTATTACTTTCTAAAATTCAGACATCATTTCTAGCTTGCAACACACATCTGGCTCAAAGTGTTTCAGATGAGGAACTCTGACATACACCCTACTCATAAGTATCACTGCATTGTACGCACTATAATAACTTTTTTCTTTTTAATGGTGCTCAGGATCCAATGCAGGGCTCTGAGCTCTACCACTGAGCTACACTGCCATTGGCGCCACAGATCCTTTTCTGTAAGTACAATAATTTGTACAGTGCCTGTTTATAAAAGACAAGAAACATTTCATGAGTGAGGAGCCAGAGCTGAAAATTTTAAGGAAAAATGATCGGTATTTTGGGAACCTCCATGTCTCCCCATACCCTTCGACTTGAGACCAGGCCTCTAACTACCAACTGTTACATCTTTCTGTAACTCTAAAAGCCCTAAAAATAGCTGGTGTTGATTGAAGGCCAAGCAATATAGCTGATGCCTTCACTGGGAATAAAAATAGTTCAGTGGTCGAACATGGGGACTCACATACTTTAGCTCAGTACAAAGCACAGCAGGCACATTCATACATCAGATAAGGACAGCCTCACAGAATGCCCTGCTGACTGTTATGCGCTTAATAAGTTTAGTTAGCTGTAAAGTAACAACCAGAGCAGGCCCTTAGGCCTTCCTGGGTGAATCTCTAACAAGGTGATTCAGAGAGGACCAATAGCAGTGGCCCAGACTCCAGAGTCAGATGCAAACCTCAGCAGCTTCCCCACAACTCTCTTCTGTCCTCAAAGTGGTTCAGCTCTCTTCTGTCCTCAAAGTGGTTCAGCGTCCAAGTTCAGTATGTTCTGTCCCACCTACATACATCACCTCTTTCATCCAAAAGAGTCAGCAGTAGAGGAGGCATTTTGTAGTAACACCCCGAGGGGGTTCATTCTGACCCTAAGCAATGGTCCAAGATTTCAAATGGTGCACATTTCAGCAAAGATTGGTTGCTGCAGCAATTCGACCCTCTGGACTAGTGAATACAGAGGATTAAAGAAGCTATGATGGAAAGGGCATGTATGTGTGTGTGGATGATACCCAAGTGGTAAAGGCTGGATTCAAGGAGGAAACAATTGCAAGTTCTCACGTCACAAGAGCACACAGAAGCAGCTCGCGGGAGAAGAGCACGCCCAGAGCGCAGTTCCGGGGCGTTCTTTTGGGGGGTGATCTCTCTTTACCTGGTAACACAGGATAGTTTGCTGCACCAGCCTCGCGTACCCGTCCAGACGGACCCCGGAATTGCTCCTGCTCCGCATCTAGCCCACTCTTCACGGGCCGAGTCCCGGAACCTGTCCCCGCCGTGTCCACCTGGGCTGCGACTACTAAGCGGGCCGGGTCCCGAAAACACTTGGCTTCGGGCAGTCGTCCGGATGGAGCTGGCTGGGCCGGAGGAGGTCGGGACTTTTCAAAATGATAGCAACCCAAGTCAGATCGTACAGCAAGCCAACCAGAGCTTCCGCTCGCCGGGGCGGAGACGGCGTGGCGCTGAGGTGGTCCCGCCTCAAGCAGGTCTGCAGCTCCTCCCCGCCCGCCTGAGGGTCCCGAGTCCCAGCTGGTAGGGATCGGGATCGGGGGGAGGGGACCGGCGTGACCAAACGCCCCCTTGCCCAGCTCCTCGGTCTTCAGGAGTTTCTGAAGCGGCTCCGGAGGCGGGACAAACATGGCCACGCCCCGGTTGCCAGGGAGCCCGCCCAAGCAGGACGAGGTCCCGCCTCCGGCTCAGAGCGGAACTCTCCAAGTCGCCGCCTGAAGGGGGGGGGGAAGAAAAGAGGGGACGGCCCGTGGGAGAAGCGGAAGAGCCCCCGTGAAGGTGGGGACCGTCACCTCCTTGAGCATTTCGTACCCCAACTGGCCGCCAATCCCAGTCAAGACTAGAGGAATTGGGCCCTGGGGCCCATCCCACTGGGCGACTTGAGCCCACCCCTTAGAGTCGAGCCTCTCCTGCTGCGGAGCGGAAGGGATGGAGTCGGCCCGAAGGGGCGGGCAAGAGGGTTGCACCCTCTGGTCGTGGTCCCTCCTTTCACCCCGCCTCTGGAGGCGAGTGGAGAATACAGTTCCAGGCAGAGGACAGGTGGGCCCCTGTCGCAGGGAGGAGGTAACTGGAGAGAAGCTAGTCCCCAGGGTCCTTCCGAGAGGCGCCAGACATCCCAGGGGTAGAGCCCCGCACTGCAAGCAAGAGGGGAAGATCTGGAGGATCCCCCTCCTCCCCGCCCCTCAGAAAAGTCCCCCAATCTACGTTCTTGGCTTTGGTGGCCATGGCCCAAGCCCCTGTGCCATGATTGCGTTCATTTACAAAACATTTAAGTGGAAACTTGGCATCCATTAGTACTCGTGGCCGCTAATTACCTTACAGTCCACCGCTTTCGATCTGGTATTCATTGTCCATCCCAAATCTAGCCCACAATGACTAGACAGCTAGACTAATGTAATTGTTTCCACAAGCTAGTCTCCATGCATTTAACTGCATGTTTGACCCATTTCATTGTATGCAGCCTATCTTTACCTTAATTACTAACATAGTTGTTCCTCCATTTACCTCTCTCCATATTCTGAATTCCTACAGCAATGTCTTTAATATTAGGACATGGGAGTCACTTCAAATTAACATTAAATTTTATTTCTGATATGTATACATGGTATGACCTCTGGCTTGCTGTTTGAATTTCAGTCTTACTAGAACGAAGTTAATAATGGAACATAACCTTATAGAGTGACAAGAGCAATATTCAGCCATGTCATAGTTAGGTACAGGTGTCAATTTGACAGTTGAGGATTTGAGCTCTGGGCACATTTGTGGAGAATTCATGGTTGGGTTAAGCCCAGAGCAAGCCTGCAGGAGATTGTCTAGCTGATGGGGAAGGCCTAGGTGGGTGGGATTAGGCCCTGGAATAAAATATAGTGAGCTGCTTAAGAGAGTTGGCATCCTTGTGTACAGTTGGCCAGACATGCTGGTCTGTCAAGTAAGGATCATCCTTCTCTCAGCAGTTACGTAGAGATGGTGTGGCCAGTTCCCTCGGTTCTGGTGTTGGTGCATGCTCTCCCGTCAAGCTGGACTATGAACTATAACCACACTATGGTAAGAAAATAAACTCCTTGTTCCCTTAAGCTGTTTGATGGTGAATTATCAGCAACCATGCAGGCAAGCTGCAACAAACCACATGCGTAGCTGATAGGAAGAAAAGACTTAAGTCATTCATAGCTACTTTAACCACAGTCAGGAAATAATATAATGTCTTATTTATGTTTTCAACTGTGGATGAGGCAGGTTTATTTAACCGGATTATGAAGTACTCATTGAACCCATATATGACTGGCACAACTGGACAATGTTGACTGAATGTGTGAAAATTAACCCAGTTCATTTAGGTCCCCCTATGTTTAGTCTTTAATTAAATCACTCTTGCTATCAACTCAGTTTAGTTGTTGTTGGAGATAGTCCTATGTGGTCTGAGCTGACCTTGAACACATGGTAATCCCCCTGCCTCAGTCTCCTAAGTACTCATATTAAAATGTGTACCACAAATTCAGCTCATATACTTTTCATTTGAATATTGGTTTGTGAGTTGCAAAGCAATGCATGATGTATGTCATATAAAATTTATCATGGTTTAGGGGACAAATAAAACTTGATATTAAGTTATAATTAAGTCCCTTTGGAATCTTAATATGTACTATTAACTAAAATTTTTACAGTGAGGAATATATTAAAGTTTTAAAGGTTTATGTTCTAGGGCTTGAGAGATGGCTCAGGAGTTAAGACTGTGCCTTGCAAGCAGAAGGACCTAACTTCAGATCCCAGATCCCATGCAAAAACACCAGGCAGAAATGGAGGCAACCATAATAGTGCTCCTATACTAAAAAGAAACACAGAAAAGAGCTCTAGGCAATGCTACTGAGTCCTTACACCGCATGAGAAGAGGAGGACCCAGAGGGAAGTTTGACATGCACAGTAAAGGATGCTCCAGGAATGGGGGGGGCCCAGCTGGGAGAAAGGGAGGGAAGGCGGAAGGAAAGGGAAAAGGGGGGAGGGAGCAAGGGGATCCAGGGAGGGGTGGAGGGAGGGAGGGGAATGGGGTACCTATCAAGTTTGTATGAGTGGACAAAATAAAAAAAAAAAAAGAAATGGAGGCAACCTATTCTTCGGGGTCTGGGGACAGAGCATGGGAAATCTCAGAGGGAAGCAGAGCACAGAGTGATTCCCATAAGTCATTCTGGGTCCCACACAGATAAACACAGTACCCTCTGAAACACACACGCACGCATGAATTTTTTAAAAGTTTAAAAAATAATTTATGTTCTTGAGCCAGACATAGGTAACACATGTTTTTAATCCCAGGTCTTTGTGGGTGTGAATCGGAAGAATCTTGAGGTTTAAGCTAGTGAGCCTGGGCTACATAGACCTTGGCTCAAAAAGGCTATATCTTTTGGGAGAATACATATTTAATTTTTATCTGCTCTGATTTCTTGATGTGCCTAGAGACTGAAGTAAAAAAGGAATATGCAAGAATTCTTCATACTCAATATTATGTTCTTATTGTGCCTGCTCAACTTTTCCTATTTTCTAGTCTTCGAATTCCAATAAGAAATTGAGGCAGAGACGAACTGAATAGTCTTTTAATGTTATGAAGACAAAAATCACCACCAAGTAAGTCCACTTGGTGAATTTGTCATTCAGTAAATTAGATCCCACCTGAAATAGCCTTCAACAAAGCTGACCTGTCTACTAGGTGACCTCGTTATGTAGAACCCCAGTTATCAAGTAGAGCAGTTTTCCCATTTTCGATCACAGTGCTGCTTATTGGAGTTAACAGAGTCCTTGTATGGGATTAACGATGGCAGTGTGTTCTGGGGAAATGGGGAAAAGTCTCCAATGTTCTGAAGAAATACTTCAAGTGTTGGCTACTCCTTTAACACTCCTTGCCTCCTAATATTAGTGCCCCTGTCCCCTTACCTTAGGGACTCAAATTGCAGAATGGATTTTAAACCCAAAGGAGGATGCCTTTCAGGAACATTCTGTTTCTATCTTGCCCTGTTAGTTCTCAGAATTTACAAGTAAACAAAGAGAATTTAGCTTAAGGACTAGACATGATACAGACAATAAAGATGAGGGGAACTAAAGCACACAGGACATAGTGTCTCCTTTTTGGTACACTGTGGTTGCATATTTTGCTTTGGGAGATTGATTTCTGAGGTCTTACTGCCCTTGGAATCTAGAATGTCTTATCACCTTCCCAATCTATTTAGAACTTGGATTTTTGTGGCAGCTGAGGATCTTGAAGAAAGAGAGAGAGAGAGAGAGAGAGAGATGATTCATTCAGCTGTACTCTGGGTGAGGCACGCTTCCTCACTTTGTGGCTTCTATATGTTAACCACCAACCCAGAGCTCCCTAAATTCTGTTCTTGTCTTCCTGAAATCACCTGAGGGAGCAGATATCTGGATGGGATTCTCAAGCATTTTTCTTACATGGTATCCAAGCCAGTGACAACATATGATGAAGAGAAACTCTTGCATGAAAAATAAAATAAATGGACGAAGCCCTTGGAAACTGCTCTTATGAAGCAAGACAATCCCCTTTCTCATTTTGCAATCAGAAGGTGCTTGTTGTGCCCACAAAGGTATTACTGTGCTGAGCTTTACGAACCATGTCCCACCTATTCATGCCATGCTATTGGGAAAGAATACAAATGATTCTCCCTGAGAAAGTTAACTAAACTCGAAAGGACTTAATTGCAAATTTATTTGATTTTTTTAAAATTTCTGTCAATTTAACATATAAATACAAGATAATTAAATAATTTGGAGAAAAAATACTGCAAAGACAAATCAGCACTCACAGAAACAGTTATAATCACTATGATTAGTCTGGGATACAACATTCATTCACTTGAAATACATATGCAAGGGAGCCTTAGCGAAAGACCTAACTAAAGGGTTTTGAAGCTTCTAATAAGAACATGCTTGAAGTGCTACTCAAGCAGGTGCAGGTGAGAAGCAGGATAGACCCTCTATAACTAGGAACAATCAGAGTTGGATACACAGACAAACAAGAGCATCATAGGATAGTTTGCTGTTCCCCATAGCTGCTCCCCCTTGTCACTGTACACTATCCTATATATGAAATTTTTTTTCAAAGTATAAATCTGACTAGGCCAGGACGTACCAGCTGTATCTACAAAGTACCATGCATTTGTCTTTTAGAGAACTGATTTGTTTCTCACGTATACAATCTTTTTGAAAAGTAATCCTACTCTACTTTTCTCTTCAAAGGCTCTGGGGACTTGAGAAACAGCACTGTATATCTTTTCCACATTCACAGTCTTCCTGATGTATGGTCTAGATTGGCATTTGAGTCCTCCCTGTGACCAAGGTTTTGAAGTAAACATCTTAGTGCAATTTTATCATCTGCCCATTAGAGATGAAGTCTGGATATGAGTATTGGTACTGTGGGTGCCATGTGGCTATACAGGTCATACCTTGCATAAGGATTCACCCATGAGCATGATTGGGGCTAAAATATGACTCCCATTGTTGCCTGTGTTTGCCTAGGGAGAAGGGACCTTTTCTGACGTTGAGCTACTTCTGGCATGGTCTATGTACATATGCCCAGTCTGACTTTTATTATTTCTTGATTTCAGTAAAGTTTCTACATTTCACATCCCATATAGTCTCCGAAAGGAGCTTTAGAATTCACTGAATCGGTGCTATTACATTAGACAAAACAACACAACCATGATTCTACAAAAGAATAAATTTACACAGTAGAAAATAAATATAAAAAGGTAGAAGTAAGATTTTTGACATGTGGATCACTGGAATTTAGCTTATATACAAGGTGTGTGCAACCAAACTCACTAACAGACTGAAGTCAACAGTTTTTTTTCCCTAGAATGTTATCAAGGATAAGTTAGCCTCGTTAAAATGCAGCTGGAAATGAGCTTTTGCCTTTTCTTTTTCACAAACGTTATCCTGTTTTATTTAAAAATCAATCTTTTTTTGAATGAAGGCTAGGAAACCAAATCACAAAGGTCTACAAACCATGATTATGCTTTGGTTTCTTCTTTCAAGAGTCACCACTGCCTTCAATTAGCTTATGCTCCTTCAGAGGTTGCTGAGTATAAAAGAAGTTGATTTTTCTTACATCTCACATTGTAAAATTGTAAGGTAAAACTGAACACTTCACAACCATCAAGCCTCATGCTTTGACTTTAGAAAAAAAGAATCACATTTGTTCAATAAAGTGTAAGCTTCCCCGCTTTGAAGTCCTTTTGAGTGCCATCCGGCTTTTGCCATTGCAGGAATCTTCTTTGTCATTAAACACATGCTGTTTGCCAGTGAGATCATAAAGGCACACATCTCCATTCTGAACACTGAAAGAAACCCCATTCCTCTCTGTAGATGCATTGCCTGGATAAAGAATACCAAAGTTGGTGTCATGAAGGATCCACAGAAAGTATTAAAAAACAAGCAAACATCAATTTCAATTTAATTTTAAATAGGCATGCACGAATTAAAAAATATTTGTTACATATTCATATTTTAGGTTTCATTCTGTAATATGTTCATATCTTAAGTTTCATTCCCTAACGTCAAAGTAGGTACAACAAGTTGGGTGATTTAAGTTCAGAAACAAGTTTTTTTTTAACCAAAATGGTCAAAATATGACACAAAATAAAATATTTTATTAGGTCCATTTCCTAACTCTGAGCATACTGAACTAAATAATTTATAAGATAACATACAATGATATTTAAGATGAGCAGAGATGGTGATTTTAAAGGTTATTGGTTCCCTAAGGTTCCTGTGAAATGAAATTTTGTACTAGGAGAGAAACACAAGGCAATCAGTACAAATGGTCATACAAAAAGAAATTATCTCTATTTCTAAACCAGCCAGCCCTCTGACTAATTACACTGTAGGATCACTTCTCAAGGGGAGCCCAGGGATTCCGATGTAAGAGTCCAGCCAGGGGACAGCTGGGTACTTAGTCAATGGCACCTGGGGTTTGCACCTGGGTCTCCTTTACTGGGGGTCAGTTATAGATTCTATGGGAATGCAGCTTCTGAGATAATTTAGCTATCTGGCCCCCTCCTTCTTGTCATTACACCATAAGAGGCCATGTACAAAGCTGAATAAGAAGCCCATTTGTTTTTTGGTGATATGATGATGATGATCACTAGCATTGAACACATCATAAATAGTTTCTCATTTATAGTCCTAAAGAATGGATGCTATCATTATCCCCTTTTCACAGATGATGAAACTAAGGGTGTGAAAATGAAGTGTTCCACCCAAGTTTCTGTGGCTCAGAAGTGGAGTCAACATCTGAGGCAGTTGTTTCCACTCTCTGAGCTTGTGACTCTGGGTACTGCAATTCTGTGTCTCTGGAGCAGTTCAGAATGAAAACATGTCACATTCCTGCAAATGAGGTGGTGGATGGACATGGCTAGCATAGTTCACTCCATGCCGTGGCTCAGCTAGGGCATGTGACTGTCTGAGGCAGCTGTTCTGACTTAGGCATTTTGGTTTGAGGCCATTTCGGATGTGGGAACAATTTGTCCTGGTATAATAAACCACTCAGCTGCCAGTTTCTTTCTGTGAAATTCCCAATTCCATTCCTAATCTGTGTGAGGACTGATGAGTTGGGGTGTTCATCTGACAGGCATATGACTCTTTCTGAAACACTAAGCCATTCCTGGTGACAGGAAAATGCCACTTCCCCCCTTTTATTTTCGGCATCAAAAATGGCTGGATCAAGCAGCTGTGTCAAAATGAACACTTCTGTCAAATCTGATTTCCTGGAAAAAAAAATGACAACCTATTGGTAGGGCTAGGCAGGCAAAACTTTATCTCTGAACTCTTTCCAGAATACAGGGAATAAAGATGGTTATGGATCAGGCCACCTCGAATACAAGTGAGTCTAAGGTCTGTAATGGCAAATCCTTTCATTCCTCTTTCTTCTTGTATTATGTTATGAACCAGCCTTTCTTCTTGCCTTACGTTATGAACCAGCCTGCATCTCTACTGCTTCTACTCTGTGGATGTACACGGACTCATTCCCAATATAGCTAGTTAGCATAGTACCTAGAACTTTTCCTCCTGGTAAGAATGGAGGAGATTTAGAGCCATATGACAGCAGTACCTGCCTCTTAAGTGATCGTTCTCAAGCAGGGACATTTTTACCCCTGTTTCTTGGGGGCTGAATTGGCAGTGTCTGGGAATGTTTTTGGTGTCACAACTGGGGGCAGGGCACTCCTGGGATCTCTACTGCTTCTACTCTGTGGATGTACACGGACTCATTCCCAATATAGCTAGTTAGCATAGTACCTAGAACTTTTCCTCCTGGTAAGAATGGAGGAGATTTAGAGCCATATGACAGCAGTACCTGCCTCTTAAGTGATCGTTCTCAAGCAGGGACATTTTTACCCCTGTTTCTTGGGGGCTGAATTGGCAGTGTCTGGGAATGTTTTTGGTGTCACAACTGGGGGGCAGGGCACTCCTGGGATCTCTACTGCTTCTACTCTGTGGATGTACACAGACTCATTCCCAATATAGCTAGTTAGCATAGTACCTAGAACTTTTCCTCCTGGTAAGAATGGAGGAGATTTAGAGCCATATGACAGCAGTACCTGCCTCTTAAGTGATCGTTCTCAAGCAGGGACATTTTTACCCCTGTTTCTTGGGGGCTGAATTGGCAGTGTCTGGGAATGTTTTTGGTGTCACAACTGGGGGCAGGGCACTCCTGGGTAAGAGGCCAGAGATGCTGCTCAACATAATTCCTGTCACTCCACACACACACAAATTCAGCCTCAAGAGCTGTCCATGCCTAAGATTGAGGAAACCTTGATTTCAAGGCATCCTGGTATATTTTTAAAGTCAAACCAGCAGGAATCCCCATTCTCATGAGCCTGGAAAATAATGTGATGGATCTATGAACCTTCTCACAAATGTGTCTGGGTTACTCAGGAGAGGAACTGGTACCTTAAAACAATGCATAAAGGCCAACTGTGGAAGGAGGAAATACACTGGGCATAGAGGGCAAAAGATGTATTAAGGAAGCAGAAGAAGGCGAAAACTAAGTATGATAAGCTTCTATAAGTCATGAATAGCCAAGTATAATGAGACAAAGAGAAGGTAATGAGGTTTTAGCTAAAAATGCCAGAGTTAGAATTGAGTAAAAGCAGCACAGCAGCAATACTGTTCGTATACTGGCAACATATATGGTCAATACTGGTCATGATTCATCTTCCAGAATTGGATATATTCATGGGGGTTGAGTGCTGTCACAAGCAGTCGTCTTGTGTGAAAGAATTCACAAACATGAAAAGCAAAACACTGGAAGGTTTAAAATTGCTAAAGATGTATATGCTTATAGTCGTCATAAAAAATAATCACCCCATTTAGAATAACAGGTAGTGCTTTAGAAACAGCACAATACTGAAGTCCTTGGCCAATATTTTAATTTTAGGCTTTGAATGTTAAAACTTTGAGTTGATCATCAATTCCCATTGCAACCCCCCTAAATCTTAGAAAAAAATAGTCATTCTGGTATTTGCTCTAAAATAAGTAAATTTGGATTCATAACTACTGTGAATCTAGCTTATCAAGGATGTACTAGTAATGTGTGCAGTTATTCAGTTTGCTTTGCAAAAATGCTATGTAAGGATAAAACTACTTCCAAAAACTAAACACTGGCTTGAGAAATACTATGTTGAGACAGACATACATACCATTCCCGCTTGCGTGTACTGAGCAATCAGTATTCACTAGTAGTGTGGTGGAGTTAGTGGAGTTACTGCTTGACTGTAAGGAATTTGAAGAGCTGGATACTCCTTGGTTTACAGTCTGCTTCTTTAAACCGTTAGTAGCAGTTTTACTCCAGTCTACAGCAGAATAAGCATTACAGAAAAACAGGGCAGTATGTTGAAGCTCAAATGCAAGAGATAGATCATAGCGTAACAAGTTCTAGCAACTGAATTCTCACTTCAAGATCTTACAGAGAAGTCATCAATCTTACAGGTCAGGTTGGTGTGATAAAAAGATACCTTCGCTTATAGATTGTAGGCATTTGTCCTTCAAATCTATAATCTCCTAGTACTAAAAAGGCAAACTAACTTGAGTGTAAGTAGTAATCAAATTATGTAGTAATCCAGACATAGCCTTAGGCTGTCTTAAGAATACAAATCAACTGGGTTGACTGTTCTCAAAGCCATAGAAATAAGTGACCTATAAGTACTCCCATTTTTGAGGGTAAACCCCTAATAAACTCAGGTATTACAAAGGTAGTATTCATGCAGAGGCATCTTTTTAAGTAGGATGTGCTTTTTCCTTGTTTTCTTAAAAAATGAGCTATTTGCTGTACTAGCCAACAAGGCATATGTAAAAATAACTTCAAAATACCCAAATATTCACCAAAACTTATATTCAAAGCTGGCCAGCTAACAACAAAGCCACTGACAACCAAGACCTGTGGAAAGAGGGGTAAGTCAAGCCTCACAAAGTTATGAAGGAAAATCTTAAAAGCGACCTTGGGAAATGAAAACCATGAGCTCAATAGGAAATAAATTATAAAAATTTCACTGTTGTTCATTCAAGAAACAGTCTACTGCCTCCGTTGCTCACAAAATTCTCAGGTAGGAATAATTCTTTTAAATTTTTTTTTAGTTTTTTTAATCCACTAATACTCAACATTTTCCATTGTGTAGAGTCTTTTTGCTGCTTTCCAGATGTGTCGGCAGCCACTTAGCAATGATTGCTTTCATCTTCATTTATACATTTCTTTCGAGATTTAAAAGAAGGAAAAATAGGGAAATCTTTACCAGAATTTTCAGCCAGCCGAAACTTTCCACAACAAAGATGCCGCATCCATTGTTTCCTGACATTCTCTTTTGCCACACAGTAAAAGATGAAGATGAAAAATCCTAAAGGTGTGAGGAGGAACCAAACTGTTACACAATGAAGTACAAATAAGACCTGAATGATAGGCGCTTACTTCACATAAAAAGGGCAGCTCCAGATAAAGTGAACTTCTGTAAAATGAATAAAATATCTGAAAGTCCAAAGTTCAAAAAAAAAAAACTTTGTAAGATAAAGATTCCTTACAAATGAAATAACTTCACATTTCCAAAATTAAATTCACCATCTCTCTTTCCACATTCTGTTTTTGGCTCTCCTGTCTTCGTCGAAAAAACAAGATCCTAGCTGGGACTTTGGTTCCTACTTCTCCCCGTCTTGGGATTCACAATCTAGTTCCAAGTTCTATTAAATGTCAGCTCTTACACAGTTTCACACCCTCTCTTCTGCACACTGCTAAGTCCCTTGCTTGGGCCATTTGGGCCATTCCCTCTGAGCACCAAGTTGGGGAGTGTAGCGATTCACTCTTCCATCATCTTCCTGCCTCCCTCCAGGGTACAAGGAAATTATTCCCTGATGATCCAGCAAAGAGAGCAAGTTACAGACTCAAAATAGAACTCACTTTCTGCCTACCTCTGCCTCAATTACACAGACCAAGCCTCCCTCCAAAGCCCTGTCTCTGCCAAGACCTTAAGACTTTTGCCTGTGAATGTTTGATTAATTCTGAGATCTTTCTCTTTTCTTCAATCTGTAATCTACTGAAACATTTCAAAGCACAAGGTTTGATTCTAATGGGGTGCATATGTCCACATCAAGACCAGTGGGTGGATATTGCACACTTTTGCCCAATGGCAACCTAGGAGACCACGTTTGATTTCATGAGGGAAGAAACTCTATGTATCAGAGAGGGATACAAGGGGATATTCACTGTCCAAACACAAACACAGATAACTCATCTTCAAACAGTTCAAAAACACAGTGAGCTATGCTTCAGTTCCCTTTCATAGAAGCAGCAAGTGCTTTCTAGTCATTTATATGCTAATAAGATAATCTGAGGAAATGAAGAAAAAAGGGACATTCACTGTCCACATTAAACCACATGAGGAGAGACACATAGCTTTCAGATCAATGCAGATTAATGCTTCATATTTTATATGGCATGATTTTACATGACATATATATGTGTATATATGTGTGTGTGTGTATATATATACACACACACATATATACCAATTTCTCTTAAAGCACCTGCTATTTTTAGTATGTCTTGTGTCTAAAACCAAGTATGGCAACACATGCCTGCATGCCTGTAATTCCAGCACTGGGAAGGCAGAGGTAAGAGAAGCACTGTTAGTTTGAGGCCAGACTGTTCTACATAGTGAATTCTAGGGCAGCCAGGGCCATATAACAAGATGCTGTCTCACCCCTCACACCCCCCAAAAACTCTAAAACAAAAAGCTGATTTTCCCAGTTTGTTTTTTTATTTAAATACTATGTAGTATAACACCTAGATATACTAATTCCCAAGGGTTATTGTACGTAAAAATAACTGCATGTAATTGTATGTATTTACTGGTTACTTTCAAATACAATAACCTATGGCCCAATCAGGTATCTGAATTTCACCTCTGGTTGGGATTTCTTTGAAAACCAGCAAAATGAACTTTGGCTGGATGGGAATACAGGAGGGTGGTAAAGGAGCCAAAAGCAACAGGAAAATGAATAGAAGAAAATGCAATGAAAAGGAGTTCGAATCATAGGACATCAAGGGACCATGCAGTTGTTAATGCAATGTGAACCTATGCATTACTGGTAATACAATGTAACCTATCAGTTTGTTGGGTTTTAAGGCCAAAGCACTTATATTAAAGCTACAAGACTTTTAATAACTAAGAATTTTCCATTTGTTTCTCTAAAGAAGGCAACTCCTAGGGTTCAAAAATGAAAATGAGGGGTTTCAACAACATTTGGGAAGTTCAGAATTCTGGGGACTCTTTGATGGCAGTTAGGCAACTTGTAAGGATTGGCCCAGGGTATGATCACTACCACTTGGGTTTATAAGTGCCTTCCCCTCTATCATTTGATGTCTCCAAGTCAAATACCTCAAATCTAAGCGCCAGGTCCTAGTGCTGAGTCCTCACAGTAACATCTCTGGTAATGTGGACTTTATTATGTGCAGGTTCTGCCTTAATGAACTAGTTTTAAAAAGTGAACAAGAAGCAAGCAAAGGCAGAGTAAATGGCTCTCTCAGAGAGAGTTCCTGGCAAATTCCCCTCAATAAGATCTCTCCAAGGAGATGAGAAAAGATGAAAGAGATGAAAATGATCATTTTTTTCAAAATTAGCCAAATGTTTTTCTTCTGAAGATTTCAGAGCTCCTGTTCTCAGCAATGAGTTAGTTCTAAAATGAATACATCACTTTTCCCACTTTTCTTTCACGTGTCTTTATGTACAGGCTATATGTGTATGCATGTTCATGTGTATGTGGGTGCACACGTGTGTATGTGTCTATGGAGGTTCAAGGTTAATATCAGAAATCATCCTCAATCACTCCTCCACCTTATTCTCATACAGGGTCACAAATTAAATCCAGAGCTTGCTGACAGGGCTAGTCTGGCTAGCCTTCTTGCTCTGGGGATTCCCAGACTCTGCCTTCTGAGATTAGAATTACAAGTAAGCTGCTAAAACACTTGCATTTAACATGGGATTTGGGAATCTGGATTCAGCTCAATTTGCTTGTGCATCAAGCACTTTAATTACTGAGCTATCTCCCCAGCATGAAATGAATATATCCTAAGTCACTAAATAAGCCACTTTGCAACTACTTTTCTACTAATGATTTTTTAATCTTAAATCATTTGGTTCATATTTAACATTATATTACTTACCTTGCAAGGTGTTAAAGATTGCAAAAAGATACATGAAGGTGACATTAACTGGCCCCCAGGCAAAGAAAGCAAAGCCCCAAGTAATTCCTAGTAAAAATGTGAGGCCAGCTATGCTTCTGAGATCTTGAATACTCGTTTTTCGCTGGGCTCCCAGTTGCTTCTTTTTCTTAATCCGACAAAGCTGAACCAGGACAACAATGAACATGCTGACATTCAGTAAAAATATCACACAGAAATATCCCACCACTGTGATATAGAATACTGCATTGTTGTTGATCCAGCAACTGGATTTGGAGAGAAGAAAAGAAAGGGGAAAGCATTATAACTTTTGTTATACATACTTTTTTGTCTCAAATGCTACATTGACTCTATAACACTTAGCTGAACATTTTTCACAAGTACAAGAGAAAAATGATAGAACTACTCTTCTCCACAACCATTTATAGCCCTAGGGAAAAAAAATCTAAGAATGTATCTTAGGTCACTTGGTAATTAATACTCTTAAAATATTTTTAAATATCTTGAACTTTGCCAGTGTATATTCTATAATTCTTATTGTAATCTATAATATAATTAATATAATGTCATGGGTATTTTATTCTGATCAAGGTTAATAAAATAGTCTTTAATATAGTTTCCTCTAATTTTCATATTTCCCAATTTATCACTTAAATAGTAGCATGGCATTTCCAACTTTCTAATCTTATTTCATATGTTGAAGGCTCTTGTTAAATATGATTTTAGATTTTATTAATATAAGGGTCATAGTGGACAGACTGATTAGATCCTCTCTTCTCTTGGAGAATCTCATTTCCCGGTTCCTTTAACATTTCCTGAAGTGGCTTTGTACTCACAAGTCATCTGGTGTGTTGTTGGAGAATTTCCCATAGGATCCAAGCCCATAATTATAGGGGGATATAATCAGGATGATGCTCACAACCATAGCTGGTACTCCTGGAAGATAGAAAACACCAACCATATGTACTTTTAAGAATCAATGCAGTAAGAAGAAAAGACCAAATATCATTCTGTTTACTTGTGGCATAGCAGAGACTAGTTAGCTATTCACCAATCAGTTTGCTTTCCCTTTTACCACATGTCTCGGTGCCCTTGGTAGCCAGGTATGCATGGCCACAGGACTAGTTTTGGCCAAGAGCTATGGAAAGAAGTGATTTGCTTTACGTAGGACCTGCTTCCTAGAAGCTGCGTGCGAGGTCCGTGACTCTCTTTTCCCTGTTCCAGAGCAACTCTGCATACCCATACTTGAGACAACATCTTCATCAACTGGAATCCATGAATATGTGGAAAATTTCTTTCAAATGGGTCACAATGAGAAAAAAAAACACACCTGAGACGTCAAAGCTTGACTCTTTATCCCTTTTTTCATGTGTGCATGCAGGTGTGTGTGCCTGTGTATAGACCTGAGGTGGATGTCCAGACTCTTCCTTGATCACTCTCCACCTTATTCCTTGAGGCAAGGTCTCTCAAACTCAGAACTTGCCATACAGCTAATCTTGCTAACCAACTTGCCTTCAGGAACCTCTGACTCTGACTTCCCAGACTGGGACCGCAGGTGAGAGTATATACCCACTTGGTATTTTATGTAGAATATGGAGATCCAAACTTTGGTCCTTTTGTGTGGTGAGTTGTTTTGAACCACTAAGCCACCTCCTCAATCCTTAAGTCAGTGGTGTTACTGGTTAACTTACATATGTCTGGAATGTCAAGTGAAGAGTGAGCAATTCTTCATGAATCTTTCATAAGAAAACCAACAGCACACAGCTGATTATTTGCAGCCCAATGATGGATGGAGGAGCTTGTCTTTGTTGACTTATGGTTAGTGACTGCCACAAATGGGCCCTCTCCAGGACCCATGAGTACATGTGCTAAAAAGGAGTTATAACATTAAGGCTCCAGAGAGTTTAAGATGCCTTTTGCTTATGGAAAGACTCTTTTTTCCCCTCTCCACCAGCTCCCATGCCACCACTTCATACCACTCACAGAACAGCCAGCTGGTCAGTCTCAAGCCTCTGGTTTATATGGTCAATGCAACAATGATGATGATAACAACACATTTCTCTTATAGATTGACTGGGCTTCTTAGTAATTCATTTAATTTATTTGTACCTTCTGATGATAGTGACATACAATATTTCCCTGAGACATTTTTCTAACAATAAAACTAAAGGCTCAGAGTGGCAATAACAGTTCAGTGCTTACTTAACATATATAGGGTTTGATCCCTAGCACCAGACATAAATAAATGTAAATAAATCCTGGCAGTGGAGGGATTTGTCTTTGACAAGGTATCTGGCCTTTTGGTCTACTCAGAAGGCAAAAGGCTTGCCAAATATCAGAAGCAATGACTTTCTTTCTGGGACACATGAGAGGAAAGGTGTTCTGTTATTCTTTAAAAAGATGCACTGACAGACAGGGTGACTAGGAGTCATACTACACAGGTTAGGCAAAAGAAGAGAAGGAAATATGGGAGATGATGGATCCAGCAAAGGAGACATGCATAAGGAATCAGAAAGCCAGGCTTGGCTATTTCTTTGTCTTAAGAATTGGGGGTAAATCACATCATGACTTAGAGCCCAGGTCTTCGCCTGGATCATTGCCCACAGCTGCTTTGCTAACCTCACTGGCTTGTCTTCAATTGTGAAATTACACAGAAAACTAGAGCAAGGAACTATATATGGATTCCACACAGGACTCCCAGGAAGAAGAGCTTCCTTCCTTCCTTCCTTCCTTCCTTCCTTCCTTCCTTCCTTCCTTCCTTCCTTCCTTCCTTCCTTCCTTCCTTCCTTCCTTCCTTCCCTTTCTTTCTTTCTTTCCTTTCTCTTCTCTTTTTCTCTCTATCTCTCTTTCTCTCTCCCTTTCTCTTTCCTCTCTCTCTCTTTCTCTCTCTCTCTTTCTCCCTTTCTCTTTCCTCTCTCTTTCTTTCTCTTTCTTTTTTCTTTTCTTTCTCTTCCTTCCTCCCACCCTCCCTCCCTCCCACCCTCCCTCTCAGAAGGGCAGAAGAAAGTCCACTGTTAAGAGCCAAGAGGATAGGACTGACTTTCATGGAAAGATAGTAGTACTTTGGGAAAGAGTCAGTGACTCAATGAGATTGCTCTGAGGACAGTGCAGCCCTCAGGATTACTAAGGTGTTTTAAAACGTTGCCAAGTGGGGGTCCACTTCATCCCATCTCTACTTGATTAAGAGTCAGAACACTGGAGGAAAAAGGCCAGGCAGTGAGCAAGCAAATTTGTACATACCCCAGCCAACAATGCAGAATTTAAGGATGTACTTTCGGATGTAAGTATTAAACACCTTGACAAGCGCCAGGTACATATGAAATGCTTCCAGGCCCATCCATGTGAATGAGACCAAGAGAAAATAGTGAAGAAATACAGCCACGGAGATGCAGAGGCTTTGAGTGTTATACAGAGCAATCCATGAGTCGAGGAGGAAGACCAGGTTCAGCAGCAGTAGGGCAGCACACAGCTGGATGAGGATTTTGGAAGGGTAATCCCTCCGGATCTTCCTGCAAGGAAATGAGTGAGAAAAGAGTCAGCATTCAACTCTGCCAAACCTTGCATAAGGATGTTTCCAAAGCTATCTGAGTTACCAGCCATTTATTTCTATTTATTGGTATATGTCAATCAGCACAAATTGCCTCCCTTGAAGTGGATGTGGAGAGCATCAAAACCAACAACACCAGAAAAAAATCTTAAGCTGAAACATTTATGGTAACCATATGGATGATTCGTGTCTATTTCTGTGAGACCTTTTCTTTAGCATGCTAAATGTAGACCCACACTTTCAGTTTGTGGTAGACAATGTAGAGCACCCCTCATTTCTCCCAAGTGACTTCTAAAAATAATGACTGCAGCTTTTGACTAACAGGTTGCTAGGTTCAGGTCTTCAAAATATGGCCAAATTCCTATATTATGTTATTGAGATGGGATCGTGGCCCAAAGAATTTTGAGTACAATGAAATGTAACGACATAGACAAAAACAGTTTAACTGATGAAATGTGTACAAAATCAGAAAGATCTGGCAAAATCGTTGAATAATAGTGGGCCTTAGAGCAACTTAGTCTCACTAATATTTCCAAAGGTCCACTGGCAGGTCCAAAATAACAGCTGGACCCTGTTATCCACATACATATATCCACATATATGCACACATTTCTTAGTGTCCAAAATCTAAATCCCAGAACTTATATATTGTTTCATTTGGTTAATTCAATTAGGATGCATATTTCTTTTCCAATTGAATCAGTTAAGACTTTCCCCTAAAAAGTGAGCAGGAAAGCCCTTCCTATGAGTCAAGGAGCTGCTGCTATTTGGTTGTCATTCTTGCTTTGACTTACAAAGTCACACTTATCCAGGATCCGGGATATTACCAAAATTTTGCATTTTTTCTTCTTTGTCCCCACATCACTTGTTATATTTATTCCTTCATGTAATTTAGGAAATGTATGAAAAAGTCTTGGTACTATGGTCTGTCTCTGATAATAACCTCTCAAATGCCAGGTTATGTCTTTTCTATTTTATACTGTGTGCTGACAATGGACATGTTCAGGGTACAAGGATGATCAACACAACAACCATTGCCTCCAGAGAGCTAATAGATTAGTGGAAGATGGAAGCATGTAGACTGGAAAGCCATAGTATTTCACACCAATATACTTTACCATATAGTAATATAGGATGGAGCAGGCTGAGGAATATTCTTTTAAGTGACACATTTTGCTGATGGAGGTGAGCATTAAGTCTTATAATACAAGTTTCAAATTGTGGATACTCACTCAAAGGCTATGTAGGTTACCAGAGTAACTGACAGAAAAATTGATGAAAGTCCACAGCCAATATATGTGATAAATGTCAGAGCCATTATTTGACCAGATGGTAAGGATGTTCGAGATAGGTCCTAGGAAATGAAATATTACTTTAAATAATCAGATATTTTACCAAGAGTTATGATTTATGTTTATTGACTAGCCTGATAGTCTTCTCAAACAGCCTATATGGTAGAAACAGTCACCATCCTTAGGTAAAAATAAGGAAAATGAGAGCTTCAGTAACTTGCACAAGGCCATGTAACTTGGAAGTGCAGGAGTCAAAATTAAAACTCAGGTCTGCTTGACTCCATAAGTCATGTGCTTGATCATTGCATTGTAGTACTCTGGGAAAGCTCTGGAGTAGGTACCTAAAGACTGGCACTATCACCTGACTCTTAAACATTTCTCAGTTCTGAAGATTTGGAAAATTGCCATGAGCCTTCTGATTTCAATAGAATGTTAAAACCCACATTTCATTGTATCTATCTAGAAGGACTGTTGAGAAGATGAAATAACATCTTTTAAGGATGGGGAGGTAGCTTAGAGTAAGCACTTGCCTAATATGCACAAAGCCCTAGGTTCTGTCTCCACCCCAAAAAAGATTATTTATGCAAAAGTATTTTGTAAAAATTTTTAAATGCATAAAAAGTTAAATATTTTAATCTCAATTCCTTGGTCATCTTAGCTATTTAGAGGAGAAAATATAAACGTAAATATAGAATGTGAAGAAAACACTTGTCCACATTTTAATGTTTTCCTTTTGATGCATTCGGTTATCTGAAGAATGGTTTCATAAGTGTATAGCCACCATGACATCATGCTGTCTGTTTATCTGCCCAAGTCAGCAACTAGAGCTGATCCTCTGATACGATGTCTTACTAGCTCTCAGACCCAGAATCCAAGCCAGAAAGTGTGGACATATTACCAGTAGAATGCCGAAGCTTGTTAGGTGGTTACAGGTACAGACAGTTTCATTGGGTCTCATGTCTTTGATGGAGCAGCCGTCAGTTGACCAGCCTCCTCGGCCACCTGTTGGAAGCAAGAGCAGTACCAGTTGCTCCCTGTCTCCTTTATTCGCTTATTGGAGCTCTTGAAAGGGTTTATACTAGGACCTACCATTTCTGCCCAAGTCCCAGAATGCACAGCTCACTGTTAAGCCACCCTGTAGCAGAAAAGTCATAGTTAATTAATGTACTGAACTGAGAGGCAGTTGGAAGGGGGGAAATCTATGGTAGTTTTAATTCCAGAATCTTACACTGGCTTTTCAGAGGCTTGCTTTATGTGATCCTTAGAATCAAATGAGCCCCATGTCAGTCATTGCTTCTTAAAGTATCTATTGTGCATAAAAATCACCTCAGGGCCTTGTTAAGAAGTACATTCTGCTCAGGGGTAGAGCTCTTGTCTCTAATGATAAGGGACATGAGCTTGATCCCCAGTACAGGGGACAGGGAACATATTCTGATTCAGGAAGTCTGGGGTGCTGTCTGAGCACTTACATGTCTAGCTACCTTCCACGTGATGCTGACATTGCTGGTCTGCAAACCACATTGCAAGTGGCAAGGTTGTAGCTGAAGTTCAGTTTGAGTTGGGTGTCTCCTTGCAGGTGGGAGTCCTATCTATCTGCAGCTACAGCTCCTCCTGCACTGAAATGCAATGTTTGCTAACAGCTTGACACGGCACCTACTCTTCTTAGAAACTATGTGATCAATGGAGCGACTAAGTCATTCTAATCTTACAAAATCTGTGCCTGCCTGCTTCAAGCATGTTCTATGGACACAATCTGCACAAGGTGTCCCTGGAGAGTGAACAGATGAAATTGACCTCTCCTCACCTTGCTTGGGTTGATGTGCCTCAGTGTAACTGTCACGTTTCTTGTCAAGTTCTTGATGGTCAAGTTTGCCACACTGGATGATATGACATAGCTGATCAGAGAGTGGTTCTTCAGAGAAGGGTCCTAGCACGCCAAAGAAACAAAGGTAATGAGGGAAATGAAATGTGGAGAGTTTTCAGGCTAAAAGAATGCTAAGAATCACTGGTCCCCACTGATTATTTTCCAGCATAGACCAGACATTGAGATGGAGTTAACTGACTTTTCCAAGAGACAGAAATTGGATGTAGAGCATGTTATAGTGCTCAAATATCGAGCTTAAGTGCACAGGTTGACACAAGACCTCCTGACTTTATAAAGAGGAACATAAAATTTACCCATTCAAACTGCATGTCCCAGAGCAAGTTACTTAACTCTCTGTGTCTCCATTGCCTCATCTTAAATGGGGTAATAACAGTTTCTTCCTCCAAGGGTAGACACTACAGTTGATATCTATTAGAACTTAGTATTAGCAATTTGTAAGTGCTACAGACATGTCAGTTACATGTCAGTTACAATCCCTGATAGGCAGAGAAAAATTAACTACAGAGGTTCAGCAAATCACATGACTCAAAGCAGGCTTAAGACTATGTGAAGATTCAAAAGGATAAAAAAAAAACAAAAAACACCCACCAGATGGAAACCAGTGAGCCACAACTTTACCTGAAACAGGGCAGGAGTTTCAAAAAAGTTGAATTGAACCCTAGAAGCCAGCTCCATGTCATTAGCTGGCAGATGACTCATTAGTGATGAAGGCAAAGTAATGATACCAATACTATTCTCAGGAGCCTGAGTTTCCAGAGAAACCTGAAGAGCAAATGAGAGATAATAAAAAATGTCTGCACTGGTACGAGGAGATGAAAAACTCAACTTGACATAGGGTGGTGGTGGGGAGGGGGAGAGGATGAAAGGATTTGATCTGTGTCAGGCAGATATGATGGCAGCCTGTACTTCTGGCCTGGAAGGTGAAGCCCGGGAGACCCCAGAACAAAGCAATAAGGAGGGAGAGCAATTCCTGATGTCATCCTTGGGCCCCCACAGACACACACACTCAAGTACCGTCTTGCATGCACACACACACCCGTGAATGCAAAAAAAGTACAATGAATGGGCTTGCAGTCATACACAAGAAAATGTGGATGTTTTTCCCATAAGAAATTGGATTGTACCTGAAGGTTTTCAGGGCCTTGGGCCGCAAAGGTCGTTGTGTTGAAATTATTGCCATTCACTTTGACCACAGCCAGAGCCAAAGAAGGAGATGTTAGACTGATGGTCAGGTTTAAAAACTTCAGCTGTAGGCCAATGTCATCTACTACTTTCAGTAACCTGTAGGTAGAAGTTTACATTTAGCCCCCTCTTTTCTTCCCCCATCCTCTAAGCTTGACAGTCATTATAAGCATAGTTTGGAGGAGGAGAATGTTTGACTATCACTAGCAACATGAGCAGTGTCTTTAGCATTACAGGGTTGCCACTTAGGGCCCTTTCATTTGCCCAATCATACCTATGAGCCAGAGGTGCTAGCAAGGCGGGTGGGCAATGCAGGAGTTTGCTGACTCTGTTTATCATTTCACTTGCAAGGTTAGGCTCCAAGCTGACCAAGGACAAAATTTTCTCCATCTGGGACACCTGGGTCTCAAGATCAGGAACACTGCTGGTGTTGACAAGTTCTGTATCAGAGAATGAAATCATTTTATGAGCACATGATGGAAAATCACTTGTAAGGATAAACACACATAGACCCTGTGATCTGGTTAACTTGCCACTGGGTATTTGCTCAAGAGAATGGAAGAGATACGTGTAAAGAAGACTTGGTCATGATTACTTACAATGGCCTTTTTTTAACATGATTCCATACTAGAAGTAACTGAAATACTCATGAACTGGAGAATGGATGGGCAATCTTTGAACAACACAGATGTATCTCAAATTTTCCAACATGTTATACTAAATGAAAGAAACCAAAATTTAAAGGCCATGTATTAGAGGGTCCTTCTCACATGACATTCTATAAACTCAAAACTATAGGGGCATATCATGTATCAGTCAGTGGTGGCTAGGAGCTGGGATGGATGCTGACTTCAAAGAGACACAAAGGGACTTTGGGGGCAGTAGAAAAATATATATCTTGATTGTGGTGGTACATGACAAAGTGCCAATCCAACTGCATAAAACTGTAATTTTGGGGCTGGAGAGGTGGCTCAGGGGTTAAGCCTCTGCCTTGTAGGCAGAAGGTCCTGAGTTCAGATCCTAGACCCCACGTATAGACGCCGGGCGGAAGTGGGGGTGGCCTGCGTTTCTGGTCCTGGTGGGCAGAGCCTGTGAATCCCGGGGCAGAGTAAACAAGGAGGAGGTGGAGGCGTCCATGGTGGTTCCTGAATTCGTCCGTGGTTCTACACACACACACACACACACACACACACACGCACGCACACGCACACGCACACGCACACGCACACGCACACATGCACGCGCGTGCCGTGCGCACACACGCACACATGCACAATTGAATAAATAATAAAAAATTATAAAAAATAATTAAAACTGTAATTTTTCATTACCCATATAACTGGAGAAATTTCATTATATGTAAGTTACATTTCAGTGCTCTTGACTAAAACAGATAAAAGTACAGCAGAGCACTTAGTGCATAAGTACAAATATAATTGAATATATATCATTTGGACAGGATTTTATGCGGGTCACTAGAACTCTGTTGAGACTAAGACATGAAATCAATAGCTAGACTATCAGGTGTAACTTATATTTTTATATTAAAAATAATTGGGAAAAACTGATAAGCCTGATTTGAACAATAAAAAAGCTTCTCTTAGGCCTGTGAGGTGTCTCAACAAGTAAAGACGTCTGCTTGGCAAACCAGATGGCCTGAGTTTGATCCCCAGAATCCACATGATGGAAAGGAGAAATTTGACTTGCCAGAATTGTTCTCTGACCACGTATGTGCTCTGGCACATGCGCCGCCTTCCCTTTTTCTCTCATGTACAATAAATAATTTGGAAACCTTTTTTTTTTATTATTTACTCAATTGTGAGTGAGTGTGTGTGTGTGTGTGTGTGTGTGTGTGTGTGTGTGTGTATGTGCAGAACCAAGGGTGAATTCGGGAAATATCGTGGACTGATTTTACCTCCTCTTTTACTCTGCCCCGGGATTCACAGGCTCCGCCCACCAGGACCAGAAACGCAGGCTGCCCCCTGCTTCTGCATTTGTACGTGGGATCTGGGATCTGAACTCAGAACCCTCTGCTTGAGAGGCAGAGGCTTAACCCTGAGCCATCTCTCCAGCCCCAATTTGGAAACATTTTAAAAGCTCTTTCTCTCCCCCCTGCTTTCTATCCCCTCTTTCTCTCTCCCTTTTGAAGATCTCTGACCCTGTGGCCTTGACCTTCCAAGTGTTGGGATTACAGGTGTGCACCAGCCTAGGTGCAGAGTGGGTAGCTTTTGGGGTAGCCTGTGAGGTCACTTGTAAGCGTCAGTGGGAACCCCTTTGGAAAAATGGGCATCGTGGGCTCAGGCCAAAGAGTCTTTTCTTGAATTATGATGACTCCATAATTTTCCCTAAAATGTCCACATTCGTTTTAAAATAATTTAAGACAGAGCAGTGCACACTGGAAGAAAGCCATTGGATAGAGATTCCAAATTCGTGCAGATGCTGGCATTGTGGTGGGGGAGCAGAAACCACAGCCTAAGCTTCTATCTAGTAACACCCCAAACTCAGCTTTGCCTCTCAGTCTCCACTTTCTAAAGGAAAGTGTGTTTCTTACTGAATTGAAGTTCTGGAGGTTCTAGGACTTTCTCTCCCTTTATCATTGTACACTAAGTCCACATGGCACCTGGAAGCCCTTCGTTTCCATGGCTTTCCCATGTGTACTACTATTTGCAACCAGATACCGTTGCTGTAACTACTTGCATCTTTATGTGGAACAGGTAGAATCAGGAAGAGCCAAGTTGTTTATCCCAACTTTTGCTGCCTGGGAGGATTTAAGCCTGGGTTTTCCAAACATTTCCAAAAAAGAAAGGCTCGCTGAGGTCTTATGTCTTGATTTGCAAACTTGCAGCTGCATTTCAGGAAGCCCAAATCCCAACTGCCCCCAGGCCCAGTTTGACTTCTTACATATTTACCTGTCTCACTGGGAAACGTGCTGCTGGGGAACACATTTGCAGGGGCCGATGGGGCACGAGAGATGGGAGAGGGGAGTGAGGATTTTACAGGTGGCAGGGAGTCAGAAAGATTGTCTTGGGGTAGAAGGGATGCAGCAGCTCCAGTTTGGGTAGGCGTGTTGGCGCCAGGACTGGAAGCTAGGGGAGCTGAAGGCTTGGAAGATGAACTGTGACCCTCCTGTGTCAGAGAAGGTGTGTTCTGGGTCACAGGGGGATGATCAATGGGTTCAGCCAAGGAAAAGCCGCTGGAGATGTGGGAAGGAATGGTGGCCCAAGGCACAACTGGCATGGACTTGCTGGAAGAAGATAATGAAGGATCATATGGATCATCAACCAGACAGACAATGGGATCCTGCAGGTCACTAAAGGAAAAAGAAATCAAAGATGCACGTCAGATATAAACGAGATGGGGAGGTCTAGATCTTGTCCTCCCTGCAACTCTCTGTCACCACCAGGTAGACACCTTTCCCTTATTCTCCACTGTGGATGCAATGTGAGTAGGCCCCTCACACTTCTGCCACCATGCCTTCTTTGGTACTGTCATTGCATCCCTTTTAAAAATGAGCCAAAATAAATCACCACTTCCCTTTTATGTTACTTCTGTCAGGTATTTTGTGACAACATGACAACAATAGCTTATACAGATGGATATATATGATAGCTTTTGTGATGTCTCATGATCCATTCAGTTGATCTCGGGATGGGCGTGAGGGTGCCACCCGCAAATTCTTGGGTGACTTTCTTAGGCGTCAAAGGTTGAAAGGAACTCATCTATCTGCATGTAATTTATCTGGGAATAATTTGAGAGCAACTAAGTGACTACAGGACACAAGTCTCTCTGGCAGATCCAGTTCTAGATGGAGATAATACTAATACTAATAGGAGAATGAGGTCTCAAAGCTTCCTTTAGGCAAGAGGAGCGAGGATGGTTAGGTGGAGGAGCCTAAGATAAGTCATAACCATAAGAGGAAGTGCTGGTGGACTGGGGATGTGGCTCAGGTAGTAAGAGTTCTTGAATGGCATGTTCAAACCCCTCCATTTGATCTCCAGTACTACCTAGAATCATTTATGGCAGTGCAGGCCTGCAGCATTGGGGAGGTGGAGACAAACAGATGAGGAATTCAAGGTCATTGGCTACGTAGAGTTTGAGACTTGCTTGGGTCTACATGGGGAGGAGGGAGAAGGGAGAAGGAAAGAGGAAATAGGGAGAAAAATGGATATTTTACTCCATGATTACAAGACTCCGCTCTGTAAGTCATATACTACAGCAACACATCTGGCCAAGTTGTGGCAAAGGGTATTTTGCAGAGGGTACGTTAAATTGTCTTCAGCTTCTGGCAGAAGCTAGAAACTCCACCCCACACACAGACCCCACACCCTGGCACTGGCTTTCATTCATAAAGAGGTCACCTTGGATTCCTCGTCACTCATTCAAATCCTGTCTCTCCATCCACTGTGTGAGGCCACCAAGGATATTGTGGAGCAGGGAAGATCATATAATCAGAGCCTTAGAATCCCTCACCCTAGCATTTCAACACTGTGACTAGACTCGCTTCCCAGCCAGCTGGCCTACAATTTCTGGCCCTAAGTACCAACCAACATCAGTGTGTCTTTGGATGTGCTTATTGGCAGAGGCACACAATGCACATGTTGTCAAAAGAACTAGCTGAAGTAGCCTTATGTTAAGCGCTTCACAAATGCTTATGCACGTATAGACCTGGATCACCACCCACGTCTAAACATAGATATTTTGGCAACTCAGAAGGTCACCCTGATACATTAGCATGTTTTCAAAGTGCCCCCAGATGTTTCTACTGTACTTATCTTAGGCTCCTCAAACTTAGGGTAATCTTAAAAATAATCAGCTACCCATTAGAAAAGGAATAGATATTAAAACGTAATCACAGAATGATATAAAATGGCTCCAAAGTCAGTCTTAATAAGAGAAATGCTAATTAAAATAACTGTTTTTCATCTATCATTCTGCTTTTTCTTTTGACACAGGATCTTCCAACATAGTCCTGGTGGGCCAACAACTCACTTGGACCAAGCCATCCCCAAAACTTACCATGATCCTCTTGCCTCTGGAGGTGCTGGGATTACAGATAGGTGCCACCACACCTAGCTAAACGTTTTTCATTTGCATGTGTGTTGTGGCATGCATATGGTGGCTCAAGGTTAATATAGGGAATCATCCTTGATCAGTTTTCTACCACATTCTTTTAATTCTCAAGCTCAGAGCTTGCTGATGACAGGGCTAGTCTAGTTTACTCTGGGATTCCCAATCTCCACCTTGCAAACTACAGTCACCTTGGATTACAGATGGGGGTCACCATGCTTATATGCATTTACATGGTCTCTAGAGTTCCAGACTTCAATCCTCCTGCTTTTGTGGCAAGTACTTGAGACAGTGAGTCATCTTCCCACCCCAAAATTTTTTAAATAACAAAACATTTAATTAGTGAATCTATAAGCCTCACCAGTTAATTCGATGTACAGCCAAGATTACAAAATATCATTTTAACAAAAACTATGTGTGTGTGTGTGTGTGTGTGTGTGTGTGTGTGTGTGTGTGTGTGTGTACAAATCGGAGGACAATTTGTGGAGTTGATTCTCTCCTTCCACCTTTACATGGGTTCTGGGGATAAAATTCAAGTCATCAGGCTTTGTAGCAAGCACTTTTATCCATTGAGGCATCTTGCCAGCCCAAAGCATGGTCCAAGTAAAAGTTCCATACAATAGAGACTATGTTCTCCCTAAAACTGAAGGCCTTTTTTTGCTCAGGAAATCCCAACCAGCTTTGGGTCACATAATGATTAGATTATATATAATACATGTTCATATAATATATAATTAAATATACATTCCATATGTACTTCTATTTGTGTGTTTTTGTCTACTTATTTACTTTGGAAGAGGATCAGAAAATTATTACATACCACTGTAGCTTTTCTAGTTCTTCTGGAGAGGAAGGACAGGGTGTCTGGACAGAACAGCAGCACTGTTCTGAAGGAGACAAAAGGGAAAGAAAGAAGAAAATTCAGGGTCAAGAATAAAGCCAAGTAGGAGCTCAGACCAATCTAGTACTGACAAGATGCAGTTTTAATGAGTAATTGTCTAGAAGTGGTGATAAAATCAGTTGGGTGCATTTATATCGATAATAAATGTATAGAAAAAATAATGTATACAGAGCAAGTGCTAAAATATTGACTGAATAATTTTTTGTTTCATTCATGCAATATCAATCACTCCTCAGCGATTCCCAAGAGGAATTCAGAAAGTTAACATATCTTGGAGAATGAATGCTGCATGATCTTGCTCACATGTGCAATCTGAAAGGTCATACTTGGAGAAACAGAGAATAAAATAGGGGTTACCAGAGAATGCAGAGCAGAGAGACTAGGGAAATATTGGTGGAAGGACTCAAAATTCAGTTGGGCAAAGTTCAGGAGACGTATATGACATGGTGACTACAGTTAATAATATGTACTTGAAATTTGCTGAGAATAAATTTTAAATGCTCCTCCCACAGAAAGAAAGAAGTAGGCAAGGCAATGCATATGCTAAATAACCTGACTCAGCCATTCCACAATGTATATCAAAATACCAATTGAAACCATAGATATGTGTAGCTTTGTTTTTAAAGTAAACATATTCTAGCAGGAAACCATTGAATACTTCCAACAGAATCTTCCCTCTTTGAAGGGTTTGCTTTTAATCATGTTTCTAGATAACATTGAAAAATTAATTAAAAAAGAAGCTGAGATAATAACCTTTTCAGACATCAAGAAGCACATGAAAATAAACCTGGCAATGAATGGAGTCAACTTACCCATCGGTCGAATCTGTGTTGTTTTCAAAGCGACCATCACTGCACATATGTTTATCGTCCCATTCAGTTTTATTGTGAATGTACAATTGATTGTGCTGCAAAGAGATATACATGAAACCAGAATGTTGTTATGCTGGAAATCTGCCTAAGTATTTGTAATTGCTTTTAAAGTGTTCAGTTACTATGTTGCTTCAGTAAGCTTGGAACTACCATCTACTATAGGCTGGACTATGTCCCCAAAACTTTATCCTAAAAAACACTAGGTTCATATTCATAGACATTGTAGACTAAAGTCCACACTGGACTCTGGTGTTTTGCCTGCCTATACGATGAATGGGCAGGGGTACAACTTGGCTGCTAACAATAGCGCTAGGACATCTTTAACCTTGCTCACCATGCCCCCAGTGCTAGTTATTTGACTGGTATCAGTAGGCATTTTAATTTCCATCATGGATGCTTTTCTACAAGCCAGCCTCCGTGAATGTCAAGATCTTTTTAAATTCAAAAATCTTCCTGGAAATTCAATCTGTTTCTTACTCAGTGTCAGTGAAAACAATAATGCTGCAAATATTGGAAAGACAGGGAAATTAACTCAATACCCACAGTACTAGGCCTCCAGCTTCCAGTGTCATGGAATACTTGTCATGAGGTGCATCCATGAATAATTGAGAAGTGGAAATAGTCATTTTCTAGGATTTTCCCACAATGCTCAGGGTTCTGGTAGTAAAAACATGACTGTAAGAGTCACTGACTGGTACCCAGGATCAGTAAGAACACAAGTGAGAATAATTATCTGTGCAACCTCAAATGATTGTTGGACAATCTGATTCATTCTCGCATATATGTTTTCATCTTTTTCTTTCCATTTTCCTTCCCCTTCTCTCCATTTCCCAAGCTCTTTAATGTAGTTCTTCTTTTCTATCTGCCCTTTATCTTGGCTGGCTCACTGTGAGCCATTTCTTGGCATACTGGAAGTACTCAGAGCGAAGGACATGGACAGCTATCAGTATCCAGGACAATAAAAATGTAGAAATCCAAATGTCACCAACAGGTATTTATGTTAGAGGAAAACCTTTGAATTTGCAATGTAAATCAAATTCCTTGATAATTCATCCCTCACAAGTGGAGAAATAGTATCTATCAAAGAATAACAAAATGGCTTACTTTTGGGCCTCTGCTGTAGCACACGTTATAAAGTAAGTCTGAAATAAAAATAGGTATGTTACTTCCATCATTGAAAACATCAGAAAAAAAATGACCCAGTGTTAATCACAGAATTTCAGAAGCTCAAGCACCCTAAAAGAAACTTCATACTCTAGTATACTACTGGAGTCCTAACACATGCTAAAAGCTATTTAGACTATAAAAGCTCTGCTTGGATGCTTCCAGTGTCAGACAGATCACTGGTACACGGGAGAGTACCAGTAAAACATCTCCTAGATGTTTTATTTAAAGAATCTTTTGGTCTTATATAGAGAAAACGCCCACCCATTGTATCTATCTCTGATGTTTGAAGCAGTGAAACTAATCCCAGTCCCTTTTGTTCACGAGAGATTTAGGAGAATCTAGATACATATCTCTTTAAGAATGCAGAATTCTCAGCTGGAGAGATGGCTCAGGGGTTAAGACTCTATCCCACAAGCAGAAGGTCCTGAGTTCTGATCCCAGGTCCCATGTAAAAACTCTGGCTCTGGTGGGCAGAGCCTGGAAATCCCAGAGTGAAGCAAAAAGAAGGTAGAAGCAGTCCAGGATGATTCCCGAAGTCACCCTTGGCCCTCCACAGGGCCAAACAGTGCCCTCTAATACACACACACACACACATAAATGTAAAAAAAAAAAGAATGTAGAATTCTAAGTTTTCCCCCAGAATAATTATAAACAAGGTAGAGAGCATGCAATGGTTACCTCACTTAGGTTCTGTAGGGTTCTGTTGAGTTCTGATCGTCTGTTAACAGAATGAGAGAAATTCACAATAAGGAGACCCATTCCTGATGTGAAATTCAAAACAAGGTTGACTTTTAGCAATTAAATCAAGCATATGGTAAGTACCACTTACAATGTTAACTCTGAGGAAACACAGGGTCTAGTGAGAAATTGCTATGTGGGAAAATCAATTATTTATAAGACAAGGAAAACTGAGCAGATGGAATATGCACTGGTCCTAGCTAACAAGATATAAGTGATGGTTGAACAATTGTGTTATTCCTTAGATGACTGCAACCCCCAAGGCAGCTGCTTCTGGCAGAAAGCTAGAGGAGGAGCCGGCCTGGGGCAACAGTTTCTGAGGAGAGCAAGTTGCCACTCCTGAGTCTCTGATTAACTCCTCATTCCCTCTTCCGCTGGTAAGTCTGCCCTTTCTAGGCCTCCAGCCTTGCTTTCCTCTCTTCATATTTCCCAGAGGGAATTTCTCTTATTCCTCTCCTCCCATCCCACTTCAGCCATTTTTTCACTTCATCAACTTGGCAAAGCTTCATAGATAAGATGAAAGCAATGTGATGAAAGAATTCACTCTAAGACAGTAATTTTTTTTCAGTGTGTGTGGTGCGTGACAAGACCCTACCTCCCAGGAGACATCTAGCAATGTCTGGTGACATCTCTGCTCATTACATTGGGGCAGATGCTACTGGTATCTAATAGGTCGCGGCTGAAGAGTCTGGTAAATATCCTACAATGCACACAACAGCTTCCCATAATAGAGCATCATTGGGCCCAAAATGTCAATGATGCTGAGGCTGAGATTCCTTCTGTAAGCGAAGGGCAACTGTTCTGGAAGGCTGCAGGCAAGGTCTGGAAGGGAAGGAGATGACAGTAGTCAACTTGCTCCTCAAGCTGGCACAAGCCATGATTGTGCCAAGAACCTTCTTTCAGAGGTTTCAATGGCCCTAACCACTCCTCCTGCTCTGCATGTAGATCCTTACAATACTTTTTGTTATGGGATACATGCCCATGTTTCTGAAGTTGTTCCTCCCAGTGATAGAGCCATTATCTCGAACCGAGGCAATCCTATGGGCTAACTGAGGACTAATGTATCTCTTATCATCTGTGGTAGTACTTAACCAAGTACTTAAGGTACACTTAACAAAAGTCCTCCCTCTCTAACTTCGAATCACTAATGTTTCATGAAAGCATTTGACATTGTAACATGATATTGTCCTTTACAAAATTCATGCTCAAGAATCAGGAAATCAAGTTACAAAAAACTTCAAAAAAAAATCTCATGTTTTAAGTTGGTTTGTGATTTTGGGTTGGATCACAGTCATACCACTCCTTGGTTACATGTGGCCTGTGGACTGCAGGTTAAAAACACCTGAATAGAGTCCTGTCTTGAATTTGTCCTTCAATTGTGCTGCATAACACATTGCATTAAAATTCAACACACCAATTCAGAACATCAGAGAGAACAACCCCAAGGGAATATGAATTGACCATAGGTGACAATGGTTAGTTTGCAAAGTAAGTGAGAACCAATTTGCTCTGTAGTCTTTGGAAAACCCTCTTTCCTATTGTCTTCCAAAAGCAAAAATAGCTCAGCAGCTATCTTTCCACAGTTGGTGTCTGAAGATTTAAAGCAATGACAGATTACTCACTTTAGTTCATGTAGAGACAGGATTCCCGTGAAGGTGTCATTAGCTATATCTCGATTCTGTTGAAGATAAAACTCATTAAGGATTCATCAAAGATCATTTTGTGTGTGTCCACATGTGTGTTTAACATATTCTCTAACAAGAAGCTGTTCATTTTGGTTGGCTACCCTGAAAGGGCAGCCCAAAGACTGAATCCTAACTTCATGGAATATTGTCTATCAGATGATCAGATTGTAGTTACATAGATAACAGGGATGTTCAAGAGTTAATGTGCATTGGCTGAGCCAGTTTGGCTTTTGGGCCAGAAGATGGTCCAGTGTGTAAAATATTTGCCAGGAAAGCTTGAGGACCAGAGTTCAGACCCCCAGAACCCAGGTAGAAGTTGGATAGGTGTGGGAGGGGAATTCAGGAATCAGAAGGCAGAGATGAGGAATCCAAGCAAGCTGGCTAGCCAGATGAAGCAAAACAGCGCACTTCAGGTTCAGTGAGAGACCCTGCCCCAAAATGTAGGATGGCTAGTAATTAAGGAAGACACTTGACGTCAGCCTTGGGTGTCCACACACATGTGCACATGTACACTTGCACACTCCTTGCCGTGTGCACCCACATACTTGTAAACACACACATATACCATATACACATGCAAAAGCAACTCTACTATGCTAATTTCTGTGTTTCTTCAATTTTATAGTATTCAAAAGAATACTATGAAAGCACATTTCATGACAGGTCCCAGATTTAAGAGACTCCGATGCACAAAGCACCACTCTTGCATTGTCAGCATTCAGCTGATGACTGGCACAAAGTAGGCATTTAGAAAACATTCTCTGAAAGAGCAAGCATGTTTGAATGGGATCCTATGCATCAATGTAGCTTATGGGAAGGCTCACATTATGATATCTGAATTCTCCCCTGTGGGGAGCAAGTCAGTTTTGGAAGATCCTTCTTAGGTTCAACTTTTATGAATTTCTAGGGCAACTTTACAATTTTAACTAGTAATAGAGAACTGCATTGTGTTAATGCTCATATTCAGCAGCAAACCTAGTAAAAATCAAAATATAATTATTACTAAAACACCATCATTATTATGAACCCAAGACTTTAACATAAAACTAGAAAGTCAATGATGCACATTTTATTTAAGTTTGATCAAAAAAGAAAATATATCAAGTACCATAAATCTGAATACTGGGCAAATCTTTAAATATATGTGAATAGAATTTTCAGGATAACAGTAAAGTATCTTTAAATCCTACCTGGGTAACATTGTGGTCTTCATCATACTGAAACATTATATCTCCTCTAAAAAACACTAAAAATAAATTTTTGGAGAGAAATGTGAGACTTGTATCATTAGAGTTTGAAGATTAATATAACACATTATAAGATTATCAAATTAACACATAAAAATATTACATTTCTGTAATATTCTCTGCTTTCATTCCCATTTAATCCACTATCCACTGTTATACATTGATTATCAATGTAAGTTTCAGAAAATGTGACCTATAAATTCTATGCAGGAATTCAGACAGAAAAAGTTGCATGCTAAGACATTGTCATTCTTGTTTCTCATTGAAACTTTATTTTTCTTAAGACTAATGGAGAGATGATGGCTCCAATGTTAACTCCAAAGAACCATCTTTTGTGGTCATAATTGTCATGACAGAAGAGAGAAAAGGGTTTCTTAGCAGCTATGCAGCCTTAGAAAAATCTATTTTTTATTCCTTCATTTTGTTTCTGTTTTTAAAATACAGTACTTTTCCTAAGAACACAGCTGATTATTTGCCTTGAAATTACATATACTAGTATACACCATGCAATATATAAGTGTACATTACACAATATATTATATAAAGCATATACTATGCAGGGCAAATCTTTTGTTCAGTTTAAGAACCCACTGTTACTTTCTTTCCAGAAATGCCAAAAAAAAATTTGTTAAAATGCTCACTCGGGGAAATATTAAACTCAATTTCTGGCAGCCTATATCCTGACGGAGTCTTCCAGGGGCTTTGGCTCTATTTGGAAACAAAATAAAATAGACTCATAAACACAGACACAGAGTGTGCATTTCATATAGAGATGGAAAATGAGCCTTTTGAGCAATGGAGCAAGGGTGTAGCCAATGCTTTTGGTGATAGTCACGGAAATACTTGGTTTTATGGGACCATACAGCCTCTGTGGCAGCTACTCAGGTCTACTGTGAGAGCCTGAAAATAGGCATAGACAGTAAGTACGGGGTGAGGAGGGGTTGGGAGATGACTGTGTACCAATCAACTTTATGTACAGAAACAGGTGACTAGGCATATTTGGATCTTGGATGATAGCTTGCTAACCTCTGAGTAGGAAGGTTGGAGGCCTTAATTCATCTTCTCCAAGCTATGACTGATCCCAATAATCATGTATCCAATGATCCAATTCTATTTAAAAATGACTTGACAGTTGGGGATGTAGCTCATTTGCTTAGAGTTCTGAGTCTGATCCCCACTCCATACTGGGTGTGGTAGTGCATGCCTGTCATCCCAACACTGGAGAAGTGGAGGCAGGAGGATAAGAAGTTCAAGGTCATCCTCAGCTACAAAGCAATTCAAGACCATCCTGGAATACGTGAGACACTATTTCAAAGTAGGAAAGAAAGAGTAACTGGCAAACCATTTGACCTGTGATTAGCATGATCAACTTTAGCAATTTTTCTATTAAGAGCCTCAATGTTTGCATATTGACACTGCAATTTCTATTCATATAGTCCACAGTTATTTAAAGCAAAGATAGCATATCTGTTTGCATATTGACACTGCAATTTCTATTCATATAGTCCACAGTTATTTAAAGCAAAGATAGCATATCTGGATAGAATTGTCCAACTTCTAAAGAAAACAATTAAGCTTTTGAAAGCTCTGTGTGTGTATAAAAGTGTAACACTTTTCTCTCCTTCACATTCTTGCTGAGTGTATGATGAGTTTCATATACTGGGTGCACAGTAGTTCTGGTTGCACAGAGCTACTCAAAAGCCAGCGTGTTTTAACCCTTGCTCTAGTTCTTCCTGGCCAGTGAGCTTTCAGCTTATTCACAAGCCTTCACTTCCTCTCATGGATTCACGTTGGCAACCTGCAGTAGGTGAAGTTTTCTGGCTTCTGGCAGGACGGTGTGGGATTTCTGGTGCCAAGAGTTGGTTCCCTGATGAGGTTATTTTCACCAGTCACTACAACAAATAGCCAATTCAGCCACTTAATTGGGGAAAACATTACTTCAACAAGCTTTCTGGCATCTGCTTTTCAAGATGACTGTTTTTTCTTTTACTAGTTCAGTTTTTAGTTATCAAATACCATACATACACAACATGGAACTAGATATCAGCACCAGCCCAAAACATAGATTATGCCCCATCATAATGACATTATGGGAATGGAGTAAAGACAATTAGAGAAGTGGGAGGGAAGGAGGAAGAAAAAGAAGAGAAAGTTACACTACATATGAAAATAAAATGGGTCCAATCATTGCTTTGCTTTGCAGTGGTAGGGATCCAACTCATAGCCTTGTTCACATTAGGCAATGCTCTGCCACTGAGACATACTGCAGCACATCACTTTTCTTTAACCAAAACAAGCTAGCATTTCCCTCCTTTAATCTCCCTGGGACATATCAGCAGAAAGCTCAGATAAGTGAATCTCACATTCAACAAAGTTTAACAAAGTGTTTGTGAAGTGCTTTCTTTTAATAGGAAGTTTGCTTGTTTTCTAATCTATCCAATCTTGGTTTATTTTACTTGAAATTGTTACACAGATTTTTCAAATGAATCATAATACTAGCAAAAAGGATAACATGAGAGGAAAAAAAATCCTGTAATGATTATTACTAAAACCACACCAAGACTTTAATACAATAAAATACCTTTACCTTCCTCCTCTTTCTGCTCATGATCTCCAATCCTATTCTGACCTGCCACATCGAATTTTTCTGTTTTTCACATTTGCTTTCATTGGCTGTAATGAGGCAGAGAGAGCTCAAAGAGCCAAATCAACAGGAGAAGGAGGTTGTTTCAGCCCTCTGACCCATGGCAGAAAGGAAAACATTCCTATTTCAAAAATATCATGTTCTCAAGAGATTTCCATCTAGATTTTAGAAAATATTGGACAGTGTTTTTTAATTACTATTTTCCTCGTTATACATGGCTCCCTGCCTCCCTCGTTTCCCCTTCCCTTTCTTCCTCCCTCCCTTCCCCCCATATCTCATCCCTTTCCACCCTCCCCTCCCTTCGTGAATCTAGTCTGTTCCCTCCTACTCTCCCGTTCTTTGGCTTATACGGGTCCCAGGGTTCACTCTGTATCATCTATTCTAGTGGGGATTCAAGCCTCTGAGGCAAACCGAGAGGCCCTTCCTTGGGCAGACTATTGGACAGTCATAACAATGGTAAAACACCCTGAAGACATTACCAGAATCAGTGTATAGCATGGATCTTTGTGTGTGTGTGTGTGTGTGTGTGTGTGTGTGTGTGTGTGTGTGGTGCTGTGTGTGTGGTGTGTGTGGTGGTCTCTTTGCCCCACACATGGTAGGCAAGTATTCTACCACCAAGCCATATCCCTAGTCCTCAGCAGTCCATTGTCTTAACCAGTAGGCCACCTCGTCAGAACATTTCCTAGGACTGTGAATCAATATTAATTAAACTTAGCATACATGAGATTTCAACATTCTAGAAATCTGTTTTTTTTATTCTTGGCCAAGGACAATACCCTGCTTCAAACTATAATATTTGAGACCCTATGGAATTCATATGTAAAAAGTGACTTCTAATAATTTTAGTATTATAGTCATAGTACTAGTTATGGATTTAAAGCTATAATGAACATATTTGTCATATAGTTCTATACCTCATATTAAAGAAATCAATTCATTTCTCTGACTAGAAAGTGGAAAGATGTAACTTTGCTTTTGTTTTTATTAGGAACTTGAAGTATCCAGGTAGTATGAAAAGAGACAGGTCAGAGAGGTGTACACATACACAACAGAGAAAAACAACCCATTTTCTCCATGATGCAAATTTATCTGATAATGTGTAATGTATACAGGAACTAACCTGAGTCATTGCAAATAGATGACAAATTGCAGATATTTCTCTGGGATTTGTCTCCTGGAAAAAAGAAACCCAGCCAGTTAAGTATGTTAAGTAGTTATGCACTACACTGCCAAGAAAATTTGCAAATGAAGGCATTAAATGCAGATAAAAAATACTTAAAAGCTGGATAGAATTGGCTGGATGACTTCCCCCAAAGACTAAAGGAATTAGTTTTATTTCGCTGAACAGCTATGGAACTTGACTCTACTATTCTTTTGTATAACCGTGTTTTGAATTTGTCTCATTCCCAATTAATCCCTCTTCTGCCCAATATAAACAGAGTACTATGAAAACAAACCATGCATGGAGACTCTAAGTATACTAGCTCTCAATCATAGACCCTCCTTCCCTTCCTGGATAAGAGATTTTAGGGAGATTCTAATATCAGTCCTAGCTCTATAGATAAATGCATGCATGAAATAGTAATGCCATGATTATCATTTAATGAGTAAAAATTACAAAATTCAAAACATATTTGCTGAATACACTTTGAGAGATTCCACATCACACAGACCTTGCCCTCAAAGAGCTTACAATCTAGTGGGTGATACTGGTTAGGTAACAAAAAGGATGAGTGATGGTCATGACATCAGACCACACAGGCACAGACACAAAAGAGGCAGAGATGAATAGCAGATGACATGAGCCAAGTCAGAGCAAAAAACATCACATGCACTATTGTTTGAGAAACTTTCTCTTTCAGTGAAAAACATGTCTTTTTTAAAAAAAAAAATTTGAACAGAGATGAAAGTTTACTTTTCTAAGAATTTTTCTTCACTAATGGCATCATTTTGATAGAATGTAAGAAATTCACAGGAAGTGGGAGGAGGGGAATAAATGCAGATAAGATACTATGTAAACTGGTAAGGGAAAATGATCACATTTAAACAATATTTTGGTGTTCTCTTTGGTCAGAATGATATATGTAATGCTCAAATACTAGCTTATTTCCACTGTACATGTCCCATGAAAAACTAGTTCAGATTTGGAATTCGTTTTGGTACATGTGATGTGGTTTCTGCCAGGATGAATTTTTGATGCTTCACACTTTCATAATTTTGTGAACAAACTGAATTTCTATGCCAACTTTAACTCACATGCCAATTTCCATCTTCTTCTGTAGCAATATTACCCATACCCCCAAAAGGAAGTCAGACTACATGTCAAATGTAATCAATCTATACTGTGAAACTATTATAATGTATATAGAGTGTGGGTGGTCATGCTTTCAATAATCTTTGAACTTTCATTTCGTTGCTTGCTAACCTTGTAATCCTACTTCTCATCTTTCTCCAAATATTGCCTGCACCTCCATCTCTATAGATGTATATTTTTGGATCCTCTTATACTGAGAATTTTCTTTTCTATTTCTAGGGCAGTTATCCATAACTTCTACCCATCTCTAAGTATGTGGCCAAAATCATTCACTGCATCCAGAATAAGAGAACTTTATCAGAATGGTCAGGTAGTAAACATTTCAGGTTTTGTGGATGAGCTAGTTTGTATTGCAACTACTCAGAAAAAGTAGCCATAGAAAATAGGTAAACAAGGTGGTGGAAGGGAGAACCACCTTCTGAAAATTGTCCTTTTGAACCGCACAAATGTCATGACATATGCGTGCCTCTTTTCTCTCCTTCTTTTTCATTCTGTACCTTTTTCTTCTTCCCTCAAATGAAAAAGCAGAGCTTGAGAAAGGCCTCACACCTAGCTGTGGAGCTGGTGGCAGTTGATGGTTGCTGAGGCAGACAGAGTCATTCATGTTTGCTTCAGAGGCGTGGTCACTGGTAGGTCGCTCATGTTCCAGTGAACAATGTGCAGGCCGCCATCACCAAGGGGACTCAGGTTATTTAAAAAATAGAGAACATGAGGTGGGAGACTGAATGTGTTAGCGGAAGATTAGGAGGAGGGGGAGGGGGAGTGGAGGTAGATATGATCAAAATGCATTTATGTATGAAACTATCAAGCAATAAATGTTATTTAAAATATATAAACAAATTGGCAGGGAGGTGTTCCAGTAAAACTTTATTTACAAACCATTAGTAACAGATTGGGTCCATTGAAATCGATGAAAACCTTTTTAAAGCATATCTTGTGCACCTAGTTTTACATCAGGCACTTTAAAGAGCACGTCTTAATTTTAAAATGTTTGAGATTCAATCATTTATCTCCTTTGATAATTATGTCCTGTGGATAAGCTCATTACCACCACTTCTTTGTCTTCTATGTGTCCTAACTGTGCTAGAAATACTAGTATCCTTGGAGTGTGTACCTCAGTGGTAGAGCACACACTTAGTATGTGAGAAGACTTAGGTCCAGTCCTCGAAACCAAAACAAAAATATTTGTGATATACTTGACTTTGCATGTATGCTCTTGTTTGTCTTATTTTCCCCTTAAACAGGAAGATTCCTAAGGGTAGGCACTTGTGTCTGATCATAACTTTACAGATCAAAACCCTGAGCATAATTTCAGGTATCCAGTGCATATACATCTATTCATTAAGAACAGATTTCACTTTTAAAAGTAGGAAAAAAAACCACAAAGAAATCATAAACCAGCCATTTGTTTAATATTACTTTAGTCATAAGAAGAAAGTCTTTATTGATAAGTCATACCTGATGCATTGAAGGTTTTTACTATAGTGATTTTAGTTTTTTCTGCAAAGAAGCAATTTAAATATTAGAGCACAATTGTTGCTTTTTAAAAAAAAACAAAACAATTTGCCATGAGTATCATTTTTTTTAATGAAGTGTCAAGAAAATCATACTGTTGACATTAAAACACCATCTGTCCCCTCAGCAGCAGAAGGAATGGGACTCTCACTCATGGAATATGAGCACTGGCTTAGAGTAGGTCTCAGAGTCAGAATCACATTTACTCCATCAGGTCACACCCATTATACACCCCACTGTTTGTGTACTTCAGTTTGCAGTCACTATTGCTAAATCATCAAATGTGAACTGACAGTTCAGAGAGAACTAGTTTATCAGCAGGACCATCAGAGGACAGGTTGTAAAGAACAGGTGATTTAGAATAAAAATAAGCCTGAATCAGTACATAGGATCTAAAATACCATTACTATAGTCTTTAAGCATCCTGATATCTTTTCTCTCTCTCTCTTTTTTTTTTTTTTTTTGGACTTAACAAAATACTATTATTCTCATTGAACTGGTAGATAAAACTATTCTCTGAAAGGCCAGTGCCACACAAACTACAGTCATATCATAAGCTCACATCAAAACTAGGACTGTTCAAGTTAGGGGCTCACAGGCAAATACTAATATACTCTAAAGAAGCAAACCTTAGGAATATCTTTCCAAAAGCTTGGAGACAAAGCGTGTGTGTGGTTCATCCCCCAGGTAATGGGGAACCAGGATCAGAATGTCTTGCTGTCAGGATTGCCAACTACAAGAGGCTCAGAGTACAGATTTCCAAGAAACTATGTCTCCTGGGGAAGGTAGGCAAGTTTTGAAGAGAAGATTTAAGCTCAGAACTTGAAGACCCATTGAAGAATAATGATGTTCTATGGACAGTGTCAGAAACCTTTGTGTGTGTGATTTACTGATTAGTTCATTTCAATGCATGACTCATGGACAATTATTGGTGGTAATTACAGACATGAATAACATTTTACATTATCATTAACAGTCCTCTAAAAATTATTTTGTTTGCCTTCATATTTTGCATTCCACAACAAGCAAAACACAATTGTGAAACAAACTTTTGGTTTTGGTAGCCAAGGTGTTGTAGGGGAAAAATATTCAACCTTACTAATAATAAAAAATGAAAAAGAAAACTAAGGGATTGAGAATATGAGGCAATAAAAAATAACACAGTCCTAGAATAGTTTCGGTGACACAGTCAGTCTCCTCCACTGTTGGCAGGAATGTTGCTGGGTACAAAATCTTTCTAAAAGAAAATTGAGCAGTAGGTATCAAAGGCTTTAAAAATATTCGTACTGCTGACCCATTATGTCCAATCCTTGGAATGTATCCTATAGAAATCGGGCATGAATGTAAAGATGTTGGCACCAGGATGTTCATTGCAACAACTTCTATTAAAAAAAACAAATAACTTTAATGTTCAACATATGGCACACAGTGGAATAGCAAGTCATCAATAGCAAGGGACACTGACATAGTGATAATTAAATATTAAAAAGCAAGATTGTAAAAGTCTATGCATATTATGACTATTTTGCAAAAGATATATACAAGTAGCATATGTATATAAATGCATGTACATAAGATACCAAATATACTGTTTCATTTTACATATTCTCTATTTTAATGAACTAATGCATATCACTAAAATAATAAAACATTTTAGATAAAAAGCGATGTTCATAATAAGTTTGGGAGTGTGGTGACAGCAGAATTATAGCTCAATGCTAGAGTGAAAAGAGTAGTATTTGAACACACAAGAAAGTAAACAAAAGAAGCTTTTGTTTCTTACTAACCCAGTGGGCCACACATGTGAGAAACTCAAGAAGCTGCAGAAGACAAGCTTTGATATTTGGAAATAATGTGACATTACCTGTTTTGTTTAAAGTAGACAGCACACTTGAAGCAGCATCTGAAATAATAGGGAAACATAGTATAATTACTGGCATGGTTAATAAACATGACTCTTCTTTGATTCCTTAAACACTTCACTTTTCCTTAAATGTGGGAGAAATTTATAAAAGTCAACTTATCCTAGAGTGTACATTGACTAACCCATTTTCACACCTAGAGATGACTATGCAACATACATTCATTCTTTTTTTTTACATTCATTCTTTAAGATATGTTTCCCAAATACCAGTTATGTGTATAACATAGCAGCACTCCTATAATTTAATTAGACTAAAATAAATCCATGTATATTGTTTAATATTTTGTCTGCTTTTCCCTCTTTGATAATGAGATCTTCCTAATGAATATGAATATCCAACATGAATACCAACTTTAATAGTCCTGGGATGCTTAATATATTTTTATCAGTGGTACACTCATATAAAGAAAATTTAAATAATCTGTGAATTTAGGGTTCTTAAAAATTACTAAGTTGGGGGCTGGAGAGGTGGCTCAGGGGTTAAGCCTCCGCCTTGCAGGCGGAAGGAAGGTCCTGAGTTCGGATCCCAGATCCCATGTATAGACGCCAGGCGGAAGCGGGGGCGGCCTGCGCTTCTGGTCCTGGTAGGGCGGAGCCTGTGAACCCCGGGGCAGAAGGAGGTGGAGGCGTCCATGGTGGTTCGCGAATTCGTCCGTGGTTCTACACACACACACACACACACACACACACACACACAGACACACGCACGCACACATACACACGCATATGCACACAGTTGAATAAATAATAATAATAAAAAAAATTTTTAAAAAATTACTAAGTTGGGGCTGGGGAGATGACTTGGAAGTTAAAGACTTTGCCTCGCAAACACAAGGAACTGATTTTGGATCCCACATAAAAATGCCAAGCAGAAATGGTTATGGCCTGCTCCTCTAGCCCTGGAACGCGGAGTCTCAGAAACACCAGAGCAAAGCAGTAAGGAGGTAGAGCAATCCAGGATGATTCCTAATGTCACCCTTGGGCACACTCACTCAAGTGCTCTCTGAAACACACAGACTCTCAAGTACTCTCTGAAACACACACATGTATGTACGTGCTGTGTGCAAATAAGTAAATAAAATTAAAAAATACCAACTAAAAGTTTCATTTTGACAGTTAGATGTAAAATCCAATTAAAAATCTATTCCAGTGTTTATTTAAATGAAAAAGTACTTTCTAGAATTAATCTGGATGAAATCTTAGAGGAAGAAAGGCGTAAGTCAGGCATAATGGCACATGCCTGTAATTCTAGCACTTGGGAGGCTGAGGCAGGCTGACGTAGGAAGTCTAAGGCCAGGCTCAGCTATATAGTAAGACTTTGTCTCAAAGAACAGACAAGCAAACAAAACAACTAAGCACACTTCCATTATCACACTTAAGACACCCACACCCATGCCACAGACATGATGGTATCTACAAACTGCTAACAAAGCTCAACTGAAAAGATTCATTTCACTGCAGAAAAGTAATTACACACAAAAGGCTGGCCATCAGCCTTTCCCATGGGTTCAAATATGAATTTACGAGCTGTATCTATGAGTATTTACTTCCTTAATCACCAAGCACTTGGCAAAATTTTATTTTAACTATGGGATTCTGAAAAATGTTTGGATTTTGATCACAATAAGATGTAGGGCTGCTGTCTGCCCCCAGATGGAAGGGAAGAGAATGTGCTGCCTTGCCCACCTCCCTGGAATAGAGCACAGTTCTTTGTCTTTCTCTCTAGCGATGAGGATGCCAGATTTTACTTTATTTTTCCACTTTATTTAAAAATTGATAAAAAAAATCACCCATAAAAGGCTGTCTTTGGACACTCCGTGCCTCCAAATCCATGCTGAATCACACTGAAATCACTTGATGTGCTTTTCACATTTAAACATCATCTGTCATGTCAAACTTGCTGGCATTGTGTTGGAAAGCAAGTGAACTGGAGTGCTTAAAATGGGATCAATGTTTCTCTTTTCTAGAAGAGTTACAGTGGTAAAGGGCGGTCTTTCCTCCATGATCCTATGACATTTTATCATTTAACTAGGAAGTTTAGGCTAGTGTCACATGTTTGACAGGCTTTGGGTTAGTTTCGGAGTATTGGGTTATTTGAAATTGGTCAAGGTATTCAGAAGTAATTTAGAGATGGAAATCTTCATTGCCATTTGTTACATTTCTATTCATACTAAGGGTTATGAATTTCCAGTTGCTTCAGAAAAGTTCTTACCATCAAAGCTTGTAGTTTCTACCTCTGATCCGAGGGAAAAACAATACAAAAGTATAATTAAAACAAGAACTTAACAAATTGGACTACATCTAGGTTAAAGTTTTTCAAAATCTTGCCTGGAGTACCATTGGAGTATGGGACAAGACTGACAAGAGATGAGTCAGCTGCAGGAGAGAGAGAAAAAAAATTCAATAAATATTTTGAAACAATTCTTTTTGAAAATGTAAAGGGGTCAGAACTTTTTGAGGTGCAATTATGAAAGGTTGAAACATGCTATGAGACGAAGATTGCTGGTACCCTAGGAATGGTTTGGAAATGAGTTGAGAAACGATACCAAAACAAAATGAATGCGATTTTCAGAATTTTTTTTAGTCAAAGAGAGTTCTAGAAAACATTTACAATAACTTGGTGAACTAGGATCGTGAAATCTATTGGTCCACTGGCAGCATTCTGTTATAATGATGTCTGCCAAGTCTTCCCACAGTGAATTTATGATTACAAAATAAATATCGCTACCACTCAGTATTGCACTACCTAACCCAATTTCCCTAAGCTATTTTAAAACATGACTGCCATTAAAACAATCAATCTAGGTATAAATTTCCCATGGAATGACTCCACTTATTCTAGGAGGTCAATCTTGTACACACATTCTATTTGTTTAAATATTTAAAAGATCCAATGGCTTGACCCCTACCTAAGCATGTGAAAAACAAATCCAATTATTTTATAACTAGAATAAATCTTACAGTAGGCCACCTGACTTTCAGTTTGTATGGACAAAATCTGGGTGTGTCAGAGCACTTGGCTGGCCCTTTTCAGACTGCTCATGCTTTGGCTGAAACACACACACCCTGTCTGTCCCATATTATTGCTTTCACATTGTGTCATTTACTATATTTATTCTTCTTGACAATTATCAAAGAAATTTCCTGAGAATAAGACAGGTCTTGAACAATTCAAGTCAAAGCATAAATACGGGCTCTTTTTGCTCTTGGTGCAGGACAAAATTGACCAAAGCTGATCATAATTAATGACTGTCAATTATTTTGAATGCCAATGAAAGATAATGCTGTTCATTCAATGAAAAAGCTTGTCTACACAGCTGTCTTCCTTCCTTGATGCTACACTACATCTTATCTTCCTCTGTGTGCAGCTCCACCCTAAAACACTCAAGACACAGGCTGTGACTAGAATCAGTGCACACACCCAAGCCCATTCTCCATTCCATGCAGATGAGATTTTTCGGTCACTACCATGATTAAGATTAACAAAAGCTCTTCTAGGAGAGAAAAATAACTAGCGCATTGCACTTTGGAAGTTTAACAACTAGAGGGCAAATTGACATGGCCAAAAGAGTTTGGGCTTTGGTGGCTTACAGTCCAGGGTTTAACTCATACTCATGATAACTCACTATATATTGAGGGTCTACTCTCTGCAAGATGCACAGTTTATTACTTCATCTTTGCAAATGCCCTAGAAAGCATGTACTTTTTTCTCCATGATTTCTAGAAGGGTAATCTGAGGCACAGAGAGGTAAAGGAATTTGTCTTGAACCCAAGTTATCAACGGAAGGGGAAAGGGTGACTACATCCAAAGCCCATTAGAACGAGAGGCTTCATAGAAAGTGTGAAGATGAGTGAATTTTTCCCCACTGCTCCTGTTTCCTCATCAATAGCAAGAATATGATTTCTGTGCTATAAGACTTAGAGGAATGAGATATATAAACACTTCCAGGCAACACAGAATGAGTATGAGAAAGGATTTCTAGTTTTATTCATTGGATTTACCTAAATGAATAACAGCAGAAGCTGATTTTCACATAATGAAGGATAAAATATTAGTCGACTCAAGACAAGGATATGTGTAATATACAGAAGTGGGAGTCACAGAAGCCATGGGCTGCCTTGGCAATGTGGAGCAAGAATCTGTGAGGTCTCAGACAAATTACTCAGCTGCTCTGGGTTTGGCTTTTTGACCAAATAAAGGTTGGAACTGGACCACTTTATCCCCAAGCATACTGGTTTCCAGTTATTAGTCTCAAATCAGGGTACCATTTCTAGTTCCTGTAGGTTCCAATTATGTCTATTTGCCTTCCCACTGTTGTGAGTGCTAAGCTCTTAGAAGTCTTTGAAAAAATAATTCTTTCAGTGAGGAGACAGAGGGAAATAACGAAACCACTTGGCATATTCTAAGTTCTTGATGCTTTTTAACTTGTGAACTAGAATACCAAATGTAACTGAAAAACTTCAACAGCTAGCATAATGAAACCCACAATTTCTTCCCCAGTGATTTATTCTCCAGCTTTGATTGCCAGCATAGATGGATCAATATGTCTGACTTGTTGTCTGTGTTTGCTATTGGTCTTAATGACGATAAATTTCATCAAACAACTTAGAGGAAAATGATTTTTCTGTATCTGACTATATGCCATATTGCATGGAGAACTTTTAGAATAATACCTTCCCGAAATTCCTCAAAGTAATAAAAATAATAGTCTTACCAGGTGATGATAACAAACTGGAATTATCAGCATGTTCTGTCAATGAAAAAGGTGATTGAAAGTTAATTTATTTGCAAATTTGTAAGAGATTGACATCTTTAATGGAAGCACATGCAAACTGAGCTGTGAATAATCACCAAGAGAGGGCAGTATGTTAATTTGCTATTACTTTCAGTACCCTGAGCAGTATTTCTTTTCAGTTCTTTGCAAAGATACCTCTCTGGTGAAGCAATTCTTCCAATTTTTAACTACTGATGGTGATCTATATATTGTATTAGAACCAAGGAGATGACTAAGAATTTGAGTTGTTAGTTACTATTAACTAAATAGGTAGAGACAAATGCATACATCTGTATGAATTAAACCTTTACTAACTGTTGCTTTGGGCACAGACTGTAGGCATTATGTCAGCTCCTATGAGTCGACATACAACAGTCACCTCTGGGTGTCTAAAACTTCAAGAGACACTGAGTTATTTATATGGGCAAAGTATTCAGTTCCCTTAAAAGAAAAGGAATTCTATTTTTTTCTGAATGAAAAATAATATATGCTTAATAGAGAAATTTCAGAAATGACAGTTAAACAGAAACCACCTATAATTGCACCATTCAGAGATAAGCAAACATATTTTAATATGTATTGTTTGTCTGTGCATATCTAATATATATACACACATGTACATGCATTTATATGTATGATGACAAGGAGCAAATCACATAACACTGTTTATAAGCAGATTTTTTTGTTAATGTATACTGAAACTTGTCCCATATCATCAAGCAATTTGATAGCTGCATAGCACTGCACTGATTAGATGTGCCTTTATCAATGTATTGATCTCAAATTTTATCTTAAATACTTTTCAAGGGGCTTTTTGGTGTGGGCACTGGTTCATGATGATAAACATTGCTTGTTTTGTTTTTTCTCCTTGTATACACACATGTCTTTTTCAGGAATTCTGTAAATTTTGATTGTCAAAACTTGAACCAATTTGTACTATTCTTTACTGTATACAAGACTAACTTCAGTAAATCCCCACCCACATGGAGTGAAGTCTTGCAAACTTAAAATTACAAAATAACACTTCTTTCTAGTGTTATTTTGACATGTAATGAATAGAACAAATAAGCATGCTTGGATATAAAGGACTGATACTGCTTCCCTGACCTTTTTGCTCAGTGCCTAAATATAAGCACCAGTGGCTCCAACCGTCTCTGTGGTCAGATCTTTTGTCTCAGAGTTATACCTTCATCAAGAAAGAGGATGTTTGAGTTTCACTTTTCTTAGGTATTAGCAGAAGCAGGCAACCTGAAGGTACAAGGAAAGCTATACTTGAGAGTTTTCTGGGAAACCCACCCCACACCTGGGTAGAAAGGTTAGAGATGTAGATTCAAAATTGAAAGCTAAAAAGTGATAAAAATTTATATATTGATTGCTGGTGAGAATGCAAACTTGTGTACCACTTTTAGAGATAAGTACGAAGTTTTCCTAAAAAAGTTAAAAATCTAAATACCATACAACCCAGCTATATCACTTCTGGGAATATTCTCAAAGAACTCTACATCTTACTACAGAGACATGTGTACATCCATGTTCACTGCAGCTCTATTCACAATAACAAAGAAATGAAGTTAACATAGATGTAGACAAATGGATAATGAAATTGTGGTACATATAAACAATGGAATAGTATTTAGCTGTTGAAAAAAATGAACTACTGAAATGTGCTGGCAAATGGATGAGGCTAGAAGAAATTACACTGAGCCAAGTATCCCCCAAAACAGATGCTGCATGTTCTCTCTTATAAAGGATCCTAGCATTTGATCTGCAGAATGATATAACCAAACAGAAACATTAATAACATCCACAAACTACATGGAAACATAATTTGGGGGATGGAGGAATATCCCAAAAGAGTGGAGACAAAACAACACAGGCGAATAGAATAGTGGAAGGGGAAAAAATAGACACTAGACAGGAACACATGTGTTTGTATTAAATATAAATACTCGATAGTCAAGTTTGTATGAGTGGAAAAAATAAACAAAAATAAATAAATAAATACTTGACAGTAAACCACTATCTGAACACTCTTCATTATATCCTTAGATAAGAAAAGATCTCAGCACTTAACCAAGATGCATCCTATTGCAAAGGAAGATTAGAGAGACAAAAAACCACAAGCGATTAGAATGTTTAGCCCTAATCAGACAATCCAAATCTCTCCCCATCTATCACAGTTTGAATATAAGTTGCCCCTCCAGGCTCCTATGTTTAAATCCTTAATTGATGTTTGGGAAGGTTATGCAACTTTAGTAGGTGGAGCCTTGCTGGAGGAAAGCAGGTTATTCGGGGTGGGCCTTGAGGTTGGTTAACACTGCCTTGTATCCCTAGAGAAGTCTGTTCTTGCAGCTAGCAGCTTGCTCTCTCAGCCTCCATGATGTCTGCAGTGACCTAAGCCATCACCAGCTTCTGTCAGCCAGTCATGCCTTTCCTTCCATAATGGATTATATCTCCCCTCTGGAACCATAAGCTAAATAAATTTATTTTCCTTTAAAGTTACTTGCATTTGAGTGTTGTCTTGCAGTAGCATAGAAGAGGAAACGGTACACCAGATTGTAATTGTCTAAAGGTATGTGTGTAGGGGGGTGTACTGCCTGCCAGAACACTCTGCAGGGCTGCTGCATCCACATGTTCACTGCAGTGAGATCTATGCCGACCAGATCTACACAATGACTGACTACACAATGACTCCCCCATGGACCAGCGAGGACATCTCAGGAGAAACAACTATATTTAATGGGAATCTAGCAAGGATATTTCAGGAGAAACTACACTCAATGAGAATCTTATGGGCAGGTAGCAGATAAGTGAAGGGGAGCTTCCCCACCTGTGGGTTGACCCACTGAAGGGTCATTTACACTATCACAAAGACCTGGTGCCTTATAAGTACAGACACCCCGAAGGGAGCCCTGTGGCCAATACATGCTGAGAGACATGGGGGCAGAATGGGTAGGGATGAAAGAGGGAGAAGGTGGGAGAAGAAAGTATGGGAGAGGAGGAAGAGGGGGCATGCACAGAAACTCATTTTGTTTGTATATAAAAACTCTCAATAAAAATTGAATTGATGTTATTTAAGATAAAACATATGTTGAGCAGGGTATGGTGTTACACACCTGTAATCCTAGCACTGGGGAGTCTGGGGAATCTGGATTCCATAGAAAGAGCCTGTCTCAAAACAAAGAAGAGAAAAAAGAAAAGAAAAGAGTAGATGTGGGCTTTGATCACAGGCAGAACCGCTCTCGAAATTAGAGGTCTCCTAGTGGTCTCTTAAGGATAGCGATCTACTATGATGAAAGCAGAGAATCTGGAGGATTAAAGCTAGAGACTTTTAAATTGTTATTGCCCTCCTTTTTTCTATAGGCATTCCCCCCCCCTTTGGAAAACTAATAGCTCAGAAGTTTACAGTTGACATTTACTTTTTCTCTCTCGAAACTCTCCATATGATATTCCACATCACTCCTGATTCAACAGGTTCAACATAGCAGCAACTCCACACACTTTATCCTTCTCTGAGCCTGGGTTTCTCGGGGGCTGTCTCCCAATTCACTTTTCCCTTAATACAACAAAAAGGGGGTCATTTATTTGAGCTCCATGCTACTCTAAGGAGATAAAACATTTCTATTGTTAAACAGATTCACAAAAAGAGAAGAAAACCAGTTAAACTTTTTCTATACTTTTCTTTGAAAACTTACAAAGAACATATTAAAGTATTACCCATTTATTAAAGTTAAAATAAAGTCCTTAACTAAAAGTATTAGGATCTGTTTGTCTATAAACTTTAATATAAATCTGTTGTTTTAATCAAATAACTTATATATTATGTTGAGCATAAATATAGAATAAAATACAAACAGACCCAGAAAAATTGGAAACTCTAGAAAATGGGCTCCTGGATCTTTTCCCTGTCATCCCTTTGGCACTTGCTCTTCAAAGTTTTTGCAACCACCTCCAAAACTCCAACAGCATATGGCCAGGTGTGGTCCCAGCAGTGCCATGAGATCGTTCCACTGTCACTGTCTCTTCAACCTAATAAGTTCCAAGAACTCGGCTTTTTTTTCTTTTTTTTATTAATACATTTTTATTATTATTTCAGCTCATACAAACTTAATAGGTACACCAGTTCCCTCCCTCCCTCCTCCTCCCCCCGTACCCCTTGCTAGAACTCGGCTTTTAAGGCCGTGTATCATTCCAATGTCCAAGTCCATTTTTTCACCTTAATAACTCATTCCTGCTAACACTAGCCAAGTAATTCAAGATGAAAACTTCATATTTGTTTGGGTCTACTCAGGTAATCTACAAAAACCTCCCCATTCTATGGTCCTCAATGTTTATTACATCTGCAAAGCCCTTTTTGCTAGGTAAGTTTTCACTCTGTCTTATAAAACAGGACACTGTACAAGGCAACCTTGTGATATAAACTCCCTGGCCTTCTACAGCATTCTTTGGCTACAGTGGGTGACTCCACTTTACATCTCAAAGGATTTATTGACTGACTATAGCATTGCGCTTGACATTGAGACATGTTATTTAACATCTCCACTGTGTCTTAAGCTGAGTAAATTATAAACAGTACACATCTATTTAACTCACAGTCCTGGAGTCTGAGAAGTACACAATTGAGGGGTTGCATCTGGTAAGGGGCTACCTGCTGTGTTACACATGGCAGAAAGGCAAGTGAGTTCACAGATCAGAGAAAGTGATAACTACTTCGCTCCTGTGAGGATGGCATGGCTCCATTCGAGGGGGTAAAACTTTCAGGACCTAATCGCTCTCAAAGACCACTTCCTAATAGCATCCCAAAGCAATTAGATGTCAACTTGAGTTCTGGAAAGGGGGGGGGCAGCCACTCTCACAGATACTAGTCACTTAGAGAAAGAGAAACACCCCACCATTTCCTGTCCTTTTTTTCTCTGCTACCCATTGGTTAAACTTAGTTGGCAGCTAGTTGACCAAAGTCCCATCTCTGTGATGCAAATCAGAGAAAGGGAAGAATGGAGAGCAGACCTGATAATGAAGTGAAAAGACTTGACAGAGCCCATGACTTCTTGAATGACTGTCACTCAGCATGTAAAATGTGGAGTAGTAGTTATTACTGCCAGAGATCACATTACAATACTTACAGGTGGATACTAAAAGATCCATTAAAATCCATATAAAATGTTTTTAAAAAGTTAGTGATTATGAACCCCCATTGCTTCTAGTGGTAACTTAAAAATATTCCCTAACATAATTGCCTAACACTCTCTCCCTGCCCCCTGGCTCTCCTGTGCAAGCAACTATCTGCACCCAAATCAGACAAGGACATGTCAGGATGTTGCTGAAGGAGTAATTTTCCTTTCTACTGTTTGACACTCTGGTGGCTATTAAGACTTCTAATATGTGGCTGGAGAAATGGCTCAGGGGTTAAGACTGTGCTTCACAAGCAGGTCTTGAGTTGGATCCCAGGCCCCACATAAAAACGCCAACCATAAAAGACTGCATGCACCCTGCACTTCTGGCTCTGGTGGGCGGAGCCTGGGAAATCCCAGAGTAAAGCAAGAAGGAGATAGAAGTGATTCTGGATGATTCTCAAAGTCACCCTTGGTCCTCCACAGGGACACACAGTGCCTTCTGACACAAACACACACACACACACACACACACACACACACACACACACACACAGAGTAAATAAAGAGACAGCTGTGAGACAGTTGTCTTAAAGCTGATTGTAGTAGTGCCAGCACATTGGCTTTTAAGTTAGAAGGGGAAAATAAAGTTTTGTTCTTATAAAAGTGGACTCAAGAAAGATGCAGCCAAGCCACTATATATGAATATTTTAGACCCAACTGAGACTTGTAATCCAGAGGTATTCCTCCTCTTCACTGAATTATGGTTCCATAGAGAAATGCTTAAAAACAAGCCACTATGTCTAGGCACATTTATGAGAGTCCTACAAAAAAAATATTATTTTATTGGCTTTTATGACTTGGGAGAACAAACACTCTTCCAGAGATCATACTTGCAGATCTAAGTACATAAGTCAAAAGAGGAATGAAAGCATTTCTAAGTTGACGCATCCAAAGCGTGTTTACTTTCTCACTCAGAGAAAGTGATAACTTTCTCACACCATGCTGCTCAATAAGTATTCTTATACAACATCTTTATTAAAGAACTCATGATGACATCACTAAAGAAAATTTCAGTCCTTAAGTGACTGAAATGAGAAAATGGTCAGCACATGTAGGTGGGCTTTCTTCAGCCTGGAAAAAAAGGTGAATTATGTTCTTGATTCGGCAGGCACTGACTCTTACTTCTTTTCCAATCTGCCCCATTCCCTCAGAACTGGGCCTCTCGGGGGTTTATGGAACATCCCTCCCTCAAGGGTCTATGAGATTCATTTTGGAGTGTCTATAAATTCCTTGAATTAAAATACAAGTGTGTGTGTATGTGTATCCATAGGTAACTTTTTCTGATAAGCATATAGTCCCCACACGTGGCTGTTTAAAACAATCAGACAAGTGGTTGTTCTGTAACAATCATGCTCCCTGACCTCTCATGCTGTATATTAAATACACTTGTATTTTCTAAGACAGTTTAAACTGGTTAACTATAATAACAACTTCGGTATTCTAGTCCCTTTTTTTTTTTTATTCAATTGTGCATGTGTGCACAGACCACGGATGAATTCGGAAACCACCATGGACACCTCCACCTCCTCCTTGTTTACTCTGCCCCAGGATTCACAGGCTCCGCCCTACCAGGACCAGAAACCAGGCCGCCCCCGCTTCCGCTTGGCTTCTATACGTGGGGTCTAGGATCCGAACTCCGGACCTTCTGCCTGTAAGGCAGAGGCTTAACCCCTGAACCACCTCTCCGGCCCTCTAGTCACGTTTTAAATGCTCAACAGTCACATGGGGCTAATGACCACTGTATTGAGCAACATACATACTGAATGCTTTTGGCATCATGCATACACAAAAAAATTCTAGTAGATAGTGCTGGCCTGTAGTGACAATGGCTGATGCTTTACTGAAATTTTAACAATGGGTCAGACACATTACTGGCATCTGTTTTATGTGAATGAAGTCACAAAACTCTGAGATAGATAATGTTACATTATAAATAAGGAAACTCAAACACATGGATTAGGTATTAAAACGTGTTAAACTCTGAGGTTAGGATTTGGCCCAAGAAAGACCAGGGTCTACAAGCCTCAACCTCATGCTACACTGAAAACACCAAGGGACCTGGTTTGGTACAAAGGTAGTGGGGGGCTCTGGTAGTGCTTACTGTCTTCAAACAACTCTAATTTGAACAATGAGTGTCTCAGTAGGGCCTATAACAGGATCTCACAGTTTCCTTTGAGTATATGAACTTAGGTTCTTCTACGATCTTAAGAATATAATGTCTATTTTATCCCCACTTCACCTTCAGTAGCAAAATGAGACATAATCCACAATCCTGGCCAGAAGGGCACAGTCAGATACACTAAGGTAATGCAAGCTGCTGCGATAAATCAGCTCTGAAATCTCAGAGTATTAAAGAAACAGAAGTGTACTTTCCATTTATAAAGTCCAATTGGAAACCTAAGATAGAAGGTGGGGGCAGAGGAGGCTGGGGAAGGGGTTTCATTCATGACCCATGCTGACAAAGGCACTGCTTTTTTTCTTTACTTTTTATTTTTGTGTGTGCGTGCGTGCGTGTATCAGAGGGTGACTTCGGGAATCATCCTGGATTGCTTCTACCTCCTTTTTTGCTCTGCTCTTTGATTTCCTAGGAAAAATCTGACCTGGAATAATCTTTGACTCTGGGTTGATAATCTTCCCTGTATAAGTGAAATGATTATGTCCGTTTGTTTCTGATGGATGAATGAGCATACTAAACAAGCCTTAAATATGATTAAGAGACTGGGTATTTCTTTGCTTGTATTTCTTTATCTGAAAAACAGGATTGATTACTATGAATGGAATTATACACATTTATAAAGCATTTTATCACAACAGTACCAATAATAAGCTGTAATCATTATTCATTCAGACTGTATAATTCCGTGTTTTTAGATGAAGTTTACCTTTATATAATAAAGTAGCTATTTTCCCCTTTGTGCAACCATTGATTTATAGAACATACTTAAAAATGAAGCAACTTTCATCATTTACATGAGGAATATTTCCATTCTAATTTTAAAACCTTGGTAGCTATTCTCTAATGTTTGAATAGTGATAATATCTGTGAGAACACTCTAATTTGCATGGAAGAAACATTAAGTGATTTGACCAACGTTGCTGTCATTTATTCTGAATCTCAAAGGCCAACTGTAGCCAGGTTCTGGAATTAGAGTAGAAAACAAAACAAAACCCTTAGCTTCAAACAGAGTCCACATTCTTCATGGTATTGTAAAGTCACTTAAAAGTTTGAAAGTTCTTCTATGAAAATTGCTGAGTAATTCAGACATGTCCTATCCAGCTTGGAATTGGGTTAGGTGGTACTGGGATTCCAGCTCTGTGCAATGACAAAGTATATTTTATATTAATGGCAAGCAAAATGCCCACATGGTTGGAAGACAACACAACTGTGTGGTCAGTTCTGGCTCATCCAATTAATCAGATCATTGTAAGCCATTTGTACTTACTCAGTAAAGCAAGATTTGTGCTCATTTTGTACTTTCATTTTTCTCTTTAAGTGAAAAAAATCTACACTGTACTAAATACCACAGCACTACAAAAATAATCTAGAGATAAACATAAAGTATAAAGTAGAAGAAAAGCAGAGGACAGTGTGTGGACTAAAGAGGATACCTGTATCAAATATAAAACACAACTGCCACAAGGTCACGGTAAAAGCATCTTTAATTTATCCTAGTGCTTTCTTATGACACTATGATCTGATTAACAAAATCTCTTGCCAAGATCAATGTGTTTCATGTTATTTTTTCTTATTGGTAATTTTTTCTGGGCTATTATCATGCATGCATATATAACTTTCCATTCACTCTCCCTTCTGCTGCCCCCTATTTCTTGCTCCTATTCTCAAAGTGTATTTCAATAATACGCTCCCTTAAGAACAACTTAATCTCTACTAGCTTGAATCAGTGGAACTGTTGCTTCCATTTCTCAGGCCTCTCTTAATTTTTACCCAGTGCTGTGGGGACACAAATCCATCCCAGACTGCATGAATCATGGCAAAGCCATGTCGAAACCATTTTCAACTGCTTGGATGACTAATTACTAGGGAAGTGGTTAATAACACAAGTTTCTGGAATCCCACCACCTCCACTTTCTGGTCGTGTAAACTTGGAAGTTATTTAAACTGTCCAAGCCCCAAATAAGCACTCTGGGCAGGCTTGTATAGACAGAGTTCTAGGGGAGATTCTTTCTGAATCTTGCTACTGTTTCCTTTTGAGGAACCTATAAAGTTAGGGCCTACATCTTCTTGTCAGTAAATCGAGATTTAATGTAAGTATCTCTACCTGAAGGGAGCAGGAGATAACATATGTCAAGGTGCTTTGCAAATCATAAAGGCCTACAGAAATGCCCACTTGTGTCACTTCTGTTACCGTTGCTGATATTTAGTACAATGAGGCTACTGGATCTCGTGATAGTAGAAGAGAAGTCGAGAATTCAATGAAGGGCCAGGGAATGGCAGTTTGGGGATAACAGTCAGCAAGAGCCATGCTGGAGTTTTACCAATTTGGAAACGAGATTCATTTGCTTCATTTTAACTTTAAAAGCCTTTGAAACTGCCTTATATAAAAACTGTAGTTTGGAAAAATAATGGCTTTTGGCTGGGAATATAGTTTGGTATGAGAATTATTTGCCTGGTATGTACAAAGCTGTGGGTTTAATGCCCAGCACAAAAAAGAAAAGAAAAAAAATTTAAAATGGTTTCCATGTTCAAGAGGAACTTTGAATGGGAGCATGACTTTCAGATGAGATCAAAGGGATGAATGGTTCTGTTACTTGGGTCACTTTGAAGAAGCCCAGTACACAGGCTACACCCCAGATCAATGATATCAGAATCTCTAGGGATGGGTGCAGGTGGTGGACTTTCTTAACTGCCACTTGGAGGTGCTTCTCCTTCCTGCCAAGTTCCTTTAGCACTCAGAACCAAGTGTCTGTCACATCCTTTATCTGGCTTCTGTCTGGTTTGTTCATGCCATGGTCTTTTTTTAAAAAAAAAATATTTATTTTATGTGTGCATGTGTGTGTGTGTGTGTGTGTGTGTGTGTATCAGAGGGTACTGTGTGTCACTGTGGAGGACCAAAGGTGACTTTGGGAATCATCCTAGATTGCTTCTATCTCCTTTCTTTGCTGTGGGATTTCCCAAGCTCTGCCCACTAGGGCCAGAAGTGCAGGCCATTTCTGCCTGGCATTTTTATATGGGACCTGGGATCCGAGCTCAGGATTCTCTGCTTTCAAGACAGTCTTAACCCCTGAGCCATCTCTTCAGCTCATACCATAGTCTTTTTAGACCTGTCTCGACACAGATGTCCCCTAGAAATACAAGAGCCATTTAGAAACCCTATCTGCCACATAAGAGCTGAAGTGATACTTAGAGGGAAACTGTCTCTGGGCTTCTCTCTGCTTAAGTACATGGTTTACATGGTTTCGCCATTCCTTACGTCTGCACTTGTCACGTGTTGACATTCAGGCCCTGCAAAGAGTCCTTTAAAGGAGTTCAAGTAGAAAGTGGGATATAGTGTCCCCTGATTTCAGTTTCCCCCTCAAACTATGCAGAACCCAAATTACTCCTTGTCACTATTCCAGTTTCCAGTGAAATCCTCAGAGATAGAGAAAAGTGGCTTACTGTGGGACTAGGATTTGGGGGAGTTGCGAAATTGGTTGAGTGTAAGATCATTGCCATGGTGAGTATTTATATAATGTTGATTTTATAGAAAGTGGAAGGAGGCAAGCCGTGGGTTTGGTAGTTAGAGGACCAAGTCTGAGAAGATGGGCATGACCTTCTGGGAGCAGGCAGCCTACCTCCTGCTTTAGTAACTTCTTCCATGTAAGGAAGAGCAGAGGACACGGAAGGACAAAGCATGAGAAGGCTAGAAGAAAGACAGCAAGGCCCTGGAGAAGGGGAACTGAAAAATGACTTATCACTGGAAATGCCTAAAGCACAGAAAGATCTCTAGACCCAACCCAGAGAGAAAGTTGGGGATTATAGCTTATGAGATCACCAAACTGGCTCAACTGTGTAATTGTTTCCAAATGGGGAAGACAATTCTGCAGGAATGAAATTATAACCATCTTCCACTATTATGTCATCTTGCCTTCTGGAAAACAGAACAGTTGTACCTAAAAGAAGACCTCCTTCAGAGACTGAAAGGAACTAAAAAGATACTAGCTCAGTCTGGAAGAGAAGGAGGTTGGGGGTGATTAGAGTGACCCGTCATCTGATAGACTCGAGATGACTCTCGCAAATGTCATTGAGTTAGACAGCTGCAAGTATTAAGGTCTGAGGATTCTCTCTGTTGACTGGTGGCCTCATGCGAGTTTTAGGCCCAACCACTCCCTGCTGACAAGAGCTACTGAGTCATCTCTCAGGTTTCCAGGATGGAAGCTACTGGGTTTGCAGTCCAGAGCCCCAGAGCTAGGGAGACACTCTTCTCCAATAGCTTGCTCTGGGCTCTCTCCTGTTGGCTACAGATTCTGATGGTAATTTTTCCTAGCTGTGTGTAATACTGGACAAATGAGCTAGTTTCTTGGATTCCCAGTTTTTCTGTAAACTGACAGGAAAAATATTCACCGTGAAAACTTTTAGAGAGGATTAAAGGAAATAATGTTCATAAAGATCTGGCCCAGAGCAAATTCTGAATATTCATTGGTTTTCTTCACTTAGTTTGTCCCTCAGCCTTGTTCCACTAATCTCTGGGTCTCCTTTCATCCCAGGACAGACGATGCACTGAAAGGTATTTGGAATGTATAGGATATCCGCAATTAATGTAATTCCAGGTGACAAGTATCACCAGAAATGGGATACCAAAGAAAAGGGGGCAGTAAGGAGAGAAATTGATGTTATTTTTCTCTGGTTTTATAGAGGAAGGAATATTTTGCCTGAATTTTGGAGGAGCCTGTGGGGAGGACCCCAACAAGTTAAGGGAGTGAGCATGTCAGTGAGGTAGGGGAGCAAAGTTGATAATAGGGAAATTAGCAAGCAGGTTACTGTTAAAGCAGCATAGGAGCATGGCCCAACTGGGGAATTCTGAGGGACAATGTAGAACACTCAGCAGCATTGTCCCACCAAGGGACAAGGAATAGCTGTTGTTGATTTGGGCCAGCATCTCGCTATATATCCCTGCTGGCCTTGAATTTGTGGATTTCCGGCCTCAGTCTTCTGCATACTGGGTTTACAGGCACTGTGCCATTATGTGCACTAAGATGGCACATTTAAGTATTGACTTCTCCGACACCTCACTGGGTTTTTTTTGGGGGGGGAGTAATTTCATGGCACTTTTAGTTTGTCCCCTATATACGCAGCCAACATAAACTTCAACACTTTCAAGTTAATTATTTTAGGTATTTGGTTTCAGTAGCAGAAAGTTGGAGCAACAAATAAATTCAGGGTCCATAGGGTAGTTCATCAGATAAAGGAGCTTTCCACACAAGCCTGTCAAGCTGAGTTCGATCCCTAGAGCCCACATGATGGGAGAAGGAACCAACTGTTAAAAGTTATCCTCTGACCTTCTAACCTCTATATGCAAGCTGTAGCACACGCATATGCACAGGATAAAAAATTAAAAGAATTGTATTTCAAGCACTTCAAGCAACCATTCAGCTTTTTTCTTATTTCACTCATTAGGTTTGCTCCAGAGCCATACACTTTTCTATTTATCTGCCCCTGTTTTCTTTTATATTTAAATTTATTTTATTTTGTTTTCTTTTCTTTTTCCCCTCTTAAAATGAAAAGCATGAACTTGAACATTTGTATATTTAAATTCTTAGCAGCATTATTCACAGTTATTAAAAGACAGATATGATCAAAATGTCCTTCGGTGAAGATGAGACAAACAATCCAATCACATATGTAATATACTGTATATTACTCAGTCTTTGAACGGAATGAAATTCTGATACATGACTACAACATAGACAAACCTTGAAAACATGCTAAGTAAAGTAATTCAGACATACAAATATAAATATTGTATGTCTCCATTTATATGAGGTACTTAGAAGAGGCAGATTCATACAGACAAAAAGAATACAAGTTATAGGAGGGATTGGTACATAATTACTAATTGAGATTGATGAAAGTATTCTGGCAATGAGTGGTGGTAGTGGTTTCACAAGAAATGTAATGGTACTTGATGCCAACAAACCGTTTACTTAAAGATGGTGATTATTTTGTCAAATAGATGGCTCAGTAGGGTACATGCTATGTAAACCTGAAGACCTAAATTTGCTCCCCAGAACTCATGTAAAAGGGAAGGGAAAGAACTAACTCCAAGTTGTCCTCTGACCTCCACACATGTGTCATGGCATGTATATCCCCTCCACATAATCATGCCTACATACACAATAATAATAAAATAAATCAACAGGCAAATGTTTTATGTATGTGCACATATATATATATGTATGTAAAAATTTCCAAGTAACAAAAAACACATTCACAAAAGATGAAGGAAAACTGCTTACCTTTCAGGGATGTGACTAGAACGGCATGAAGACAGATGATGACAAGGAATATCTTGAACATCAGGAAAAGTTCTTCAAGTCTGCCAATGTGGCCACACTGGCCACTAGAAAAAAGCATCCTGGAATACAACAACAAGGGCCATGGGTCATCACAGCTGTCATAAGTTCAACATATTAATAACCCTACAGGCCATTCCTCCATCAAGACACCTGTAGGCTGTCTCCTTTAAACTATTACTCTGGTAGCAGAGAATTAGCAGTGCTGGGCAAGCACTGGCTATACAAAGGCAAAATCCCATGTTTATTTTTTTTTATTATTATTTATTCAACTGTGCATGTGTGCATATGTATGTGTGTGTGTGTCTGTGTGTGTGTGTCTGTGTGTGTGTGTGTGTGTGTAGAACCACGGACGAATTCGGGAACCACCATGGGCGCCTCCACCTCCTTCTGCCCTGGGATTCACAGGCTCCGCCCTACCAGGACCAGAAGCGCAGGCCGCCCCCCGCTTCTACCCGGCGTCTATACGTGGGATCTGGGATCCGAACTCAGGACCTTCCGCCTGCAAGGCGGAGGCTTAACCCCTGAGCCACCTCTCCAGCCCAAAATCCCATGTTTATTAAAAGAGGATCACCCATTAAGACATGTTTAAAATGATAAGCATGTCTATGTGGATTTATGGAAAAAATATGCAAAATATCAAGAAGTTAAAATAGTCCATATGTACATTTGCGGAAGAGGGAGCGGTAAGAGTGTAAGAGCAAAAGGATGGGAGGAGCAATGATTTGCAAGATACTCCACACAAGTTAGGGCCGAAGCAATCATAAATGGACATTGTATGCCCGGCGCAATGTCCAACACACGATTGACCTCACAAAGTCTAGCATCTGCTAAAGGCACCAAGATCCTTGGAGGCAAGGGATTGACAGCCACAGTAGTGTTCCTATGCTTAAGGGGAACACAGGAAGGGGCTCAGGGAAATGCCACTGGGTCCTTGTAAGTCATCAGAGAGGAGGGCCCAGAGGAGAGTCAGGCATGCACAAGAAAGGACTCTGGGAATTGGGGTGGGAAGCATGGGGGGATGGGGTGGGAGGGGTGAGGGGAGGGGGAGCAGGGGTTTGGAGGGAGGAGGAGGGAGGGAGGGAATTGGTGTACCTATTAAGTTTGTATGAGCTGAAATAATAATAAAAAATGTATTATATAAAAAAATAAAATAAAATAGTCCATATGTAATTATTACTGTTGTGTAAGGTTGATTAAGACCATGCTAAGAATCAGAAGGGGTCATAGAAGCCTCCAAATAGTCTGCCCTATTTGTTTCTTGTACTATAAAAGGACAGCTAGCTCACTGCATTTCTTCCTCATTGCATCTTACTATCATTTCTTGTTTTTTTTTAGCAATATTTGAAACAATATTTTTAAAAAGCAAAGTTTGCATAGAGATTGAATTTAAAGCCTCATTCACCATTCACATCTTTATTTGTTCAATCAGTATTGAAGGCAAATATGTACCAGATGAGGCGGGAGGGCTGTATAGGAGGTAACTAGAAGAAATATGGGGTAGAAGTGGGGGGGGGCACAGACTTGGGGGAGAGCTCAGCATACCAAAGAACTGTGAAAGCTGAGACTGTTCATTGTGCTCCTCGCTAAAAGAACTCCACGACAGCTACTCAACACTTGGCTGGAGTTGCTGAAGGAGGAAGAAACCAGCAACACACTCACAAATTCAGGTGCAGCAAGGAAGCAGTGGGAACTGAGCATGCGCCTAAAGGGCCAGATGGGAAGTGGCTGTGACCTGATTGTGCGGTGTTAGTAAGCAGAACTCCTGGCCAAGGTTCCATGAATCCAGCCACTGCTGAAATTCTGCAAGCTGGAGACAGAGTGTGCACACATCATGGTTGAAGGCTAGAGAGAATGAGCTTAAAATTCTCAGCAGTGCCACATAATTGAGTGTTACTGGCAGAGGAGTTTCCTATGGGCAAATTTCCCCATTTAGCAAGTTTATATAACATCATCAAACTATGGTAGTAGTGCCATGTCGAGTAAATGGGAGATCTCTGCCAGCAGCTGGCATTGTGAATAGTCTATAAATGTGGACTGTACTCTATCCGTTTATCTAGAAAAGCCTTATTGTATACAAAGCATGTTAGGGTCAGGCATGTGGGGATTAAACTAACAAGAGATGAGAGTAGCTAAGTAACCCATGGTTTCTTAGCCTCCAAGTAAAGTTGGCCATCTGTCATTTAAAAAAAAATTAATCATTGTGTGTGTGTGTGTGTGTGTGTGTGTGTGTGTAACAGTCACTGACAGAATTCTCTGGAATGCTCACAGAAATGTCTAGTAGCAACTTCAAATCTGTAAATTTAAGTAATCTGAGTAAATATTAGACAAAAGACATTGCAGTCACAAATTTTTTTATTATTTATTCAATTGTGTGTGTGCGTGTGTGTGTGTGTGTGTGTGTGTGTAGAACCACAGGCGAATTCGGGAACCACCATGGACCACCTCCACTTCCTCCTTGTTTACTCTGCCCCGGGATTCACAGGCTCCACACTACCAGGACCAGAAGCGCAGGCCACCCCCTACTTCCTGGCATCTATACGTGGGGTCTAGGATCCGAACTCAGGACCTTCTGCCTGCAAGGCAGAGGCTTAACCCCTGAGCCACCTCCCCAGCTCCTGCAGTCCAAAAATTTTTGAAGATAAGGTCACCAGAAACTAAAGCCAACATTACTGTAGTAAGAGAAACAACATATCATATGCCAGAAAAAAAATACATGTCCTACAGATGACAGAAACTGGGTTAACTGGTAAGTGCTGCATATGAAACTTAAAATGAATGTTTGTATAATGTTTGTCATAGCACAAAATGAAGTCAATATTGAATCATAAATGTATAGATGAAGCTTTCTCACATTTAGAAATAAATAGAAGAAAAATGATTTGTCTACATAGTGCAAAGTTATTTTCTTAATAAGCCTTAAGAGCTTTCCAATGCAGAAAAAAGCTTTATCTGAAAAACCAGGTGAATCAATATCAGACTGTAAGATTGGAAGAAAATTATGTACAGTAAACATATACTCACAAAAGCTTGGTAGAGGTGTTTTTTTCTTCCTTCTTTGGAACACCTCCAATTTTTTGTATCATATTTCTGAGTGGCCATGTAAGGTAAAGGCCCACTTCATCTCATCCTTCGGGGTTTAAATCAGGCCCAGAGTAAGTGTGTTCAGTATGTACACATGAGCAAACAAGCATGGAGGTCAAAAGGCATGTGTGGTAGAACCATCTCCCTGCCTTTGCAGCTAAACCTCACTTCTGACAGTATAGCCTTGGAATTTACTTCTCTAAATCTTAAACTCTTCATCTCAAGAAATAGAGGTGATAGGAGGGCCTACTTCATAGGTCTCTTTAGAGATTAAATGAAGTCATCCAGTGGATGGATGTCTTCATATAGTCAAGAAAGTACTAGTTGTGATTACGCACAGAGGATACTCAGTACTGAGTATGAACAGATTTGGCATCATTTCCTGAATTACTATATCAATATTTGCTGAGGTTCTATTACACATAGAACTATGCTAAATGAGATGTGTTTTTCCTGAACTTGAGAGTTTACAGCCACTACTTTGATTCAGCAGATGATGATATGGCCAAATGATGATGTCCAAACCAGACAAATTTAAGACACATTCTCTTTAGGGTTGGTGAAGCTCCATTTGGCCCTCCCCATATTATGCTCTTCTTATAAGACTTGGACTTCACCTCACCCTCGCTCCTATTGCAGACACTCATAAATGATTTTCTGATGGATTTGGTCCAAAACCTGTTTTTGTGAAATAGTGCTGTTAATAGATAGAGGAGAGAAATAAGAGAGGAGATTTGTTAAAAGTAACCTCAAGATGTTGACCTACATTGGGACTGGGGACAAGGTCAGGCAGGGCACATGGTTTGGATCCCTCTGGAGCTCATAATAGGGAGGAAGGTAGGTACGTAGGAAAGTCAAGTCCAGTGTTCCCACCATTGCTTTTGTCATTGCAGCATGCAAATATCTACTTCAGCTCCCAGCTTGGGCAAATTTACTGCCTGTGTGACTCTACCTAGGTCTTTAAACCCTACTCACAGCAACATCTTGCTAGTCTCTATTGTTAGAAGTTTGTATGCTAGTTAAACTGTAAATAATCATAGGACTACTCTAATTTAAATTTATTATAGTAAATGTTTATATTTTATAAGATTTGGTAATGTATATTAATGAAATTCTATATATAACCACTGTGAATCTCCAAAGAAAGATGAAATGATTAGATTGAGGGTAAAGCTCATTCATACAACACCTGCCTAGCTCATGCAAGGTCCTGGGTTCTGATCCCCAGTACTGCAAAAAGGAAAGAAAAAGAAAATGAAATGGAACAGAATGGAATAAAAAGAAAAGGGAAAGGAAAAGTGTGAAAATTAATAGTGACTTGGGAATTTCTTTCTAGAAAGGAGTCAAGAATAGAATCTGGTTGAAAAGGCTGGGGAGATGGCTCAGACTTTAAAACCTTTGCCCCTCAAGCAAAAAAAAAAACTGAGCTCAGATCCCTAGACACCACCTGTCAACACCAGGTGGAAATGGCGGGGGCCTGGAAGGTGAAACCTGGGAAAACCCAGAGCAAAGCAATAAAGAGGTGAGCAATCCAGGATGATTCCTGCTGTCACCCTTGAGACTCCACAGGCGCACACACATACAAGTGCCCTCTGATGCACACATAAATAAATAAATCAATAAAATAAATATCTGGTTGGGAGGCACTTTGAAGTTGCATGAGTCTAGGACATTAGTTGACAAGAAAACAGCAGTATCCATTTCAAAACATGACAAGAGTTGTTGGAGTCAGAAAAGAAAGTCCAGGGGATGAGGAAAGGGGAAAATAGTGAGACCGTATTCTTAAAAAAAAAACTTATGTAAATAATCATTTTTCAACTTTTGTCACCCCATGTAATTTCAAAATATCTTCCTATTCCAAAGTCACACCCTTTCCTCAAAGTCTATTCAAAACCAATCTGATTACCAAGGAGAAATAGATAACAAGAATCAGTAGGGGGGAAAAGGGGGCTAAAGTAAAGACAGCACCAAGTGGGAATATTGACTTACAGACTAAGCAAACAGGAAAGAATAAAGTCTTGATGGTGACAGGGATTTGGAATGAAGAAGGCAAGAGATGAAAGGAAAAGTACCCAACCAAACATGTTCCTCATCTTTCAACCATGTGAGTCCGTAGAACTAGCTTTACTCACCTGACAGGAAGTTCAAAAGAGAAGGGGAAGAAACTCTGCACACATCTGAAAGTGAAAACAAGAACAGAAACATCAGACCAGTGCAAAACGGACTTTCCTAGCACCCAAAGGCTTTGATGCTGCATACTGAGGCAGGAACTTGGCAGCAGAGTTACAAAAGAAATGGAAAATGGGAAGAACAACCTAGGATCATTTGGGGGACTGACCTTGTCTGTATTTTATTAGCATGGATTATCGTAACTCAGTCTGAGGCTGCATCACAAATGTTATAGGGATGCCAGAGGGTAAAGTGACTAGAGATAATGGTTGGTTGAGTATATGCTATGTCTTAATTTCCTTAGATCCTAAATTCAGTGACATCAAGTTATGACTATTGTATCTCCAAAATCTAAGACAGGCAATTTTTTTTTCTATCGAGGGTTGAACAAAGAACTCTGTTGACTAGTAAATTTGGCTCTGAACTGTAAAGGGAGATGTGGGGGGTATTATTTGTAATGGAATGAGTGAGAGAAAAGACCAAATGCACTCTGGGGAAAGAAGACAGGGTGCCTACTTGAGGCAGAGAGCATTGGCAACCACATGATGGGATATCTTCTAGAATATTCATTCCATCATGCTTCACTGTGATGCTAACTAGCTCGAATAGGATAGTCATTTCACATTAATTGTGTCTTCCCATGTGAAATAGAAACAGCATGAGTCTCAAATCATGATTTTCAAGAGGAACCAATCTATAGGGTCTTTTTAGAGCCAGCTGACCTACTTCTGCCTTCTGTTGACAGATTAGAATGGAACTTCAATGCCCAAGATGACATCTAGGATGTGACTGCAAAGAAGGAATAAGAGACCATAGTGATATTCTATTGGCAGCAATATATTCTTTAAGAAGAAAAATGTACTTCTTAATGAATTAAAACTCAACATTCCAAAACATCATCAAACAGTGTTTAAAGAAGACCAAAAAAAAAAAAAAAAAAAAAAAGGGATCAACCATATTGTTCTGTCCTAGAACGGATTACAAACACATGTCTTAATGTTCAACATGGCATGGATGTAGGATTACCAACAAAAAAAACAAATTGAATGTGACTTGAGTGTGGAAATCATTTCACTGAACATTTGTGAAAATGATTTTCTATGTAGGGATTTCTGATCATATTTTTATGGAATTTCACAACTCTGAACACATTGCCTCTTCCAAAACTTTATTGATGACCACAATAAAGAACGCTTAATGGTTCCTGGTAATCCAGTTTATTAATGAACAACAGGAGGCCTTGCTTGCTCCTTTGGAACACTTTCAGGTAGGAAAGTAGGACAAACAACAATGACACTTGTTTTTCCCCCGTGGATGAAAACAATTAAAAAGCCTATAATAGCATCCAAAGCTGGAGAGCATAAGGGGAACAGTAAACATGTGTAATACACCACTGGTGGAAATGTAAACGCTGAGATTTTAAAGTTTTAAATGTGCATGCTTCCGTTTTAAGATATTATCTTAAATATGTTTACATGAGCAGCAATTTTAATTTCAGAGATTGTCTCTGCAGAAATACTAGCACGTATACATGTAACACCAAAAAGGCATTGTTATTACAGCCTTATGTAAGGTAAGGGGAAATGTTAAATATCTACCAGTAGATAAATCATAGTTAGATGTATGGAATATGATACAATTGCCTAAAAACAAAGTTAATTTGAACAGAAGGACATAATGGAGATTGTTAACACATGTAAACTATGTGAAAAAGAAATTCTCTCTCTACACACACATTCACATATATATAAAATAATAAGCAGAGTTGTATATGTGTGTTTACATAGTGATAAGGGTGAATGCATACCAAAATCCCTGAAGAAATCCTACAAAAACTCCACACATGAGCATTATGTAGAATATGAAGCCAAATTTTACTCTACAGAACCACATCTATTCCTTCATGTATTAATCATACAACAAACTCTATTTTTCTAGTGAAGAAAAGGAGACAGTGAGGACCCAGTAGAGCTCCTAAATCAAGCTCTAGGATTGGATGTGCTGTCACCTGCTCCATTCAATATGTCTCACCCCCACCATACTCTAATCCATTAAGTCAGGCCCACTTCGGAACAAAGACCTGTGCTCTCAGACATCTAAAAAGTAAGAGTTCACTTGAGCAAGTTATAGGAAAGAATGGCAAAAGCAATGATGCAAATATTTCTGCAAAACATCAAGGTCTTCGCTTAATTGAAGAGCTGTCCATCCCTCAGCCTGCAAGATCGTTCCTGGTCCCAAGGGCCACCACGCCCCCCACAAGCCCTCATCTCCCAGAGCGACTAAACAGGAAGAAGAAGCACCAGGCACTTTAGTAACAAAACACAGTGGCTGCCAATGTGTGGAGCTCTTACCTCACTGAAAGGAAAGGGCAAGTCACCAAAAGAGCCCTATCAACTTATGTAAGCCATGGCACGGAACAGAGAAGTTACTCAGAGAAGAGCAGCAAAGTCACCAATTGCTAGGATTAACTGAAAGCTCCCACAGTTGCAGAGTGCCCCAAACCATGACATCAGGAGTCTGGGGATGCATCCAACTTCCTCTATTTATCGGGCTGGCTCAAACCCAGGCTAAGACCAGTGGAACAGGGCAAAAAAATAAGGCAAGCAGATGGGTACAAATGGATTTGAGTGGCAAGGAAGCTCTCCTTGGGTCTACTTAGAGCTCTGTTCCAGGACAAAGGAAGCTTTGCGGATGGGGGAGATTGTCTTTAAGAATTAGCTCTTGCTCCCCAACCCAGAGGGCAGGGCATGTATCCTAAGGATAACTTGGCAATCCACTGGATAAAGTACAATGGTGACAGCAGCCCTGGGCAGCTGTTCCCCTTTGGGGTAATGTGACCTAGGTTCAAGGACTGACAAAACAAAACAGTGACATGCAGCATCCTGGAGGGCTCAGTGCTTTCTTTAGAATGTAATGATTAATCGGTGACCCAGACTAAGGGCCAGAGACTGACTTACAATCCCTGGCAATGACACTAACCATGGAAGAATGGACCAGAGGGCAAAAGGCTCTGGCAAATTATGGGGCCAGAAATTGGCAAAGAGCACTTTTCCCACACTGGTAAAAGAAACAAATTATAGGAATGGAAATTATGGCAAAGATGGGATTTGGGGGGTATGTCAGTCAAGGAGAAGACTGCTTTAAGTTGGACAGTATTGCCATCGAAGAACCAGCAACAGTGGTTCTAGAACCTTCTGTTTCCCCCACTACTGTTTTGACCGACCCTGCAGAATAGAGCCCTTACCTGCACAGACTGGATTGTTCAGTTTTAGATGCAACCTATTCAGACAGGATTAAATTGTGAGCTGGCTCTTGAAAATGCTAAAGTTAGTTCCTTGATAAATGTGCTCAAAATGTTTACATGTCTGCCTCAAGCAGGCTGTACCACACTCAAGGGAGCACAGGCAAAGGGCCCATGGAGCCCGAATCCAAAACATCAGGCTTTCACGGACTAGTGTATGGACTAGCTGTGGGAAGTAATGGGGGAAATGAGAAAGGGATGCTGAGCAGTGTGTGGAAACAGATCAGGCTACTTCCTAAAGAGCCACAAGTCCTTCGATGTGAACAAAAGAAAGAAAGAAAGAAACCGACAGGCTGGAGAGATGGCTCAGGAGTTAAGACTCTGCCTCACAAGCAGAAAAGTCCTGAGTTTGGATCACAGGTCCCATGTAAAAAATGCCAGGTGGAAATGGCAGCGGCCTGTACTTTCAGCCATGGTAGTTGGAGCCTGTGAAATCCCAGAGCGAAGTAAAAAGGAGGTAAAAGCAATGCAGAATGATTCCTGAAGTCACCCTTGGTCCTCCACAAGGACACAAAGTGCCCTCTGATACACACACACACACACACACACACACACACACACACACACATGTGCGTGCACACACACAAAAAATTAAAAATGGAAAAGACCATCCCAAAGAGAGGAAATAGTTTAAACAGAGACAAAAAGCCAAAGAATTTTAAAGGTATGAAGAATGTTCTGATATTGACCATTAAGAGAAGAAGCCAAAAGGGCTTTTGGAATTGCCTTCTGAGCCATCTCAAAATAACCCCCTTAGCCAGTAGGTTCATGCTGTGTGCTAAGATAGGATGAAGCCAGCCAGAAGAGGCTGCTAGACCTCTTGAAATGGCTGCCACCATGCTAATTTTCTGCAACCCTTGAAAGCTTTCTGTTCTGTCCTGGTCCCTCTTCTTCGTTCACCTCCTACTCTCCTTCATAGTATGATTTTATTCATTTCCTTCCCTTTTCCTTACCTAGCCTGCAGCTTATCAAGTGTATTCCAGTGACTGTAATGTAGCTAGCTGTCTCCATTCCAACATTAAAGAACATGTCACAGTTAGGCACAGGTGTCAACTTGACAGTTGAGGGTTTGAGCTCTGGGCTCATTTGTAGAGAATTAGTTGTTGAGTTAAACCCAGAGCAAACCTGCAGGAGATTGTCTAGCTGATGGGGAAGGCCCAACCCATGGTGAGTCGGATTAGGCCCTGGAATAAAATACAAAGAGCTGGTTGAGAGAGTCAGCATCTTTGTGTACACTTGGCCAGACGTGCTGGTCTGGCAAGAATTGTCCTTCTCTCGGCTGTAATGTAGAGATGGTGTGGCCAGTTCCCCTTGGTCCTGGTGTTGGCGTGCGCTCTCCTGTCAAGCTGAACTAAGAACTGTAACTGGACAATCATAAGAGAAAATAAACCCCTTGCTCCCTTAAGTCGTCTGATGGTGATTTATCAGCAGCCATGCAGGCAAACTGCAACAGAACACATGGTGAAGACTAGGGGTGAAGTTCGGTGGTAGAGCCCTTGTCTAGCATGCAGACTCCCAAGGTACTAGGAAAAGGAGGAGGAGGAAAGAGGGGAGGGGAGAGGACTAGAGGTGTAGTTCACTTGATGCAATGCTTGCTCAATATAAATGAAACCCTGGGTATCCCTCCCTAGCACTACACTGATCAGGGCACGGGGATGCAGGCGTACAATCTCAGCACTTGGGAGGTGGAGGCAGGAGTCTCAATTCTCTTGGCTACAGAGTGAATTCATGGTTAACCTGAGCTACATGGGACCCTGTCTGAGAAAGAGAACAAAGCAAGAGAGAAAAAAGAAGGAAGTCATAGGTAAGATGCTCATTTCCCAATCATTCCCTGACTTCCAATAATTTGGATGAGGCAACTATTGCCTTCCATGCACCATGGCAGCACTGAAAAGTGTCTCAAAGCAGGTCATGATTTTCCTTGGGGGATAAACAACTGGCATTTTGAAGGGAAAACACACCTGCAAGGATTCACCAATTAACCATTTCCCACAAACATTACCTCACTGTTTCACACAATGAATACTTAAGCCTGATTTTTTTAAATGTCGAGTCTTCCATTAAGCTGTATTCACACAAAGCTAACTCTGAGTGAATTTTCTTCCATTCAGGTGAAAACACCTCACCAGAAAAGCTGAATGATGATAACAACTGGCAACCTTGAAGCAATCCTGACTGCTGTGGCTGACAGTTCCCAATTAACTTGAAACTTCTCTTTCCACGATGACCCAACAATCAACATATCCCTCTACATTTAAACTATGCTTTGATGCTGTGTTTTCAGTAATGACAGAAAAATAGGACCAAACAATACACAGATGAGCAAAAAAAAAACAAACAATTATAGGAGGCCTTCAACTAATTAAGAAAAAAAACACACACGTAAATGTGTCCTTTGTTTAGCCTGTCTTTGTCAGAATTATGACACTTGAAGCAGAAATGAAGGCTAGTAGGTTAAAATTGTTGTTTCCAAATACATTTACCACTTGAGTAGTACTGAACACTGCCCCTGAATTTAATTCCAGGGGATAAAAGATGAGGAAAATTCTTTATCTATAAAGTTTTTGTTGTTCCCAATGGAAATGAGTAAGCAGTTACGTTATCATCTGGCCCCATTTCACAGATAAAATCATGGGAGGTAGGAATTCAGTTAACACTGGTGTTTTTAAAATTCAAAGCGAAGACCTCAGACTCAACTTCAAGACCATTGTGTATTTTTGGGATTTGCTAGCAATAGAAATAGGTAGTCCTCCCCTGCTGGGGTAGACTGCAAAACTTGTCATCCATTTTCCCCAATCCCAGTTTGCCTGTCTATTGGCAATGTGACTTTGCAGCACCTGCAGCACCTGCTGCCTACAACGCAGGGGGCCTCGTTCTTGCTGTCCCTAAAGTGGGGGGAGGGTGGCAGCAAAGCAGGAGCCTGAAAAGTGCTCTTGTGTGAATAGTGCTCTAGTGGAAATGTGCTCTGTCATGCTGCTCTGAGTGCCATCATGCACACAGGGAAGGAAGGCTCCGGTGAACACCTGATGCCCACTCTGTTGCTCCTGCACTTAACTATCACCCAGGAACAATCTCCCAGCGGACTGGCGTGGACTGCAGAAGCATGAGTGAGCCCAACAGTGACTGTCCTGATGAATTCAGCCAGAAGTGTGCACTCCCAAATCAACGGATTAAGTGCTTGTTGCTGTCAGCTGTAGAGTTGAAGGGTAATTCCCGTGAGAATGTGATCTATCCTCCCACAAGTTCATGCGTTTGAACGCTTGATCCCCAGCCGGTGGTTCTGTTTGGGGAGGTTGTAGAACCGCTAGGAGGTGAAATCTACTTGAAGGAAACTTGTTGCTGGGGGCAAGGAGGCGGGGCTTAAGGATTACAGCCCCGCCCCAGACACTCTACTTGATGCTCTGCTGAGATGTGAGGATTCCTGGCTACACACATCCATTGCTGTGGAGCCACCTATTACCATGCCTTTCTCGCCATGAAGGGCTGTATCCTCTGAAACTGTGAACCGCGTTAAATCTTTCCTCCCTTAAGGTACTTCTTGTCAGCTGTTTTGCCAGAGGAACTGAAAGAGTAAATAATATGGGGTTTACGCTACCCAGAAAAAGCTGACATGTGCATCTTTTCCTTTTTCTTCCCTCTCCACTTACTCTTCCTTCCTTTCCTTCTTCTTCAATTCTTTTTTTTTTCTTTTGAAAGTACTACAGGGAGAGGCTGGAGAGATGGCTCAGGGGTTAAGACTGTCTCACAGGCAAAGTTCGGATCTCAGGTCCCACATAAAAACAGCGAAGGCCTGCACTTCTGGCCCTGGTGGGTGGAGCCTAGGAGATCCCAGAGCAAAGCAAGAAGGAGGAAGAAGCCATCCAGGATGATTCCCGAAGTCACCCTTGGTCCTCCACGGGGACACATGTAAACTAAATAAGTAAAATATTTTTTAAAAAGTACTACAGGGAAGGGGTCATTGTGTTTAAGGTGGAGACCTGGGCTGACTGTAGTCTCATTTTCTTCTAAACCATGGTTTAGCTATGTCTACAGTGATTCTTTCCAGGGAAAGAATGCATTGGAAATTTCATGGTGGTAAGTGGTGGTTGGACTTTTAAGAGGTAGGACCTAGTGGAGGTCCTTAAATTCTCAGAAGGGATCAAGGTAGTTCTTGAGGGATCTCTGAATGAGTTCTGCTGAGTCAAGTCATGATTAAAAAATAAGCCCAGCTTCTCTGTCTTCCTGAGTGGCAGTGGATTCTTTCCATCTCAACATTCACCCCTGGAATTTCAGTGCCATGTGCTATAAGGGTGTGCAGTCAGGGGTCCCTCACCAGACCTGGTAGTATATGATCTGGATTTCCAAACCTCTCAAGTTGAGAACTAAGCAAAACCTCTTTCTTTATGAGTACATAGCCTCTGGTGTTTGGTTATAATAGCAGCAAACAAAGCAGTGTACTCTGGAACTCTTCAAACCTTAAGCCATAAAAGGACCTTGTACACAGACTGAGTCATCAGGCCATAGGGTGAAAGCTTGGCAAAGACACTAGTCCAGCTCAAGGCATTTTTCTGGTGATAATCTATTTGTCTCTATAACTACTGAGGATATTCTACTTCCTTCTCTCTACCTGTTAACTCCTAATTGCAGAAGGGGAAGAATAGTAAAAACATGCATTTGCAAGTCAAACACCCAAGGGTTAAGAAACATACACAAGTCCCACTCTTCTTCCTCATGGGGCTGCCCAGACCGAGAGAGCAAAAAATATATTTATAGCCACAGGAAACAGTATACCGAGTGGTAAAACACTTAGATTTCTATTTGTTTACTATATGAATAAAAGAAAATCAATAGGATCATCTTGCTAATGACATCGAACGACTCAGTAACAGTCAGTCAGAAGCCAGAAGCAGGTCATTTTTTAAAATGCCTGTCTTCTCTCTTTTATATTTACAGTCTGTACTTTATTTGCACTTTGACTCACTTCTTTCTCTTCCTTCCCCTTCTTCTTCCTCCTCCTCTTCCCCCTTTTTCTCTTTCCCAAATGGCATTTTCTCAGGCTTTTTGCAAGCTTACTTTTTCCCTGGCGTCTTGGAATCCACCATTTGTCTGGGGCTGTTAATGTTTAGAAAGGTCAAATTGGATGCCAGGGTGGGGTTACATATCTATTTTGTCTTTCTGATGCTCTGAATGGGACCATTTCCTTCCTTAAGGTTCATGGAAGGAGTGCTTTTTTCCTTAAGGTGCATATATTTCTGCACTGACCACTAAGATGTGAGGTGGACAGAGATGTTCACAGCTTCTATCAAGTAGTGTTGATGGGAGACAGTGTCTACTCTCAGGAATATATTTCTGGGATTGCCTTTGATTTCTCTATGCAGTGTTCTGGAATATCAAAGGAAGACTTCCTTACTTCTCTTTTTTTTTAATTTTTAAAAAATTTTTTTATTTATTCAATTTTGCTTGTATGCATGTGTGTGTGTGTGTGTGTGCATGTTTGCGTGTGTGTGTGTGTGTAGAACCACAGGCGAATTCGGGAACCACCATGGACGCCTCCGCCTCCTCCTTGTTTACTCTGCCCCGGGATTCACAGGCTCCGCCCTACCAGGACCAGAAACAGGCTGCCCCCGCTTCCGCCCGGCGTCTATACGTGGGGTCTAGGATCAGAACTCGGGACCTTTCACCTGCAAGGCAGAGGCTTAACCCCTGAGCCACCTCTCCAGCCCCAAGACTTCCTTACTTCTAATGTGTTCCTTCCTAAGTCGATAGACCTAAATTGTCTATAGAGCCTCCCTATTGAGAGTGAATTATTTTTCTTTATCCATGTTGTATTTTTTAAAACAGGGTCTTGCTGCATAACCCATGGTGGCCTCCGATTCATGATCTTCCTGCCTTGATCTTTCAAGTGCCACCATGTTCAGTCCTCCCATTAGTACTAGCAATATTCTCTTTCAGTTACACAGCCACTCACAGGAGACAAAATGCTTTGGTATACATTATCTTGCTGATTTCACAGATATTTATAGAACAGCTACCAGAGAAATTCACAGCCCTGTGCTAAGGACCGGGATTAGAGTCGACAGCAAGGAACATTGGGCCCCAGAAAGCTTATGGTCTTATCTGGAAACAAAGCTGTTACAAAAAAAAATAATATCAAAAAGTCAACACTGCACAGAAAAGCACCTGAAGACAGTGGTATTTGATCCAAGGGGTCATGGAAAGCTTGAGAGGTAAAAGGAAGAATTAGCTCAGCATTGAGGTGGAGAAAGGCTATATCAGGTAGAAAAAGCAGTATGTACAAAGGCACTATGGTGAAGTACTGCCCAGGTAAGGAAGTAAAAAATGTAAAACATCGCTAGTCAGGGAAAGAGAATGGAAAGATTATGTTGCAAAAGCAGGAAAGACCCAGTTTCTATGGCATATGGGATTTGTGGGCTAAGATTAAGATTAATGTTTTTTTCTTTCTGATAGCAGTGGAGAGTCATTGACTTTATACCATAGGCAATGTGCTCAGTTCTCATTTTGCCAAGATTATTCTAGCTGCTGCATGGCGAATGGATTGAAGGGAAATAGAGCAGAAGTAGTGCAGTTTGAGATGTCTGTGCTCAGTTCTCAAGCACAATTCTGAAGAAGCAAGCAGTTCATGAAAACAAAAAGACCCAAAGTAAGAGGCACAATCAGGGAAATGGAGGCTCCAACTTTGTTCGTGTGATTACTAAGATATCACAGGAACTCATGTTCAGGAAAAGATGAAGATTCAAAATAAGTATACAACTAAGCATTCCCTCTGTGCCAGGGCTCTGCAAATCTTTCCTAGAAAGGGTCAGATGATAAATATTTCCAGCTTTGTGCATCACAGGATTTCTGATGCATGGAATCAGTTCTAACATTGTAGTACAAAAACACCAGAATCTGTAAATGAGTGGGTGCGACTACACACAAATTAAACAGCACTTACAGAAGCAGGTAGTTGGAAGGATCGCCCTACTCTACACAACTGAGGAAATGATTATGGTATTGATAATAACAGCTTGGATAAAAGTGATCGTGTGAGGGGCTGGAGAGGTGGCTCAGGGGGTAAGCCTCTGCCTTACAGGCAGAAGGTCCTGAGTTCAGATCCTAGACCCCACGTATAGATGCTGGGCAGAAGCAGGGGCGGCCTGCGTTTCTGGTCCTGGTAAGGTGGAGACTGTGAATCCCGGGGCAGAGTAAACAAGGCGGAGAAGGAGACGGTCCATGGTGGTTCCCGAATTCATCCATAGTTCTACATACACACACATACATGCACACACGTTCACACACGCACACACACACAATTGAATGAATAATAAAAAAAAATTTTTAAAAAGTGATCGTGTGATAAGCTATGGACATGTCTAAGAGGTATTCAGGAGGGAGATGGAGGTGACTTTTGTTTGCACCATAGGTTGTGATAGTTAATTTCAATTGCCAACTTAACTAAGAAATGCCTAGGGCATTGGTGAGGCATACCTCTGAATGTGGCTGTGAAGGTTTTTACTGATGAACTAAGGAAGAATGACTCGGAATAAATGTAAGTGGCTTTATCCTGTAGGCAGGGTCTCAGACTGAAGGAAAAAAGGGAAAAGAGAGAAAGTAAGCAGGTGGCAAACATTCTAATCTGTCTGCTTTCTGATTGCCCAGGCGTAGGCAAGTGTCCACTGCCACCAGGGTGAGCTGCCTTATACCTGTCCTTATACCTTCCTGCCATAATGGACTCTGTCTTCTGAACTGTGAGCCAAATGACCCCTTTTCTTCCTTAAGGTGTTTTATGCCAGGTATTTTGGTCACTGTGCTTGGGCTAAACAAGATACCAAGTCGCACCCCTTTTCCCCACCGCCCTCAACACAGGGCTCCCAGAGCATCACGGAAGAGGGGGTGGCGAGAATGTAAAAGCCTGAAGATGGAGATGGGCATGACTAGACAATATCCACTGTTCAGGACAAGGCTGCTTTATCCATGAAATCACTGAAGTGTGCTTGCTTCAATATGTAAACTGTGTTTACAAAGTCTGCACAAGATTTGACCCATCAACATTTGGAAAGGGGAAAGATTTCAAGAGGATCCACACCTCCCTGAGGGGATATAGAAGGTTAATGTTGGCTGGGAAGTTGGAGGAAGGAGCGCTACTTTACCCAATAGCATATCCACTAATGTATCATCCTTGCTCCAGCAGGTGCTCGGGCACAGGCCATTAATGACTACCCAGATGAAACTTAGCGGGCCACACATGCAGAAAGACACGAAAGCAAAGGGGAGACAGGTGCGTAAAAAGAAGGTTGGTAGTGGGAAAAAAAGAAGAGAATTGGGGTTGGGTAATGGGTGAAAGTGACACCAACTCATTGTAGTTGTGTGTGAAACCCTAAGAAAATACAAGTAAATAAAGTAACTAAACACAGATGTTCAGGGTGAGAGCGTGACAGGCAATGCTTAGACTTAACCAACAAGGGGAAGCTCAGAGAACTTGGAGCTGAGAAGGTGTGAGGAGCTCCACCCGAAGTACCTAGAGATGGGGAAGATCGTGGACAGGTTTGAGGTAATCATGTACAAGTCAATGGGGAAGGTTTGGAAACAGAAGGAACTCACCCAAATCAAAATCCAGAAGGTTCTAAATGAGGGGCCAACCTATTGCAGATCTGAACTCCAGGGAGAAGTCCTTCTCCGACTGTTTCAAGTGGTTTGAGAAGTAGAAGGAAGTTATGGAAGGCTACAGAAAGAACGAAGACTTCCTGAAGAAGTGTGCCAAGAAGTCCATAGTGAAGATTGAAAAGGAGGACCAAAGGTACCAGGCACTAAAGGCCCACACAGAGAAGCTCAAGCTGGCAAATGAGAGGATCACACAAGTGCACAGCAAGGCCCAAGCAGAGGCTTGAGAAGACACAGATGCAGATCCACTCACTGCAGAGGACATTGGCAAAGACTAAAGAGAACAATGAGCTGACCAGAGTCTCCGATTGAGAAGATCTGACCACAGTCACTGCCAGTCCTCTTCTGTCTATCTGTCTGTCCATCTGTTTATCTGTCCAACTTCTCTTAGTTTTGTGTCCTTATAACTCATTTCTAAACGACATTAATTTTAAAAGAAGACTAAATAAACTTTCTTAATTTCAAAAACAAAAGAAAAAGGAAGCTCAGTAGTTGAGTCTGCGTTAGAAGCCCAGTCCAATGGGGTTCCCACCAAAGCCCTGTCTATCTGTTAGTACCAATACTGACTCCACTCCAGCTCCCACAGTGTCCCGGCATTCCACTGTTGACAGGTTATATGGAACACTATCTCAGAATGCCCTTGGTCTTCACAATTATATGCACTTTCTCCACAGCTAATGTCACTGCCCTGAAAATAAATCAACACATAAATCAAGCACCAGTCAGTAACTAAAAGGAAATCAAAATGACACAGCCAGCAGTCAGAGCCTAATCAAGGCAGGGACGAGCTCAGAACAGTTCTACTAAGCTCTCCCCCATCCAGGAAAATCCCTTTCCCCTCCCTACTCTGGTCTGGCCTTCCCTTGGTTTGGCTTTGCTTTCTCCCTCATCAAGAACATCTTCTCCCAAAGCATCTACTCCACCTGTTCCTTTTACTCAAGGCACCTTCCAATGATCCTAGGTGATTCCACCAGAAATGGAGTTATTTCTAAGGCTGGATGGTAGAAGGTAGGGCGGTGAAAGCTTCTGACAGTGGAAACTCCTCTATCACTAGGGAACTTGGCTGCAAGCACCAAATCAGGACCATCCATGTTCTCCTCCTCCTCTTTTTTTTTTAAGGTCTGTCTCTTTGACTCACTCAGCCCTGAGTTGTTTTTTTTTTTCTGTGTGTGTGTTTTTTTCTGGGAGACCTGGCAAATGATGACACGTTAGGTTCTATGGTTCTCATTGATGGCCTGAACAGAGCCCTCTGAAGAGTGTGAAACTGGACACACAAATAGACCATTTAAATGCTACCACCCACAAGCGTCTGGACGCTGCTGCCTTTTCCTAAATGACCCCCAGCACTGAGGCAGCATGGGTGGCTTCTCAGCACTTTCCAAAGTGACTTTTTCCAAACTTGGGATGTGCCAGCTGCTGTGGGCCTATAATTTTTTTCCCTTGCAGTAAAAGACCAGCTTCCCCCACCCCCAGGTATTTTGAGAACACGAGAGGCCATTGTATGAGCTCAAGTTACTTCCCAAGCAAATCAATCACCACTGGCCCCCAAAGTCTCTATGGATTGTGTGGTGTACTGAGCCTATCTGGTCCAGTCTGTGCAACTTACTTGATGCTGCTGCAGAAAGAGCAGATTGGTACATGCGCAGCAGTTGGTTTAAATGCTGTGAGTGTGTAGCAAATGGCATAGCAAGAAGGGCCACTTTCTAGAAGCAGCTCCCGCTTGTCCTTCTGCCCTTCTCCCCCCTCCCCACCTGACGAATAATCTGCGCTTTGCTAGTCTAGTTGGCATATGGGCTGACAAAAATATTTTATTGATAAAACTAGAATCTGAATGCTGAGAGAAAGAGGAAAAAGTCATTGTTCTATAGTAACATTTATGTAGGTTAGTCTGAGGGACAGATGACAAATTCTACAATGAAGAAAAGTACACAATGCTTTTGAATAGGAAATAAAATATTTCAGTTGCCTTCCAGATTCTCTTTGGAAAGGGTGAGGCTGAAAAGCTCAGGGGGTTAGCTCAGTGACGGAGCATTTGGCTTGTATGTGCAAAGCCCTAGATTCAAGCCACAGAACTGAGGAAGAATAAAAGAATAATTATTGGGGTGGTAGTGCATGCCTATAATGCTAGCAACTCAGAAGGCTGAGGCAGGAGGATTGCTGTGAGGATTGCCTGGGCTGCATAGTGAGCTCCTATTTTGAAAAATGGCTCCACAAAAAGGGATGGAGCAAAATGGGGAACTCAAGTAGCAGCTTGTGGGGTTTACAGGAAGGACATTGAGTAATGCCCTAACTCCTCAACGTCACTAAGTATTAACCACAGGAAAGAAAAGTGTTGGTATCCATGTATGAAGTAGAGAGCAAAGCATTTAAAGGAGCAAAAGTCTCTACATTTAAATTCTGACTCTGGGGGCTGAAGAGATGGCTCAGAAGTTAAGACTCTGCCTTGCAAGCAAAAGGCTCTGAGTTCAGATACTAGATCCCGTGTAAAAACACTAGGCAGAAATGGCAGTGGTCTGCAGTTCCGGCTCAGGAAGGTGGAGCCTGGGAAACCTCAGAGCAAGGCAAAAAGGAGATAAAGCAATCCAGGATGACTCCCAAATTCACTCTTGGGCCTCCACAAGCACACACACTCTCACTCACATACATGGCACACCCACACCTAAACATGCATAAATAAATAAATTTTAATTCCACCACTGTCACTTGCTGTTCCCTAAAGCCTCTGGAACCTAACTTGGCCTCTCCTCTCCAAAATGTGTCTCAGTTTCTTGATCTGCTAATGGAGGCAATACAAATGGTACCTGCCTCCTGACTGTAAAGCTACATATATGCATATCAATGCATGTGGAACACATAAGATGATAATCTCTTGGCATGTAGCAGATGCTCATGCTTTTTCCAACACAGTCATCAACAGGTTGAATGGTCCCACCTCATGTGAAAATGATTCTTCCTGAACAAGGGGCAATGTGCATATACAAGTGAAAAATTGACCATATCCCAAAATGTCTTGTTTTTAAAACTCCCTTTCCAAAAGTAATATACACTGCCTTTATTCTATAATAAGGTATAATTATTTGTGATGCTGAGAATTGAACTCAGGGCCTCATGAATGTAAAGTGTATGCTCTTTACCAATGAGCACATAGTTAGGATTAGGGTTGGGGTTAATTTTATTCCCAATCCAATAATGCCCAAATAAGCCTTTGTACATGTCATATTGCAAGAGGGTTCCTGTACAGATGGATCAGGAGCTAAAACCTTTGCTTCACAAGCGAAAGGATCTGAGTTTGGATTCTCAGATCCCATGAAAAGATACTGGGCAGAAATGGCAGCAGCCTGTATGTGTGGCCCTGGGAGGTGGAGCCTGGGAAACTCCAGAGCAAAATAATAAGAAAGTAGAGCAATACAGGGTAATTCCCAAAATTCCCTTGAACCTCCACAGGCATACACACTCAAGTGCCTTCTGGTACACACACACACACACACACACACACACACACACACATACTATTGCACAGGGAAAACAGAGGTGGAGGGAATGTAGATAGATGTTTTTGCTGAGTCAGTAAAAGCCAGGATTTCATTTGAGTCTATGACAAGTTACAAGACAAAGAGATTACTAACATTCACTGTCTCTGTGTCTCACATTGTTTACCCATAAAATGGGGATCCATCTCCATATGCGTGTCCTCAAATCTCATGAGGAGTGGGAAGTAAATAGAAGCAAAGTGTTCAGCTCAGCATTCGATTTTATCGTACATAGATACTGTGCCAGACACTCTGCTGACAGTTCCCAATGCCTGTTCCTGGGCTGTTCCCCGCCTGTTTCCCACCCCCCACCAGGGCTTTAAGGAGCTGTACTAGGTTGAGAGTATTGTTGACAAAAGGAAAAACCAGAAAGGGAAGATGGAGTATCTGGTGCTCTGGAAGGGCTACGACAGCAACAGCGAGGATGACTGGTGGGAGCTAAGCAGTACCTGGTGAACTGTAAAGAGTGCACCGTGACTTCAACCGATGCCACAGCAAGAGGCAGGGGGGCATCCTGGCCCGCGTCAGCAGGACCTCCCCCAGCCAATGCCCGGCAGCAGATCTCCAGATCCACCCACAGCAGCCTGGCCAAGACGACCCCCAAGGCGCCTCCAAAACCAGCCAGCTGTTGGCTGCCAGCCAGAAGTTTAGGAAAAATACGGCTCCGCCCCTCACCAGCTGCAGGGACATAGACCTCGCCAAGTCAGAGATCAAGATTCTCATGCCTAAGAGTCCCGTGAAGAGCAGGCCTCGGTGGACGACTTTCAAGCGAGAGCCCTGAGAAACTGGACCCATGGAATAAGGTCCTGAGGACACGGTGGCACTGGAGGTGACTGCAGAGAGGCCCGTGGGAACTCTGCTGTGCTCCGATGCAGAGCGAGGCCAGGATGGGGAGCAGACCCCGAATTCACCCAACTAGTGCCTCGGGCGCCTGGGCCCGTGACCGCTGCCATGCCCACAGGCTTAGCCATTAGTGGAAAAGGTACATCTCAGTTCATGGAGATACTAACAGCTACCACCACCATCCCCACCTCAGTTACAGGAGTGGCAGTCAGGAAAAGGAAGGTCATTGATCAGCCTTTTGACAAGCGCTTGCAGCTCAGTGTAAGGCACACAGAGCGTGCCTATAGATCCCAGAGACATTGTCTTCAGGAGGTAGCAAGCTTCCCCCACATCTTGTTATCCACCCAAATATCTGAGAATTCCTTAAATCCAGAGGTGATGAAAGAAGTCCAGAATGCCCTGAACAGGGCCGCAGCAGATAGCAAGCTGGTGTCATTCAGCGCTCAGTGCCCTGGACAGCGTCTTCTCTTGCAGCCTCGACTTTCTTTTATACTACGCCTCACGGACGACAGGAAGAGAGAAAGCACTATGATGGTAGACACAATCAGAAACTTCGTGAATACTTTCAGTTTAAGAAGCCTGTTATTGGAGCAGCTAATGCCCCAGCTGTTGAACTAGAAGCATCCATATTACCTCTTTGTGATGTGGTTTGGGCTGGCGCAAAGGCTTGGTTTCAAACACCCTATACCAGCTTGGGACAGAGTCCAGATGGCTGCTCTATCGTTATGTTCCCCAAGATTATGGGAGGAACATCTGCAAATGAAATATTGCTCAACGGGCCGAAGCTGACCGCATGGGAAGCCGTGGCAAAGGTCTGCTCTCCCAGGTGTTCTGGCTGGGGACCTTCACCCAGGAAGTCATGGTTTGCATCAAGGAGCTTGCCTCGTGTAATCCAGTAGTCCTGGAGGAATCCAAAGCCCTCGTGTGCTGCAACATGAAGATGGAGCTGGAGCAGGCCAACGAGAGAGAGTATGAAGTGCTGAAGAATATCTGGGGCTCTACCCAGAGCAAAAGTATTTACAAAGAAAAACTTGAGTTTTGATTGACAGGCTATATGCAGATGACACTGGAACTGGTCTGTCCTTGCAATAGCTCATGCTTGGAACAAGCAGGACTGAAAAACACCCAAGCTATTTATTGCCAAGGAGTTTTTTTTTTATTTATTTGTGTGTGTGTGCGTGCACACGTGTGTGTGTGTGTGTGTGTGTGTGTATGTGTGTGTGTGTGTGTGTGTGTGTGTGTGTATGTAGAACCACGGGCGAATTCCGGAACCTCCATGGACCGCCTCCATCTCTTCCTTGTTTACTCTGCCCCGGGATTCACAGGCTCCGCCCTACCAGGACCGGAAACGCAGGCCGCCCGCTCTTCCGCCCAGCGTCTATACGTGGGGTCTAGGATCGGAACTCAGGACCTTCCGCCTGCAAGGCAGAGGCTTAACCCCTGAGCCACCTCTCCAGCCCCTTGCCGAGGAGTTTTTAAGTACTGTAATTTTAAAATAAATAACTACAAAGCTCCTTTGTCCAAACGTCATTATTTTATACTCACGTACATTCAAAAGTAATGGTGACCCCTGAATTGCTCTTGGGAGCTATACTTTTTCTTTGGCTAGTACTGTATTTTTTTTTTAATTGTGTTTATTTCATTTTAAGTGACAAAAATTTGGAATAATGTTTTAATCATTTTTTTCCTTCTAGATCACAGAGCCTAAAGGAGTATTAGGCAACTTCACCTCCCTTTCCCCCGAGAGAGAAGTAGAAAGATGTGAACCATTTCCTGTGTCTAAGTGGGGAGGTAAAGTACCTCAGTAAGGAAAAACTCTAAGTCAAAATTAAGTGTAGGAAACAGTTGTAGTGGAGAATCCCAATTTGAGCTTGGGGTTCATGCTGAGATTCCAGTTGATTCTCACATTTTCAAATATGCCCCCTTCTGATCCAGCTCCCATGATCACTGTCTTTGGAAGATTCTGTTTCAATACTTGTGAATCAAGTATGAATAGCTAAGTTATAAGTTAGCATTAGCGGGTTTTAAATAGTTTTTCTAACTCTTTTGAAAAATAACTACATAAATGCTTCTTGTGACTGGGTAAGAAATGCTACTTTACACACACTTCTGGTTTTTCTATCTACAGATATGATTAATGATGTACTATGCTAAAAAGGCATTTTTATGTTTATAAAGTATAATTTTTAGGTTCACTTAGAATATATCTTATTTAATAGGTTAAATTTCTCTTGTCACAGTATTAAATGTAGAAACTCAATTCAAAACAAAAGGGAACTACCTTATATTCAACATTAAGTGTTCTCCGGCTCTGCTTTTATGTCTCTACCATATACTGAGCGCAGTATAGTGTCCACAAGTGTCCGTGAAGTGGGGGGCTGATTCTGGTTGACAGATAACTATTATTATTTAAGTTTCTGGGCTTGCAGTCATATTGAATATCTGAAGAATGAAACACAATCGAAATCTTATTGTTGTACAGTTTTGAAGTTTATGCTTAAAACTGACCACCTCCCTAGCCACAGGGAGAGCTGTACAGTGTGTGAATCTGCCTCTATTTTGGATTGATTGGTACAGTATTTTTTTTTGCATCTGTGAACCTACTTTTTTTGTTCAGTAGTTTAAACTATATGTAAACTGTATAATCTGTAAAGTTTTTATAGAATAAATATTCAGCTGTGAAAACTAGTCAATAAAACTAATTTCTTAACAAAAAATTCAGAATTTTCAAGCATTTTGGACTTTAGGTCTTTAGAAGTCTGTTCAACTTGCACTCAGAGAACATTTGGAAATGGTCATTTGCTTGTAAGCTGTTGAGTTAGTTGCACAATTGCACTACCAAATGTATTTAGGGGAAAACTGCTTCATTTTGGTAAATACCAAGACTCCGGCTTTGGTACTAAATTTGTTATGCTGCTCTTTTTCTATAGTTTCAAAAATTGGAGTGATTAAGACATTATTTCTAAATGGAAAAAACCTTACAGGCAAAATCTATTTTGTGGGATTTTTACCTTCCCTCTTCATGCAAGTAACAGTATAATTAAACTTCATTAAAAACCTTTATCAGGAGTTGGAAAGATGACTCAGGGGTTAAGAATCTGTCTTGCAAGCAGAAGGACCAGAGTTCAGCATGTTAATCAGAAGTTTGAAGGCAGGAATAAGATGCAGGGAGGTGGGTATGAGGTGCATTGCACTGGAGTGCTACAGAGGCAGGAAGTATAAAACAAAACAAAACAAGACAAAACAGGAGAAAATGATATCTGGCCAAGACCAAAAGATCGGGAATGTTCCAGGAAACACCAGAGGGCTGATACTAAAGGCAGAGGCTCCTCAAAAGTGTTCCCTATTGATCTTTCACCTTCCCTTTTCTTAGGTTATTGTTCTAGTTTCCAGTAACAGAGATGGGTACCATTCCGACAAGTGAGTCTTGGATCTGGTTAGAATGCTGTTGGTTGTCTCCTTGATGCTCATGCCACTATTACACTGGTGATCACCTTTGCCATAGATCAATAGGGAAGACAGCCTATAAGATAGATAGATAGATAGATAGATAGATAGATAGATAGATAGATAGATAGATAGATAGATAGGAAGACAGTACATCAAACAACTCTGTAGATAGCTGTTATTATACCCATTGAATGGGAACTTACAGTGGAAATCTTTGGGTCTAAAGCTGGATGAATGAAGGGAAATGCACATTATCAGTGGGGTGGCCTGAAGAGAGGTATACAAACTTGATATACCATGGAGGCCTGAGTCCCCACTGGTGTAGACAAGCTAGAGCAAACCCTGGGGTCTACAGAAACATACAGGTGGAAGGGTGAGAGGGAGTAGGAGGGAATGGTGAAGAGAAGGGAAGGGAGGGAGGGGAGAGGGAGAGAAGCTGGTATGCATACTTAATATGCTTGTAAAAGTAGAAAAAATATAATTAAAAAAGTGGAAGAAGGACCCTTAACTCCCTATTAGTGCACCCATGCAAAAGCATTTCAGTAATCAAATTAGATTTGGTGGGCTAGCATGGCAATAATAAACTTGAGCATCTAGTCCTCGCTTTTGATGCTTATGATGTGCTGCCAAGAAGCTCTACTGACTAAAACCTGGTCTGTGTTTTTCGTTGGGAAGTGGGAGATTCAGTCAAGCACTGCCACTTTACTGAACCCACAACCTTGAACAAGCTCGGTAACTTAAGCAAGACTTCATTCTCTAACCCATGGGATAAAATTACTGCAACCTGCCTTCCAACACCTCTATAGCACTTGGATGCAATAGAGTTCATTACAACGCTTTGGAGCTAAAAGGTGTGACACAGGCCATGATCCCTCACTGAGATCAGATGTAAAGCTCTGTATCCTCTGTACAGGGCCAAATAATAAATACCCCCCTGAAGTCTAAGAATGTGATGATTCATATGATCTAAACTGTGTCCCCTGTGTCAAAGCATTAGAGACAGTCTAGAAATGAATGAGCATGGCCATGTGCCAATGAATTCTATTTACAGAAACAGGTGGAGTTCCCCCAAGCCACAGTTTGCTAACCTCTGGCCTAGAGAAGTTCTATTTGCAAGTGGAACCTCAGCATTTCCTGAGCCTCTTTCCTAATACACTTTCCTTCTCAGATAGAATGCTTCACCACCCTGTTTTATGTGTTTATCATCTGCAGTCTCTGCGTGACAGAGGTTTTGTGTGTTTGGCTGACTCTTCAAGGACACAGTGACTAGAGAAGGGTGCCTGGCACATAAAAGGGACTTTATAAAGATGCCAAAAGAATGCAGGGAAGAATGAGTGACAGACTGATGATGCTGTGGATGTCCTCTTGAAAGAGGAGGGCAAATCCAGGCGCAGCAAAAAAGGAAAGAGAAAAAGATAAACATTATCCAAAAACCTTGGGGAGAAGAAATACTATTCAAGTGAATGCAAACCCACTTTGTCATTCTTTGTAGGCTAAGGGAAAAGGATCCATTCCCGAGCTGATTTGGTGAGTTGTAAATATCCAACTTTGAAAAGCTTTGAAAGTTTCCAAAACAACCAGTTCAATGATTGGTTTGGTTCGGTTTTCATTAAAAGAACAGATCGGGCTGTGCTCCAAATCAACTGATCATCAGTGTGTGTGTGTGTGTGTGTGTGTGTGTGTGTGTGTGTGTGTGTGTGTGTGTGTGTACACGCATGAATATGCATATACACATGCAGTTTCTGGCGAATGTGAGCTTAGCTGTTCACTGAGATCGTCTCAGGAATAAAGTCACAGCTACAGCTGCAGCTACATCTAGCAATGAGACTGAATCTGCCAAAAAAGAATGTTGAGTAAAAAGCAAAATTTGCAGAATACAGTAAAAAAAATCACACAAAGTTTAAAAGCACTTAAGTGGCATTCTCCCTTGCTCTGGACATGATCATATATGGAAAAAAACATAAACAAATATAAAAAATAAAGATAAATGCCAAATTCTGGATTTTTGCTAACTTTTGCACACTTTTGGTTTTTTGTATATTTCTTTGAGACACTCCATGTAGCTAACCCCTCCTGTCCCAGCCCCTCCCATGCTGAAATTACAGGCACGTGCCAATACACATAGTTACCTTTACACATTTTTTGGCCTGTGTGTAGCTTCAGTATTCCTTTTTTCTTTCCAGCTTATTGCTTTGTCATTAGTTCTTTTGAAAGTAACATATAAAGTAATTGGTTTCAAGATGGCATTTTCATATATACTTTTTGATGATCTTCCTCCCCAACCCCCTTTCCTTTCTCCCTTCTGGCGGCCCGCATCCTGTCCCCAATAGCCCCTTTCTGCTTTATGTTACAAGTATTCTATTACCTTTTCTCTTTTTCCCCTACCCCCTCTAATATCTTTTTTTCCCACTCATGGTCCACTTTTTAGTTTTGTGACCCAATCATATATGTATCATGCATATAATGTAGATTATAACATGCAATCACATATAATACTATTATATAATATTAATTATAACAATCATTAATTATAATCATGTATCATATATACATAAACCTAGGGTCCACATATGAGAGAATGAAAGTACAAAGCCAGGGTTGCTGGAGCCAGCACCAAAGGGGCTAGAATTCAGGCATGCTTTCCCTGACATGCTGACTCAATACTGACCCAACCTCACCTGGGCTCCTGACAACAAGAAGTACATCGGTGGCTGAGCTACATACCTAATGGAGACGCCATTTCCTAATTGCCTCAGTCAGTGGTCCACGAGGGGCTGGCCTCAACAGCAGTCACACAAGGGAGCTCACTTTACTTCAGGTACCATTTTGATGGTAGCAAGAGAAGAAGATGGCATACCACAAAATGCTTTAGTCCCTAAGGGATTATCATTTGGTAATAATCACCAACACTTTCTCCAAGTCATAGTTAATACCAAGAATCACCCTGTATATAATTTGCTCCAGCAGCACACAGAATCAGCATATAAACATCTGTTGTGGTTACACATAATTTACAAGATGACAGACAATTCTATTTGATTGAAGACGTCATCAACTAATAAGAACTTGAACTTCTACCACTCCTTTTGCAGTCAATATGATATCCTCTTTAAAGATAGTGTCCCTCAAAGAACTCACACATCCAAGAAAGCAATGTACTCATTTTTTTTTTATCGTGAGAGTTCTTTGCAAGGAACTGATAAGAAAATAAGTAACTCTAATAGGACAGGCCTTATTAAAGTTAACAAATCAGCTAAAAAACTGAGTCCTTTTGTAGTGCTCTTTCTGTCCTCTAGGTGGGGCCCAGTCCCAACTTGTAGGAACCCAGTGACCACACTTTTTGAACCCTCATCTGCTGTTAGGAAAAAGGGCACCACAAAGCACTTTAATGGGATTCTGCTCACATTTACATTTAAAGGACACATTAAACCACAGAAATGAATCTCTCATCTCAGAATTTCAGGTTTCTGTCAGATGAATAATGAGATGCTGGAGATGTGTGGAGGGTGGGGTGGGACCTATTCCTACTGAGTTGTGAATTTTGTTGCTGATGGTTCACATGTTGAAGTACTGACTCCCAATGTGACTACGTTTGGAGATAGGATATTAAGAGATAATTAAAATTAAATGAGGTCATATGGGTGGGGAACTGTGGCCTTGTAAGATGGGGGGGGAACATTCTTGCCTGGGCTCGCCTGAGTTCTCCAGTTTCTCTCTCTCTCTCTCTCTCTCTCTCTCTCTCTCTCTCTCTCTCGCTCGCTCGCTCGCTCTTGCGTGCACGCTCTTACTCTTGCTCTCTGTCTCTCCCTCCTTCTTGTGGTGAGGACACAAAAGGTAGCTGTGAACCAAGGAAAAGGGCTTTTACTAGACATTGTGCAGGTACCTTGACTTTAGAATTCCAGTCTCCAGACCTGGGAGAAATAGGTGTGTCACTTAAGCCATCCAGCCTATGATCTTATGTTTGGATAGTTAAGAAAGTTGTATTCTTTAGCTCCCCCAAAGCACAGAGAAGCATTCAGCTAGTGATACAGTCTTGTGGTTTTCTAAGTTGTTTGCATTAACGGTAACCCTGTGGTGATAGTGGATAGGATATCAAATCTAAAGGGCCAAGCTTCTCGAATGAAGACCCCTAAGAAACTCAGGGAGGTGGCCACTTAATCTTCAGGAGAGGGCATTCTGGCCAAGATACAGCAAAACTGTGAGAAATTTAATTCTGCATGCCAAGTATGGCCAACACCCCTGTCTTATGTGAGTTCCAAACATGAGAAGAACCACAGGAAGGGAATTTCCAGAGAGAATGCTCAAGGGAAAAGTTTCTGAGCCCAGGGACAGAGCCCAAGCAACCTGAAAACCCCCAAAAATGTGCTGAGAGACAAATGACAATGTTCAGATCCACTTCCGGTCTGAGGAGGAAGGGCAAAGCTAAGCCAACCCTGGGGATAAATGCCTCCCAAATGGTCCAACGACAGGAAAGCATTTTCTCCATCATTGGTTTTCTTTCCAGCTATCTGAATGTTTGCTGTTATGCTAACAAAATATCTTAACTACTGTCAGAGACCCTCTTTAGAGCAAGCCCCCCTAGGGGAAGGAGCCCCACTTGGTGTTCTGTATTGGGATTGCAGAACCCTGCCTTAGTCTGGGCCCCTTGTAACAAGTAACTCCGAGGCCTGTATTGGAGAATGAGTGGCTTACTTAAGATGTCTCAGATGAAGACGGGGGAAGCTGCAGGAGCAAGGAGGCAGATAAAGTCGGGCATTATCAAGTCAGCTACCACTAGGGGTGACTGGAAATTAATCTAGGAAATTCTGGGAGTTATGCCACTTGAAGGCAAAAGAGGTAGAGTATACATATCTAGAGAACTGGGTGGCTTCATACCTGCCCCATCAGCACATATGCAAGAGAGAGAAAGAGAGAGGGAGGGAGATTGTGTATGTGCACATACACATGTACTGAGGGTTGGAGGTTTGGCATATTGTTGCGGAATTTAGTGGTTTCTCTTTGGGTGTTTGATATGTTTGAGGAGAAACCAGGTGAAGAGACTTTGAAAGAAGTAGCGACTTGAAGCTAAAAGCAATACTGTAGGTGCACAGGGCTTCGAATGCTATCCATGTGGACAGCACGCAGTCTTATTCTTCAGCCAGAGCAGAGGACCAACCCAGTGAGGTTCCTGGGCAGGGCTGTTTATCACCCCAGTCAATGCCCGCATGGAATCTCTGACTAGCATTAAAATCCTTGAAGTCCTGCCTCCTCAAAGCATGGTCCCCAACCAGCAGCACCTACACAGGGCCCAGGTCTCCATGTGATCACTGTGCACACTGTGAAAAGCGCCATTGCAGATGTTATTATTTGCTAATTGTACTCCCTGCATAGTAAGTACATACAGAGAATATGCCTCTGGACCCCCCTTCTTCCCCCCCAAAAAGGACTGTTTTTGCTCAGTTCCATTTGGTCCAGAAAAAAAAAAAAAAACAGATTTGTTAGAGAACAGGGAAAGGTGTAAACCTACTAGCCTGGATGTAATCACAATAAAAAACCTTGCAAGCAAAAGGTCCTGACTTCGGATCTCTGATCCCACATAAAAATGCCAGGAGGAAATGGAGTGGTCGATGCTTGGAAAACTCCAGTGCAAAGCAAAGAGGAGGTAAAGCAATCCAGGGTGATTCCGGAAGTCACACCTGGGAATCCACAGGCACACATAATGCCCTCTCTCTCTCTCTCTCTCTCTCTCTCTCTCTCTCTCTCTCTCTCTCTCTCTCACACACACACACACACACACACACACACACACACACACAATAGAGGAAAAAAATTTTAAATAAAAAACCAGCTTTAGCTTTTCAAAATCTCCTTTACATACTTCTTCAATGGTTTCTCTTGAATGTCAATTTCCTTATTCTCTTGTTTTCCCTTCTCTTTATTTTTCCTTGGAAAACTTGGCAATTGTGCCCAAGAAGCCTGTAAGAGTTAAGGGTCAGCACTCTATGGCAGTCACAATGAATCAGCTACTACCACATATGTACATATGGACATCATGGAAAAATCACATGACCAACACTTGGTAGAAATCTGAGTTTCTGTCTGGTTCTATGTACATGAAATTTACCAACTAACAAAACAAATATATAAATTCAAGACAGAATGGTAGTCTTGCAAAGTAATGAAGAGGCTTTCTGGGGGTGGCTCATGTTCCGATTCTTGATCTGGGGCTGGCCAGAGGGATGTGACTGGTTGGTGAAAATTCTACAAATTGTGGGTTCGTGACATGTATAACTTGTACTTTGATATAAGCGTAATTTTAAAAATATGTGCTAGACAAAAGAAGGGGAACTTCCCCACCTACAGATTTGCCTACTGAATGGCCACTTAAACTACCCTAGATGTACCCCCAAAAGAGTCCTGTGGTTTACACATGAAGAAGGACATGAAAGTGGGAGGGACATGGCTGGTTTGGTGAAGGGAAGGGAGGGCAGGAGAGGAAGAGGAGAATGAAAAAGGAGGGGGAGGGACAAAGAAATAAACTCATTTTGTTTATATATGAAAACTTCAAAGAATAAAGAGAAAAAATATGTACATACAATCAATCTACTTTCACAGACGAGCAAAAAGAATAGGACCCTAAAAAATAAGGTCCCTGAAATGCTGTAGATACATGTGTCTATCTCATAAGGATGGTGATTAGAATATGACTAATGGTGATGCATGGCACACAGCTCCTGACTCATGAATGAACTGTGAATATAACAACCATTTGGCCGCATTCAAAAAACCAGATCCTACTGGGTCAAGGGTAATGCTTACTCCAAATACCCACAAACATATAATACATTCTGTTAAAAAGTTAATCACTACAAAAATTGCCAGTTGTGCTCATCTGCACTGATTTTTTTCCTGAAAGCTTTTGTACCATAGAGAATCCTGTACAAGAGGTTTCTTCTTTTAAAGTTCAGCTAAGGGCCTAGCATGCAATTCAGTAATAGAGCCCAAGCTCAAATCTCTAGGTTCAAACCTCAGCACCAGAAAACAGAAGCCAAACACGCCTCTAATCTTTGAATTATGCCTGAAACAAAAACCAGTTCAGTATACAACTTTTCAGTTTTCCTCTTTCTCCCCATATTTTTAATTTATGAATTTCAGGCCAGAACCAAATACCCAAAGATAATGCCTTTGTATCTCCCCCCTATCCCACGGATACACTTACTTTATCTCTGGTGTGATTCTAGAGCTCATGCTGAAATGGATAATCAATTAGACATAAACGAAGATGATCAATTCCATTGCTCTCATTTTCTTCCCACCTCAATATCCACAGGCAGACCGACCTCCAAAATTGAGGGTTTAGAAAATGTATATGCTTGACTGGAGGATGGAGGGGGGGGGGTATTGGAGGGAGGGAGGGAACCGGTGTACCTGTTAAGTTTGTATGAGTGGAAATAATAAAAATAAATTTAAAAAAAAAAAGAAAAAGAAAAAAGAAAAACAAGTAACCCAAACTTGGAAAAATGTACATGCCTGAATCTCAAGGCTGATTCATGATTTTTAAAAAATCTGAGAACTAGTCTTCTATTTAGGAGGAACAGGAAAGTCCCACATTGAAAAATATGAGACTGGTGATCTCTGGAATTCTATCACTGCTGCCTTTTCGCCCTTTGGCACAATGTAATTCCTCTTTGTATGGAAACCTTAATTGGGATCCTAACACATAAATATGAATCACTTTATTAGATCTCTGTTCTCACCAGGCTCTTCTAGGCTAACCTCAGACACATGGATATTCAATGGGAAAAAGAAGACATTAAGTTGCATGTGCTCAGGAGTTTGAAACTAGATGAGAGAGAGAATATGAGAATATTCACTTGGTTTCATTCATGTCCTGAAAAATCATGTTAGGCAGCTTGGGTGCATGATTCATTCACTTAGTATGTGTTGAATACCTATGAAATACTCCTGTGGAGCTAATGATGAGGAACTTAAAAACATAAGTAAACAAGGAAGCTCATAGGTGGTAAAGGATGGTCCTGAGAATCAAAGAAAAACAAGAAGGATAGTGAGAGTGACTTACTGGTTATTTTAGACAGCTCATCAAAGAGGTGCTATTTACACAGATACCTGAATGGTGTTGAGCCAGCCATGGAAAGGTGGACAGAATGGCAGGTGCAAAGAAACTGTTCCAAGGAGAACAGTTGAGACAAAAAATAAAAAAGAACTGAATGTGCTGGTAGAATTAAAAAAGAAGTATGGTAAAAGGATGGGAAGGAGGAGAGGGAGGAGGAAGAGGAGGAGAGAGAGAAAGAGAGAAATGCAGGATAAGGCAGAACACAATAACCAAGCAATAAGTGAATGGCATGATCCAATCAGCGCTTCTAAGATAGAGCTGCTGTGTGGATACTGACTGGGTTATAGAGAGACCACTGCAACCATCCAAGAAATATATATTGGTAGATTAAAGCATGGTTGTGGGACTTGGATAAAGTCAAGTGGGTACACCTGGGATTGACTTTGGAGAGAAAATTTATAAGATTTGTTGATGGGACAGACATGGGGCCTGAGCTTTGTGGATCTAGAATTTCAACAGCTGAGTGGACGGTAGTGTCAGAGACTGAGATGAGTCTCATTGGGAGATATTGGGCTTTGCAAGAGTGACGAGAGACTCCAGCTTTTGCTTCGGAAACAACGTTGGATGTGCCTGTTGGATTCCTATGTTGATTAAGTCTTGGATGGGGAGAAAGGTCATACCTGGAGGTACTGGCATCTGTGAAAAGTCATAGGACTGAATGGGGTCATCTCAGGGGGGTATGTAGACAGAGAAGAACGTTTCTGTGTCTTAGAGGCTTTCCAGTCTTTGAGCAGAGGAAGATGTGACAAAAATGAAGGTTTACATAATTCGGAAAATCAAAGACTCTACATCAACCACCTGGAACCAGGCCAGCCTAATCTCTCCCCATCCTAGCTCAGGGAAATTTGCAGAAGAGGGGGTGGTGAGAGTGTAAGAGCCTAAAGATGGGGAGGAGCAACGATATGCAAGATACTCCATACAAGTTAGGGCCGAAGTAATCATAATAGGACTTTGCATGACCTGTGCAATTACCAACATATCATTGAACCCCCAAAGTCTAGCATGGATCACAGGCACTAGGATTCTTAGAGGCAAGGGATTAACAGCCACAATAGTGTTCCTATACTAAAGGGGAACACAAAAAAGAGCTCTAGGCAATGCCACTGAGTCCTTACACCTCATCAGAGAAGAGGACCCAGAGGGAAGTTTGACATGCACACTAAAGGATACTCCAAGAATGGAGGGGGGGAGCACTGGGAGAAAGGGAGGGAGGGGGGAAAGGAAAGAGAAAAGAGGGGAGGGAGCAAGGGGATCCAGGGAGGGGTGGAGGGAAGGAGGAGAATGGGGTACTTATCAACTTTGTATGAGTGGAAGAAATAAATTTAAAAAATGAAGGTTTAGAACCAAGAAAATGTAGATTAGTAATAGGCAGAAGAAGGTGTTAAAAAGGGGTGAGGAATGGCTCAGTAGGTAAAAGCACTTGTGGTACAAACCTGGAGACCCGAGTTTGATTCCTGGAACCTGTGTAAAAGTGGAAGGAGAAAACTGACTCCACAAAGTCATTCTCTGTCCTTCACATATGTGCCATACATACATCACATAAGTACCCATATATCATGTGTGCACATATATACAGCATGCATGCTTGCACACATACACAATAATCAAATTTTTTAAAGCCATGTATGAAATGCTCTTGTGAAGTCAAACATGGTAATTCAGAGGAATGACAGCTATATTTGGCAATGTGGAGTTCACTGAGGTAAGAACTAATAAGGGCACAGGAACCCTGTTGGGTGTGGACAAGGAAAGAATGTGAAATGATACAAAGATACAAGCATCCTTGGAAGATGTTTTTCTGAGTAGAGAACAGGTGTGGAGGGGGAGGGAGCGTGTGAAACTAAGAGAGAAAGTAGTTATTACAACATGATTGTGGGTTGGTGGAATGTTCCAGAAAAGCGAATGTTCATGTAAGAGAGAAGGAAACAAACAAAAAATTAAGTCAAAGGGCTGGGGTGGAGCTCAGAATACCTGCCACACATGTGCAAGGCACTAAGTTCAAGTACCTCTATTGGAAACAAAAAAGTTAAGTTGGCATCACAATTGGGCAACCAGGTAATTAAGTATAGTAACAAATTAGAAACCATTGGAAAAATGGGAATTCATGAGCTTATATCAATAATAAGTAAATGATGGGCTGGAGAAATGGCTCAGGGACTAAGACTCTGCCTCGAAAGCAAAAGGTCCTGAGTTTGGAGCCCAGGTCCCACATAAAAAATGCCAGGTGGAACCCGTGGCAGTGGCCTGTACTTCCGGCCCTGGTGGGTAGAGCCTGGGAAATCCCAGAGCAAAGTAAAAAGTAGGTAAAAGCAATCCAAGATGAATCCTGAAATCACCCTTGGTCCTCCACAGGGACATACAGTGGCCTCTGACACACACACACACACACACACACACACACACACACACACACACACACACTTACACTTGCTAAACAAATAAATAAAATTTAATATTAGGAAAAATAATAAGTAAATGAATACATAATAGAGGAGAAGGCATGACTCTTGCTGAGAGCCAAGTGGTATATGTGGAGTGAATACTAGAGTTAGGAAATCAGAAGCTGACAAAATACATCAGTGGGTAAGTTGCCTGCTCATAAACCAGGTGAGCCGAGTTCATTTCTGGAAATCCACATGGTAAAGGGTGTGCACTGACCTCCACACATGTGCATACTTTCTCTCCCTCTCTCTCTCTCTTCAGTCAATCAGTTGATTAATAAAAAGTCATTATTTCCCATTACATTAAAGAATGCCAGACAGAAATCATCGTTAAATGCTAAAGCTAGAGGGACTAATTAAAGTGAAGCAGTCTCATTCAGACTCATTCAGAAGGAAAAGGACAGTTACTGCACTGTCCTGGGTAAGGTGGGGAAAATGATCATCATTCAACAAGGAGGAGACGACCAACTCCAAGATGTCACATTCTGCAAAGGACCCATCATCCTCAGTGTAGTATTTTGCGCCCAACTGTGTAATAAGAAATGCCAGACAAGCACAAAGGACGAGCAGTCTAGTTTTTAAAAGGATAGAGCTGGGGATGTAGTTCAGTGGGCAGAGGGCTTGCCTGACATGGCCAAAGCCTTCCGAGTCCCATCCCTAGCTCTGCAGACACTGGGCATGGGAAGGACTATGACATGGTGATGGCCCATGGCTGTAATTCCCAGCACTTGGGAAGTAGGGGCAAGAGGATCAGAATTTTAAGGTCATCTTTGGTGATTTAGGGAATTCCAGGCCAGCCTGGGATGCACGAGATCCTGTTGCAATCTACTCCTCAATCATTAAGTGCCTGTACTTCTGGCCCTGGTGAGCTGAGCCTGGGAAATCCCAGAGGGAAGCAAAAGGTGGTAGAAGCAATCCAGGATAATTTCTGAAGTTACCCTTGGTCCTCCACAAGGACACCACACACACACACACACACACACACACACACACACACACGCACACACAAGGTTTAAAAGACAACATGTTTTAGAAGCTGCACAAAGGATTCCAGACTAAAAGGCAGGTCAGTTTAAGCATAACAATCCTAAAGCAGCTTCTGAGCTCCAGGGGAAAGGTGGTGCTCAGATGTTATCATGTCTTCTGTCAAATGGGAAGAGAAATGGGAGATAACAGTATCTTATCAATGTTGAGTTTACTGAACTGATAACACTAAGGTGGCCCTGCCAGAAAATATTCTTACAGTTAGGAAACTCACACTGAAGTAATTGAGAGAAAAGGGCCATGCAGTTTGTAATTTATTCTCTAGTGGCTCAGAAAATATAGGTAATAAAACAAGCGAGGTAAAATGTTAAGAGTAGGTAAATCTGCATATGGGGTATATAGACATATTTTGTCCTGTTTTTACTTTTTAATAATTTTCTTGTAATGCTAACAATTATTTTCAAGTGACAAGAAAAGGGAGAAGAGGAAGGAGGAAAGGAAGGGAAAGAAAATAGGAAAGGCAAGGAGGAAAGGGGAGGGGAGGGAAAGTAAATGAGGGGAAAGAAGGAAGGAAGGGAAGGAGGGAGGGAGAGAGGGAGGAGAAGGATCATATGGAGGAGAGATAAGGGAGGGAAAGTAGGCAGAAGAAGGAAGGAGAGGAGAGGAAGGGAGGAGGAGAAGGAGTAAGGAAGAAAAGGAAGGAAGGGAGAAGGGGAGGAAGAAGAGGAAAGGAAAGAAGAGAGGAAAGGAGGGAGGGAGGGGAAAGGGAGGGGAAGGAGGCAAGGAGGGAGGAAAGACAAAGAAGAGGGGGGGAAGGGAGGAAGGGGAGTGAAGAGAAGGAGGAGGAAGGGAGGGGAGAAAGGGGAAGGGAGTTGTCATAGTTAGGCACAGGAGTCAACTTGACAGTCAAGGGTTTGAGCTCCTGGCACAGCTGTAGAGAATAATGGTTGAATTAAGCCTAGAGCAAACCTGCAAGAGATTGTTTAGCTGATGGGGAAGGCCCAGTCCATAGTGGGTGGGACTAGGCCCTGAATAGGTGAATAAAATACTGAAAGCTGGTTAAGGAAGTTGGCATCCTTTTGTACACTTGGCCAGACATGCTGGTCTGACAAGTAAGGATTGTTCATCTCTTAGCCATTATGTGGTGATACTGTGGGCCAGTTCCCTCGGCCCTGGAGTTGGTGCATGCTCTCCCTTCAAGCTGGACTGAGAACTGTAACCAGATAATCATAAGAAGATAAATCCTTTGTTCCCTTAAGCCATGTGATGGTCATTTATCAGCAACCATGCAGACAAACCTCAACAGAATTTGGTACCCGGGAAGTGGGGTGTTGCTGATAAATCTGACTATGTGGATTTTGTAGCTTTTGAACAGTTTTGCTGGACAAAGTTTGATGTTTGAAGATTTTCACTTTGTGTATTGCGAGTACCATTCTCCAGAGTTTAGTCGGCCAACTGGATAATGCTGGTGCTGAGAGAGTTAGGGATTGTTTGGGCCCAATTTGTAATGAGGGAAATGAGGACTTTGATGATGTTGAATTTAAAGATGATGGACTGGTTTGCTTGATAGAGGAGAGCTGTGTTGATGGCCATGAAGCTCTGGATATGGAAAGGGCAGGCAGCAGAGCAGCTGCCACTGTTATGAGTTAAGAGTATCATTGAAGGAAACCTAGTTCTTTGCATTGGGATGGTGGAAGACATGAACACCACCATATGGCCATTCCATGGTTTGAAAACCAGGATTCCTTCAGGGGCTGAAAGGCCAAGTTGAAGCCATTTCTTGGCCTTTGGAAGCTTCAGGTACCTAGAAAGGGGCTTTTCCAGAGTCACCACGCTAAAGTTGGTACAGCTGTAGCTCAAGTAGACCAAGCTATGTTTCAGCCTCACTTCGGAATCTGGCAGCATCCCCCACGTGGTGCTGGTTTTGATGTACAATTGAGGGGTTCATGGAAGCAGCAAAAGCTTGGGTCCTGCAAGGAAAGATGAAGCTTATAGCTGCAGAGGTGAACCAACAGTACTGTTGGAAATGCCAGAACCTTGGGATGTATGCTGAGGATGGCTGCGAGTGGATGATTCAGCCTGGTTCGGAAGAACTCTGCTTCTACAACTTTGAGTTGTAAACAGGGACTGGGAATGCCTAGAATCTTTGAACCACCATGACTATGTGATGAGCAACAGAAGATGGATACTGAAATACAGGATGCGGTATTTGATTTGCTGAACTTGATTCTAATTCGATATTTGCTTATTGTGTCAAGATGCTTCTATTTTGACACCAGGCAGAAGCGGGGGCGGCCTGCGTTTCTGGTCCTGGTAGGGCGGATTAAACAAGGAAGAGGTGGAGACGTCCATGGTGGTTCCTGAATTCGTCCGTGGTTCTACACACACACACACATACATACACACACACACACGCACACATGCATATATGCACAATTGAATAAATAATAAAAAATTAAAAAACTAAAAAAAAGATGCTTCTATTTTGATGCTTTATCTGTATTGGAGTATTTAACTTATTTTGACTTGATAGACTCCTACAGTTAAAAGATTTGAGATATTTAAAGAAAGACTTTCAGTTCCAGCATTTTAATAATTGAACTTTTAATGACTGACAATAATAAAATTAAATGTATTTATATTTTTAAGATAACTTTTGACACCTATGGGAACAAGGATTGAAGGTTACAGTTTATAAGTGCTATGTTTTTGTGTCAAGTTAACAAGGGGTAGAGTGTTATAGTTAGGCACAGGTGTCAACTTGACTGTTGAGAGTCTGAGCTCTGGGCACATTTGTAGAGAATTAATGATTGAGTTAAGCCCAGAGCAAACCTGCAAGAGATTGTTTAGCTGATGGGGAAGGCCCACTCCATCCATGGTGGGTGGGACTAGACCCTAAACAGGTAAATAAATACTAAGAGCTAGTTGAAGAAGTCAGCATCCTTCTGTACACTTGGCCAGATATGCTGGTTTGGCAAGTAAGGATTGTCCATCTCTCTCTCAGCCGTTATGTGGTGATGGTGTGGCCTCGGTGTTGGTGCATGCTCTCCCTTCATGCTAGACTGAGAACTGTAACCAGACAATCATAGGAAGATAAATCCTTTATTCCCTTAAGCCATGTGATGGTCATTTATCAGCAACCATACAGGCAAACCACAACAGGAGTCCTTGAGAAAACGAAAAGAAACAGGTCCAGAGCCCAGAAAAGGAATTGTTCCTTTATACATGGGGACATCTTATCCATAGTTTCACAGCATCAGCAGGGAACACTGAGTATTTGTACAAATATGGGCATTTGGGGAGTTTGGTTAGTGGGAACATCACGAGATTGAGTCTATTGAGCTGAAGCCAAGTACAGAGAAAATAAAAGAAAGCATAAAACAGCTTTCTTCAAACCCACTAGACCAACACAGTAGGATTGCTGGGAAATCAATGCTCAAAGTCCATGGAGGTTTATAAAAGTCAAAACTTCGTCCCAGGCATTGGTATTTAAACTCCTCAAGTGATTCTAAGAGGCAGTCAGTTTTCAGAAGCATTGTCTAAGGCAAAGTTTCTTTACTTGGACTGGATCATTTCTTGTTAGGGAGACTGGGATAGAAGGGGCTGTCCTGTGCTTTATAAGATATTAAGCAGCATTTCTGCTCTTTACTACTAAATGCCAGTTATGATACAAAAAAAATGTCTTCAGGCATTTCCAGAAAACACCCCTGATTTGAGAACCACTATGATAAGAGAAGAAAAACTGCAAATGTTACTTACACATAAAGGGCAAGGATTGTACACACAGCTGGCTTTTGCTGGAAATATTGTCATTCAGAGCACAGGCTTTGAAATCAACTCTTGAATCTGTACTTGTCTCTTGTGTGACCTTGAAGAAGGCACTTAACTTCTCCATGCCTCAAAAGTAATAATCCACTTGCCTCAGGAGGTTGGAAGGATTCAATGAGCTAAGCAGAATGCCCACTCTGCAACTATCAGCTATTAGTGGTTAACTGCCATTGCCGTGATCACAGAGCCAGAAAGGTACAGCACGTTGAAATCCTCTTAGAATTACTATCTGTTCTCTCATAAATTCTAGCCATGGTCATTAATCATTCAACACATACTTTATAAACACCTGCTATGCCTCAATAGTGTTTTAGATCCTGGCAACAGATAGCAAGGTACAAAGTCCCTGCCCTTTGGAAACGTACATTCTAGCAAGAAAAAAAAGGTAAAATCAGTAAACAAAGTAATTTGATAATATAATCACAGGTAGCAGTCCTACCACCAAAAGCAAAAGAGGGAGAAGAGTATGAACACCTCCAGTGGTAGATTGGGGTGCTGTTTTAGAATGAGGGTTAGAGAGCATCCCAGTGATATCAGGGAAAAAGTTATGTGACCCTATGGCAAAATGGTGCTCCAGGCAGGGAGTGCAGCAAATACAAGGGCTGAGAGTCAGGTAGATGTGTGGCTGCGGAGAGGGAGAGCAGGAAGGCTGAATGTTGGAAGTGTGAAGGAAAGAGATAAAGGAGCCTTCAGTGGGAATCTGGAATTGCTTTGAAGTATAGTAAGGGCATGAAGAAGATCTGAGCTGCAGAATTATTGAGACTGCATTTACTAGCGAGTCTGCAGTCAATAAAGGATGCTGGGTTAAAGGTTACATGGTCCTTAGAGGAAGAAATGTTCTATAAATGTACTCCTTGGCATTGGAGCAGGGATTGATAGAAAATGGCCATGTTCTGGACATAATCCAGCCCAACCCAATGAATATCATTAATGGAATGATGTTTGGGTCAAATCGGCTTAGAAGATCACCATCTTGAGGAAATGAAGTAGAACTGACAAGAAAGAACTGAAAATCAGAAATAGTGACATGGGAAAATGTATACTACTTTATGAGGTTTTGTTGCAATTACATGTAGGGATGCCTATGCAGGGTTTAATGTAAATGCATTTCTCACTGTGAATGGAGTTACCATTTACACATATGTATAGAATATAAATGGTTCTTCTATTCCCCATTTCCTCACTGTCCCCAACCATTCTTCATAAGTAGTATTTTCATACTCTATCTAAAACCATTTAATTAATTATTAAAGCCATTTAACTCAATTCTATACTAATGTCTGAAAAAGAGACCAAGATGTGAATTCCCAAACCCAGACTCAGATCATATAAATCTGTTGGATGTTCATTGAATAAAATCATTCCAACTAGAACAAGAAATGTTTAAACTTCAGAGTTTTAGCTTGCAAGCTAAACCTGGGGAGGGGGCAACTCCAAACAGAAAAGTAACTATCAGAACCTCCACTTAATGACAAAGTGAGAAGCATTCTTATTCAAATCAGAAGCTCCTACCCAACATTCTTCTTGAAGCAAAGCTTGATCACAAAGACAAAATAAAACGAGGTTAAAATATGAAGAAGGGGGATCCTTTTACTACTGCCATTCACAATCAATTTGATAATCTAACTTGAAAATCCATAAAATTAACAGAAAACTTCAAAATGAATAAAGGTTGGATAAGATGACTTGTATATAAGGCAGATCTGCTAAAAAATAGCTTTCCTGTTCAACAGTATATAGTATTTAGAAGATGAAACAGAAAAAAAGGAATGCAATTTCTAAAAGCAGCAATTTCATATGAAGAAAGATCTAAGAATTCACCTAAAGAAAGAATAAGAGGGATGGGAATGTAGAATATTGCCTAGAATGTATAAAGCCCCGGATTTGATCCACCGCACCACATAAACTGGGCGTTGTGGCTCATGCCTGTAATTTAAGTATCCAGGAGGTAGAGACAGGAGGATCAGAGATTCAAAGTCATGATCCTTGGCTACATAGCGAGTTTGAGGGCAAGCTTGGGATACATGTGACCCTTTCTGGAAGGGAGAGAAGAAGGAAGGAAGGGAACGGAAGGGAAAGAAGGAGGAAAGGAAAGGAGGGAAGGGAAGGAGGGAAGAGAGAAGACAAAAAAGAGAAAGGAAAGAGAATTTACAAGACATATAATATAGCATTAGCATAGGATAGACCTATAAATCAATAGAACATAATGAACAGATCAACATAGACCCATACATATAGCCCATTTCTGGCAAAGGAATCAAGGAAAATGTCTAAAAGGAAGTACAGAATATCTTTGTAGACTTGGAACAGGCAAATATTTACCACAGTGGTTACTAAAGACACTATCTATTGAAGGAAAAAAAGATTTGATGAACATTATTGGCATTACAAAATCTGCTCTTCAAAGTAGCATCATTAGGGAAATTAAAAGGTCTGCCATAGACTGAAGACTATTTGCATATGTATATATGACTGACAGCTTGTTATCAAATTATAAGAAAGAACCTATGATTCAATAGCCAAACACTGGGGGGGAAGGGTAAAGAAAGCAGACACTTGACAAGAAGATATACCAAGGAACAAACAATGCAGCAGAACAAACTAAATCCCCCAAGAAGATGCCATTACCAATCCACAAGACTGGCTGAAATGAAATAAACTAATAATACCAACCACGATGAGATGCCAACCAGCTGGACTTCTCAGATGTTGCTGGCAGGAAAGCAAAATGGTTGGGGATGTAGGTCAGTGGCAGAGGACCTGCTTAGAGAGTGTGAAGCCCTGGGTTCGATCCCCAATATCACAAAATTCATTCATTCATTCATTCATTCATTCATTCATTAGATAGTACGGCCACTTTGGGGGAAATGAGCAGGTTTGCTCCTAGAATAAATTTACTAGACAACATAGTTACCCCTACTTCTTGGTATTACACCAAGTAAAATGAATATGTTCACACAAAAAGTTTTATGGAAATGCATATATCTGTCAACTTTATTTGCAATTGTCAAGGGTTGGTGACTGGATAAACTATGGAATATTATTGAGCAATAAAAAGAGATTATAGAATCACACACCAACACAGATGAATTTCAAATATACTATTGTTAAATACCATAAGCTAGACTCGACAGGTTTCTACAGCACTCTGGAAAAGACAAAATTATAGGGACAGAAAATAAATCAGTGTTTTCCAGGGGCTGAGAGTGGTAAAAGAGATTGGCTATAAGGAAGTCAATATTTGAGTTTTTGGAGTGATGGAATTCTGTTTTGATATAGTGGTAGGTATATGATATGTGTTTATAGATTATCCCATCAAAAAGGGTGAGATTTACTGTAAAAACTGTACTTCACTTTTTAAAAATATGAACTCAAAATTTAATTAAATTGATTTAGAAAACAGAACAGAGTTCACCAGAATATTTCATAGAATTTACTTTATGGTTATTTTTTCTCCGATGTTTCAACTACATCACCTCCCACCACTTCACCATGAATTCCATACAGATTAAAGATCTTTATTTTTTAGGTCCATACACCTTTTGAAAGAACATTTGTTTTCTGTCTTGAGGTAGCAAAGGCCTTTCTCTAGTGAGACATTAAAAACTCACTGGCAGGATTTAACTGGAGTCAGATCTCTCCATCCTGTATTTGAACTTATTAAAATTAGAGAATGATCCCCTCCCCTGATTTTTAAAGTGGATGGTGTTCTTCCCAATTTGTGAAAGCCCCAATAACACATGTGGTGACGTCCTCCCTCCGAGTTCCCAGAATGACTGCATCCCCTACGGAAAATCAGCTTCGTGGCTGGCTCTCCCTAACACCTGAACAAACTCACTTGGCGGTTTCTGGAAGGCCACTCATGGTACCCAAAACAACGGCTTTCCTTTCCCTGCCAAAGCCACCAATGGAATTCCATTTCTTGGACTTTTTCTCCCTCTGCTGAACAGAATCACAGCCATAATTGGAGTTCCATTTTTTTTCTTGTCTGTATTTCCAACATTTTTTTTCCACAAAAGTACACACACCTGGAATGGGTGGGAGGTTTGGGGACAAGAATTCTTCATGGACAAACATAGACGCTGGCCTTACCTTGCTTTAGTGTCTTTCAGCAGCTAAATTTGCTCTGTCCCTCCTTTTAATAAAAGTCACTTTGCAGGGATGTGGAAGTGATAAAAGCAAGAGGGAATCTGATCAGGGCTGGTATGGTGCTGAGGCCTGTGAAACAATACCCCTGAAATTCGGCTGCGTTTTATATTCCAGCTTTGCATTTGAGCCGCACAAGCAGCCAAGCCACCCAATGTCCAGCTCATTCTAGATTTTACCTAAGTGAAATTTTATGAGATGCTAAGCATCCTCCAAATCCTTTGGAAATAACACGTGCCTGTGCAGCTTAACTTACAGATTATCTAGTATTGTGAGTGAATTAAGTTTCAGCGTTCTTTTGTTTTTCTTTTTCTTTCTTTCTTTCTTTCTTTCTTTCTTTCTTTCTTTCTTTCTTTCTTTCTTTCTTTCTTTCTTTCTTTCTTTCTCTTCCTTTCTCTCTTTAGGTTCACTCTTTCTTTCTCTCTCTCTCTTGCTCTCTCTCTCTCTCTGTCTGGTTTTTCCTTCCTTTCTTCTAGCATGGTCTTATATAGCCCAAGCTGGTCTCCAACTCATTAAGTAGCCGAAGATGACCTTGAATTGTAGATTCTCCCACCTCTGCTTCTCAAGAGCAGTGGGCACTACTATGCGTACCCATAAATAAACTCTTAATGCATCACCAATTATTATTAGCAAGGCAACAAATTCTGTCACACCATATATGACTGGGCTATATACTCAGAAGCTTACTTAAGATAGCTAAAGAAGTTGTGAAAGATTAGAACAACTGTAGTATCTACCTTAACCTTTACTCAACATCGTCTCGTTGAACCCTAGTCAAGAATATGGTTCTCCTCCCCCCAGGGTGACCCCCTCTAAGGTGAGACAAAGATCTAGTACATTCTTTGTGGGGCCCAATGCAAAATACAAGCACAGGGGCCCTTATTCAAAATAATACGAAGAATTTCAGCATCAAACCAAGCGCCAGTTGCAAGTCTATGAAGCCAGCCAGCTGTGTTTTCAGATCACATATTTGGCTAGAAAGTGGGTAAGAAAAGTAAAGGCTATCACAATTAGGCAAGCAGCATTCATTTAATCAGTATCCGTGGGTGAGCACGTGCTGGGGGGGGGGATAAAGAGGAAGAGTGGAGATGGGGTTGGCAAGTCTCAGGACTTTTGTTTTACCTCCTGACCTACCTTTCCTAAGCTTTGCACCCTGGTGGACAAAAAGTAGTTCTGGAGAGACTGCCACACACAAGGTCCACCAGGTAGCAGAGGCATCCAGGAGCTTGGGTCGAACTGGAGACTTCCGGATCCCAGCCCAGACCCACTGAATCAGAATCTCATTTCACAAACTCCCCAGGGGCCTCGTGTGCACAGTCCAGTCTAGGCTAGCTAGCAGTGTCACTGTCGTAGCAATCACAGCAGACCTCCCCTCCTGTCTCTGGCTTCATGAGGCTAGTCGGCTCTCTCTCTCTCTCTCTCTCTCTCTCTCTCTCTCTCTCTCTCTCTCTCTCTCTCTCTCTGTCCCCCCCCCCTTCCTCCAGTTTGGGAGCTTTGAAACCGCAGTCCCTAGGGAAACCTGTTCCCCCTTTAGACCCCCAGCCATTTCTCAAGCCTATGATCACACCATGACTCTGGGCTGAGGGCCCATCCCGTCCCCGCCTGGGACTACCTGTTCTGGGCCCTGGCCATGTGGTGCTGAGGTGCATCTGCGCTGCTCAGGCACCTCCTCACCCACTTGCCCCGCGCGGTAAACCGAGATCCCGGGAGTTGCATGTCGCAGATCTCCGTGGCCTGTAAGGCTCGAGGGCCCGGGTTCCCAGAGGGGTAGGGAAGGGTCCGCGTGTTAAACGTTTAAGCCTTTGCGGTCCCCGTCTCTGCGATCGGGTCCTGGAGCCCCTTTCCCACGGAGTGCGCTTCACCGTTGCCTTGCCGGGACGGTACCCGGGCCCCCCCCCCCGGGGCTCCGAGCCGCCAGCCCGGCAAGGACAGCCCCACCGCGCCTGTCCTCTGCTCCCCGGGCTCCGTCTTCGGAGCCCGAGGCGGGTCCGATCCCCGTCCGGGTGCCGCATGCTTACCTGCGGGTCCCAGTGACCGGCTGGCTGCTGGCGCCTTCGGGCTCTCCTTTTCCCCTTTCCGTCGGGCTGCGTCCCTCCTCCTCCCTCCTACCGGCTGGGCGCCGCCCCCGCCGCTCCCCGAGCGCTCGCCCGCCCGCTCAGCAGCTGTCCAGTACGGCGTGGCGTGTCCGGCGGCCGCAAGGCTGGGCGCGGAGGTGGGGAGCGGGCGGGGCACCCACACCACTGGGGTGGGAACGCGTGGCAGTGACACTCCCCGCGGGGAGCTTCAACCTCTGGAGATGGGGAGAGATGAGACCAGAGCCCGCTAGAGACCCTCAGAGTCTGGGCATCCAGCCCCCAGGGCTCTACTCTCTCCAAACCCCTGAGCTCACCTTTAGGGGTCGCCCTGGCCCCCGAAGGCCTATCCCACCATTTTGAGTGCCTAAGTAGCCGCATCCAGGTGCTTGGATAGAAAGGAAGATCCTTCCTATTTTCTATGATAGGTAGCAGCCCTCGCCCTTTGCCAGAGTCTGCTATCTGAACTCCGAAAGTAGATCACTTGTGAGAGTGATTTGGAGACAATGGTGAAAGAGAACCGTCCTGAGGAAAGATTGGTCTCTGTGGTTTGGGAACGAAAGTAATTCACAGGGTATTTGGAAACAAGGATTCTCGGCGCTGTCTTAAGCTTGCTAAGAGTATATTAAGGTGGCAATACAGGAAAATGCCCAGGTCTCCTCTACCCTTTCCCTCCATCAGCATCCTCATGCTCTACACGTTCATACAAGTACAAATGAGATCTGGATATCACTTGCAGATCGCCTAAACAACTTGTCAAAGTACCCCATTTTACAGACGGGAAACCAGTGCGCGGGTTTGGCTATATGAATCTCCTGTAGAGAGAGATCAGGAAAACAAAACAAGCCCTAGGAATTTTCTTTCTATGTTAGTCAAATAACACCTTTAGTTGCAAAATATGTTTTTAAAGTCACGCTTCTCTCTTCTTAAAAAGTGCATGTTTCTTTGTGGCCAGAATGGGATTCTGAATTACATTCGAGGAGCTGACCCAAGAGATGCACAGCATCATCAGGGCTGACTCTGCCCTGTTAACCACAATGAGGGTTGAGATGTATATCTATATATGCATACACTGCTAGGCAGGATGGGTTGAATTTGTTTTGCAAACACTGATTTATTAAAACTCACAACAAGCTATCAGGATAAATGAATGGGCAGTGTTTTCAGAGGGACTTTTGACTGGCTGGATTAAGGGAGAGTGGATGGATGGTGGGAAGCTCATCCAGGTTACATAACAAGTTAGATGTTATGACAAGGGGGAAAAGAGTGTATTTAATAAACAGATTGGATGTTGCTCCAAAGGGACAAATTGGTTTTGTTTGAATTTGCTTACATGGGTTTGACTGATTATAACAGTTTTTTTATAGTACCCTAAGATACTTCTATAATACTGGTGGGAATAAGCTGTTTCTAGCACTTTGAAACTGCAGCAGAATTGGATGAAAGCTGAATGCAGCTATGTTATGATGAGTAATTCCCATTCTAGATGTGGTGTCAACACATGAGTCTGTGTGTTTACCAAAGGATAGTGTCTAGGAAATCACAACAGTATACCTTCAATAGTTAGAAACTGCCCAAATGCCCATAAACTACAGAAAGGCCTGATAACAAGGGCCTTGTAAGTCCAGCTACTCTGGGGGCTGAGTCAGACAGTCTGAGTCACAAATTCCCCATCAGCCCGAGCACCTTAGTCTAGACCCTGCCTCAAAGTTAAAAAAACAAAAAACAAAAACAAAAAAAAAAAAAAGAGGGCTGGGGTTGTGACTCGGTGGCATAAGCACGTGCACAGTACTTATGAGGTCCTAGGTTCAATTCCCAACACCAGAAAAAGAGAGATGGTGGTGAGATTGTCACAAGAGGGGATAGCAGGATGCCATGGGGATTCACGAACCACTGCTATGTCAGATAAAGATGAAGCTCATAAGCAATGTGAGTGCAAGCAGATTTTGTTTCTATAAAGGATACTCTCTCCAACCCCTGAGCTCACCTTTAGGGGTTGCCCTGGCCCCTGAAGGCCTATCCCGCCACTTTGAGTGCCTACATAGGGGAGCTTCAAGGGAGAATAAAAAGGTTTTATGATCTTGACCTGGATGCCTTTGAAATGGATTTGTTCATTGCATTTGTGAAAATCCATTGAACTGCTCATCTATGGTATAAGTACTCGGATGTATATATGCCTCACTTGAATAAAAAGTTTTTAAAAATGGGGGGCTGAAGAGTTGGCTCAGGGGTTAAGCCTCTGCCTTGCAGGCAGAAGGTCCTGAGTTCAGATCCTAGACCCCACGTATAGACACTGGGCAGAAGCGGGAGCAGCCTGCATTTCTGGTCCTGGTAGGGTGGAGCCTGTGAATCCTGGGGCAGAATAGACAAGGAGGAGGTGGAGGCAGTCCATGGTGGTTCCCTAATTCGCTTGTGGTTCTACACACACACACACACACACACACACACACACGCACACACGCACGCACAAGCACAATTGAATAAATGATAAAAAAATTTTTTTAAGTTTTTAAATTTTTTATTATTATTATTTATTCAACTGTGCGCATGTGCGTGTGTATGTGCGCGCGCGTGTGTGTCTGTGTGTGTGTATGTGTGTGTCTGTGTGTCTGTGTATGTGTGTGTAGAACCACGAGGAATTCGCGAACCACCATGGACGCCTCCACCTCCTTCTGCCCAGGGATTCACAGGCTCCGCCCTACCAGGACCAGAAGCACAGGCCACCCCGGCTTCCACCTGGCGTCTATACGTGGGATCTGGGATCCGAACTCAGGACCTTCCGCCTGCAAGGCGGAGGCTTAACCCCTGAGCCACTTCTCCAGCCCTTTTTTAAAGTTTTTAAAAATGTATCTCCAGTGTTAAAAATTGCTGCCTTTCTAAACTTAAGCTACCAGAGCAAGTATGCTTTTCTTTTAAAAAAATTGCTGTCAAAAAGGCACTTTAAGGAAATGTGTCTAAAAACAAATATGAGTCAGATTTTTATCCTAAAATTAAAGATTCATGTTTTGATCCACTTCCAGCCATTTGCATTCTTCTTGCCTTGTGGATCAACAGAACTCTGACATCAGGAACTAAAGAATAGGAGAGAGGCTGGGTCCTGACCCCTCCAGACAGAGGTCTCTAGGTCTTTGCCAGCTGGGGGCTCTGATTACCTGCCTCCCACTCAGGTACCATCTGGGTACATGAAGAAAGCCGTGGGTAGTCAAGATCTATGGTTAAATATTTATCCAAAGCCTGTGGGCTGATGATGCCCAGCTACTGCAGAGTGGGTGACTTTGTCCTTACTCCACAGGGTCTCTGAGCTGGTGACAATTTTAATCACCAGGCACGATATAGTTCACAAACATGGCAGAGTCTGAATAGAAAGGGCAGAAATCAAGGCTCCTCCACTGTCTACGCTTAGATAATATCAGTGCTAAAGGAAGTACAGCATTCAGCTGTGCTCCTTGGAACTTCAATGCAATTGACCTGTGGCCAAATAATCTGTGCGTGCTATGTGATGTTCTAAAATAGATTCATTATTTTCCAAAGGCAGGAGAGCATGACAAGAACATGAGACTCCGGAGCAAGTGAAAGCAATGTGCGAAACTCTAGAATAACAACTAACTACGCAACGAGCATTGCTAGATCTTTATGTGAGTTATACTTCATTCCACTAAATCCTTGCGATTATGGAATGTTACAGCTAAGGAAAGTGAGTCATGAGGACATCGAGCTGCTTCTCCCATGGCTACTAAGTGATAAGCCACGACTGTAATCCATGCAGTGTGTCTCTCAAACCCCTGTTCTGTTAACCCCTGCATAGGAAGAACAGAACGATGGCTTAGCAAAAGCACCTGATACAGCATTGGGAAAATGGGGGTGGTGTCTCAGCTTGTCACCTGTAAACTACACAAGGGATGATGGGAGCAATCAAAATTACAGTGGTAGTATCAAAAATTGGTTAGTTTGGGTGATTTAGACACCTCTTTAGTCTCCATCAGTAATACATCTCACATCTCAAATAAAATACACACATCTCACATCCCAAAATACATCTTAACATCCCCCCAAAAAAACATGGTACTCAGATGAAACCCAGTGGTCCACACATGTGAAGAGACTTCAAAATAGGAGGATGGATTGGGGGCTAAGGTATGAAAATAGCATAAATTCACTATTCATATATGAAACACTAAGAGAATTCTACAAAAACAAAGAAACATAAAGTTTTTAAAACAAGATACTATACAAATAAAAAGAGGAAGAGTGAGTTCTGGGTCAGCGTGGATTACATAGAGAGACTCTATGCCTAAAAAAATGCATATCACAAAATAGGTCTGGCATGTTGGTGAATACCTGTAATCCTTAGCACTAGAGAGGTAGAAGCAGGAGGATCAAGAATTCAAGATCATCCTCAACTACATAGGATTTTGTTTAAAATTATGTGTCCAGAGACACATAATACCCATTTATTTAAAGAGATGAGATCAGGGAGGACAGTCTAGCTTTCTGCTGCAGTAACATACAGCACTCAGAATCTCAGTGGTTAATACAGTAAAGGTTTGTTTCTTAGAGTCTGTGCTCATCATATTGTATTGCAAGCACTCAGAGCAGGGGGCGGGGTAGCATTGTGGACCACTAGCATCTAGATGTTCAGTGTGGAAATGATGAGTAGCACTTCTGTTCCAACTTATTGGTTGAAATGTTTGCATGGTTATGCCCAGGGACGGAGCAGATCCATCACTTTGAAGGCCAAGAAAGAGGATAGTTGGAGCTACTTGGGGGACAGTACTGATGAGTCCCACACTTGCTGCAACCCTGAGTTCAGGAGGATGAACAAGAGATGACACTGGTCCTCCAGGTACTCATTCCCAGTCCAGCCAGAACAATCTCATGTTTCTCAATACAATTCTTCCCCTGGGATGTAGATTTTGGTGGATCTAGGTGAGAAACTGGTTGCTGCCAACTTGAGTGAAGTCACCGTGTGATACAGCAACATTTTCCTCCAGAACACTGTGTGAGCTGTCATGGTGGTGGACGGATTGTGCAATGGAGGAGATAAATAAATCATGCACTCTCCAGGGAGGCAGGAAGCCCTCTCTGGAGAGTGAAAATACTGAATGGAGACAGTTGGACATGCTGTCATTCTGTTCAATGAAAGTTGGGAATGGTGGTTTTCATGAAAAATGAAACCAGACTTTGGCTTCAACCAACATGAGGATGGTGGGACCAACCCTTTCTGAGAATGTGCTCCAGTTTGGAAAGGGCTGAATGTGGCCCAGGGCCAACATAAATAACCAGAAAATCCAGAAGAAGCTAAAGGCAACCCAGTCAATCTGCATGCTGGGGTTGGCTGGTGAAACTCACCACCACCCTGCCTGGCAATGAGCAATCCCAGAGCCATGGGGCTTAGGGTGGGGTAAGGGGAAGAACCTTTCGGGCTCCTGAAAAAGGGAGACAATTTACAGGGTTGAGCGCTTGGTGCTAATTGAAGAGCCCCAAATAGCAATGGCCCTTGTGATTCTCAGGGGGAAATCCATGAAGTCCTCCCCACTCAGTTTTAAATGACTCTTTTGCTCTTCATGTCTGAAATCACCAGGCCCATGTTGGAGGAGAAAATATAGACAGAAAATCTGGACAGCCAAAAGTGATGCCCTAGTTTGCCTTATCTATCCATTGCTCACTGGAGAAAGGCAATACAAATATTGTCTCTCCTCCCACTAATAGCATTCACTGGTGGATCTTGTTACACCAAATATTCCTATGTTGTGGCTATTTCACCTCATTCCTTCTTAATTGATTCACTGAAGTTCTTCTAGAAGGAAGAACTATGGCTTTCCCCTCATTTCTTTTCTTAATAAACTGTTGTTTTTACTCTGTGTGTGTGTGTGTGTGTGTGTGTCTGTTTGTGTGTGTGTGTGTGTGTGTGTGTGTGTGTGTGTGTGTGTGTGTGTGTGTGTGTTTTCATGTGAGTGTGTATATGGAGGCCAAGAGATGAATCAGGTGTCTTCATCAATCTCCGTCCACATTATTTTTTGAGGGTCTCTCTCTGAACCTGAAGTTCATGGCTTTGGCTAAAATGACTGACCCCTCAAACCCCAGGGATCCTCCTAGTTCTACCTCCCCACTAGTGGCATTACAGATGTCCCTTCTACCATGTCTAACTTTTGCCCGGATGCTGGGGGCCCCCATTTAGTCCCTCAATTGTTATTCAAATCAACACCCCTGGATAGCATCCTAGCCTTTGATCTTTTCCTCCTTGATTTTTCTCCACAGCACAAATTACCAACTAAAACCTGTTACCTATCTGTTTTGTTCACTGTCTTCCCAAAATGACAGAAGCTAAGTTTGATCTGTGTTAGGCTTTTTTAAATATTGCTGTTGCTGTCGTGTCTCTTGCTAGCATCTACATGTGTACTTGATATATAGTCAACATTCAACAAGTAACTGACAAAAGAAGCCAGGTTTGGGAGTGTGTACTTGTAATCTCAGCACTTGGGAGGCAGAGGCAGGAAGTTCAGAAGTTCGAGGTAGCCCTTGGCTTCCTAGGGAATTGGAAGCCGACCTGAGCTTCATGAGACTCCGTCTCAGGGCAAAAAAAAATAATAATAATAATAATAATAAAAATAATAAACATGAGAATGTGTGAATCATAGGAGAAGGGGTAGTGCTTTTATTGTTTCGGTTTTCTTTTGATGCTTTTTGTAAATGACATCAACTTGTTGGAGTAGATGTTTCAAAGGAAAAGTGTTTGTTAATAGTCCGAGCTTGTTCTCTCTAAAATTTGATCTAGTTCTGTTCCTTACCATGCTCATCTGTACACTCAAAAGTATAAGAGGAGGGTTAAGATTAAAGGCATAGCTCCCGATATTGGTGCCAGGGCCTCTCCTTTCTTGGTTTTCTCTCTAGATGGACCATGGAAACAAAAATTCTTTGTGTGTTTTTATTTATTTCTAATGAGTGCACAACATGAAAAGTCATTGGAAAGCACAAGCTGCTAAATAGTTTCCAGGGACATATTGGGATAGGGTAGTTATCCCTTCACCTGAAAAAGAAAGCTAGAAAAAGCAAGTTATTCTCCAGCCACTAGGTTAGGTGTGCTGTGTCCCTCCAGGGAACCGCTGCCCTGATGAGTACAATAAAATCCTCTCCTTGCACAGAAGGTGACACTTGGGATTGACTTCAATCCCCTGCCTTGTGCTTTGTTCTCCTGTTCCTCCACCCTACTAAGTGAAATGCGATAGCAGCATAATTTGTGTAGCTTTTCTAAGAAATTCCTCTTTGCTGGCACATGAAAAAAGCTCTCCTGGATTCCTGCCATTGGCCACGGAGCTTTAACACATTGTTGTTGGCTCAGCTGAAGAACCAAGATGAGTAAAATATTCTCTAAACTCCTGTGGAAACACACAGCACGTGTTTCCAACCATACTGTATTCTTTGACCTATTTGCCAACCCATGTGTTATTTCCTTCAAAACTCCAAGCAGCCGTCCTTTCTCAGCTCCACAATCCTCCGATTACTAAGGGGATCCGGGGCCACCACTGGCTAGTTCAATGAGCTTCAGTTAATGTACTTTTCTGAGTTCCACGTTTGACATCTCAGGGAAAGAAAGGGCTGGAACGCTGTTTCTCCAACTTTCATGTGGATCAAAATCATCTGAAGGGTTTGCTCATCTTGAGGGCTGAACTCACTTCCAGACTTTATGATTCTGTAGGTTTGGAGCGAAAGCCCAGTGTTTGCATCTCTAACAAGCTTCCAAGACAGACTGAAGCTTCTGGCCTTGAGAGAATGAACTGAAAGCCTCTACAATTTGACTCAGAGAAGGTCTGCAATCTTCATCACAAACACTCGCTCTTTAGGGACATCCTTTTCCTGATTTGTTAAAGCTCAAGGATGATCTAGATGAAGAGCACCCAGATTTCACTGACCCAGGAAACTTAATTTTAATGCTGATACTTAGGACCATCTTCAGAGAACCCCATCTATGTGCTGGGGCTTGGTCTTTTTTTTAAGCTCAGTGAATAGAACCACTAAGTGTAGAAATGCAACTTAAACAGAATCTTTGAAGTAGAGTACCAGTCTTGTTGCTTGGTCAAATCACTTCATCTCCCCAGTACCAGATTTCTCTACTTGTAAAATGGAGATAGTAAGAGTGCACGGACTTGTTCAAAATGAAATGAGTTGATCTATCTGGAACCTTGCCATTCAATGTATGACTTATAACCCAGTGACAACCACATCATCTGAGTGCATTTTAATAGGTTCCCCATATGATTCTTTTTTAAATCTTCCTCATGAAATTAAAAAGCTTTTGTTACCAAGGGGTAAAAAAAATCACAAATTCACTATATTCATGTATGCAACCTTTAAAAAGAGAATGAAAATTTTCTTTGTGTATTTTTCTTTATTTTTAATGAGTACACAACATAATTGATTTCATTCTGACATCTTCATACACACACATCATGTATTTGCTCAGACTCAGCACCAGTTACCTGCTCTCTCATCCTTCCTACTTGCCTTTCCTGTTAGCCTCCCTTCCTAATAGATCTCTTTCTACTTTCATGTCCCAGATGATTCTTAGTCACTTTACAATTTGAGCATCTATCTTGAGGATTTAACAGATGTCCTAGCACACAGAAAATGTTCAGTTGATGTTACTTATTTCTATGCTAATACTTATATGAATGAATTTCAACATATCATCACATTTCCATCTTTGTCCTGAAATTACTTTTAGACTCAACATTAATATTTTGTTTTGTGGATTATTCTTTTGCCATAATAAAAATGTATTCCCAGAGTTACTCACTTAATATGTGAACTACAAATATGTTTTCTATTGTAAGAGAAATGTACCATAACCAAGTTTTGCTTTATTTTGTTTGTAAATGAAGTGGAATTTTGTTCTTTATTAGCGTCTATTAACAAGTGCTATTATATTATGTACAAAATAATGGAAATGTGCAAAATAATGGGTTCCTGATGGTCAGTCTCAGTTGTCAGCTTGATAAGATCTACATTCATCTGGGAAATGGGGCTCTGAGCTTGCCAGTGAAAGTTTTTTTTTATTACATTCATTGATGTGAGAAGAACCATGTTAATTGTAATAGGGAGTATTCTTTGGGAAGGAGATCCTGGACTATATAATGTCTGTATACAGTCCAGGTCTGAGCATGCATTCATCTCTTGCTCTCTGCTTCTGTTACGTGGCTGCCATGTGACTAGGTACCTCAAGTTCCTGCTGCCGTGACTTCCCCTGCACTGATGGACAGCAACCTCAAATCATGAGTCAGAAGAAACCCTTTTTATAAGTTGCTTATGTCAGGGTATTTTCTTTGGAGGGGCTCGAAGGAGGGTCCTGGATTTGAACTCAGGTCATCAGGCTTGACAACAAGCATTTTTAACCACAAAGTCACCCTGAAAGCCCCTACAGTGCATTTACTACTTTCCTATTCATCCATTGACTTCACATCAGGCCAAAGTGTATGCATCAAGTCAAAGACACCCCCCCCATATCAGGAGGTTACATTGGGTAGCTACTAAAGACACCAATGGCCCAGGTTCAAATCCCAATCTGCTGTTCCCCTGCTGGTGGTTTTAGGGAAAATGACTGCTCTGAGCCTCAGTTTACATTTTATTGAAATAGGGATCATGACAGTGTCCCCTTCATGGGGTTCTTGTATAGCATGATCAAGGATGAAGCATTCTGCTCTACCACTCTGTGCTTCCGGTCCCTTACCACCCACTGCTTGCTGGGTGTGTCATGGTAGAAACAATTGGTAAAATACTCGCCTGGTATCCTGACCAGCACCGTATACCAGGTGTGATGGTACATGCCTGTAATCTCCACACTGGATCTTCTAGGGTTATCCCTGGCTATATAACAAATTCATGTCAGGGAACTGATTATCATAGCAATAGAAAGGAAACTAAAACATCCTTCATTAACCTTTCAAAATGTATCATATTTACCCCATTCCTTCTCTTGTTAAGTAGGGTATATTTCTTCATTGTTTATCTTCACAGTCTTGTACAGATGTATACTTTTTTCTAATATTAGAAAGAGAAGAGTGTATTTCATCTTGTTATGATTGTTCTTCAAAACCAACATGTTTGGGGTATTTAATTTAAAAGCAGTGCTCATTCTGCTATTGAGAACATCATTGTCAGTCTAATTTCTTCATTTTTGTTTCAAATGAAACTGTTGCTACTGCATCTTGAAGAAAAATACATGTAATGAACCTTGACAACATGAGAATATATGGTAATACCAAAGAGAACATATATTTTTTCAAGAAATCAAGACAACCCCTAAACTCCAAGCTTGTGGAATGTACCATTTACCAATTGAAATCTCACCTAATCATCTTGTTTTATGAGCAACTGATCAAGTTGTTTTCTGATTCTCGTAACAAGTTTTTGGCCTAGAATATTGTTACTTGTTGTTTTTTAATTGACCATGAATTTTCAGACACAAACTCATTTCTGTCACAGATTCCAGGCTCACCCAAAGGAACAGTCAGAACCAGCTGTGCAAAGACAACATTCTATGAAAGGTAGAAACAAAGTCCTTGACCCCATTATGAAGCTGTAAGAATGCTGATATCTAGTACTCTCAGACCAATATAAGAGAGTAAGTATCAGCTGTTCTACTTATAGCTCTGAGGATAGGAAACTTGGCCAGCACCTATGAGAATGAATGAGAAATGTCACTTCTTCAGGAAGTTAAGGGCATGACTTGTCCTTTGAAATTAGAACTATATGAGCTAGTAATCCTAGCATTCAGGAGGATGAGGTAAGAGGATCATCATGCTTTTGAAGCCAACCCTGGGCTACAGCATGAGTTCCAGGTCAGCCTGGGCTAGAGTGAGACCCTACTTCAAAATAAGTAAGCAAACAAAAAGAACTACAATGCCTGATCCTTTGATTTCTTGATACTTCAACTGCAGTCCTAGGCCAACAAGGGCTGCACCCCCTTGGACCTGACTATAAATGCAGAATGCCAGCTTCTAGTCCAGTTCTGTTACACCAAATCCTGTATTTTCCTAAGATCCCTGAATGATACACGTGCACATGAAAGTAGAGATACTTTTACACCATATTTTCCTGCTCCACATTGTTTTAAGTTGTCTTACAAGAGTACTGACACCTTAATCCTGATTTTTTTCCTCTCCTCAAAACAAATACTTTCTGTTTGTTTTTGTTTTTTCCTCTGAGGCAGACCAACCTCAAGCTCCCTTTGGAGCTGAGGATTGAATTTGGGATTTCATGCAAGGACTCTACCAACTAAGCTCCATCCCCAGCCTCTCAAAGCAAATTGTTAAAACCTCCACAATGCTAATGTTTTTCAGTTTCCCTCACTTGGGGGGATCATTTTTCCCTACACTTTCTTTCTTGATTTTCTCATTTTTAGTCAGACGTTTTATTCATCACTCCAGAAAGCGATTCTGTGAAATTACAAGATCAGAGGACGTAAGGCTATTCCTCAACAGTCCCCAGGGACTGTGTAGAAAACTATTGGTTACACCCCTTCTGAAGCAACAAACTTCTCATTGTCAATGTGAAGTTTCTTTGTGTCCTTAAGGATGGCTTTTGGACAAAGAAAATATTATTCAGAGACTAATTATGTTCTTGAAAATAATATTTCATTCAAATTAAATTAACAAAAAGTTGAGATCTTTCTAAAACTTTTAAGTCTGACTTATAAATTCTATTTTCCTTATAAACAGTTGTATTTTAGCAAAACTTTATAGAAGACCTTTATAAGGAAGATCTTTTAAATAATTTAAACCATATTAACACATTTCACATGATTAATTTCCTTAGTACATCCATTATTTCCTAACAATTGCCTCAAGAATGTCACCGATTCTAATAAAACTAATAAATTAGACTTCTACATAAATTCTTTCAAATGTTCTAATATTGTTGACAAGCATGATTATCTGGTTATTTCAATTACTCACATACACATTTTAAATTAGAAGTACAAGGTTGATCTGTTAGATGATCAAATAACTAAGAATAGGATGGTCATTTTTACAATGTTGATTCTGCCAATCCAGGAACTTGGGAGGTCTTTCCACCTTCTGGTGTCTGCAATTTCTTTCTTTAAGGTTTTAAAGTTTTCATTGTAAAGGTCTTTTACCTCCTTGGTTAGGTTTATACCAAGGTATTTCATTTTTTTAGGGGCCATAGTGAATGGGATTGTTTTTCTCAAGGCTTTTTCACTTCTTTCATTCTGGGCATATAGGAAGGCCTCTGATTTTTGCACATTTATTTTGTATCCTGCCACCCTGCTGAACTTCTCAATTAGTTCCAGGAGCTTCCTGGTGGAGTTTTTGGGATCCCTCAGGTATAAGATCATGTCATCTGCAAATAGGGATAGCTTGACTTCTTCCTTGCCGATTTGAATCCCTCTTATGTCCCTTTCTTGTCTTATGGCTTCAGCTAAGACTTCAAGTACAATATTGAATAGAAGTGGTGAGAGTGGACAGCCTTGTCTAGTTCCTGATCGAAGTGGGAATGCTTCCAATTGTTCCCCATTGAACATAATCCTTGCTGTGGGCTTGTTGTATACAGCTTTTATTATATTGATAAAGGTTCCTTCCATTCCTACTGTCTCTAGCGTTTTGATCATAAAAGGCTGTTGGATCTTGTCAAAAGCTTTTTCTGCATCTATCGAGAGTATCATGTGGTCTTGGACTTTGGACTGGTTTACATGATGAATTACATTTATTGATTTGCGTATGTTGAACCAACCTTGTGTGCCGGGGATGAAGCCTACTTGGTCCCCATGAATAATCTTTTTAATATGTTTTTGAATCTGATTTGCTAAAACTTTGTTGAGAATCTTTGCGTCTGTGTTCATAAGAGAGATCGGCCTATAGTTTTCTTTTTTAAGTGAGTCTTTATTAGGTTTTGGGATTAAGACGATATTAGCTTCATAGAAGGAATTTGGTAGTGTTCCTTCCTTTGCTATTTGATGGAACAGTTTAAGGAGTATTGGTGTTACTAACTCCTTAAATGTCTGGTAGAACTCTGTGCTGAATCCATCTGGTCCAGGACATTTTTTGGTGGGAAGATTCGAGATTACTTCTTCAATTTCCTTATATGTTATAGGACTATTTAAATAATTCACAACTTCCTGATTCAATTTAGGTAAGTTGTGTTTACTTAGAAATTCATCCATCTCTTTTGTGTTGCCAAATTTCACAGAGTATAAGTTTTTGAAATATGATGTTATAATTCTCTGGATTTCTTGGGTATCAGTAGTGATATTTCCATGTTCATTTCTAATTTTGTTAATTTGGGTTTTCTCTCTCTTGCTTTTGGTTAATTTAGCTAGGGGTGTATCAATCTTATTGATTTTTTCAAAGAACCAACTTTTTGACTGGTTGATTTTTTCTATCGTTTTCTTAATCTCGATTTCAGATATTTCTCCCCTTATCTACCTATTAAGTTTGTATGAGCGGAAATAATAAAAAATGTATTTAAAAAATACTAAGATTAGATAGTACAAGCAAATAAACACCATGAATTCCCACATATAACACAAAATGTAAACATATTTACTTATCTCTATGCTTAACTACAGCTCTTCTTAGAATTAAGTAGGGTTCAGAGCACAGTGTGATTTTTGTTTCTCAGAGCACATTTGGCAAAGTCTAAAGACATTTTTGATTGGCAACCAAGGTTTGGATGGAATACTTCTGGTATCTGCTGAGCATCCCACAGATGCAAAGATGTTGAAGCATAGGAACATTTACTCTCCACCAAGCCTTTACTGGAATAATCAACAAAGGTTTAACAGGAGACCAGGCATAAAAATATTACCTTACAATAGGGAAGAAATACTGTGACTGAAGTAGAACACAGTGGTATGTATCTCAAAGAATATGTTAAAAACTTACGAGAGCTAATATGTTCAGAAAGCTTATAGGATAAGTCATCAGCATACTTCCTTTATTAAAGATAATGTTAACTGGGAGGTTTTCATAGTTGCTTATGCTTGAATTACGAAAGTTCCTTTTATGGCTGAAGCTATAGCTCAGTGGTAAAACAATTGTCTAGCATGAGAGAGGCTCGGGTTTCAATCCCCAGGAGAGCCAGGAAAAAATGAAAGTTACCTTCATTTCTAATTTTTTGAGCATGTGTGTGTGTGTGTGTGTGTGTGTACATGTGCCTATGCAAGTGCTTGAAAGCCAGGGGAATATTTTCCTTTAACACCGTATCTACTTTATTCCTTAGAGGAAGGGTCTCTCCCTGAACCCCGAGTTCATGTTTTTCAGATGAGCTTGCAATCCCATTGATTCTCCTGTCTCTGCCCCCCACATGGTAGGGATTGTAGATACCTGCAAGACCATGCCTGGCTTGTTACATGGGTGTTAGGATCTGAATTCAGGTCCTCTTGATTGTACAGCAAACATTTTTAGTCACCAAGCCAAGTCTAGCATTTGCTAAAGGTACTAGGATCCTGGGAGGCAGGGGATTGACAGCCACAGTAGTGTTCTTATGTTTTTTGTTTTGTTTTGTTTTGTTCTTATGCTTAACGGGAACACAGGAAAGGGTTCTGGGAAATGCTACTGGATCCTTGCACCTCATCAGAGAGGAGGACCCAGAGGAGAGTTTGGCATGCACATTAAAGGATGCTCCGGGGATGGGAGGGGGAGGCACTAGGGGATGGGGAGGGAAGGGGGAGGGAAGGGGGCGCAGGGGGATGGGGGTTGGAGGGAGGGGGGACCGGTGTACCTGTTAAGTTTGTATGAGTGGAAATAAATAAATAAATATATACTTGCAAGGAATAATCAGAAAATGAAATTTAAAAAACTTTTAAATTAATTTTACAACCATTCATTATGCTTGTAAAACTAGAAAAAGTACAAAAGAACCTCAACAAAAGTAAAAAAATATTTTAAAATGATGGTATATGTCTATAATCCCAGCATTGGGGAGGTAGAGGCATGAAGATTAGTAGTTCAAGGTCACCCTTGACTATGCAGCAAATTCAAGGTCAGTCTAGGCTACATGCAACCCTTTCTCAACACACTCCCCACCAAATTACATTTAAAATAACAATAAACAGAATAACATTAAAGCAAGAAATGCAAAGCCTATACTCTAAAATCAATAAAATATTTTTGAAAGAAATTAAAGAGTTGCATAAATGGCCAATCATGTGAATGGGTGATGTGCAGATTCAAATGCTAGTCATATCAGAATCTAGGCTTTACAGATACCGATCCTAGGATAAATGCCCTCTCCCAAATCTTGAATACAAGGAAAAGTTTGGGCTAAAACTTGCAAATTTCAAAGTTACTATGAAGTTACATTTACCAACAGAGTCTGATACTGGGATAAGGTCAGATGAATCAATAGAAAATAATTTTCAGTCTAGAAATCAATCACCAAACTTAAAGTTGCTTGATTTTTGTTATCAAAATAATTCCATACGCAAGAGTAATCTTTTTAAACAAATAGTGCTGGAAGAGCTGGAATTAAATTGGATCCCTACTTTACAAAAACTTGCTCCTAATCGATCAAAGAACTAAATAAAACTGTAAATCCCATAGAAGAGAACATAGGCTTAAATTTTTTCTGGTCTTGAACGAGGCATCAGTTTCTTAGAAATGATAACAAGAAGCACAATAACAAAGTAACAGAGATATTGGACTTCATCAAAATTAAAAACAACCATGCTTCAAAGAATATCGTCAAAATGAAAAGTTAATGAACAGAATGAGAGAGAACAGTTGCACATCACATAGTTTGAAAGGGGGTTTTATGTTGAAAATAGAACTTTATAATTTAATAATGAAAAGACAACCAAATCAAAAACTGGGCAAAGGATCTAAACAGATATTTCCCAAGAGAATAATCAACGGGTACATGATAATTAATCATCAGGAAAATGCAAATCAAACCCACAATGAAATCTTATTTCGTACCCACTCTGATGACTATAATTAGAAGGAGAGATAATAACAACTGTTGGCGAGGATATGGAGACAATTGAAACCTTCATGAGTTATTGATAGGTAAGATAATCAGCTGTTGGGAGAAATCCCTTTGGTAATATCTCAAAAGCTTTCACATTCAGTTACCATATATCTAGTAATTCTATGCTTTTATATACACCTAAAACTATTCTTAGCAGTATTATTTATAATAAGCCAAAAAAAGTGGAAACAACTCAAATATCCACCAACTGAACAAAATTAGATACATCTAAATAATTTGGCCATGGAAAGGATGAAAGGGGATCACAGAGATAATGGAAATGGGAAGCTCCACACCTGGTGTCTCTTTTTACATTATTTGTATACAATAGAAAAATAATAAAATAATTGTCATGTGTGTGCTTACATATAATCTACACTTAGTCCATATGTTCAAATTCTTCACACATCAAAATTCCAAAAGTTCCTAGAGTCACTGTTTGAAATAATATTGAGTGTGAACAATAACCCTTTTCAGATTAGCCCTATCTTCCAAAGAAGTAGTTGAATTTTGAGATGTCTTTTATTCACTTTCATAAAAGAATTAAAAGGAAAAAAATATTGAAGTAGAAAAGAGAAGATGGAAAGCAATAAAAAAAGCTAAAAAAAAGTTCCACATTCCCCACTTTGAGTCTTTTTTTCCCATTCTCTTAGCACTTTTAGAAATAGTTTCATTTTTTTCTGTTTAAAGGCCCTCTTTATTTTTATCTTTAACCTATCCTGGTATCGGCCTTTGAAATGAAGTTATTCTGTGATGAACAGGTATTCATTTACTGTTCGGCTGGTGAAGGCAGGGTTGAGAAAGGGAGGGAGGCAGGAAAGAAGGAAGGAAAAAAGGAAGAAAGGAATAGAATGAGGGAAGGAGTGAGAGGGAGAAAGATGAAGGGGGAAAGGAAGGGAAGGAAGAAGGGAGAGAAGGAAGGAGCAAAAGAAGGAAGGAAGGAGGAAAGGAGAGAGGGAGGGAAGGAAGGAAGGGCCTCTTCTGTAAATATACCCACTCTCCAAACTGATATTAATAAAATGTTTCTTTTCATCTTTAGATCTTTTTCTATCAAGCCTTCCCTTTAGAGCCATCCCTAACTATGAGTTTCCATACGAGGTTTGGCCTGAAGAGAGGCAACTTGGTATCACAAGAGGCCTGAACCCCCACAAGAGTAGGCAAACCAGAGTGAATCCTGGGGTCCATAGAAGTGGACTGGCAGGAGGGCTAGAGGGAGTGGCATGGATTGGTGAAAGGAAGGGAAGGGGAATGGGAGGGAGTGGGGGATAGAGGGAAGCAGGGATAAGTACTCCATATGCTTGTAAAACTAGGGGAAAAAAGTGAGAGTTCTTCCCAGACCTCAAAGAACACAGAGTTTAGTACTCTTGACTATCTTTTTTTCATTATCACCTCTTAAAGAAGACTTAGGAGAGATTTTATTGTTTCTTTTATATTTTATTTATTTATTTGAGGGGGAAGGTGTACCCTTGCACCGTTATTTGTTTTTAAACTATATTTGTTTATTAGGGAGGGAAGGGAGAGACAGAGCAAGAGAGAGGAGGTATACACATGTATGCTTATTTGTTTTTAAACTATATTTTATTTGTTTCTTAGAGAGGGGAGTGGGAGGAAGAGAGAGAGAGAGAGAAGAGGTATATACATGCTGTGGTTCACAGGCAAAGGTCAGAGTGTTGCAGGGTTCTCGTGTTCAGAAGTCAAAGATTGAAACCAGAACACATGTAGAGGATTAACATAGAGTTTATTAGAGGAGAGAAAGAATGGAACTCACAGGACTCCAGGCGTGGAGTGTCATGAGGGGCTAGGGCACCCTGGAAAACTCATGGACTCCAAGCATGGAATCCATGGGGGGCATTGAGAGTGGCAGGCACCAAAGATGGCTGCCAAGGTCAGGTATATTTATACAGTTTTATAAGCCTGGGAAAATGGCCTTTCCTCATTGATTAGCTCACATTGGGCCCAGCCCAGTTGATCTTATGCCCACCTGGAGGTGGGGCTGGAGATCAAGTTGTTTCTTTGATGTGGAGAACTCATCTCCATATCTTTTCATAGGGCAGTTGGCCATCTTTTCTCTGTGGAGGATTTGAGTCAGTTCCTCATCAGGGAGGGTTTCTTCAGGGTGATGTGGAGGGGTAGGGGGAGAGATGGCCTTCAGGAAATTCAAAGACCTTCAAAGACTCTCCCAGCAAGGCTGCTCTAAATCGGCCTTATCCCCCCCCCCCACACACACACCTAGACCTTGAGGACCCAGACTGCTGAGGGGATGAGGGGCTTTATTGTTTTGCTAATAGTCCCCTCCTTTCTTCCTGGTCCCCCCCAAAGTGAATTCCACAGTTGTAATTGCAGCACTTTGGGAGGTAGAGATTGGGTATCAGGATTACAAGGCCAACCTTGGCTACACGGTGAGTTTGAAGCCAACCCTGTACCTGTACTGATTAAAGGGAAAAAAGAAAAGGAAAAGGAATGAGAAAAGAAACTATCCCAAGGCTTCAGACCGCAGCCCACAGTGAGGATATTTGAGCCAGGTGATTTGGGATTTTCAGACCCTTTCTGGAGTGCAGCCCCATTGTCTATAAAATTAGAAGTGGGCTCTGTGATTGTCTTCTACCCTAGCAGCTCTGTGGTGCTGTTCAATCTGCCAAACACCACTTCAATGTCACTTACATATTAAACTACTTGCTTAAGTGATGAACCATTCATTTAAATAATGAAGTATAAAACTCCTTTAAAATACATCTATAATTATTTAATTATGAAGTTGATTGGCTTTAATTAAAAATAATCCTGTATGTCTCCAAAAGTGTAATTGTGTAAAAATGTAATTGTATTTGGGCTTTTTTTTCTTTTTAATGTCAGGTCTTATGTAGCCTCATCTATCCTTGAACTTACCATGTAGTCTGTCATAGTTGGGCACAGGTGTCAATTTGACAGTTGAGAGTTTGAGCTCTGGGCACATTTGTAGAGAATTAGTGGTTGAGTTAAGCTCAGAGCAAACTTGCAGGAGATTGTCTAGCTGATGGGTGGGACTAGGCTCTGGAATAAAATACGGAGAGCTGATTGAAAAAATTGGCATTCTTGTGTACACTTGGCCAGACATGCTGTTCTGGCAAGTAAGGATTGTCCCTCTCTCAGCCGTTATGTAGAGATGGTGTGGCCAGAGCCCTGGGCCCTGGTGTTGGTGCATGTTCTCCCATCAAGCTGGACTATGAACTGCAACCGGACTGTCATAAGAAAATAAACCCCTTGTTCCCTTAAGCCATTTGATAGTGATTTATCAGCAACCATGCAGGCAAACTGCAACATAGTCAAAGGTGATTTTTAACTCCAGATCCTCCTGTATCCACCTACCTTCCAACTTCTGGGATTATGGGCATGCATTATCACACACCTGGTTTTTAAGGTCCAGCACTAAGCTAAGCAAGCACTCTCCCAACTGAGCTACATCTCTAGCCCATGTTTGACCATGCCTATAACCTATGTCTTTGGGTTTTTTTTCCTGTATTAAGGAAACAAACAAAAAAAACCCCTAGAATTGGACTTTCATAAGCCACAATTATTTTCATGTATACGTGCCTATGGCAGAAGGTAATCCAGGAGATGAATTGGTGCCTGGAACACAGCTGCTCTAACAAGAAGCTATCTCTGCTTAGTCATACCATTGAAAAGAGTCAGTCCTATCAACTTGGAAACTATATGTAAGAATTCCAGTGGCTAAGAAAACATGAATCATGAGGGCTGGGAAAGGGAAAATTGGATAACATTTATGTGATATTAAAAAAAAACTTATGTGTGTGGTTGCCTTATGCATCATTTGATGCTGAGTTATGTCTAGCAATGTTAGAGTTTCCTTGGGCAAATATTTAAATGTTTTCTTATATAACCTTTTAAGAAATTGTGAGCCAGTGTGAAGCGGTTATTCAAGACTAGGTTTCCAATCTCTATCTTCATTTCAAACACACATTAATTCACCAGAACGCAAGGTCATTTAACCATCTCTAAAAATTAGATTTTAAGTATCTAAGTTTTCTGAGGAAGGCAATTGAGCGGCTGAACCCCTGGAAGTAGCAATGAAGAAAACCCTTCTTCATACAGACCTGGCAAAAGCCATGGACGGCGTCTCCTTGAAATTTGCCTGCTCACATTTTCCAGAGATGCCCTCAGATGTTTATTTTCCTTTAAAGAGATCAAAGTTTCTCTGCCGGTTCCTATAATGTGTGCTGTGTCCAACTGAATACCAGCCTTTGAGGCTTACTAACTGCACATTTGTGAATGAAAAGTAGCAATCCCATGGAATGTCCAGGAGTATGCATATACAGTTAGAGCAGATGCTTCTCACAGCCCGGGACCAAACAGTCCAAACCAGCCTGAAAAAAAAAAAAGGTAAAACAGGTGAGGTTATGTGTAATAGCAGCTTTCCTCCATCAAAGCCAAACAGACAGCATAAAACAAAGAAACAAGACACCAGTCTTATGCTGGTGGAAGTTGAGTGGATATGAGAACAGATTATCTCTGGGACCAAATACTACCTTATGAGGCACAATTCTGCCCAGAGACAGAAGGCACTTTCAGTTGAAATCTGTGACCGCCAGTAGATGAAAAGAGCCAGGGTAGAGTTGCTGGCAGGATTCTGGAAAGCAAACAGACATGTCAGAGTGGCCAGAGACTACAAAGACTCCTCCAAGGGCAGAAGGGGAAAGAGAAAACTGCTTGGTGAGTTCCTGAGGAGAGCTGGAGCTATGAAGGAGAAACAAGAGACAAGTTATAGTGTAAAGGGAGACCCCCATTCTCTCCTCATTAACCAATCTCCTGTGTATCAAATCCAAACAGAATCTAGAGGGCAAGAAGGTCTGGGGCCCAGAGCAGGGGCCCAGATGGGTTAAGATCAAGCTAAGAAGAGGATTCAAGCAGTATCTGCATGCTTCAAACTATAAATGAAGCTATAAACTGCCAACAGCCAATCTTTGACGTGAGGGTTAAGTCAGACAGTGCATGTACAATCCTGAGCACAGTTGCTGGCATAGAAGGCTCATTCAGTTAGTATTAATGGTGTGCTGTATTGAAACAGGATCTCATGTAGCCTGGTCTGGACCCAAACTATGTAGCCAAAGGTGACCTTAACCTCCTGATCCTCTTGCTTCCATCTCCTGGTACTGGGATTACAAATGGGAGCAACCATGTCCCATTTCATGCAATTAATGGACAGTTGACCCAAGGCTTTCTTTACCTGCGCTAGGCAAGTACTCTTCCAATTTAGTGAACATCATCAACCCCTAGCAACTGTTGCTGTTGCATAGTATATTGAAGATAGAGTCCCACTTATGTGTTCTGAGTTGTGGGCAGTTTAGCCATCAATGTCAAGCTGGCTTACCCAGATGCTTTTTCCTGTTAAATTTCAACAGCTTATGTGCTGTAGCATAACAAGTGATGATGCATGAGACAGCAACTTCCTCTCACTCAGGTCTGTATGTTGGCGGGAAACATTCGGATGAGTAAGCACTAAACAAAGAATACAGAGGAACTTCAATCTCCCTCCCCCTATACTTGGAAAAAAATGTTAAAAGCCCAAATTCATATTTTTACAGGTAGGCTCATCAAACATTCGTCAGTTCCCCAAATTCTTCCCTCTCTGCCTCTCAGTGAAGTAAAGTGAAGAGACCAAGTGAAAATGGCCCCTGGAGAAAAGATCCCATTGGCTGAGAGTCCAGATGCTTTCTGGGTAGCAAGTATGGGTGGCAGCAGAAAGGATAAGGGCAGGCTGCTTCTACCCGAGCCCCACAGAGATTTACAGAGGCAGAAACAGTCAGTGTTCCCCAGCAGCCCTGCTAGGAAATGAAGGTCTCAAAGCCTGGGCTGAATTAAAAGGGGTGTAACTGAAGACAGTCTGAGGCAGAGCAGCCTGCGGCAGGAAGAGCTGGAACAGCCTTGACTGAAGCTAAGGTCAAAGCTGAGAACTCTTTTCCATGTGCATCAACCAAAAGGTGAAACCAGGACAGAAAGCTGGTGTGAAATGTTAGTTGTGTCTGGAGGTGATAGTCAAATATTTAGCGATGGATACGGTGCTATGGATATCAATGGAGGTATATTTGGATATGTTTTATATATAGGTATATATACACACATATATGGAAAATATGTATTTGGATGTATGGTAGCTAATACAAAATGCATAAATCAAACATTAAGTGTACATAATTATCTAAACTGTCTTATGATACTTCTAATTAAATCATTCATTAAATAATTCTTATAATTTTTAAATAATATGTGTATTTGAGAAGGGGTTACAAATGGTGTAAGTGGGTCTCAAACTGGCTATGTAACCAAGAGTGGCATTGAACTACCTAATCCTCTTTTCTCTACCTCCAGAGCACTGGGATTATAAGCATGTGCCACCAGGCTAGGTTTATACAGTGCTAAGGATCAAACCCATAGCCTTGGACATGCTAAGCAAGCACTCTACCAACAGAGTTAGATCCTTAGCCTGTGGTCTTTTGTTTGGCATTGGCTGTTACTACCAAATTTTGCATGTGGGTGAGCACGGGTTTGAGATAGGAAGCAATTCCTAATTTTTCTGAAGGAGCTAAAGATGTAGCTCAGTGGTAGAGGGCTTGTCTCGTAGGCATGAAGTCCTGGCTTCCATCACAGGCACCGCAAAAATTCTAACAACAACTCTATTAACTGAACTAACCAATTTTTAATCTCAATTTGTAGAAAATTCATCTTAACATCACATTCATAGTGCATATCTCTTTCAGCCTCTGCTAAACTTAAACACTGACATTTGGAGACTGTCAGGATCTGATCGTTTTATGTATTTTGCATATTCAACATTTATTTTCATGGAATTTTATGCTTAAATCTTGGAAATAGTTCATTAGAATTTTGTGGGGTCAAAGTACGTGGTGTATTGGAAAGTCATGTCTATATGAAACCCAATATTTTGTCCAGTGAACGTATGCCAATAAGAAAGTTTGTGTATCATTAGCTCTCTGAAGTTCTAAAATATTTCCTCTTTCAATCCTTCACTCTCCAAAGAGATTCACACACATCATTTGATCAAACTTCAGGTGATGTGATAGTTACAGTTGTCAACTTGACAGTTACAGGCTGAGCTTTGGGCACAGCTATAAAGGACTGATAGTTAAGGCAAGCCATTGGGCAAGCAGGCAAGAGATTGTCTAATTGACAAGGCAACTCATGTTAGGTGGGATTATCCCCAGCACGTGATAAAATGGAGGGAGTTGCTTCGTAAGTTGGTATTCTTCAGCATACTTGGACAGACATGCTGTCTGGCAAGTGAGGATTGTCCCCTCTCTCTCAGTAATATGGTGTGGCCAATTCCCTCAGATCCTGCTATTTTTATGGACTCTCCTGGCAAGATGAACTAAGATTATAACCAGAAAATTGTAAGCCAGAATAAAACCCCCTTATTACCTTAAGCTCTTTAGTTGTGAATTTATTGGCAACATGCAGCCAAATGGCAACAGGTATCACTTTTTTTGTCCTCATATTTGTCAGTAAACATCAAATTCATTTTTAAAAGCAACTAAATAGTATTTCTTCTTGGAAATGGTATTTATATTTACATCTGTGGCAGTCTCAGTTCTTTCTGTGGACATGGTGTGACCAATTCTATCACTTCCTAATATTGGTGTGAACACTCCTGCCATCATAATGGAATATATAACCTGAACTCCTGGACATATTATTATAGTAAACCTTGTGTTCCGCTAATTCGTTTGGACCATGTGTTTATCACAGCAACTGAAGAATAACTATGGCAATTTTGACATCCATAGAATAGAGTGGGGTCTTGCTGTGGACCATGTGGCTTTTGAGCCCTTTGAACAATTTTGTTAAAGAAATGTGGAAATGTTGGAAGACTGAAACTTGGACCTAAAGAAGCCATTGAACAGAGCTTAGTGGGCCATTTGGAAAAGAGTAATGCTGAGAAAGATGTGAACTATTTAGGTGCACATCTGTAACATTTTTTTGTAGTGGAACAAAGACTCTGATGAAATGGAATTTCAAGATAATAGACTGATTTTTTTAATATTTATTCAATTGTGTGTGTGTGTGTGTGTGTGTGTGTGTGTGTGTGTGTGTGTGTGTAGAACCACAGGCGAATTCGGGAACCACCATGGACCGCCTCCACCTCCTCCTTGTTTACTCTGCCCTGGGATTCACAGGCTCCGCCCTACCAGGACCAGAAATGCAGGCCGCCCCCGCTTCTGCCTGGCGTCTATACGTGGGGTCTAGGATCTGAACTCAGGACCTTCCTCCTGCAAGGCAGAGGCTTAACCCCTGAGCCACCTCTCCAGCCCCAATAGACTGATTTTTTTGAAAGAGAGCTGGATTGGCAGGCTTGAAGTTTCTGATAGGAAGAGTGCAAAGAGTAGTGCAGCTGTAGCTACTGGAGAAATTAAACGTCACTAAAGAAAAACCTAGCATTTTTGCACTGGGACAGTGGGGGATGTCCTGAGAACAAAAACCCATCCTGTGGAGGTTCCACTTTGTGAAATTCCAAACTCATTTAGCTGAAGAACATCTGTTCTAAAGCTGCTGGCTTTCCCAGGGTCAGCACTTAGAAGTTCATATAGCTGTGGTCTGACTGGATCATGCTATACTTCCAGGTGGAGGCAGAATGTGACAGCATTGTCTAGGTGATCCTGGTTTTGATGCAAAATTGAAGAGTTCATGGAGAGCAATTCCAAAGTGTTGCTTGGTAACAACTCCAAAATGCTATTGCAGCTCTTAAGCCTTACAGACTTCCCATGAAGTTAGCTTTTTTCCCACAGTTCCTTACTTCCAAATACTCTATTTATCTTCTTTGTGTCTGTACATCTGCCTTTCGGTGCTGAGGATTAAACTCCACGTCTTACACATGCTAAGTATATCTTCTATTACTCAGCTGTATACTCCATCCCTGGGATATTTTATTTAATTTTTTCAGCTATTTATTTTGCATGATGCTATGTCCTAAAATTATTAAGAATTTTACAAAATTTATTGGGAGGAGTGAAAAGGCACACCTGTGTCATGAGTATGGAGAGTTCAGAGGGCAGTTTTCAGAAGTTGCCTTCCTGCTTCCACCACTTGAGGATCAAATTTAGATTTCCAGGTTTTCAGGTGAACATCTTTACCCACTGAGCAATCCCACTGGCCTGAGAAAGAATTTGAAGTCTCACTTCAAGGGTTGCTAAACTTTTCTGTGTAATAGGCTAGAAGGCAAATTTTTTTTTTAAATCGGCATCTCATTTTAGCCTGAGAAACGTTCAAAATTCCTATGCAGTTGAGTATGACCTTGAATGTTTGATTCTCTTACTTCTATATTCCGTGTGCTGGGATGACAGGTAATGCCAACAGGCCTGGTTTATGTGGTACTGGGAATCAAACTCAGGGCTTTGTACATGTTAGTCAAGCACTCTACAAAGTGTGCTGGATCCCCGGTGGTGAGAACATAAATTCTTTAGGTTTTGCAAGACACACCATGTCTCCAGTAATGGCTTGATTCTGATGTCATGGAGACAGAGAACAGTAACACATTAGAAATGAATGGGTGAAGATGTGTGCCAATGAGACTTTTTTGTGAACTCTGGAATTTCCGATAATTTTCATATGTAAAAATGTTTTTCTTTTTTAGTCCACAGGTTGAGTAGAATTAGACATTGACCCAGGGAACAAATCACTGTTTTACCCTGTTTTTTATTTTATTAGATCATCCAAAGGGAATTGAATATAGTGGTTTATTTCCAATTAAACTATTCATAACAATTCCCTGAAATGTTGGCTAAAGTTTTGTTGTTTTTAGCAGGCAATAACGTTTTTATTCCTGAAAATATTTGTTACTTAAATAGTATTTTGGCATGTATTTAGTATCTTTTGGTTTTACAATATTAACTAGAATCAGAGTCTTGAATTTCATAATTTAAGTTATTAAATACTTTTGTGTGTTTATATATATTTATATATATTTTGTGTGAGATATATATTATATATCAAATTATTATTGTATGAATAAATACCATGTGCCAATTTAAATTTTTTTCCACTCATACAAACTTAATAGGTACCCCGGTCCCCTCCCTCCCTCTACTCCTCCCCTGATCCCCTTGCTTCCTTCCCCCTTTTCCCCTTCCTTTCCTCTCCTTTCTCCCAGTGCTCCCTCCCCCTCATCCCTGGAGCATCCTTTACTGTGCATGTCAAACTTCCCTCTGGTCCTCCTCTCTGATGAGGTGTAAAGACTCAGTCGCATTGCCTAGAGCCCTTTCTTGTGTTCCCCTTTAGTATAGGAACACGATTGTGTGCCAATTTAAAAGTACTTTTACATCAACTAGTTTGAGTACCTTTGAACTTTTTTCTTTCTTCAGATGTTTTCCTAAAAATGATTCATCATTTTCCTGTATTCCTTCTTTCTTTCCTTTTCTCTTTTCTTTCCTTTTCTCTTTTCTTTCCTTTCCTCTTTTCTTTTCCTTTTCTTTTCCTTTCCTATCCTTTCCTCTTCTTTCTTTCTTTCTCTCTTTCTTTCTTTCTTTCTTTCTTTTCTTTCTTTCTTTTCTTTCTTTCTTTCTCTTCCTTCCTTCCTTCCTTCCTTCCTTCCTTCCTTCCTTCCTTCCTTCCTTCCTTCCTTCCTTCCTCTCTTTCCTTCCTTCCTTCCTTTCTCCCTCCGTCCCTCCCTCCCTCCCTCCCTCCCTTCCTCTTTCCTTCCCCTTCTTCTTCCTACATTTCCTCCTTTTTCTCCTCTCTCTCTCCCCACCTCTTTTATTTATTTATTTATTTTTCTGCTCATACAAACATAATAGGAACCCCTGTCCCATCCCTCCCTCCACCACTTCCTTTCTCCCAATGCCCCCTCCCCCCATCTCTGTAGCATCCTTTAATGTGTATATCAAACTTTCCTCTGGGTCCTCCTCTCTGATGAGGTGTAAGGACTCAGTGGCAATTCTTAGAACTCTTTCTTGTGTTCCCCTTAAGTATAGGAACACTACTGTGACTGTTAATCCCTTGCTTCTAAGGATCCTAGTGCCTTTAATCCATGCTAGAATTTGAGGGGTCAACGATATGTTGGTCATTGCGCAGATCATGCAGAGTCCTATTATAATTGCTTCGGCCCTAACTTGTGTGGAGTATCTTGCATATCATGACTCCTCCCATCCTTGTGCTCTTACAATCTTACCGCCCCCTCTTCGGCAAATTTCCCTGAGCTTCAGGATGGGGAGAGATTAGGCAGGCCTGATTCCAGGTGGTTGTTATAGAGTCTCTGATGTTCTGAATTATGGTTTGTTGATTATTTTTTCAGTTGTGCTGTTCCTGCAATGCCCTTGGCTCCATCCTGATGGGTATTGTATGTCACCCTCTGGCCAGAGATAAAAACCTGTTAAATTAGAGTCTTGTTATAAGAGTATATTCAAAGATAGATGGAATAAAAGTAGGAGACGGTGGTGAGAGAGGGGTCAATCACCCATTTGCAAAATGGTTTCCTTCTATCTGGCAGCCTATATGCCCTCTCCTTCTGGTGAAATCGTACCCCATCAGTTGCAAATGATCAGGAAGGAAAGTCTGTGAGCTTAACCAGATGTCTCATTACTTACTTGCAGTCCTTGATGGTGGCCTATTTTCTCTGCTGTAACATGGTCCCCTCTCTTTGTTTCTGGTGGGGCCCTCATTCCCCATTCCTCCTGTTTATAATCTTTACAATTACTGTAAGTATTACAGAGATTTATCTTTAAGTGTCTCTAAGTGGGTTTGGTACTATGATCCACCTATTAGGGAATACATACGGCACTTAATTTTCCATGTCTGGGATACTTCATTCAATATAATTGTTTCTAATTCCATCCATTTCCCGGCAAATTGCATTAATTCATCATTTTTGATGGCTGAGTAGTATTCCATTGTATAAATGTACCATATTTTCCTTATCCACTCGTCAACTGTTGGACATTTGGGTTGATTCCATGACATTGCTATTGTAAACAGTGCTGCTATGAACATGGTCGTGCTTGTGCTATCCAGGTGAATTTTCGCTGTATGGGGGGTTATTCCCAAAAGTGGTATAGCAGGGTCATATGGCATTTCAATCTTTAACTTCTTTAAGAATCGCCAGACAGCTCGCCAGAGTGGTTGTATGAGCCTGCATTCCCACCAGCAATGTAGGAGAGTTCCCCTCTGTCCACATCCTCTCCAGCATTTGTTGTTGTTTGTATTGTGGATTTTTGCTATCCTGACCGGGGTGAGATGATATCTCAGGGAAGTTTTGATTTGCATTTCCCTGATGGCTAAGGATGTGGAGCATTTTTAAAGATATTTGTTAGACATTTTAATTTCATCCCTGGTAAAATTTCTTTTAAGTTCCAAGGCCCATTTTTTAATTGGCCGAATTGTTTCCTTGGTGTTTAGTTTTCTAAGTTCTTGTGCATTCTGGATAATAGAGCTCTATCAGATATGTGGTTAGTGAAGATTTTCTCCCATTCTGTGGGTTGCCTTTGAGCTCGTGTTACAATCTCTTTATCTGAACAGAAGCTCTTAAATTTCACAAGATCCCATCTGTTGAGTGTTGGTTATAGTGACTGTGCTATTGGATGTCCGTTTAGGAACTGTTGGCCTAGCCCAATCAGCTCGAGGGAGTTCCCTACCCTTTCAACTATGGTTTTTATAGTCTCTGGCCTTACATCGAGGTCCTTGATCCATTTGGAGTTAATTCTTGTACATGGTGACAAGTACGGGTCCAGTTTTAATCTTCTGCATGTGGATATCCAGTTTTGCCAGCACCATTTGTTGAAGATGCTGTTCTTTTTCCATTGGATTCTTTGGGCCCCTTTGTCAAAGATCAAATGGCTGTAATTTTGTGGGCTTATATCTGGGTCTTCAACCCTTATCCATTGATCTGTGTGTCTATTTTGGAGCCAGTACCAAGCTGTTTTTACAACTATGGATTTGTAGTATAGACTAAGGTTTGGTATGGTGCTACCTCCAGCCGTGTTTTTGTTACTCAGGATTGTTTTTGCTATCCTGGGTCTTTTGTGCCTCCATATGAATTTTGAGATTGTTTGGTCAACTTCTTTGAAGAATTGCTTTGGGATTTTAATTGGTATAGCATTGAATTTGTATATTGCCTTTGGTAGGATGGTCATTTTTATGATGTTGATTCTGCCAATCCAGGAACATGTCTCCCCCTCTCTTGACACAAGGTGTCATGTAGTCCAGGTTGACCTCCACCTCACTATGTAGTCAAGGATGCCCTTGAACTTCTGATCCACCCCCCTCCACATCCACAGTGCTGGGATGATAGACATGTGCTACCACATCCATTCATGCAAGTGTTAGAAATGAAATCTAGTGCTTTACTTATATCAGGCAAACATTCTACTAATTGAACTACAACCGTAGTCCTCCCTAGGTTAGCGTTCCAAGAAGGAAGATCTTCAATCTAGGTTGCGTGGATTTACTCATATTGGTACTTTTTCTTGGAAGTTATCATTAAAATTTCCTTTCTGAAGTTGTGCATGGTGGCATTCAGTTCAAGGCCAACCTGCCCTATATGAAACCTCTGTCTCAAAAAATTCCATTCTGAAAAATTTTCATATTTAATTACACAGTAGATAATATTTAAAATTCTTGTTTTTTCTAAATGCATTTGATATGCTTCTTTTGATGATTTCAGTCAAATTGGGCAGTGAGACTTTTTCCCTTTCATTGTTTTAAAAGCTTTATTGCATGGATTTAGTTATTAATGTTATTTCAACTTTTCCTCATTGGTGTTTGTGAATTTATTTTTTGCACAAAAATGAGTTTTAATGGAACATGATTGCCATTTTGACAAATACATAGTTGATATTTCCAAACTTGAGTGATCGCACTTTTGAGTATATTTGAACCAAACTTTATTGTGTCAGGAGGAGTAATAAGTTTATTGGGGGTAGTGCTGATATCGTCAAAGTGATTTCATAAAATTATAAATCATTAGATTTTTTTTATAACCAAGAGCTATAAAAGGCTGAAGTTTATACTTGAAATTATTTTATGGTTATTTTCATTCATATGCATCAATCTGTGTCAAAGCTCTTGCAAAAGAACATCACAATGCTTGTCCAGATTTTTTTGCCTCTCTGTTCTCTAGAAACTTGAAATACACACATGTGATAATGCTCTGGTCACAAACCGAGGCATAAATTGCTCAGCAGTCACAGTAACAAAGTAGTTTCAGATAATAATGTAATAAACACAGAAGGTTTCATAAAGAAAGTGCATTGCAGTCTTCCTGCCATGCTACACTCAAGATGGCAAGTGCAATTGTTTTTCAAATGATACTGAAGAAGAGGGCCCCATGCCCGAGCATCATTACAATAGCTCCCTGAGCTCAGACTAACGCCTCTCAAAGTATGGGGCTCATCCACCCATCCATTCACCTGTCCACTTGACAAGCATTTTTTGGGCATCTAGTGGAGTCTTTTCATTGTTTTTCCAGTGCAGAGGATTGCAGTGTTCATGCAATCAACTAGCTTCCCGGACACTGAGCTTCTCAAGGCAAGAGCTCTCTCACAGAACCCACACAGCCAGGATATCTGAGCTGACTTAGGAGCATGTCATAGGTGAGCATGGGAGAAGGCCCCAGCCACACAGCTCCTTCAGCAGAGCCACTTTGCCTTTGTGTTAGTCACGTAAAAAAATGATCTTTCAGGCAGGTTCCCTCCACGTCTTTGAGCTGCCCATTTCCAACAGCTCAAGCTTTTTGAATCCAAGCTATTCCAGGAGTTGAAGAGTGAGTTATGAGCATTAGATGTTCAACATTACAGGTCATGTTTGCCAAGCTGAACGCTGTCTCACATAATAAAAGTGCCCAAGTACTGAATGCTGGTTTGAGTGTGAGTTTGTGATGCTTGTGGTCCCCTAACCTTGGAGTCCAGGATTTTTTTCTTGCCTGGATTTAGCAACATTACTGAGTATGTGCTAAGTATTATACTTGGGTTTAAAAAATACAAGAATATGGCTAATTCAAGGCAAGTCACACATGATGGAAAGCAGATGAGGACTCTCTGTCACGTGTTAAGTATTAATACTAGAGCATAGGGAATTTGGGTGGAGTGGGCCTATCTAACCCAGCCTGGAGGAAGAGAGGCTGAAGTTAACTTTTAAGAGATCAAATTTGGAGAAAGAGAAGTAGAGGGAGAAAGAGGGTAAATGAACTTCAGGTAGAGACAACAGCCATAGACCAAGGAGGTAAGCAGGAAACTTTGGCATGTTAGCAAAAACCAGATATAGAGGGCTTCATAGGTCCAAGAGAGAACCTTGGAGTTCATCCTGAAGGGTATTTGGAGCTGCTTAAGGGAATGCTATGACCAAATGTCCATTACCAAGGGGAACTTGACCATAGACTAGTGTATAGGTTGAACCAGTGCTGGGATCCAGGCCATATAAAGACAAAACAAACAAAAAGAACTGTGGGTATAGGTATGGAAAGCAAAGGGTCGAAGTGAAACTAGGGAATGGTAGAACCTATAGACATTGATGGGCAATTGGATATAGTGGAAAAGAAAGGGAGAGTCATTAGAAAAAACTTTCCAGACTTTTTTTTTGCCAAGATAGAGCTAAAAGTGAAGAAGGAATCTCCTTTGTCAATGTGAAGCTTTGAAGCCAAGAAGGTAATGCTGAAAGATGTCTGAAGTCACACAAAGATTTGCATGTCACTTACCTTCTACTGGACCAACACACTGAGGCTCCAGAGTCAGTCCAAATATCCTTAGGAAAGCATCCCCAGAAACAAGCTTAACTACTATACCACCATCAAGTTCCCCCTGATCACTGAGTCAGCCATGAACGTAGGTGACAGCAACACAGTGGCCAATTCTAAATACAAAAATTTTTCACCATATAGAAAAAAACAAGACTGTCAGGTTGTCTAGGCTCTGTAGTTAACCTTCCACCCAACACACACACACACACACACACACACACACACACACACACACACACACATACACTGGAGGGACAAAGTTGCTGAACTCACTTTCTCCTTTTTATACAGTCCTGGATCCACCCCATGAATTAAGAAGGGTTTTCCTACCTTAATTAACCTAATCTAGATAATCCCTCACAGGCATACCAGAGACTTGTCTTCTCTTAGGTGATCCTAGATCTTGTCAACTTGACAATTAATGTTAGTCGTCATGTAGGAACTTGCTAGAAACTGCAGAAAAGGTGCAGTGGTTTGAACAATGGATAGGAGGTGAGAAGTAAAGATCATGATAAAGTTGGGTAGAAAGGAAAGGGGGAAAATGTCTGTGGCACAAAGGGGCATAGGAAGGGCTTAATTGAAAGCTTCTTATATCATAGTTGAATAAAAGCCATGAGAGATGGGAATTCCCGAAGCCAAGAAACCAGAAGGGAGGGGCGCCATCCAATGCCCATATGGCAGGCAAGTGAGCTCTGTTAAGGGGTAGAAAAAAGGCTATGAGGAATCCACTTACTGGGACAGGGAAGGACGAAAGAAAAGCCTTTCTATGTGGGCTTTTGGCTTTTCTGTAGTGAGAGGAGGTACATGCTAGAACCTACTGGAAGACGGTAACATAGTGAAGGAAGAAGACTGTCAGGTGTGTTGTAAGGGAGAAGGTTGCTGTGGACAGTGGGAGAGGGAGAATGTGATCATTGAGTTTGGAGCAGTGGAGCTGAAGATGTTAAGATCCTGGGTAAATGCTTCTAACTGGCTCTTTGCAATGGCCCTGCCCTAGCTTTACTGACATTAACAAGCTGTCATGTCATTAAGTAGGAAATTAAAGCTGCAGAGCCTATATTTTGTGCCTGGGATTTTCCAGTTCTATTTCCTGCTGCTTTCTTCACAGGAGAAGCTGTATTAGAGGGAAAGGCATGGTAACCCCCCTCCATCAGAATTAAGGATAAGAAAGATATACATCTCAGAAGAACCCAGTAGCTCCCCACCAACCTTGGAGAATTCTGAATCCCTAAGCCATTCTAACTGGGCTGTTTGTCAACAGAGTTTACACAATTCAGCTATCAGCACCAAGAGTCACTTTCTTAGAGCCTCAGACCATCCCTACATACTCCAAAAGTCCCCTATGAGTAGTTTTCTTTCTTAAAAAGATATTAAGTGTCCTTAAGGCCTGATTTCCAAGGTTACTAACACAACTACAGTCCCTCAATGCTTACCTGCTCCCAATGGATGTGAGCTCCGTCAGCACTATAAGATTTCTTCTTCATCTTGAGTACTGTCTAAACTTTTAAAATCTACTATTAGTCTTCTTTGGCATTACAAGCTTCCACCCTAATCCTCACCATGAGATGGGCTGTACCAATCACACTGCCAATCCTTACAGTCAGATCCACCCAAAAGATTCACTCTGCCAGGTGCGCTTCTCTCTTTTTTAAATTTTTTAAACATATGTGTGTATCAGAGGGCACTGTATGTCCCTGTGGCAGCCCAAGAGTGACTTCAGGTATCAATCTGGATTGTTCCACCTCCTCTTGACTTCGTTCTGGGGTTTTCCAAGCTCCACCTTCCAGAGCCAGAATGCAGGCGCTGCCATTTCTGCCTTGTGCTATTTTTTTAATTTTTTAATTTTTTTCTGCTCATACAAACATAATAGGAACCCCTGTCCCCTCCTTCCCTCCACCCCTCCCTGGAACTCCCTGTTCCCACCCCGCTTTGTCCCTTCCTTTCCCCCCTCCCTCCCTTTCTCCCAGTGCCCCCTCCCCCCATCTCTGAAGCTTCCTTTAATGTGTATATCAAACTTTCCTCTGGGTCCTCCTCTCTGATGAGGTGTAAGGACTCAGTGGCAATTCTTAGAACTCTTTCTTGTGTTCCCCTTAAGTATAGGAACACTACTGTGACTGTTAATCCCTTGCTTCTAAGGATCCTAGTGCCTTTAATCCATGCTAGAATTTGAGGGGTCAACGATATGTTGGTCTTTGCACAGATCATGCAGAGTCCTGTTATAATTGCTTCGGCCCTAACTTGTATGGAGTATCTTGCATATCATGACTCCTCCCATCCTTGTGCTCTTACAATCTTACCGCCCCCTCTTCGGCAAATTTCCCTGAGCTTCAGGATGGGGAGAGATTAGGCAGGCCTGATTCCAGGTGGTTGTTATAGAGTCTCTGATGTTCTGAATTATGGTTTGTTGATGATTTTTTGTTTTCACTTTTGTTGCATAAATGAGAGTCTTGTTATAAGAATCTATTCAAAGGTTTTGCCTTGTGCTTTTACATGAGATCTGGGATCTGAACTCAGGTCCTTCTGCTTGTGAGGCAGAGGTTTAAGCTCTGAGCCATCTCTCCAACCTCTGCCAGGTGCTTCTCAATAGCAGCAGCCCCTGAAGTCTAAACAGCATCCTGTGATTGCCCTCCCGAGATAAGCATGCCTCCTCTGTGGTTACCCAGAGTCCCAGGCTTCAAAGTAGGACTTAGCGTGAGGTAGGGCAGCTTCCTAAATTCTGTCATTCGTGGGACATGTAGCCCTTCACTCTGTCCCCAGTGTTTCCTGAACTTCTGAAGTCATATAAATCTATAGCTCTAGACACTCGAAATGAAACTCTTACTTCTTTCAGTGACAGGCCGGTCAAGTCACAGAATATTGATCTCGGACCAGCCATTTACTTCCCAAATGACTGGAAGTCAGCACACACAGCGCAGAATCGAAAGATGTACTTCTACATCCATACATTCTCAACACCAGTTAAGGCTGATGCCAAGCACCCTTTCCTACATGCAGCCTTCCCTCATGTCTAGAAACAAAGGCCTTTTTTCCTTCTCTAAGCAGGCACTTACCAGTGCTTTGGGTTTTTGCATTCGTTTAATGAATGTGTATCAAGCAAGACTCTTCTGAAATAGATTCAGTGCCAAATGCTAGAAGTCAAAAAGGATAGTGCAAATGCTCTAACACAAAGAGTTTTCTGAAGGAATCTAGAGATACATTCACATGAAATCTTGGATGTAACTCAGTGGCAAAGCCCTTGCTTGGTGTGTATGCAGTCTTGGATTCAATCCCTAGCATCATAAAAATACAATAATTAGCTAGGGAGATAGCTCAGTCAGTGAAGTGGTTGCCTCACTAGTATGAGCAACTGATTCCTAGAATCCACATAAAGATGCTGGACATGTGAAATGCTTGGAATCCCAGTGCTGGAGAAGCAGATACAGACAAACCTTTGAAACTCACTGACCAGTCTAGCCTAATGGTGAGCTCCAGACCAATGAGAAATTCTGTCTCAAAGTACATGGATAGCCTTATTGAGAATGACACCTAAGACTGATCGCTCTTAGCCTCTGTATGCATTCCCACACATGAGTGCATGTATATATACATACGCCCCTAAACAAGGAAACTAAGTAACTACATAGATAAATAAACCTCTTAAATTCCTAAACTATAGAGCATGACAAAGGAGGTTGAACTCCCAAGTTCGTTTTTAAAAATTGTGTGTAGTGTAGGTGGTGGTGCTAAGAGCATTGACTCCGATGTTGCTCTTGCTTTTGGTGCTGGGGGTTAAAGCCAGGACTTTGTGTATGTTCTGCAAGTGCATCCTCAGTCCTATTGCTTGGATTTGAGCATCAGCTCTCCTACTCATTTGTTTGATGAATTCGGACAAGTGTTGTAACTTCCCAGGTCCTTCACTTCTACATCTGTAAAAGATAGTGTGATAATTACTTACAGTTGTTCTGGGCATATCTGTGAAGAATTGATACTTAGGTAAACGTTTGGGCAAACTTGCAGGAGATTGTCTAATTGATGTGCAGGCCCCATGCATAGTGGGTGGCATGTTCCAGTAGCAGACCAGATGAATAAAGGGACTGCAAGAGGGATGAGTATGGCTCCCCTTTCTTGCCCTGTGCTGGCGAGCTTACTTTTCACTGCTGCCGTTCTTTGCTGATGTCTGAGCCCAGCCTCTTTGACCCTCCAGGGTGACTGAAGTTTGGGAATTCTCCAGGAATTCTCCGGCCTTCAGCACCAGATTGGGACAGCTGGGAGAATTTCCAGAAATGCTTCAGCCTTCAGCACCAGACTAGGACTGCTGAATTCTTCAGTTCCTGAACTGAGCAGCTACAAGCAGCTATTATTGGGCTCCTGAGATTTTATCTTGTAAGTCAGTCTAGTAAATCACACACACACACACACACACACACACACACACACACACACACACACACACACTACCAGTTTTCTCCTATAGAGAACCCTGACTGATATAGATGGCAACATATCAACAGTACTTATTTCATAGAGCTGAAGCTACTGAAAGTGTTCTATAAGTGGGTTCCTATGGCTGTTCATGTAATTGTTTTACAATTATATGAACAAGGAACTTGGAGCATGGAGGACCCCCTTAATCCTTTTGACTTTTTATGAGATTTCTTTATATGTACATCTTAGCTTGCCCTTCCAATTCCAGTGTCCTCCAGGGCAAACTTAACTGTAAATTGCTCCACACTTGACTTCAGTGCCTTGTACTCAGCAGGTGCTCAATAGATATCTATGGGTTTAAAGCACATGGGTTTATTGGGAGTTAGGTCAGTCCCCAGTCTATTCTAATTGGGTGTACCAGGAGCTGTGCCTCCCTCCCAGACCAAATCCTGAAGGACTGCATCGGGGGGGGGGGGGGACCAATGTCTGAGACAAAGGACCACACGAAAGTGAAGTAAAAGCTATCTCATGCACAAGTGTCATGTTGTCATTCTGGGCTTTACATATATTCCCTCTTGTGAAAGCCATCTGGGGTTTGGCTCTTCTATTTCCATGATGTAAATGTATTTTCAAGGCTTGGCTACTTGGCTCTGGAGTTCACTGGGTGGATCTCAGTGTTCAAAAATCTATCTTGGGAGCTGTTAGTGCTTTCCTGTTCTCTGCCCCCTTAATAAACTAATTGAAAGAGAACAAAGAAGATCCGCTTTAAGATTTATAAACACAAGCAAATTACTGCTTTCCGAGGCCGCTTCTCTTTTCCTGGTGTTGTCATTGAGCTACTGTGGAATTTTCCAGAAATTCTTCAAATTTCTAAAATCTTGAGGCGTAGGGTTCTAAAAAGCAAATATGTCATGCTGGTTATAACATTGAATGATTTCCAATTTGAAATCCTGGCAAGTTTCTATTCTCAGTTGAATCTCAGCCAGACTTCGAATTAATTCTAGTAAATTCTGGATGAGGATAGATAGCTTGTCTATGGCCAGCTTCACCAAAGCAAATCATACCAAGTTGTCTTGATGTTTTTCTTTCCTACCTTGGGTCTCACACACCTGGCTATTACCTTCATGACTATAATTTTTGGTCTTTTACAATCTTATTAGAGAAAAAATTTTAAAAATATGATTCCAATTTGACCATAAATGTGACATCTGAAGCCACATCTCAGCCCTCCACCTCCAAATCTGGGGTACACCATAGAGAAGGGGATAGAAAGAACATGAGAAGCAGCTTTAGGGGCAGAGGACCACTAAACATAAAACCAACACAATCATAAAGGCAGAATCACCTGCACAAGACCTATGGATTGGGCCTAGCATCATGGATCAATGAACGAAGAATTCAGGTGGCACCATCCATCTTGGAATGCACGTCAATAGTCAAAGCTGGTCTGAGGAAGGATATTCTCATGGTCAATGGTACTCCCACAGAAATACTACCTATGTTGCAGTGGGTACTCAGGTACATATGAGGGACAGGCAGTCTTTATGGGATTCAGTGGAAGACATATACAAGAAGAGACATTAAGTAAGAGGGAATCTTGTGGAGAAGAAGATTCTCAATGAGAAGAGGGGGATGAGGCAGAGTAACAGGTGGAGGAGACAACAAAATCCATCATAATTTTAAATGATTCCAATCTAAAAATTCAATTCCAAAGCACAGCACTAATTGCAAGTTCCCCGAATAAATTTGCATCCAGGAATAAGATTTTAAAAAAGGACATGGCTTAAAAATGAGATTAGCACTGGGGTGTAGCTCTGTGGTAGATCATTTGTATGAGCGAGATCCTGGGTTCCATCTTCAGCAACTCCTAACATTCTTCCAAATTTGGGATTCGATAAAGGCAAGAATGTAATATATGCTCAGAGTAGCCTATGTGTAAAGATAAGGAATCACACAGAACTCAGAGATAAAGTTAATTAGAATTCTTTCCACCTGTTTTAGTTACTTTCCTTATTGCTGTGATAAAATACTCAGGCAAAAGCAACTTAAGGGAGAAAGGATTTATTCTTCTTCACAGTTCAAAGGCACAGTCCATAACAGGGAAGTTGAGGCAGGAGTCGACATTATTGTGTCCACAGTCAAGAAGCAGAGAGGGATGGGCTCAGCTTGTTTTCTTTGTATATACAGTCCAGGATCCCATCCTAGGGAAATGATGCCACCTGCAGTGGGTGGCACTTCCCATCTCAGTTAACCAATATAGCCCCCCTAAGTGTGTCCAGAGAATTATCTCCTAGGAGCTTCTAGATCCTGTCAAATTGACAGTTGATGTTAACTATCCCACATCCTACAACTCCCAATGCTAAATTCCATTTAAAGATTCAGGACTAGTCGAATTATCATCAGGGAGAACATAAGCATCCAAATCAGTTCCCGTTGGCATTCTACCCATGTAGCTCATCAGCGTTCTACTCTTAAGGTTGTTTATTGTTGGAGTTTTCCGTTGTCTTCCTGAGAGCCTTTTTGTTGGGGGCATTTCTGGCCCACACGTAGGGCAATCCTGGAGTGGCAAAAATTCAGTGATTTTGAAGCAGATCTCAACCAATAAGGGATGGAGAAATGATGAATACATCCTCTACTTTCCTTGTCCATCCTGGGGAGAACCTTAAGATGTCTTCTCTGTGGTATCCCATGGCATGGCTTGGCTCTGATTGTAGCATCATTAATCAACTTGCCTAACCCTAACCTAAACCTGAATCCTAACCCTAATCCTTACCCTGACCAACTGGTCCAATTCACTTTATCTCCCTAGCCAATGACTTTATGATCACGTCCCAAAGACACTACTTACGCTTGAATCCTTATGGCAAGGTCTATTTCTGAAGTCACCCAGCCAAGGTGATTTATAGCCCTGAAGCTTTAATTCAGCTTTTTTCATCTCTCTCCTTGATGATGTATTTTGGTGGTGCTAGGGATCTAACTCAAGGCCTACCACATACCAAACAAGTGCTCTGTTACTGAGCCACATCCCTTACCTGCTTTTATTGTTCCCCAACTGGCCTGCCAGCCTACAGTTTCTTGAGATTTCCTTTTGTACTGCACGTGATTCCCAGCTCATCTTTCCTCCTAAAGAATCATGCAGATGTGTCATTCTCCCTGTTCAAAATCATTTAATGCTACCCCACAATCTAAGTGGAAACAGAAATCCAAGTCCCTCTGGTCATTTGGTAATTTAGTGCAGCCCTTGACTATAGCTAGTATGCCTGCTCACGGCTACTACATATCCACAGACCAGAAAAATTTGAGGATGAGAAAAATCTCCTGGATATTATTATGCTTTTAACTTTATCCTCCTTAAGAAAAGCTCAAAGCACTTCCTTGCCCTTATGAATTTACTGAAAATACACCAGAAATAAGCTTTGATTCTGTCATTGCAGAGCCAGGGCTCTTATCAGTCCAATTAGAACAAAATTCCCCATGTGCATTTCCTCCTGTGGATTCTTACACAGGAATTTAATTCCAGAAACAAATGAAGCCAATGATTTTCCCAGTGGCTTTTCTACGGTGTTTAAGTCCAGTCAAAAAGTACTGCCATGATGATCCATCACAATTGCAGACAGAGGGAGAGGGACCTTGCACTATGGTGGACCAAGCAGTAAGAAGTTTTGACTCGATACTGGCTCTGTCCACAATAGGGCAGATGACAGTGAACAAGTTGTTTAACACATTTCAGTTTCTTCATATGTGAAACAAGGAGACTGTCTCTAAGATCCATTGCTATGATTGGAAGGTGTGGGTGCTGGGAATGAATAGTGAGTGGGTAGATTCCAAGGCTCAATCCAAATGTGTGTATCCATTCCAGGATTTTTGCTTAGTCAATCCAAGATCCACCTAATTGTTTAGGTCCCCAAGAGTGTTACCCATCAGGCTATGAGCCAAATCTGCTCTAGTCTTTGGTTCCCCGCCTTTTCCCTCCACCAGTACCTTCCTGACCTTCGGTTTGGATGACTATAACATGTTTAATTTGGTCCTGGCCTCCTCTTGAGAAAAATAAATATTAAATGTGAAATGAAAACCACACATGTAATAATATTGGGATTAATGAGGTGCTGAATTGTATTCTTACTTTGCTATTGTTGGCAAGTTTGGTATTCAGCTGAATTCAAAACTGTGGAACCGTTTGTAAAACAGAAACGTTCGGCCAAAGTTTTGCATTCTCCATGTGACTTTTATCCTGATGAAGCAGGATGGTGGGGCTCTGCCACATCTGGAAAACAGGGCAGGGAGGACTGGCATGATCTGGTCAGGCTTCTTGGAAAATACAAAGAGAAAGGAAGGGAAGGGAGGGAAGGGAAAGGATGTGGAGAGGAACAGAAAGGAAGGAAAAAAGAAGAGAGAAAGAAGATTGTTCCCACCGATCTAGCACAGGAATATGTTGCCAGGAAGGTTTTCAGACTATTGGTTATTAAATTGTAGTCTCATTCGATTCCAAAATGTCTTACTCTCCAAGCAGAGCACGAAGGTACACACATGAAGCTTCCTGGGTGCAACTTCTCACATTCTTTCACTGGGAAGTAGTAGTAATCCCACTACATGTCTGAAGGTGCCATGTCTTTGGAAACCCTGTGAATCCCAGAACTTGAGAGACTGAGACAAGAAGATTGCTGAAATGGGTGATGGACCCCTCTCTCAGTGAGGTTTCCTACTCTTATTACATCTACCCTTGAATGTGCTATTACAACAAGACTCCAGTTTAACAGCTTTTTGTCTCTGGCCAGGGGGTGACATACAGTGCCCAGCAGAATGGAGTGAAGGGAATTGCAGGAGCAGCAAAACTGCAAAAGAAAATCAACAAACCACAATCCAGAACTTCAGAGACTCTATATCAATCACATAAAACTAAGACAGCCTAATCTCTCCCCATCCTGGAGCTCAGGGACATTTGCGGAAGAGGGGGCGGTAAGATTGTAAGAGCAAAAGGATGGGAGGAGCAACGATTTGCAAGATTCTCAACAATAGTTGGGGCCAAAGCAATCATAATGGAACTTTGCATGCCCTGCGCAATGTCCAGCGCACTGTTGCCCTCATAAAGTCTAGCATCTGATAAGGGCACCGAGACCCCTGGAGGCAAGGGATTGACAGCCATAGTAGTGATCTTATGCTTAAGGGGAACAAGAGAAAGGGCTTATGGAAATGCCACTGGGTCCTTATATGTCATCGGAGAGGAGGACACAGTGGAGAGTTAGGCACACACAATAAAGGACTCTCTGGGAATTGGGGGGGAGGCACTGGGGGAAGGGGAGGGGGAAGAGGGGGGAGGGAGGGAACTGGTAAAAAATTTTTAAAATGTATAATTAAATTTTTAATAAAAAAAATATATAAAAATAAAAAAAAATAAAAAAAAATAAATAAAAAAAATAAGTTTCCATCTTTAAATAATACATTGTTGAATATTGTCAGTTTTCAATGTTACATAAATACAGTATGCAGCATGCATTCTTCTGTGATTGTTTATGATTCCAAAGCCTGTTCTAAGAGTTTATGCATGTAATTTTAGTGTACTGTAGCTGTATTCCATTTCTTTTCATTGCTGAATATTGTATCTTACTATCTACAAATAAAATAAATACCTACTTCTCCTCATGAAAAAAAAAAAAAGAAGATTGCTGAAAGTCTCAGGCCAGATTGAGCTAGAGTGAGACCCCATCAAAAGCAAGCAAGAAAGAGAAGGGGGTTCAAGTGCCTGCCGCACAAGTGTGAGGACTAGTTGGATCCTCAGAGCCCATGTAAATACCAGGTGGTTGTGATGATCTCCCTATACTCCAGGACTGAGCAGGGGTATCCTTAGAGCAAACTGGCAGGCTCTGGGTTCAATTGAGAGGGTCTGCTTCAATGAATTGGGTGGAAAGCCATTGAGGAAGATTTCCAGCATCAATTTTGGACCTCTACACACACATACACACACACACACACACACACACACACACACACACACACACACACTACAAAAACACAACCCATGCAAACATGCATATGCACAAGAAAAGAAAAAGAAGAAAATGAGAGAAAGCAGAGAGGGGAGAGGCGGGAAGGAGATGGGAGGGGACAGGAGGGGACTGGAGGTGATCCATTCAGGCCACATAATAAAAAAAACAGCATTTTATAGCAAAGTTTCCCGGCTTCAGTTCTAGTAATCAATGCAGCCATATTTATACCTTAGAAAAACAGGAATGTTTGCTTAAATGTACATATTCTGTCTTTTGTGGCAGCCAAGACTGAAAATTGGAACTGCCTCTGTACAATAAAAACCAACTTGTGTTATACAGTAGACCCTTTTGGGAAATTCCTATGAAATTCCACTTTTAGAAATCTTCGTGAAAACATTACCAGAAATATAGATTACTGGTAGAGACGTATGCACAATATGCCTATTGATGGTAACATTTAGAATAGTGAGATGCTTTACAATTCCCCTACCAGGGAAATATCCCATCAGTGCAGTTAGGTGATCCCAGCCCTCTGAGTGGAGATTGGCCCTGAAGCAAAAAGATCATGCTCACAGCTAGAATCAAGATGCAGTCAGATATGTCAGGCAGATTAGGAACAAAGAAGAGGGAGCCATCAGGTGGGCACTTGCAGGTAGGAAGAATTCATTCCAGAAAGAAAGGATTTCAAATGAAAAAGCGACACAGCTCTAGATTCCGAGAGAAGTTGCTAGTACCACACGATCAGTTGTAGGAGGGCTGCACGTGAAAACCCAGAAAGTAACCTATGTAATTTCTTTTTGAAAAAAAAATTTAAATATTTTATTTATTGAGTGTGTGTGTATATCAGAGGCACTGAGTCCAACGATGACTTCAGGAATCATCTTGGACTGCTTCTACCTCCTCCTTGCTTTGCTTTGGGATTTCCCAGGCTCCACCTAATATGAACAGAAGTACAGACCTCTGCCGTTTCTGCCTGGCATTTTTTATGTGGGACCTGGGATCCGAACTCAGGACCTTCTGCCTGTGAGACAGAATCTTAACCCCTGAGCCATCTCTCCAGACCACCTCTGTGATTTCTATGTCGACAATTTTATAGTGAGATCGCTTCCTCTGAAAGAACGTAAAGCAAAAGGGAGCCTGTGATGATTAATTCTGCTAGCTTGACAGCATCTGTAATCACTGGGGAGACAAGTGTCTGGGCATATGCTCTGAGGGAGTTTCTAGATTGCGTTAAGATTTCTGGATTGCCCTTTACCCCACCCCGCTCCGCCGCTCGGGACGCGCGCGCACGGTCCAGCCAGGCCTCACCCCGCGCCCTAGGGAAGGTCCGCCCGCGCCCGCCCACCAGAACCCCGGGTCAGCCCAAAGGGACCTGGCTCCGACTCCCACCATCCAGCCGGAGCCGCGCTGCAGGGCCGAGGGCTGAGGAGGACCTCCCCCTGGGCCCGGGCCCCGCCCCAGCTGCCCTCGGGTTAAATAGCTCCACGCCATCGCCCCATCCTCCCTTTCACCCCACCCCGCTCCGCTGGTCAGGACACGCGCGCGGTCCAGCCGGGCCTCACCTGCGACCTAGGTAAGCTCTGTCCCTGCCCACCCCCAGAACCCCAGGCCAAATAATTCAGTTTAGTGAAATTGAAAGATCTTAAGAGTTAAAACGACAATGCCAAAGTCAAAGTGCAAATCCATGAGAAGCAACACTCAAGTAAACAAATTTCCCACTGAAGAAATTAATCCCATAATGTTAGACTCCAACCAGAACAAACCCACAGAAAAAGGCCAAGAAAGCCTGACCCAGGATAAAGACTTTCAAAATATGATCATTACCATGTTCAATACTATGAAAGAGGAAATCCGGGAGGAATTACATAATCGAATCAATCGCTTTGAAGAGGAACACAACAGACATTTGGAGGAGTTGAGAAAAACAGTGCAAGAAACAAAGACTGGCATAGAGCAGTTAAAACAGACTCAAGCAGAGTTTAAAACTGAGCTACAAGACAAGTTATCTTCAACCCAGAACTCCACAGAGAGTCTTATCAGCAGAACTAAGAAGCAGAAAACAGAATTTCAGATCTTGAAAATAAAGTGGGAGTACTAACCAGCTCAATGGAAGAGGTGGTTAAAGCCAAAAAGATACTTGAGAGAAATATCCAAGAGATATGGGACACCCTGAAGAAGCCTAACATACGTATTCATGGAATACCAGAGCAAGAATCTCAAAATACCACCCCTGAGGAAATTTCTCAAATGATCATCAAGGAAAACTTTCTTCATCTACAAAAAGAGAGGCCCATCCATATACAAGAGGCATTCTGTACCCCAAAGAGATACGACCAAAACAGAAGCACTCCACGGCAAATAATAGTTAAAACACTCCACATTCAAGATAAAGAACTGGTGCTGAGAGCTTCAAGGGAGAAAAAACAAGTCACTTTTAAAGGTAAACCTATTAAAATAACAAATGACTTCTCAGTCGAAACAGTAAAAGCAAGAAGAGCTTGGAGAGACGTACTTCAAGTATTAAATGAGCAAAAATGTCAACCCAGGCTGATTTACCCTGCAAAACTATCAGTCATGATCGAGGGAGAAAGAAAAATCTTCCAGCACAAAGACAACTTGAAGGGATACATGTCCACCAAACCAGGCCTTCAAAAAATGCTAGAAATGATACTCAAGCGTGAAGAAAAAAACAGGCATATCCAGGAGAACAGAAGGCAAATATAACACCATTAAAAGCGAAGCAATATACTTATAAAAACTACTAAACATAATAAATGTCTGGAATTAAAAATAGTTTCTCCATTATAACACTAAATGTTAATGGACTTAATTCACCGATCAAGAGACACAGATTACAAACTTGGATTAAAAATCACAATCCATCAATCTGCTGCCTGAAGGAAACCCATCTAACCACAAAAGATAGGCACGCTCTAAAAATAAAAGGCTGGTCAACAATTCTACAAGCAAATGGAAGCAGAAAACAGGCAGGGGTAGCCATTATGATATCAGACACAGTGGACTTCAAACCAAAAAAAATTATAAGAGACACGGATGGATACTACATTTTAGTCCCAGGTACAATTCACCAGGAAGACTTCACAATACTGAACATATATGCACCCAATACGGGCCCCTCCACATTCATTAAGAAAACCCTACAGCGTCTAAAGCAAGAAATCAACCCCCAAACGATAATTCTTGGGGACTTCAACACCGCCCTCTCAACATGGGATAGATCAACAGGTCAAAAGCTTAACAGAGACACTTTGGAACTTAATCAAACCCTGAAAGAAATGGACCTTACAGATCTCTATCGAACTTTTCACCCACGTACCAAAGAATACACATTTTTCTCAGCAGCACACGGACCTTTCTCCAAAATAGATCACATATTGGGCCACAAAACGAATCTACACATATACAAAAAAGTTGAAATTCTAACCTGTGCCCTGTCAGACCACCACGGCCTAAAGCTAGACATCCACAACACATCAAACAAGAGAAAATACACTAACCCTGGAAACTTAACAATATGATGCTGAATGAGAACTGGATTCAGGAAGAAATTAAAAAGGAAATTCAAGATTTCCTGAAAGTGAATGATAACGAAAATACAACTTACCAAAATCTCTGGGACACAATGAAAGCTGTTCTAAGAGGTAAGTTCATAGCTCTTAATGCCTACATCAAAAAATGGAAACATCAGAAACAAACAACTTAACAATGCAGCTTAAAGCTTTAGAGAAACTAGAGCAATCTGATCCCAAAAGTAGTAGAAGAGAGGAGATTAGCAAAATAAGGGGAGAAATATCTGAAATCGAGATTAAGAAAATAATAGAAAAAAATCAACCAGTCAAAAAGCTGGTTCTTTGAAAAAAATCAATAAGATTGATACACCCCTAGCTAAATTAACCAAAAGCAGGAGAGAGAAAACCCAAATTAGCAAAATCAGAAATGAACATGGAATTATCACTACTGATACCCAAGAAATCCAGAGAATTATAACATCATATTTCAAAAACTTATACTCAGTGAAGTTTTACCTAAATTGAATCAGGAAGTTGTGAATTATTTAAATAGTCCTATAACATATAAGGAAATTGAGGAAGTAATCTTGAATCTTCCCACCAAAAAATGTCCTGGACCAGATGGATTCAGCACAGAGTTCTACCAGACATTTAAGGAGTTAGTAACACCAATACTCCTTAAACTGTTCCATCAAATAGCAAAGGAAGGAACACTACCAAATTCCTTCTATGAAGCTAATATCGTCTTAATCCCAAAACCTAATAAAGATTCACTTAAAAAAGAAAACTATAGGCCGATCTCCCTGATGAACACAGATGCAAAGATTCTCAACAAAGTCTTAGCAAATCGGATTCAAAAACATATCAAAAAGATCATTCACGGGGACCAAGTAGGCTTCATCCCCGGCACGCAAGGTTGGTTCAACATACGCAAATCAATAAATGTAATTCATCATGTAAACCAGTCCAAAGTCCAAGACCACATGATACTCTCGATAGACGCAGAAAAAGCCTTTGACAAGATCCAACAGCCTTTTATGATCAAAACGCTAGAGACAGTAGGAATGGAAGGAACCTTTATCAATATAATAAAAGCTGTATACAACAAGCCCACAGCAAGGATTATGCTCAATGGGGAACAATTGGAAGCATTCCCACTTCGATCAGGAACTAGACAAGGCTGTCCACTCTCACCACTTCTATTCAATATTGTACTTGAAGTCTTAGCTGAAGCCATAAGACAAGAAAGGGACATAAGAGGGATTCAAATCAGCAAGGAAGAAGTCAAGCTATCCCTATTTGCAGATGACATGATCTTATACCTGAGTGATCCCAAAAACTCCACCAGGAAGCTCCTGGAACTAATTGAGAAGTTCAGCAGGGTGTCAGGATACAAAATAAATGTGCAAAAATCAGAGGCCTTCCTATATGCCCAGAATGAAAGAAGTGAAAAAGTCTTCAGAGAAACCATCCCATTCACTATAGCCCCTAAAAAAATGAAATACCTTGGTATAAACCTAACCAAGGAGGTAAAAGACCTTTACAATGAAACCTTTAAAACCATAAAGAAAGAAATTGCAGAAGACACCAGAAGGTGGAAAGACCTCCCATGTTCCTGGATTGGCAGAATCAACATCGTAAAAATGACCATCCTACCAAAGGCAATATACAAATTCAATGCTATACCAATCAAAATCCCAAAGCAATTCTTTAAAGAAGTTGACCAAACAATCTCAAAATTCATATGGAAGCACAAAAGACCCAGGATAGCAAAGACAATCCTGAGTAACAAAAACACTGCTGGAGGTATTACCATACCGAACCTTAGTCTATATTACAAATCCATAGTTATAAAGACAGCCTGGTACTGGATCCAAAATAGACACATAGATCAATGGATAAGGATTGAAGACCCAGATATAAGCCCACAAAATTACAGCCATTTGGTCTTTGACAAAGGGGCCCAAAGAATCCAATGGAAACAGAACAGCATCTTCAACAAATGGTGCTGGCAAAACTGGATATCCACATGCAGAAGATTAAAACTGGACCCGTACTTGTCACCATGTACAAGACTTAATTCCAAATGGATCAAGGACCTTGATATCAGGCCATAAACTATAAAAACCATAGTTGAAAGGATAGGGAACTCCCTTGAGCTGATTGGGCTAGGCCAACAGTTCCTAAACAGACATCCAATGGCACAGTCACTGCTACCAACTCTCAACAGTTGGGATCTTGTGAAATTAAAGAGCTTCTGTTCAGATAAAGAGATTGTAACACGAGCTCAAAGGCAACCCACAGAATGGGAGAAAATATTCACTAACCACATAGCTGATAGAGCTCTACTGTCCAGAGTGCACAAAGAACTTAGAAAACTAAACACCAAGGAAACCAATGGCCCAATTAAAAAATGGGCCCTGGAAATTAAAAGAAATTTTACCAGGGATGAAATTAAAATGTCTAACAAATATCTTAAAAAATGCTCCACTTCTTTAGTCATCAGGGAAATGCAAATCAAAACTTCCCTGAGATATCATCTCACCCTGGTCAGGATGGCAAAAATCCACAACACAAATAACAACAAATGCTGGAGAGGATGTGGAGAGAGGGGAACTCTCCTACATTGCTGGTGGGAGTGCAGGCTCATACAGCCACTCTAGCGAGCCGTCTGGAGATTCTTAAAGAAATTAAAGATTGAAATGCCATATGACCCTGCTATTCCACTTTTGGGTATAACCCCCCATACAGCAGAGGTTCACCTCGATAGCACAAGCACAACCATGTTCATAGCAGCACTGTTTACAATAGCAAAGACATGGAATCAACCCAAATGTCCAACAGTTGACAAGTGTATAAGGAAACTGTGGTACATCTCTACAATGGAGTACTACTCAGCCATCAAAAATGATGAATTACTGGAATTTGCCGGGAAATGGATGTCATTAGAAACAATTATATTAAGTGAAGTATCCCAGACCCAGAAAACTAAGCGCCGTATGTACTCCCTAATAGGTGGCTCTTAATACCAAACCCACCCAGCCCATCTTGAGACACTCATAGGTAAATCTATGTATTACCTACAGTAATTGCAAGGATTATGAACAGGAGGGATAGGGTTGGAGCGCCACACCAGAAACAAGGAGAGAAGTGACCATGTTACAGTAGAGAAAATAGGCCTCCATCAAGGACTGCAAGAAAGTATTGTGACACCTAATTAAGTTCACAATTCGTTCCTGATCATTTACAACTAAGGGGGTATGAACTCACCAGAAGGGGAGGGCATATAGTCCGGCAGATTAAGAAGTAACCAATTTGCAAATGGGTGATTGACCCCTCCCATTGCCTAATGCCAGATGACCCTGCGACTCCACTTTTGGGTATAAGTATTACATCTACCCTTGAATGTGCTCTTATAATAAGACTCCATTTTAACAGCTTTCTGTCTCTGGCCAAGGGGTGACATACAGTGCCCATCACGATGGAGTGAAGGGCATTACAGGAGCAGCAAAACTGCAAAAGAAAATCAACGAACCACTATCCAGAACTTCAGAGACTCTATATCAACCACCTAGAACTAGGCCAGACTAATCTCTCCCCATCCTGAAGCTCAGGGACATTTGCGGAAGAGGGGGCGGTAAGAGTGTAAGAGCAAAAGGATGGGAGAGCAATGATTTGCAAGATACTCCACACAAGTTAGGGCCGAAGCAATCATAATTGGACATTGCGCCGGGCATGCCCGGCGCAATGTCCAACACACTATTGACCTCACAAAGTCTAGCATCTACTAAAGGCACTAAGATCCTTGGAGGCAAGGGATTGACAGCCACAATAGTGTTCCTATGCTTAAGGGGAACACAGGAAAGGGTTCAGAGAAATGCCACTGGGTCCTTGTACGTCATCGGAGAGGAGGCCCAGAGGAGAGTCAGGCATGCACAAGAAAGGACTCTGGGAATCGGGGCGGGAGGCACGGGGGGATGGGGCAGGAGGGGTGAGGGGAGGAGGATCAGGGGGTTCAGGGGGGAGGAGGAGGGAGGGAGGGAACTGGTGTACCTATTAAGTTTGTATGAGCTGAAATAATAATAAAAAATGTATTATAAAAAAAAAGATTTCTGGATTAAATTTCTAGGCTGAGTCTGAAGTGATAAGACCTATCCTAAATGTGAGTGGCACCATTTTGTGGACTGGGGTCTTGGACTGAATAAAAAGGAGAAAGGGTGCTAAATAGTAGCAAAGTAGTAGCAACCATCTCTGTCTCTCTCTCTCTGCTTCCTGACTGCAGAAGCAATGTAACCAGTCACCTCGACCAGTCACCTCAAGCTCTTGCTGTCATGACTTCCTCATGTGATGCACTGTGTCCTCAAACTGAGCCAGAATGAACTCTTTTCTCCTTGGTTGGCTTTGGTCAGGTAATTTGTTTTATCCTTTTTTCCCTTTAGACAGTTTCATAGATGAATACAAAGAATTTAAGTCGTTTTCACCTCATTTTACCAGAGTCAATTCCTTTTCTTTCATTCAGAACCTTCTTCCCAACCAGATTCCCTCCTAATTTCATGTCTTTTTGTGCATGTAGTCCACTGAGCTTCATCAGGGTTGCCGGCCCTGGCAGGTGCCTGACACTTGCTGGAGATGGATGATGTATCAGTGAGTAAACCACCAAGGAAAGTAGCTCCCTGTCCCACATCCAGCATTAATCCCCAACAGTCCCTCAGGGAGGTGTGGTGTCTCATGACGTTGGTCTTCCTTTTTCCATGATGCAATATTGACAGGTCAAATGTCATCCCCAGAAGACACTATTAGTCAGCACCCCTCTTTTTGCCAGGTATCTTGTCAAAGTGAAATAAGTAACTAATGCAGAGAAATGAGCAGGCTGCAATGTGAAGGTTGGGATCATGAGTGGCTGCAACGAACCTTCTGGAATTTGTCTTTCCATGGGTAGAGGCTGAACGAATCATAGATCCTTTCCAAAGAAGTTGCTGAAGGCTGCAATAGAACTCAGAGATGTAGCAACCAACCAACAGAGTATTGGATGCCAGCCCGAAGTTGCAAACACGTAAGATGCCCTTTAGTATTCTCTAGACTTAAAAGGAAGCCATCACAAGGGACAGAGATTTCTAAATTGGGTATATAGCATATGTGATGTAGGTAAGTGCTCGTTATACAGTTGTGTCTCATCACCCTGGACTATAAAACCTGGAATTAGGTTTTAGATCTTGTCTCTTTCTTCCTTTCTTTTTCTTCTTCCTTCTCCTCTTCCTTTTCTTCTTCCCTCCCCTCCTCGTGCTCCCCTTTCTCTTCCCCCTCTGAAATCTCTCCCTCCCCCTTCCCACTTTCTCTCCAGGGTGCTTTATGTAGCCAAGAGTGGCCTTGAACTTGGGATCCTCCAGCCTTGGGATCCCAAGTACTGGGATTACAGGTGAACCACCTGTAGATCTCAGCATATCTCCCTCACTCTTACTGGTATATTTAATCTCCTGGAGCAAAGTCTCTCCTTCCAACATTCATCTTAGGGCTCAGAAGCCAGCAGCTTTGGTCTGCTGGCCTGCTGGCCATCTTTTAACATCTGCCCTTAACCAGTTTCCATCACTCTGTATAGCCAGCTCTCTAGTCTAAACACATGCAAAAAAAATATTGTAGCTATAAAATAAGGATGCTTAGAAAGTTTTAAGTGGAATAGGTTTATCTTAAACAAGGTTGTAAGATTAGAAGCCTGCATACATAAATAGCATGATTTTCTGTTTTTTTTTTATTTCTTCCACTCATACAAAGTTGATAAGTACCCCATTCCCCTCCCTCCCTCCACCCCTCCCTGGACCCTCTTGCTCCCTCCCCCCTTTTCCCCTTCCTTTCCCTCCTCCCTCTCTTTCTCCCAGTGCCCTCTCCTCCCCCCATTCTGGAGCATTCTTTAGTGTGCATGTCAAACTTCCTTCTGGGTCCTCCTCTTTGATGAGGTGTAAGGACTCAGTGACATTGCTTAGAGCTCTTTTTTGTGTTCCCCTTTAGTATAGGAACACTATTGTGGCTGTTAATCCCTTGCCTCTAAGGATTGTAGTGCCTGTGATCCATGCTAGACTATGGGGGTTCAATGATATGTTGGTCATTGCGCAGGTCAAATAGCATGATTTTCATGATGAAATGCATTGGAAATATTAAAATAAGACATGCCAAAGCCTTAAAGTAGATAATAGGCTATGGATGGTTTATATTTAATTTTTACTTAACTTTTTATTTTCCATAAACTTGTGGTATATTTCACACTTGCAAAAGTGGATTATTAAAATATGTTCCTTTTCTTTCTCCTGAGGCTAACAAATGAAAAAGAGAGGCTATGCACACATCTATTACATTTAGGTTGAAAAATAGAGGGAATTGACCTGGCTTCTGCTAAAGCTGTCCATCTGGTTTAGCTGCTGCTTTGGATAAGAACCAGTTGATTTCTTAATTTAGCATTAACTTGGATTGCCGGTGCTTTTATTCATTCTCAGGGAAAGAAAGAAATGAGCCATTCCATATCTGGAAAACTGAGGTGGCACTATCCTGATATAGGAATCTGAGGGGGAATTCTTCCATAAGACGTGGCAAACCAATGTGTGCAGAGAAATGGTTTTCTGTTTCCCACATGTTCTCAAAAATAGCACATTGAAACTAGACAGCTTCCCCCTCCAATTGCAAAAGAACTTCCAGTTCTCATTTATGATAAGTGAACTTTGAGGCCCACATTGATCAGTGAGCCAAATGTAATTATGAGGACTTTTCATTAGCTTTTAACATAAGCAAACACCCACATTATCTTTTAAAATCAGAATTCACTACTTGAACCTGACCAACTTCTCTTTTCACCAAAATGGCAGTAATTTTTTAGTAGTGGGCTTTCTGCCTCTCATTTTCCCTTTAGTCAGCCAACCATCAGTATTGCAACTTTGCACAAAGTTAAAAATGATCCATCTATTTTTTCCTTTGACTACTATTGGGATTATGATTTCAACTGTATCTACTTCCTTCTCTCTTCCAACACATAGGAATCGTTGTGCACCGTAGATATCTATTGAAAATACAAGAACAGGACTCAGAAGACCTAAGTGTCTCTGTCTCTTTAACACAGAACACAGCAATGCAAAGGGATGGGAAATGGCAGAGCTGCATGTAGATGTTACTAGAGCAGCATATCTGGCTGGCAAGAGGGCACTGATTTTGAGTCGGTAGAACCTGACCTGGGTGATGGGCTACTGTGAAGACAACTACATACAAACTACAGGCAAAAGAAATTTTAGAAGAGACCAAAGCATATGCAGCCCAATCTCTAGCTAGTGTTATCAAATAAATGCATCAGCCAACAATATATTCCAATTGCTAGACATCGATGTCTCCATGTTTCAAGGGATGGAGTCTTCCCTCATAGCTTACAGATCATGAATGCTCATGAAGATATTTGATAGAGTAATTTGTATTTTGACAACATATTTTTATTTCAATATATAGATATATTGAAATATAGAAATGTATTCTATATATATTTATATATAAATTCCAGGATATACATATAAAGAACCCACAAAATGATGGCACCTGCAAGTATAGAGTACCCTGTGTGATATGTCCGTATGCGGGTGACATGGGCTATGGACTTAGGCATGGAAAGAACCAGCCTGCAAGAACTGGCACACTGTGGAGAACAAATCCTCCTACTCAGAAACCAGCAAGTCCTCCCATGTCAGGCCAGGGAACATTGGAACAGAATACACCTTATAAAACCCTGGAATCTCTTAAGCCCCTTCCCCCTTGTTTTTAATGACAATATGACTATCCTTGCAAGGCTAGGGAGTTAGCATAGTTCATCCAGGATGGCATCTTTAAGTCAGAGACAAGGTGCAAATAGTGGAAGGAGTGGAAGCTGAGAAAATGGTAGAAACAGTAGTATTGGCATTCCCATTGCTCTGCCTAGACTTTCACCACCCCACCCCATGGAATCAGTGATGCTAGCCCATGCCCATCAGATGACATTCCCATGCTTGTTGTCTTTTCACAGCCTCCTTCAGTGGACTACAGAGACAAGGAAGCTGAAGTAATTCAGTATCATGGCCCATATAAATTGGGGATCCTGTGTGGACCCCCATGGACTAGATGAAAAAATTGGTTGCAATATATGATACAGAAGACAAGGATGATGAGCTGTCAGTTATGGAGGGTGTAGCCATTTATGCTATAAAGAAAAATGGTGATGGCTGATTTGAAGGAGTCTGCAATAGGTTGATGGGTTCCCTCCTATGGTGGACTATGGAAATTATGTTGGATCCATTGAGAACTTACACTAATTACTTTTTCTTTCTTTGTTTTAAATGTAACTTATTATAATTAGTCATACTGTGGGATTATTATGTTAACAATATTGTCTTGATATATTTTGAAATGGGCCATGTTTTTAGAACATGCTGTTTTATTAGTCTGTTTGGGTGTCTATATGCTTACAGATAGAGGCAGATTGTGTATTGCTTAACTGCAACTTATATAAGACAGCCTATATAAGAGGCTGTCTGTAACTGGTCATGCTTGTGTACTTATACAATAATAGCCTTAGAACTAGCCTAAATATTCTGGCAATGCAAGGTATTACATTTAAGAAATCATAACTGAGATTGTACATAATAGTGATGTATATGAAACAGTTGTATTGATTATAGCAACAATGGTCTTCAATATTCAGAAAAAATGTTTTGCCCAAGTCTCACCATTCATTATGCTATTGGGTTGTAGTTACATCTTTGCTAATTCCAAGAGAAAAAAAAGTAAATTGGAATTGCATGATAGAGAAGTGCTATAACAATAGGTACACTAATATTTTATAACGATTGCAATCTTTTTTATTCAATTAACTGTAGCAATGCACTTTGCTGAGTTCTTTACTGATGATCTGTGATTACCGCCTTAGAATTTACGGAAGGAAAAATTGAGGGTCAAGGATTAGGAAGCTTGTTCAAGAACTGATCAAAGAAGTAGCAGACCACGGGTTCGCAGCAAACTTCTAAGTCTCATTCTCCTTCAATGAAACCAACTATTATCAATTGGAGATTTCACCAGAAAATAGAGGAGAGTCAAGATATGTTGTCAGTGTCACCTGGACTGGTTGAAAAACAAGGAGTACTCCCCAGTCCCAGGAGAACTTTCCTAAGGTCCTCCACAACCACATCTGCCCTTCTGCCATGCCTTCTAATCATTCCCAGTCTACAGTTCTCAGAGGATTGTAGATCTGAGGCCAGAGGAGTGTCATGCAAAATCTGTCCCAGACACCTACAGTAAGATTCTATGTGGGGTGCCAACTGGATAATGTGAATTTAGCAAAAACCTTCAAGTTGATTCTCATATTCAGCCTGCCTGTAGCTGAAAAATTATACTACTTTATCATAAAAAGCTGCACAGTGAATGTATTTAGTTGAATTGTGAAGTGGATTACATAAAAACTATGCTTTTACTCTTCATTTCAAAACTGGAGAAATATTAGATTTAGTATTATATTTAATTAATGTAACAGTATCCACATCTTAAAAATAAAAAGTTTAAGAGAAAGTAACCATTACCAGAATTAACAACCACTTTCTTAAGTTATACTGAAGGAAAGAAAAAAAAATCACACATAGCATAAATGAATCAGTTTCATGCTAGTAATAAGTGTTTGACACACTGCCATAAAAACTAGAGATGGACTAAAATAGAATACTTGCTGCATATAAAAAGCCATCTAACGCAGAAATACACTGAAAGGTTAAAGTTTAATGGGTGAATGAGAAGCTATCAAAGGTGGTAGAAGGAAACATTAGCGATATTGTTACCAAACAAAGAATTTGAAACCGGAAACACTATCAAAATGAATATTTATCTAACACTGGGGCAGAAAAAGGAAACCACATATTTCTAACAATGAATTCTTTGGGGGAGTATGGTAGTTACTGACAAGAGTCAACTTTCCAATTGAGAGCTAAACCTTTAGGCACACCTATGAAGAATTATTCAATTAAGGGAAGCCTCTGAACAAACTTACAGGAGATGGTCTAATTAATGTGGGAAGACCCAAACTATAATGGCTAGAATTATCTCCTGGCTAGGTAGAGAAGACAAAGCGCAAACTCGTTGGCAGACTGGCAGACTAACAAACTGGAAAGTATGCTTGGATACTTAGCCTTCCCTCAGTTCTTCCTGTGGATAAGGTGTGGCCAGTTTCCTCAGCTGCTGCTGCTCCTGTCACAATGATCTGTCACCTCCTGCCACCACCTCCCAAAATTACAGGAGTGTGCCACAACACCCAGTTTGAAAATGTTCTTAAAGATCTTTTCACAGGGACAAAGTCTGCTGAACTTTCTAATACAACATTTATAAACATTTGAATAACTAAAAGCATCATCATCAGATGTTAAAAATGTAAGTTGAGGACTTTTAGCAAATATAATACAAAATTAACTTCTTTAATATCTGAAGAATTTGTACAAACCTCTGAGAAAAATTCTAATTCCAAGACAGAGCATTCAGAAGGCAGGAAACGTGATTGATATAAATTGAAGAAACTAGACAAACAGGAAGTGAGATGACGTACTCCTCTGACATGAACTATTTTGGAAATCCTATCAAGAGTATTGGTGGAAAGCCAGGCAGAGTAGCACATGTCTGCAACCCCAAAACCTGGGAGGGAGGCTGAGGCTGGCATGCATGAGTTCAAGGCCAGCCTGGGCTGCAGAGTATGTTCAAAGCAACCTGGAATACATTGTAATTCCCTCTCTCCTGACACCTCAAAGGCACCGTGGAACAGTGAGGATGAATATAAATAAAATAAGTTAGATGCGCTCATGAAAATGGCACAAGGAAGCCCATTATTTTGTGCAGTTAATGTACACTAATAAAAATAAAGTAAAAAGGAGCACTGGCGGAATATAGATTGGCATAATCTTATTTGAAAATGATTGTGGCACTAGCTCTCCAAAGCTTTTAAAAATGTTCTTCCTTCTGAAACAATACCTCCGCTTCTGAGAATCAAGCCTACAGAAAGAATCAGATCAAGATTTATAAACAAAGATATTCAGGATAATCATTCTATATTGTACAGGGACTTTTGAGAGAGCTAGGATAGGAAATGATGGTGGAAAGTTTCAGAAAAGCATAGTATATCCTTAAGCCTGAACATCATAAATCATTAAAATTACATTTGAGAGGTTGCTATTAAAATAAAGAAATGCTATATGGCCTCATGTTAAATAAGAAACATAAAGTATGATGCCAGATTCCATAAACTGGGTACTAAATTGCATAAACCTCTCAGCTAAATAATATTTGTCTTTGAATAATGGGGTTATCGGTTGGGTTTGTTTTCTTTTCCTGCTCCTGAATATTTTTTTAAACTGTACTTTGTCAATTTTCAGCACTGAGCACAAGTTGCTTCTATAATCAGAATTGGTTTTTGAGCAGACACAAAGCACCAAATTATCTTTAAGCTGTAGCTTTTTTAAAGAAAAAAATGAGATTCTTGGCTGCTTCTGGCAGTCGTGAATGGGGTTCACTTGCTACAAGGATTGGAGACAGAAGGCTTGGAGGAACCTGGTAAGCCCAAGAGGGCTTCATTACCTGACCTCTAGTTGGCCTTTGTGTTAGATCACTCAGGTTCCACGACCTGAGTCATGGAGAAAAGATTTTAAATCCTGGGGTTGCCTGTAAGTTACTTGTCTGTGTGAGGGTGAGAAGGCTGATCCATAAATGTTAAGAGATAGATACTATTTCTCTTTAAAGCACCATGCAGTGGGAGAAAGTTAAGCTCTCCAAAGCTTTTAGAGTGGGTTTAAGAAATAGGTCCTTCTCTCTCTCCTCTCCTTTCCTCCCCTCCTCTCCTGCTCTTTTCCTTTCCCTCCCCTCCCTCTTTTCCCTTCCTCTCCTTTCCTCCTCCCTCCTTTCCCTACTATTCTTTCTTCCCCACCCCTCCCTCACCTCCCTTCTTGCTTTCTTTATTTCCTATTCTACTCTTTTCTTGTTTTCCCCCTCTGACCTTGAAGTCACAATCCCTAGTTCCACCCTCCCTAGTGCTGGGATTACAGGTATGCATCACAAAGGGTGATTTCTTTTACTATGCACTCGTAGTTAGTGGCAGGAACTCTGCGTATTGCAAACTACAGAGAAAAAAGTCATCATGTTTGACTCCCATTCACTTTATCCTAATTGGGGTCTCCTAAAAACAAAAGCTGAGCCCAAATTTTGCCTATAAGACATGTATTCGGAGATGAATCCAAGAAACACTAGGAACATAGCACAAAGGTAATAAGAAAATGTAAGGAAATCAACAGTTTGTGTTGTCAAATAAATTACCAGTATGGACAAGTGGGTGTTGACATTGCTAGGGAACTCTGAGAATTTACATAGTGTATCTCAGAGTTCTATCACCCAAAGGCCAAGGGAGCTGAAGAAGTTGTTCCTACCCTTGATTTTTTCCACTTCTCATTCTTCATCCTAGGTTCCTTGTTTGTTTTCCTACACTTAGTCAGCTGTTGTCTTCTCTTCCCACACACTTTGCCTCTGCAACCTCAGTCACCTTCCTGCCAACAAAACCATCTGTGGAGTGTCTGATCCAGATGGCGATTTCTAGCCTTGTTCAAATTTATGGAGTCTAATTTTATCAGCCCCATGAAGATCTCCACTTGGCTCTCCTACGAGCACCTTAAAGTCCCCCTCATCTCCCCCCCAAAATTTCAAACTTAACCTCTCCACTTCTATTCCCCCCATTCAAATGATTTCTCTCAAAATGATTGCACCAACGATCTAGCTTTATAAACCACAGACTAAGAATTAGCCTTCTTGCCTCCTCCTTTTCCTTGCTCCATGCCTAAAATTGGTAATAGTTTTCATGCTCTTCATCTCTTCTTTTTTTCATACTAATTCTATGCACCATTGGTGACTGAAGGCAAAAGTATAGAAAGATCTCCTAGTTTTGTCCCCAGGCTTCTTTGTACACTCCTTTTGGGCTTATTCTTTGTTGACCCCTGTGGCCAAGAAAAGTCTCAGCATCCATAGCTCACTTCCAAGTGTTTACTATTGCCACAGAGGTGGACTTATTCTTAGGGGCCTCATTCCAAATCAGTTAGGATACAATTCAGCTGGGAAGTATGGAATCTGGGACTACTTGGGGTTTAAGTAAGACAGAAGTATATTCATTTTTTTATGTTCAAATGAAGGAAGTCAGTCCTGGAATGAGGTCCCCATAGTGTCCATTTTGACTTGTGATTGATTCAAAATAAGAACTCCCTGAAGCACAGTGTGGCTAAATTTCTGGTATACATAAATCTGAAGAGAGTTGAACCTGCAGGATGTCATGTGGAACTATCGTGTGACACAGCTATGTATCCTAGAGACATCATGAGAGGCATAGATGTTTCAATAGAGGCCTTTCTTCTGGGGTTCCCTGGAACCCATCTATATACAATTCCTACCCCTACCGTCAGTCCCTCAACTTTTAATTAACTTTTCCCCCCTTTTCTCCTCTGGGGCTGACTCACTCCAAAGCCCAGTGACTTGTCACAGGCTTTTCCCTTATGGCCTCAGAATGACCAAAATCCCAAACTCACCTGTTAGCAGACAAAGACGTCACTGAGCAGTTGGGTTCTTAAGGCTGTTAACTGAAAAGAAACTATGGTGCTAAGAATGGATGATGGCTTCCAGAGTTAACCCCTCCCAGAATCCATTTGCATCTCAATTAAGAACAACCCCAAAGCGTGTTTCTTCTACAAGAGTTTATGAGAAAGCACTTAGCAGAATAGCACCTCTGGGCAGGGAAGTGAGGCAGCTCACGGCCTTAGGCCACTGTGCTGGGATTCTGATCATGCTTTTTCTTAGATCCGCATTGATGACTCTGAAGACCAGGTGCACGGAAAGTGTCTCAGTCATGTTTGGAACCCATAACTATAACCCAAACCGTCCTGGTGGCAAGGAAAGCTACCTTACAACATTGATAGAGGCATGTCATTGGCATGCCATCCCGGTCCAATACAAGATGGAGAATCAATGCCTTAAAGTAGAAAGGATGTGTTTTTAACATGTATTATGAGGACATAAAAATAGAGACTACCAGCAATCCCTTGTACCCATCATCTGGATCCTACAACCATTATTAATTGCTTTGCCATTCTTGCTTTATCAAAAACCCAAGTGCCCCCCATCACACTTCTTCTGCTTCTGTGAAGTAAATCTTAGTTGTCATTTTATTTCAAAATAAACCAGAGAGAGAGAGAGAGAGAGAGAGAGAGAGAGAAGGAAAGCATTTCCCCCCACATAACTATAATGCTTATTCTCAAAATCAACAAACAATATCTCATAATATCATTTGTTGCCCAGTTCATACCTAACTTTCTAGACAATGGGAAAACAGAGGAGTACTTTTGGAATGGGAGGATGATCTTTCCTACATCAGAATAGACAGACTTGTAGGAATAAATTGAAGACGTGTTATGGAGTTTTAGGGTCAAAGTCTATGGCAGCCCTAACATGCCAGGGCCATCTGCCCTCAATGTAACAATTAGAAACAAATAATAGTGAATAGCAGAAAAGGGAAATTTGTACATTGTGACCATATTGGAAAGAGGTAGAAATAAAGGGGTCTAGTGATTCTCAAATCTATCTCTGGGGTCCTAACATGAGTTTTAGACACAAAACTCACGAACTAAACAGTTTATTAAATAAAGGACAAGAGGTGTAATAATTCAACAGTCTTAATTAAGGCATGGTTACACCCATGGGTGACCCATTACGGTCTCTGCTCCAGGCTCTCTTTCAGGGTGGTCTAATAAACTGTCCACATTGTATGAAATCTCTTCCTGAGGGCATGCCCTCCTGTGACTGAAACCTGGACTTCAGCCTTTCCCTTTCCTCCCTATAAGATTCCTTGTGAAAATTTATTTCTTTGGGGCCCATTGTCATAATAGTCTGATAGTGTAAGTATCTCTCTTGCCTACCAGGAGGTTCCAGGAAGGATTGTAGTTAAATTCTCTTTGAATATCCAGTTGACCCCAACTATGAAGGAGTCCTATTAAATTACAAAGGCAAATTTTCTCCTTTTCTTTGTTAGTGCAATAAAAAAGAAATAGACCTATTCTAGTTTCACCCTGTGCTCCTAATCACAAGATTAGACTATACTGGAGGGCTATTTCTACCCACCTCCAAGGGCCCATATTGGTCTCCCTGTGAAACAATGTGAATAAAAGACTCCTTGTACATTCTAAATGGGAACATCACTACAGTGTCCATTTGTTCTTTATTATCAAAGGCTCAGAAAAAAAATGATGAGGATTTGTACATTTGTACTTGAGCCAGGAATTGTCCAGTAACTTTCTAAGTGATCTGGTCACAGTCTGTTGCATTTGGACGACCTGCCAAGGATGAAACAGCTTTTCCTGCTCAACTGGAACTAAGGAAAAGTAGTTTGGGACAGAAAGTAAGTTGAGGAGAGATAAAAATCACCACTACTCCCACCAGCTTGCTTAGATCCTTTGCTTTAATCTGATCTGGTCAAGCATTTCCTTGCTCCAAAATGAGTGCATTCTAGTTACAGCTCCCTTTCTTTTCCTTGTGCTATAGTCTATTTTACAACATACTTCTCAGGACAAGATATATCTTAGCTCATTTAATCCTCAGAACACTTTGGAAATAGGACAATCATTACTTTTGTGAGAAAGCACTTCTTTGTATAGGAAAAAAAGAATGACAGAGCTATATTATGTATCTAGACCATGAAAGATCAGAATAGCATTGGGATATTTCAAACAAAATCTACCCATTAATCTGTCACCATGTCATTCTGTCCTAAGTCTAAATATGATTTCTATTCAGAATTTTATAAATGGATTTGGATGAGCCTGTGTTTGATACATATGTGTTCAGGATTGCAATATATTATTGATGGATTGTTCCATTAACTAATAGGTGGTAGCCATTTTTATCTCCTGTGGTTTCCCTTTGTTTGAAGTCTATTTTGTCAGATACTACAATAGCAACTCCTGCTTGTTTCCTTTTTCCATTTGTTGGAGTGTCTCTGGCCACCCTTTCATCCTGAGATTGTGTCTATCTTTCATTTCTTGGAGGTAGAAAATTGATGGGTCATGATATTTAATCCAAGCTGTTAAGCCTATGTCTATTGATTTTTTTTTTACTAATGAAACTGAAATGCAGAAAAGTTATGGCATAGCTCACTCTAATGTGGCACATCTAGGAATTTAAAGAGTCCATCTTTGAACCCGTGACATCTAGCTTTGGCCTGTGCTCACAACCACTGCACAAGACCAACTTGGGAAGGTATATTTCACCTGTCTTATCAAATGAGCTGGAGGCTCACTGAAGGAAAAGGCTGCTGTATCTAGACAGTGCTTAGCAACAGCAAATGTTCTTAAATTAGGCATCATAAGAATAGCACTCAGGTGGGGAAAGCAAGACACACCATCCAGGGAAAAACAGAGGGGGCACACAAAAACCAGTCAGCATGATAAATAATATTTAAGGCATATTTTGAAAAAATCAAAATAGTAACAGGAAGTCATATTAGAACCTGAGGCAAAAGGGAAAAATCACGGTGATCCTATTTTTATTTAATATTTTGATAGTTTGTCATCACAGATTTTTTTGGTAATGATTTTGATTTTTTTTAAAGATCTTTTTTTTTTTTTTATTCAATCGTGTGTGTATGCATGTTTGCGAATGTGTGTGTAGAACCACGGACAAATTCGGGAACTACCATGGACGCCTCCACCTCCTCCTTGTTTATTCTGCCCTGGGATTCACAGGCTCCGCCCTACCAGGACCAGAAACGCAGGCCACCCCCTGCTTCTGCCCGGCGTCTATACGTGGGGTCTAGGATCCGAACTCAGGACCTTCCGCCTGCAAAGCAGAGGCTTAACCCCTGAGCCACCTCTCCAGCCCCATGATTTTGATTTTTAAAAACTATTACACTTTTTTTTACCTTTTCTTTTTTGTGTGTAAGTGTGGGCATGTACACGTGTGAATGTTGTGTAGCTGCATGTGGGTGTAGAAGAGGGTACTGTTTGTGCGCGTGGAGGCTCAAGGGTGATTTTAGAAATCATCCTGGATTGTTCTACCTCCTTATAGCTTTACTCTGGGGTTTTCCATGCTCTACGTTCTAGGCCTGGAAATACAGGTCAATGCCATTTCCATTTTACATGGGATTCAGAATCCAAATTCAGGCCCTAATTCAGGTCCTTTTGCTTGTGAGGCAAAGGCTTAATCACTGAGCCAGCTCTCCAGTTCTTTTTTCTATTTTCGGGGGGGGTGGGGGGAGGCAGAGGCAGGTTCTAAACAACAGAAATTTATTTCTGACAGAGATCTCATCTCATCCTTTTAGGACACTAGTCCCGTCATGAGTGTTCTTTTTCTTGATGATTCCTTTAATCTCCCTCCTGATTGCTTTCTTTCCTTGCCTTAATCTAGTGAATAATTGAATAAATGAGCTCATGCACCAGTGCTATTGTTTTAAAGATGAGAAAAATGGAGACAAAGGTACGGAGGTGCCAAAAACTTTACTCAAGGCCACACAAGTCGCTGGTGAAATTTTTTTCTGGCATTGGAGCTTAGACTTTGTGCTCCTATAAATAATTTCTTATGCTCCAGACTTACTGTCTTAAAAAAATGGAACTATGTTTTAGCCAAGAATAAATGCCACAGATATATGAAAGAGGTAGGTCAAAATGGGAGTCAATGACTTTAGAGGTTATTCTAACTGATATATTATCAGCTGCCTACTTCTTTTTTTTTTATTTCAGCTCATACAAACTTAATAGGTACACCAGTTCCCTCCCTCCCTCCTCCTCCCCCCCCCGTACCCCCTGCTCCCCTCCCCACCCCTCTCCCTCCCCATCCCCCAGTGCCTCCCGCCCCAATTCCCAGAGAGTCCTTTCTTGTTCAGCTGCCTACTTCTAATAATAATGAAAAAATATGACTTGACTGCCACCATTTGAAAAGAATTTATAGTAATTAACTTATTCAACAAACATGTATACACCAACATGCATTTAAGAACCACGAAGTTTTTTTCATTTTAATAGAACTGTTAGTGAGCCATAAAAGGAACTCTCAAGTCATCAGAAATCAATTATATATTAGATTATCTATTGGATAAATCAACCTGAAATGCAATGACCATGTGTTTTATTAAAAAGAAGAGAAGGCAAAGTTGCTATTCTCAATGAAAAATGGGAAAGACATAGTAATACACCTTAGATCAGCAAAGTTCAAAGGTGTAAGAGAGATTGTTTCTTGGAAATTCTTTGTCTGACTCATCTGAAACTAGTTCTCTGTTACTTTAAGCAGCTTAGTGATGAGGTTACAGTCATTTAGCAAAACCTTGAAAAACCCTTCAAAGAGCTTGCCCTGCTAACAATGACTCATTCATGCAACTGAAATTCACCGAATACCTAAATGCATCAGTGTTATGGTTAAATTGCTGTGGCCCCAAAACTCACATGTTGAAATTCTAACTTGCAAGATGATGGTATTTGGAGGCAGGGCCTGAGGGAAGTGATTGGGTCATAAAGAAACCCCAGAGAGACCTCATCCCATATGTGGGCCAGAGAAATAGTGACATCTGTGAACCAGGGAGCTGCCCTTGCTAGACTCTGATTCTGACAGCATCTTTATCTTGGATTTCCTAATCTTTACAGTTGTGAGAAATAAGCTCTGTTGTTTATGAGCCACTTGGTCTATGATGTTTTGCTATAATAGGCTGAAAAGGCTTAGACAATCAGATTGTCTACGTAGGTGTGTTAGATGGGTAGAGATACACAGTTAGAGCCATATTTTCAGGTGAATAGGGTGAAGTGAGTGAAGGGAAGAAGTTCTAATGTATTCAGAGATCTCAGGAGGGATCAGGGTGGGCTTCTCAGAGAGACTGGAGCATACCAGTTCAGTGTTGCAGTGTTTAGAAGTGCCCAGCAGATAGTCCTTCCTCCTCCTGAGAGATGAATCTCTCATGAACTATATGAGCAAGAAGGTGGCACTTGGAGACCACAATCTTACCTTTACCCTGATACAGTTGATATTGGAGACTGTGACTTATACCTGACATGTGCAGTTCCAAATTCTGAACCCTCAAATTCAATTGAGCCATATTTTCAACATCCCTGGTCCAGGGACGACTTTGCACACTTCCCAGCTGGGCTCTGGAGCAGTGGAAGAATGGTGGTTGGGGGGGGAGGGTAGCTTGCATCCAGAAGGAATAGACTAGGCGAGTTGTTCTCAACTTGTGTGCATGTGTGGTGTGAATAGTGTGGGATAAATGTATATGTACATATAAATGAACTTTAAATTCCAGGGATGCTAGGTGGTCAGCACTTGAAATCCCTTACTCAGAAACCTTGGTATCAGAGACATTTAAGAACTAAAACTACTGGTAGCTCTGGTCAGAGAATTTGTTCATGAATATATATGAAGTAATTTTTCATTGGTGAAATGACTAGTGTTCAACACACATACATGTATATGAATGTGTGCATGTGCTCACACATGCCCCCCCACATACACAAGTCTCCCTAATCAACTGTAAGAGATTAGTTCTAGGACCCTCTGTGCGCTCTCTCTCTCTCTCTCTCTCTTTCTCTCTCTTTCTCTCTCTCTTTTTCGCGTGCACACATACGCGCATACACACAAAAATCTTTACATTAAATAGCATAGTGTTTACATAGTGCCTCGGCATACCCTCTCATATGCTTTAAATCATCCCTAGGTTCATTATAATGCTTAACAGCATGTAAGTGCTATAAAATGGCTATCATGCAATATTGTTTAGAAAACAATAAAGAATATGTAAATGTTCAGTACAGATAAAAAATTTTTCTCTTTTATTGTTTTTAGTAAGCTTTACATAGATAAAATGGCTAAAGTTTTATAAAATGTCAAACTAAAGGAAATACAACGAACTGTTTCCTCTTGATGGCAAATTTGATTCAGAATATTCAGAAGTCTTTGATTATATGACTTTTATTTATATTATAGTGATTGGGCCTTAATCTCCTGGTTGCAATTTTTTTAATTTAATTTGTGTGTGTGAGTGTGCGTGCCCATATGTGTATGTGTGTGTGCATGTGTGTATCAGAGGGAACTGTGTGTTCCTGTGAAGGACCAAGGGTGACTTCAGGAATCATCCTGGATTGCTTCTACCCTTTTTTTGCTTTGCTCTGGGATTTCCCAGGCTTCACCCACCAGGACCAGAAGTACAGGCCATTGGGTTTCAGCCTCGTGCTTTTACGGGGGACCTGCGATCTGAACTCAGGACTTTCTGCTGGGGAGACAGAGTCTTAACCCCTGAGCCATCTCTCCAGCCCTTGGTTGCAATTTAAAAAAAAAAATATATATATATATACACACACACACACATATATATATATACATACATACGTACATACATACACACACACACACACACACACACACACACACACACACACACACATATGTATATATATTTGATCCAGGATTAGTTAACTCCACAACTCCACAGATTTGGACCCATAGATACAGAAAGCCACCTATGTGAACAGGCCAGGAAGTTTGTACTGGCCCAATCATCTTTTGTTGTATGGTGTTTTCCTCTGAATAAACAGCTGCTATCTTTGTGGGAGCCCGTCAAGATCACAGCTGTTGTCATCTGACACTCCTTCAGAGACCAGGGTAGTGGAGAAGGTCATTGGACCCTCAGGTGGAGCTCTGGTCATGCTTGGAGTGCCTCCCAGACATAAGCATTTGATTATGCCATGATTGCAAGTGCCCTCGCAGGTGCCCTCCAGGTCTTGAAGTCTTGGAGGGGCCCTAGGATATTTCAGCTGAAGAAGATTAATTGAAAGGAGTTCCATCTATGCAGCCATGGGGTAGCCTTCAGTCCTGCTAGTGATGTGGCTGCCTTTGAATCATGCCTGCTCCTGTAAGTAATCCTCATCCCTAATCCCCCAGTATTCTTGTTGGTTCATCAAGTTGGACCTCAGTGTAATGTTACTTTGCTTTGTCGTGGAACTCCTGTTTGGGGGGCACAGGCCTTTGTGTGGCGTTTTGCTTGGAAAAGTGTTCACATAACAGCATTGTGCAAATGAGACAGAAGAATCTGACCAGCTGAATAGTCTAAAGTCTTTGGTCTAGACTCTCATTGGTCCTGTCCCTGCCACATCATGGAGGGTAGTGCAGGTGATGAACAGTTGGTCCTACCATCAGAATTTTATTGCACTCATTTGGAAGTGAGCTTTTCTTGTAAGGAGCTTGTAGAAATGTGTAAAGACAGAAATAGACGCCAGGCGGAAGCGAGGGCGGCCTGCGCTTCTGGTCCTGGTAGGGCGGAGCCTGTGAATCCCGGGGCAGAAGGAGGTGGAGGCGTCCATGGTGGTTCGCGAATTCGACCGTGGTTCTACACACACACAGACACACACACACAGACACGCACACACACAGACACACGCGCGCGCGCGCGCGCACTTACACAACACACATGCGCACAGTTGAATAAATAATAATAAAAAAAATATTTAAAAAAAAAGAAAGGGGAACTTCTGCAAGTGTATAAAAACGTATTATATGACTGCATTTATGCCTACTTGCTGATAAAGGCCTATTTGATAGGATTTACTCTAAGACAGGCTGTTATTTTAATAGACTATTCAGTTGCTAAGTTTTTGGAGTAGGGATGTATACTTCACCCTGTGTTTCTTTCCTAGAAGCTATATCAAGTGAAGCAATAGAAACTGGCCACTGAACAAAGGTTACGTTACTGCATCCTTCTTGAACTCCCAACCGGGTAAGTCACTACTGTCTGACCACAGTAGTGGAGACAGCAGGGAGTTACACTAATAGATGACTCTTCATGTGAAAAGAAAAACCAATAGTAGGCAATAATGTTCCTCACTAACAGTGGATGAGCCAGTCTTTCAGGTACTAGGAACAGCATGTTCAGGACATTATAAATCACTCGGTATTCCTGGAGTAGAAAAGACAATGAGGGAGAGGGGTGGATAAAGGCTGACATTCAGGTAAGGATATGTCACAAACCCTTATAAACAATGCAAGAATCCTGGAGAAATACCAGGATTACCGTTGATGAAGGACAGAATGCATAACCGTTACTCTTACCTATTGCTATATAACCGTTACTCTTAACTATTGGTGTGAGCAAACACCCAAAGTCAAATAACTTAAGGGAGAAAAGGAAATTTATTCACCTTAGGGGTCCAGAGGAAAGATAAAGTCTTTCACAGCGGAGGTGACAGGGCTGGTGGTTGAAGCTGGCAGGCTGTCACCCCCATCCATGTGACTGAAGGCTGATTCCTGGAGAGTCTCTCATCTCTGTCTTCTGGTCTGTGGCTCCTTTTACCTGGTCCACTACTGGGAAGTACCAGTGAGATCTCAGGAGGTTCCCATGGGATCTAGGGCTGGTCTTTGTATTGTAAATGTGTTGATCAGGATAATCTCTTCAGGTACCAAGAAATGTGTTGATCAGGATAATCTCTTCAGAGGTACCAAGAAAGGAAGTTTCAAGAAAAGGTGATGGAGTGGCCTTCACTAAAAGAGAGATGGTGTTGGAGGAAAGAAGATGAATAATATTTGGAAAGAATGGGGGAACTGAGAGAGAAGGCTCATTTGTTAAAATAATTGCTGTATAAGCATGAGGGTCTGAGTTTGAATACCCGGCAACCCTGTGAAAAGCCAGGCATGGCTGCAAATGGCTGTAACCACAGTGATGGGAGGGGCAAAGGCAGGTGAATCCCTGAAGCTCATTAGCCAGTGAGTCTGACCAATTGATTAGCACAGGGTTCAATGAGAGACTGTCTCAACAACACACAAAGATGGAGAGATGTAAAGGATGACACCCAGTATTGACTTCTGGCCTCCACACATACACATGCATGTGCACTCACACATGTGCACACACAAACATGAACACACAGTCACACCCACCCATACACACCTTCTCATACACAAAGAACTATGGCCATGCAGAGTAAGGAAGAGAGGATTGTAGTGCTACCTCCATGTTCAAAGTATACAAATGAGCACATATCATAGGAAAAAAATTCAATCTGCTAATAGTTACTGAACCATTAATGCATAATTAAGGAAGTTCTACTGCCAACTCTAAGTGATAGATTACAATCTTAAAGATGATCACCACAAACAAATCTCCAAGTGTGAAATCCTTTACAGGGCTTAGGAACAAGGAGGTTTTTTATTTTATTTATTTTTGCCACGTGCTTAATTTTTTATTTTTTTCAATTTTTTATTAATTTTTTTTTACTTTTACAAGCAGATCGATTATTCATCCCAGCTTCCCTTTTTCCCTCCTTCCCCTCTCCCATTTCTTCCCTTCCCTTTACTATTCCCGTCCACTTCCTCCCACCCTTCTGCCCACATGCCTCAATGGACCTCGAGGCTCATTCTGGCTTGTCTATTCTTGTGGGGGTTCAGGTCTCCATAGTGTAACAAGTTACCTCTCTTCAGGCCACCCCACTGATGTGTGCATTTCCCTTTACTCATCCAGCTTTAGACCTGAAGGTTTCCACTGTGAGTTCCCATTCTATAGGTACAATAACAGCTGCCTACAGAGGAGTTCGATGTACTGTCTTCCTACCTATAAGTTTATTGGCTGTTTCCCTATTGATCTATTTCCTTTTTGAGGTTCTTGTTCTAGTTTACAGTAACAGGGATGGGTACCATTGTGACAAGCGAGTGTTGAGTCCAATCAGAAAGCTGTTGGTTGTCTCCTTAGTACTCATGTCATTATTACACTGGTGAACCAGGAGTTTTTGATATGTGTTTCTTAGGTTCAGGTGATAATTAACCGCTGTTTAAGTAGTTCTTGGAATGTGGTAGTTTCCTAATAAATACCCACTGAATAAATGAGAGTGTAAATATAAAAGAAGTGCAATTTCCCCATGATTTAGTAATTTTTGTTGTATAGAAAGTTACCCTTAAACTTAACATCTTAAAGCAATGCAGCTTTGTAATCTCACACTTTCAATGGATGGAGAATGGTTCTGGATGCTTTGCAAGACTCAGACAGAGTTGTTAGCTGGGACCACAGCTGTCTGAAATTCAATGGAGCTAGAGGATCCCTCTTCCAAGATTGTTTACATAACTTTTTGCCAGAGACCTCAGTTAGTTATCACATGAGCCTCTCTCCTTTGGACTGTTCACATATGGAAGGTGGCTGATGCGAGGAGGAGGAGGAAAAGAAAGAGGAGTCAGAAGAGAAGGAAGGGGGAAGAAGGAAGAGGAGGAGGGAAGAAGTGTGTGTGTATGAGAGAGAGAGAGAGAAAAAGAGAGAGAGAGAGGGGAGAGAGAGAGACAGAACACATGACCACTTATGGCCAAGTTCAAGTCATACACCATTACTTGTATCTTATTTTGTGCAGCAATAGCAACTCACTACTAAGTCCGAGGTAAAAGGTTACCTAACAGTCAGGAGGCAGGGACTTTAGAAGGTCATCCCAGAATTACCGTATGAATTGTTAACTGAATATATAAAAGTAGCCTCCACATCACAGACAAATTCAAAATGATTAGAAATGTTTTGTCACCTTTTCTAAATTTTGCAAACATAATGACAATATCACCTCTTTGTTCTTCAAACCAAAAGGCACCACATCTAGTAAATAGTAATAACATCTACTTTTGTGCTACAGAGTGCAGGTTGGTTCACATGAATGCTTTTGTGTGCGTGTGTGTGTGCACATGTTATGAGTTTCATTTTCTGTCTTGATGGCTGTAGTGGTGGCTTTTGTTTTGGATGGTTTATTTGTGTGCTCATTTGAAACAGGGTCTGCTGAAGCCCAGGCTGGGCTATTCAATATGTAGCCACTCAATACATAACCAAGGCTGGCTTTGAGTTCCTGATCCTCCTGCCACCTCCCAAGTGCTAGGAATAGAGGTGTGCACCATTGCATCTGGCTCTTTGTGTGTAATCAAGCTGTGCTTTGACTAAAATAAAATTAGGTCTGTTTTCTTCAACCCCAGCTGCACCAACTCAGCAAACCAAGACACCAGGCTGAGTGTGAAAAGGGAACAATGGACTCTGACTGTTTCATTGAAAACCTTGCTCCAAGAAGATTTGTGGCAAATCAAGCAAGTGTCACTGGAATAAGGAATTTTCCCCCATGAAAGTAGTCAGTGTTTTCCAGGATTTACTTCATGGAAGGAAAAAAAAAAAAGAAGAAAAAGGGCATTTGCTTGATTTCAAAACATATATGTTGGGACCAGGCAGGGATGGGTCAACAGTTAAATGTTTTCATACCTGTAGCTTTTCTCCCCCAAGCAGTTTTTGCAGGGTGGCTGCCACACCTGGCCCAGATGTTATACAGCAGTCTTCCATGCTGGCATCTTGGCCTTGCTGGCTGGCTCTGCTGATTTTTCCTAAATGCTGTTCCTCCCAGGCAAATGTGTACCTTAGTGCTTAGGGTTTGTACCAGCTTGGCAAGCTCTGTGTGGCTGATATAAACTTCACTATAAAAATACTTTTAAAGCATTTTGTGCAATAATTAGATTATCATTTGTCCTTTGAAGTCTGCCTCAAGTTGGCATTTTGGATCTCACTTAACAAACTCAGATTCATCTTTGTGTACAACTATTGGGCCCTGTGGCCTGGAGGCTGATTTAATTTTTACTTTGAGGCTAGATTGGTAAAAAGGAGAAGGTTTACTCATACCAACTCATCTTTGGAGAAAGATGCTTTTACCAAGTAGTACTTTCTCTTTCCCTTAACCAGCAACCTTTTCTATCCAATGTGTAGGTAACGAGGCAAGGTAGTCCAAAAGAGTGCTTCTCAAATGCTAATATGCATATGCACAAGAATCCTGAGCATATTTTCTTAAATTCAGATTCTCGCTCAGATGTGATGTGTGGGCAGATGCTGTATTTTTAGTGGATTCCCAGAGACCCTAGAAGTCTCTCTGTTGATTTACTGTAACAGAAACTGGGTTACTCTATTGGAATAAATAGCCCTAGGTTTGAAAAACAACTTTTCTCACCTAAAGAGCTTCTCTTTGTCTGCCTGCCCATCTCCAAGAAAACGCCCAGTTTTCTCTTTGGCTAAATTGGTTTGAATAAAGAAAATAGCCTGTGAGCCACTCTGGATCAATGAACACATTCCTTGCTTCTAATGGCTTGTAGTAAGCAGTGGAAATTGGACAGGCATTTTTAGCAACTGTCTTTTCTCTTTAAAATGTCAGCACATTAGCTGAGTTTTATTTACTTCATTTAAAATGACCTCCAGCGCTGCTCAGGAAACACTCTGCAAGCTACTTTAAGATAATTAATCATATCGAATTAACGATTGGTTTTTAAAAGCCTCTCTAATGCTTGTGCATTCTGAAGGACTTTCAGTGTCATTTCATCGACTTTTCGCCTCTGTCTCTGCCTCAGTGGGCCCATGTCTTGCAGGGACCAGAAAGCTTCCCAAATCCATTGACTTCGCATCAATAATTGCAGGCAGCAACATGAGGTCCTACGGTTTCTTAAGATGGCTCCATCCAGCTTCAAGAAGCAAAGTGGCTGAGAGACAATGGGGTAGGACTGTCCAAGGGCTCAGGGCAGAAGCCTGGAGAAAAGGGTCTCTCCTAGTCATTGGAGAACTGTGAGCAAATCAAGATGACTAGGCACACTTTGTCTAGTGCCTTGTATTTAATTTAACAGAACAGGGTCCCTGGGAGAGGGGAGGTCTTTCTTAACACTTGGGAGCATGTTTGGTCTACAGAGAAGGAAGAACAAGAAATTCTCAATCTCTCTCTCTCTCTCTCTCTCTCTCTCTCTCGTGTGTGTGTGTGTGTGTGTGTGTGTGTGTGTGTGTGTACATGCATGCAGAAGCTAAAAGTCAACCTTGGGTATTATTCTTCAGGTACCCTCCTCTTTGTTTTATTTGTTTGTTTGTTTGTTTTTTAATTTTTTATTATTATTTCCGCTCATACAAACTTAATAGGTACACCGGTTCCCTCCCTCCCTCCTCCTCCCTCCAAACCCCCTGCTCCCCCTCCCTCATCCCTCCCTCCCCATTCCCCAGTGCCTCCCCCCCAATCCCTGGAGAATCCTTTAATGTGCATGCCAGACTCTCCTCTGGGCCCTCCTCTCCGATGACGTACAAGGACCTAGTGGCATTTCCCTGAACCCTTTCCTGTGTTCCCCTTAAGCATAGGAATACTACTGTGGCTGTCAATCCCTTGCTTCCAAGGATCTTGGTGCCTTTAGCAGATGCTAGCTAGACTTTGTGGGGTCAATAGTGTGTTGGACATTGCACAGGGCATGCAAAGTCCAATTATGATTGCTTCAGCCCTAACTTGTGTGGAATATTTTGCATATCATTGCTCCTCCCATCCTTGTGCTCTTACAATCTTACCGCCCCCTCTTCCGCGAATGTCCCTGAGCTTCAGGATGGGGAGAGATTAGGCTGGCCTAGTTCTAGGTGGTTGATATAGAGTCTCTGAAGTTCTGGATTGTGGTTTGTTGATTTTCTTTTGCAGTTTTGCTGCTCCTGCAATGCCCTTCACTCCATCCTGATGGGTATTGGATGTCACCCCCTGGCCAGAGATAAAAAGCTGTTAAACCAGAGTCTTGTTATAAGAATATATTCAAAGATAGATTAATAAAAGTTGTTTTTTGAGAAAGAATTTCTCATTACCCTGGTACTCACCAATTAGACTAGATGGGTTGGCCATAGAACACTGGGACCCTCATGTTCCTGCCTCCCCAGAACTGGGACTACAAGTGTATGCCACCAAGCACAACTCTTTTACATTTAAAAAGAAAAACGCTGCAGTGAGCTCTTGGTTGGACTGCCCTGTTATGACCAGAGGATGCTGCCTGGGAGTATCCCTTCCCATCATCATGCTCCTGCATCTCGACTGCCCTCCTCTTCTGCAAGGTTCTCCGAACCCTGAGAAAGTGGAGGGGGGTCACATAAAAATATTCCAATGCACTGTGAATGGTTCTCAGAAACCATTTTCAGTGTCTTCCACAGGCTAAGCAGTCTGTCACCTGTCTGGATGTTCCAATTCCATGCCACTGATGCTCACGTTATTGTTATAGTATTAAGGCTACCCGAAGAAAACAGAACAGGGATACAATTAGATTCTCACTTACAGAACTTTGTACAAATATCCCAAGTGGCTGGTGAGGGAAACGATCCCCCAGCTGTTGAGCAGCTGGATCCATTTTATATTCGGCTATCACACGCTCAACCTCTGCCATCAGAATCAGTTTGCAAACCAAGAAATATTGGCTTGAACCCCAGGGCTTTCCCCTGAACTTACTGAAAAATGCTGGAGGACTTGTTAAGACGAATAGTTTAGAAAAATTCAAAATTGAAATAAATGTTCAAGCATAACAGAATTGTTGACATTTCAGCCCCATTACTCAGGGAAGATACTGCTATTTTTATAAGCCATTTTTCCCTTGAAATCACTTTGGAGATAATAATAATAGGTCTCCCTGCCACTTAAAAAAATCTTCTCTGTCATAAAACAGAGAAAATATCCCAAGCCCAAGCCCTCAAAAGCCTTCAATGTACAGTCTATGTTATCATTACCTTTTCTGTGGTGGTTTTGCTGGTCTTTCAGTTCCACAACACTGAAAATTCTCGTTGTGCATTGCTTTTCTAGATTTTTCCCTCCCTGAAAAATGGTTGGCATGCTTGAAAAATGACTTGTATTTGCTAATTGGATTAAAGGTGAGATAATGGCAAAGATTCTTTTTTTAAATATCCTGGTAACATTCCTAATCTGAGAAACAGATGTTCCCATACCTTTTTGCCTCTTTGTATGCAGTGATTCAAGTCAGAAGGTCTCAGAGTCTTCCAAATGACTCCAGTTTATTTCCACATAGCTGAAAGCCTTGGACCTTAAATGAAATAAACAGAAAGTGAAGGAGGTAGACAGAGTAAGAGGGAGTTTTCGATGTGTTCTGAATGGTTGTTTTCTATATTTCTCTCAGCTTTCAAAGCCTTCCTTTCATTGAGTTCATTTATTGAAGGAGCGAGTGCTTTTTATAAGCCCACTTACTAAGTGAAAAAAGACATATGATTCTAAGTGAACTTTGTTGTAGTTTAATGCATTAAACATCCTAACAAGGCCATTTACCAAGTCATATGTGATGGCTCACATCTGTAATTCCAACACTTGGAAGGTAGAGGCAGGAGGATCAGGACTTTAAGGTTATTCTTTCTATATAATAAGTTTGAGACCAGTGTGGGCTATGAGACACTGTCTCAGAAAACTAACTAACCAACCACAACAAAATCAGGCCATTTATCATCTCCATATCAGGGAAAATATGTACTGAATTATTAAGCCTCATTACTGTACTACCTGCTTTGAAAGTTTGATTATCTTAGTTTTAACAAAATCATTAATAATGATGATGATGAAAGAAAACTTTGGCTGTGTTTATTAGCAAGTGATTAATCTAGCATTATAAAGACCTCTTATTTTCCATAGTCAATACTTGGAATCAGAGATGTATAGAATCTTTATCTGTATTTGATTTTACACAGAAACTTTGATATGCATAAGAATGGGGGTTTTCCAGGCTGGAGAAATGGCTCAGGGGTTAAGACTGTCTCGCAAGTAGAAGGTCCTCAATTCGGATCCGACATCCCATGTAAAAAACACCAGGCAGAAATGGCAGCAGCCTATACTTCCAGCCCTAGTGGGCAGAGCCTGGATAATCCCAGAGCAAAGCAAAAAGGAGGACGAAGTAATCCAGGATGATTCCAGAAGTCAGCTTTGGTCCTCTACAGGGACACACAGTGTCCTCTGATACACACGTGCGTGTGTGTGCGTGCATACACACAGATAAAATAAATATTAAGAATAAAGAATGGGGGCTTGTTGAGTCCCAGAGTTTCTGAATCAGTAAGTCTGAAAATTTTCTGGGAATCTGCATTTCAGCATATAGCCCTAGATCATACTAGTGTGGGTGATTTCTGGAGAAGTGGTTCTCTAGCTTGACTGGAAATATGCAGCATTGTACAGCACTCACCCTCCATTCACACTGCTGTCCCTAAATCTCCTTTAAGAAAGGTCCTCAGGGACAACGACCTGATGGTTGAATATTTTGAAATAGATTCAGAATTTTCCTCAGTTGTAGCAAGGCTTTTTTTTTTAAATGTGACTCCACATCTTTGATTTTTTTCACTAAAATTTCTTTGTAATTAATGACTATGCAAAGGCATGTTTGGCAATACGTAGTGTTTGTTATTCAGCAGCTTTAGAGCATTAGCTGTCTAATACATGAAAAAGTAGCTGTCATTTATTTAAGGCTCTTCCTCACCAAGCTCCATTTACATAAGCTCCTTGAGTCTGTACAATTTTCTTCTGAGATCTACTCAGCTTTCATGAAACATCAGCTCCAAAAGGGCAACAACCCACAGTTAGTAAGTGCTTGAACTAAATACTCAAATTCACATATGTACATGCACACATGTGGTAATTATCCCATAGCTTTTCTCTAGCGTCCTGCAGTTTACATTCCAGTTTCTAGCAACAATATCTCCATAAACGCAATCTCACTATTTTCTGAAGGGCTTTTACAGTTCAATACCCTTTCATGTACCATCTTTCATCAATAAGAAAATGTTCAGTTATTCATTGGATTGCTTAATCCTCCTTGTTCAGTCTTGCTCTAGATTGAAGCATACCCCATGAGACTTGTAATGCTAGGACCTCAGCTATTGCAGTTCTCCTGCATGGTTGCTGACAAATCATCATCAACAGCTTAAGGGAACAAGGGGTTTGTTTTCTTACAATAGCCTGTTCACAGTCTGTAGTCCAGCTTGACAGGAGAGCATGCACCAATACCAGCACCAAGGGAACTGGCCACACCATCTCTACATAATGGCTGAGAGAGGGATGATCCTTACTTGCCAGACCAATATGTCTGGACAAGTGTACAGAAGGATGCCAACTCTCTCAACCATCTCTCTCTATTTTATTTCAGGGCCTAATCCCACCCTGGGCCTTCCCCATCAGCCACGCAATCTCCTGCAGGTTTGCTCTGGGCTTAACCCTACCACTAATTCTCTACATATGTGCCCAGAGATCAACCCCAACTGTCAAGGTGACAACCTGTGCTTAACTATGACATTAGCTTAGAAAACATCGTGTTTTAGAAACCATAGGAAGGTTTGAACTGTAATATTGTGAGAGTGTATGTATAAAAGAAAAAAAATTGCCAGTTAAAGACCAGTTGAACCATTATTTAGAGTGTTGCTTGACTAAAGCAGATAGATACTGTAGAAACCAATGATGATCTCACTTTCCCACTTCCTGTAACACCAAACTGACTTAATAAGAGAAAGCAGTGGCTAATGGCAGGTGGATGGAACTGCTCAGTATGCTGGTGCCCACTTCCAGTCAGGGGCTGGTGTGCCAGCTGGCTACCATTTGGATGAATGTGCAATTGGTAGGTGGTAACAGAGCAAAGCATTCTGGCTTGCTGGCCTTCCTGTCTTCTGAGACTCCCACTTGCAGGGATATAGAGAGAAAGCAGATGTTGAGATGAAATTGTTTAGCTGAAATTTTCAAGAAGGAGGAAATCGAGGCAACCCAGGAGGTAGTCTGCTGCAGGGTAACAGACCCCTCACAGGGAGGTTCCAGAGGAAGCAGATGGTAGTCACCTTCTCTAAGCATTCTCACTTCTGGGTACCAGTAAAATCAGGCACCCAGGCAGAGAAAAGAAACGAAAGAAGAGAGGTCACAGCTGTAACAAAGAGAACACGTTGCCAGTAAAAGCCACTTTTGTTTGCTTCAGGTGCACTCTCACAAAAAATAAAAGTGTGCTAAACCAGATGATTCCTTTCAAGTAAGTCATATAGGTAGGGAAGAAGTTTTGAATCCAGATCAAAAATTATAATCAACTGCAGAATTCACCTCCATAGTAAGCAAAACTATGGTTCCCCTCTTTGATCTGACAGTATTACCAGTCTCTGTTTTCCTTTTCTTCCTTTAGTCATGATGCTAAAGTATAGTAATTAAATATTAAAGAACTTGGAAAAATATATGGAATTCTATTGTTATTGTTGTTGCTGTTACTTTGGTTGATTAATCTCAGGGGAGAAATTATATTAAAAGGAACTGTGTTGGATGACTTAATTATTGAATTCATTATTTTTTCTTTTTCATTTCTTTCATTCATGTGTGTGTGCCTACATGCCCATGCATGCGTGTGCCTGTGTGTGTGTGTGTGTTTACACATGAGTGCATGTACATCAGGTGTCTTCCTTGCTCTCAACTTCCCCTTATTTGTTGAGACATGGCCTCTCCCTGAACCTGCAGCTCATGCATTCAGCTAGGCTGGCTATCCAGAGAGCTCCAGGGATCCAGCTGTCTCTGTCCAACCTATGTGGGGGTTACAGATGTGTGCCATCACAATCAAGTCTGGGGTTTCAAACTCAGGACCTTATGCTTGTTCAGCAAGTATTTTACCCACTGAACTGTATCTCCCCAGTCTTCCTTTCTTTCCTTCCTTTTACTCTTTCCTTTTTCTTTCTTCCTTTTCTTTTTCTTTCTGTCTTCTTTGCTTTTCAATGCTGAGATGAAACCTTTCTTTTTTATCTTTTAAATATATTTATTTGTGTGTGTGTTTGTGTGTGTATTTGTTGTGTATGTGTATCAGAGGGTACTGTGTATCCTTGTGGATGATCAAGGGTGACTTCAGGAATCATCCTGGGTTGCTTCTACCTACTTTTTGCTTTGCTCTGGGATTTCCCAGTCTCTGCCCAACAGGGCTGGACTGCTGTTTCCTCCTGGCGTTTTTGTTTTGTTTTGTTTTGTTTTTTTTTACATAGAACCTGGGATGTGAACTTAGGACTTTTTGCTTGGGAGGCAGAGTCTTAGCCCCTGAGCTATCTCTCCAGCCCAAGAGATGAAACCTTTCTTGATTGCCATAATAAACACTTGACCCAAACAATATAGGACAACAAGAGATTTTTATTCCTGCTTATGATTTCAGGTTACAGTTGATCATGATAGCAGGAGAGTTACCAGCATGGGCCAAGGGAACCGGCCACACCATATACAAAGCAAGAAGACAGGAGTGCATGGACCAATGCTGTCTTCCAGTTGACCATTCTGCCAAATTAGTTCTCTCTCCATTTTATCCACTTGTCTTGGGAATGGTTCCAGCCACCATGGGTCTTCTCACATCAACCATGCAATTAGACAATTTCCTACAGGTTTGCCTTAACTAGATAATTCCTGAACTTGACTATGATGTGTCAAGTTGACTGCCGTTGGTTGATCCTTGTTGGTTGAGGGCAGTGTGGGGAACACAACCTCTGCTGTCTGTCACAGAACCCAAGGCCTTGTCTCACATAAGCACATGCAGTTCACATCCAGTGTACAACATTTGGTTTTTGAATTTGCTTCCAGGTCTGATGTCTTGGCCTTGGTTTTTAAATCTATATCTAAAAATGTATTTTAAGCTATTTTTAGAATCATATTTATTAAACCTTCATTCTTTCCTTGCCTCTACTGCCTTTCCATTATAAGATCACCACTGAAATCTTGCCTGTCCACGAGAATTCAGTGGGACATGACTTCAGTGGTGGGTAATTTTTCAAAGATTTCCCTCTAGGGAGGTCTGGACATTCATGTATTGGGGATAGGAAGACCCTAATTCCTATCAGCATCACCCCTACAGTAGGGGCCCAGTTCTTTCATTTAGCCTTGGAGCCAAGCAGGCATGCTGGAAAACATCTATCATAGTTTTCTTGGTTGTTAAAAATTAGCGATGAGTCTCACAAGATCAGGGGCTGGGATCACATTGCAGGCGACCCTTAGTGTCCTACAAACCAACCCCTGGGTTGCAGAGTGTTTGATGGTTGGTTGGCTGGTTTTTTTTTTTTTTTTGGTTTGTTTGTTTGTTTGCTGTGTGTGTGCATGTATGTATGTGTGTACAAGAGGGCACTTGAGTTTGTGTGCCTGTGGAGGCCCAAGGGTGACTTTGGGAATCATCCCGGATTGTTCTACCACCTTATTGCTTTGCTCTGGGATATCCCAGGCTTTGCTTTCCAGGGCTGGAATTAAAGGCTGCTGCCAGATCCACCCAGCATTTTTTACATGAGATTTGGGATCCTTTTGCTTGAACCCCTGAGCCATCTTCCCAACCCCGTCATGCTCCCACCTTTTATGTATGCTGTTTCTCTCTCTGAATCTTCCTTTAGATGTAACCATACATTACTTTCTCCAAACATTGCTCAAATATTATCTGTTCACTGAATGTGACCTTCCCTACTGTTCTCCTATTTAAACTTGTGTGTATGTGTACACCTGTGAACACACACATCTACAATGCTCTCACACCTCATATTTTTCTTTATTTCCGTGTTATGTCTTTATCACTTTTTAGGATTGTTATGCATTGGTAAACTGCATGAAGTCAGAGACAGTCCATAAGTATTCATAAATTGGATGGATGGATGGGCAGTTGAAGCATAGATAGATGGATGATAAGGTATTGTCCCTTTTTGTGGCTCATGGCCTCAGCAACATGGCACAAAGAACACTGGATCAGGAGTAGGCTCTCCATGGAAGGACTTGGCTTTTTGCAAATGCCAAACTTCTTGGTCAAGGAGAGAATCATCTGTATTCAAATTGGACTAGAAAACTTGTGGCGTTCCTTGACTCTAATTTTTCTCCTTGGAAGTAATTCTGTAAGATGGGTAAGTTTTAGCTTTGTTTTTCAGATAAAGAAACTGAGGTTCAGAAATGTTAAGTGACTATAAGTAGATCACGCACTAAATGATAGAGAAACACCACACATGGTGTAACCTCCAGAAGTCAGGTGATCCCCTTATGGTTTTAAACTATGACTGGTTAGAGACATGAAAAAAGACATCTAGTACCAAGGGGGTATTTCAGAGAAGCAGCTTGCAAGGTAATTTGGCCAAATATTGTCAAGCAGCCCATTACCATATTGATATCAATCAAATAAATGTCAGGAAGATAAGTATAATATTGCTAAGCTTAAATGACTTTAACAAGGCATGAAATGAATTGTTCTGTCTTAGTATTTCCAATGCACTCTATGCTATGTGACATTGTATTTCACAGATGACTCAGGCTGTCTTTCTATCAACTTCATTGCTTTTGAAAGCTGGGACAATCAACTGCCAAGTGCAGAGAGAAGCGTCAGCTCCTCAGTAAATGGTATTTGGCTTCTTTTATTCAGTAATATATGCATCATGGCAATCAATCAATTGCTTTTAAAATGCCTTTGATGATGATGAAGAGGATGGTGGTGCTCGAGAACCTGCTGGGGTCTGTGTACTGATGCTGAACTGGCTGCAGAGGATTTTGCAGATAGACATAGGTAGGGAGACAATAATCAAAGCTGCAACCCCCTGGGTCCTTGCAGTGCCAAAGCCATCCATTTCAAAGGCCCATGGAAAGAGTTTGTAAAATCTACAAAATCCTGCATAAAGAGCACCGGAAGCCTGCAGAGTTGTCAGTGGGTCATTTCTTTCCTTTACTCTTAATGGGAATGAGTTGTGGCAAAAGTGAGAATCAGGGTCTGAAATGTATACATTCCCCATCTACCTATCTACTAAGAGTTTATCCTCCACTAGTCAAGTAGGGGGGAAATGTTTATGGAGAAACAAACTCAGAAGTACACAAAACCTGTGAATAAGTAAAAGCAAAATGAAACTATATCAAGACCTAATATTTGCAATCTTCAATTTCAACGTGGCTGCCAGTTGAGAAGCCAGGGACATTAAGGGAAATTGCTTAGTCTCAGTCTGGACGACTTCCATCCGGAATGCAGGAGGCTAAAAGAGTGTCTCCCATAGGGTCCTATGCTCAGAAAGTCTTCACCTAGGGTTAACCGGCATTGGAATTGTAATATTTTTATCTTTGAATGTGTGGGTCTTTTGTGTGTCTTCTTTTCTTTCCTCCCTGTGGCTCCCAGACTGCCCTCCAACTCTTCCTAGGCTCAGTCAAGTGACTTTCTTCCCTCAACCTATAGTAGTTAAGACCAGACATGAGCTACTGTGCTGGGTCCAATTTATATTCTGTAATGAAGTGCCATGGGACAGTGGAGCAGGGGGTTATGGTTTGGAGCTTGGTCCCCCTTTGCTGGCTCTCTCTTCATAGGTCTTTGATCACCCCTTCTTCATTCTGTGGAACACCAGCTCTATTCCTGTTCTCTGCCTAGTGACCACAATCACCATCTACCTGAGCAGTGTGGGGAGAAGGAGATAAAATGGTGTGGAGATAGTAGAGTGGGAGGGGGGCAAAAAAATGCATGTTCCATCTAGTACAGTGGCAGAATTCCAGAGCAGAGGCCAGAGCTGGGCCTGCGCCCCATGGAGTCTCTTGTGAGACAGGGCCCTAAGCATTTCTGCTCGGGATGGCAGCACCGGGGTGGACTCTGCATACACGATTGTAGGCATGAGCATCTGCTCCACCTTGATAAAGGTGTGAGGCTGAAATCCCATAAGGGTCGGTCACCTGACATGGGCTGTGCCCATGAACTGTGAGAAGGCTTGGGCAGTCAACTTTGCCAGCTGAGCCAGGACACCATGTGCTGATTTAGTGGCCAATAAGAGGACTCTGAAAGGTGAAAGATCACACACAGCGCATCAGAGGATGAAGACACAGGTGCCTGTGAAATTTCATGTGACTTTAAATATGCACTAAAAACATCCCGAGGGAGAGGAGAGGGCATGAGCACAAAGGAAACATGTTATATTTCACCATACTCTACGGCATTCTGTCTTGCTTTCTATTTTTATTATTTTATGTTGTATAGGTGCATATATGATCATGTCTATGTGTGTGTATATATAGGAGGGCAGAGATTGGTAATCATCCTCAGTTCTTCACTTTATTCTTAAGCTATTTTTATTCATTTTTGAAAAAGTCATACATATGTATATAATATATTTTGACCATGCTTACCCCCTATTATCTTCTCTTAGTCTGCCTGAATCTCCCAACAAGGCCCCCTCCACCTTATTTTTGTGAGACAGGGCCTCTCACTAATTAGCTAGACTGGCCAGCCAGTGAGTTCCAAGAAACTACCTGGGGTTACAGATATGGTTTTTTATGCTGGGGATCCAAACTCAGATCTTTATGCTTGTGTGACAAGCACATTACTCACTGAATGTCCAGCCCTTCTCCTGGGGGAGGGGGAAGAAAGGGTTTGAACACTCAGTCCTCCTCATTATCCCCAACTACAGAAATATCACCAATCATTACAATGAAAGGGAAAGAAGTCATATTTGCCAACTGAACAGCAGCTGCTCTGGACAGTGAATTGGCTTCCACTAGTCTGAATACCTATCCAGCAAGTAGAAAGTCAACTCTTCTGTTCCCTTCCCTTCCTACATATTTTGTTCCTGTCCTGATGTGATTAGTTGTAAGACTTTGGAGTCTGGATTTGGAGTTTGTATATTTTGTTAGTCCTAATCTTAAAAGTTAAGTCTAAATTTCGTGATTCTCCATGCAACCACTTGGCGTTTTCTCCGTGAACCCTCCTGCCTTGAGTGTGTGTGCACCTTGTTTGCTGGCCCTCCTAACCAGTTGACATAACACCCACTAACATTCAGCTAATTATTCAGCCAATAATTAATGAAACACATGCTTCAATGAGCAAGTTGAAACAAAACCCGATGAGATCAGATGGTGGGAGGAAGAAAGAGAAATGAGCCTTGTGCTTTGAGAGCGTTACAAGCATTTCCCATTCCAACTTTAAAAAAATAATAAAATAAACTCCAAATGAACTCCAGTTTCCGGATTTCTGAATAGCTTGGGAAAGAACTGTTGGGTTATCTCAGCTGTGCTGAACATTTTCTTCGGTTACTCCCATCAGCCTCTGAGCTCATCAATTTTGGAAGACAGCCTAGTATGTCTCATTAGGCTGTTTGAAACTGTTGATGTCAGAACACATCACCCTTACTTTTTCACTGAGAATTAATGGATCGGAGGTCCACTCTAGCAGTGCTGGGATCTGCGGTCCAGGAAGAAGGTGGTCCTAGACTGTTGGCCTGCTCTCATCTGACAACATCCAATGCCGCAAATGCTGGGCCATCAGGGCACATTAGGAGGGAGATGGTGAAAACCTACCAATGATAGATTAGAGTGCTTGCTAAGTTTAGAGGCATCCATTAGTGGGTTCTTGTTTTTTCTGAAATGGAAATTTGTTATTTAGAAATTCTGTTGTGAATTATTAATTGATAAAGAAGAAATGCTTGGGTTGGAAAGTCAGATCATCTTTGGCTTACGAAAACATTGTTCCTGTTTTAAGATGAGGAAAGGCTACCTTTTTATTTCTGGAAGAGACTCCATTAGTTCTTGAACGCCTTATGAACTGTCAAATGATAGGTGACTTTGAATGAGTTTGGTTTAGTTAAATCGACAGTTCTTCCTGTAGTGCAAAAAGATCACAAACCCTGGAAGTGGATAGTATCTGCCAGTTATGGCTCTTGCTTAGCACCTTAAACTCTAGCATTAATAGCTTCCATTTGCCTCACATCTTCCACAAGCCACAAATTCCATGGTAAATGCTTTATACATTTTGTGTTATTTTCATAACCATCTCATGAGCTAAATATCATCATCCCCATTTTATAGAGTAGAAAACTAGTTAGCCTTTTAGGGGTAAAATAACTTTTCTGGAGAATTAGAGCCCTTTAAGAATAGAGACATAGACATGGCTTTACAAAATCTGCAGACTACTAAATTCAGGTGCTGAGTCTTGAGGAGAAGGGAGAATGGCCATAAAAAAGCTGTTATAAACTTTCCATCAGTGGGTAAAATTTGGGCAGTCTTCACAAGACCAATCCTTCTATAGTGGTTCCAAATTCTGCAGAATGCACTAATTCAGGAGAAAGAGAGAGAGAGAGAGAGAGAGAGAGAGAGAGAGAGAGAGAGAGAGAGAGAGATTAGGGGGGACTTTTGTACCTATGTACATATATAACAGCCCCTGACCATCCATGCCAGGGCAGTCATGAGACATCTCCCTTAATACTTAGAGGCAGGTTAATAGGCAAGATAAGGTAGGTAGCAGCTGGGAGAGTACTCTAAGCACTGATCTGTAAGGGCAATAGCATCCCCAGTGAACTCCAGACAAATGGGTACCATTTAATTCAGATCTCTCTACCTATGACTGCACAACTATGAGCATCTTACATTCTACAGAGTACACAGAAAAGATTTTTTTAACTTTTTTTTATTAACGGGAAAGATTTTTTAAAATGACCTTGGTGCCAGTTTTGCTCCATCACTAAACAGCACATTGCATTCACATTGAAAAGCCAGCTGTAATGACCAACATGTCATTGACCCCCCAAAGTCTAGCATGGATCACAGGCTCTAAGATCCTTAGAGGCAAGGGATTAATAGCCACAATAGTATTCCTGTACTAAAGGGGAACACAAAAAAGAGCTCTGGGCAAAGCTACTGAGTCCTTACACCTCATCAGAGAGGAGGACCCAGAGGGAAGTTTGACATGCACACTAAAGGATGCTCCAGGAAGGGGGGAGGGGTCACGGGAAGAAAGGGAGGGGGGGGAGGGAAAAGGGGGAAACAATATCTAGGTTTTGAGAAGAGGGAAATGGGTTACCTATCAAGTTTTATGAATAAAAAATAAATTAAAAAAAAGAAACCAAGCCGTCATCTTAGTACCTTCAAATGCCTAGTCTGATTTCAGCTCTAATATGTCCTGACCTGCTTGGGCCACGGGTCTCTGCCTGTGTAGTAGACCCTGCTTCACTATCAGATCACTAGACTTTCAACACCTAGTCTCCCTGTTCAACCACCCTGTGCATCTGGCCCCTGGTATGAAGTCCAGTGTGTGGAATGCAGTACACTCAGACTTGGCCTCTGACCTACTATGGAATGTAGGGAGCAGACTTTGATTGCCCTGTTGGCCTGCCAGCCTCTCCCAAGTTGACTTTTATGTGCTACATTTTGATTTTTGGCTTGGGAAAACTACTTTTCTCTTTTTGTATCATGGCCAGGAGGCATGATGTTGAATCCATCGGGGCTGGACCTGGCTTAGCCTTTGGCCACACGGGACCAGCAGACTTCTCTTCCTTCCCTATCGGCTGCTTGTTCAACATCTGTCCTCTTTTTTGATCTATGTCTCTTCTCCATCCCTATCCCTAGCACTAAGCATGATACTTGACATATAGAAGGCAAGTCAATAAATATCTGTTGACTAAGTGGCTATTTATTTACTTCTTTAGTAACTGTATGCCACTATGTGTCTGACAACAGTCTAAGAAAAATGTGTGTGTGGTAACTTCATTTAGCTTCTTTTTTTATTGAGATTTTAATATATTCAGTTATGCAGCCACCACCATGGTCATCAATATTAGAATATTTTTAAAAGGTTAAAAAGAAAATTGTACTCTTTTCCCACCATCTCCCCTTCCTCCTGTTTCTCCCCGCCCCATGTAACCATTGGTTTTCCCATGAAATACACATCATACATGGCTCTTGGAAACTGGCTTCCTTTGCTCAGAATATGTTCTCAAGATCTTCCATGTATAAGCATCTAATGATACTTATCTTCTTTTTGGAAAACCTACCACGTGGGTTCTTCTTGTTTTGTTTATAAGTCATTTGATGGGCATCCAATTTGTTTCTACTCATGGCTTTCCAGACTAATGCTCCACTGAAAATTCGTATTTGTTCATGTGTGGACATGTGTTTTCATTTCTTGTGGATCCATGCCTAACAGTAGAATTTATAGCTCAGTAGTAACTATGTATTCAGCCAGTTGACAAGCTGCTAGACTGTTTTCCAAAGCAGCTACAGGATTTTTCCTGCACCTTGTGAGGATTCCAGTTTCTACACATCACAACAATACTAGCTATATGTCTTGCTGGTTGTAGACATGTTAATGGAGCCAAACTACAGCTTTGCTGCAATTTAATTCGCTGAGTTTAATTATGAAAAATTCACAACATGGTGTGAGATCGAAACAAGAGACAAGCAAATTTGTGTTTTATAGAAGATGCTCTGGGTAACTGTATTCCTTACTGAGTTTACTTTTGCTCACCACCAGGAAAAGTTTGCAATTAACTGAGTTCCTAGGTCAACTATTACTTAAGGCCAGTCCCACCACCAAGTATTTATTTCCCTTTGTAATTTTTTTGTTTTTGCTTGGGCAAGGAGATAATTTATGTAGGCTTTCCCTTCCTCAAACTAGAATTTTCTCTGTCATATCTGTAACTTCTCACAAACATGAATGACATCCATCTAGCTGGCACCTGTACTTTTGTACAGACCTCATAACAGTTTTGCTTTCCTTCTCATAATGGAACTATTTCCTTCCTTTCTTCCTTCCTTCCTTCCTCCCTCCCTCCCTCCCTCACCTCTCTCCCCTCCCATCCCTCTTTTCTTTCTTTCTTTCTTTCTTTCTTTCTTTCTTTCTTTCTTTCTCTTCTTTCTTTCTTTCTTCTTTCTTTCTTTTCCTTTTTCTTTCTTTTCTTTCTTTTCTTTCTTTCTTTCTTTTCTTTCGTTTCTTTCTTTCTCTTTCCCGTCTCGCTTTCTTGTGTTTCTTGTTTCTCTCTTTCTTCTCTCTCTTTACTTTTTTTTTCTTCTTTCCTTTCGTCCCCATCTTTACTTTTTTTCTTTCTCTCTCTCCCCTTTCTCTCTTTCTTTCTCTCCGTTTCTCTCTCTTGTTCTCTTTCTCCCCTCTCTCTCTCTCTCTCCCTGCTCTTTTTCTCTCTCTCACTCTCTTTCGTCTCCTCCCTCTCTCTCCCCTCTCTCCACGATACTCTCCCTCCCTCCTCTCGCCCGCCCCGCCGCTCCTCCCTCTCCCTCCCCTGCCCCTACCCTCCTCCTCCACTCTCTCGGTCCCCGCCCCATCTTTTTTTCGCGCTCCCTCCTCTACCTCCATCTTGTATTTTGTCCCTCGTCTTTCTTTCCCTTTTTGTTCTATTCCCTCTTTTTTTTTTTGTTTCCACTCTCCTCCATGGCCCCTCATTTCTCTGTCTTGTCTTTCTTTCTTTCTTTTTTTTTTTCTTTTTGTTTTTTTTTTTTTTTTTTTTTTTTTTTTTTTTTTTTCTTTTTTTTTTTCTTTCTTTCGTTTCGTCGTGTTCCTCTGCTCTCTCCGCCTTCATCTCCTCTCTTCCCTCTATCTATCTCATCGCTCTTGATTCCTTTGTTTTAACAGTGTTTATTATTATTTCCGCTTCATTACAACGTTAAAATAGGTACAAAAACCGGTTCCCTCCCTCTCGCCTCCTCCTAAGTACCCGACTCCCCGCCTGCCTCTTCCTCCTCACCCGGATCCCGCCGCCTCTCCCCACCCTCCTTGTTCCCTTTCCCCCACGGTTCGCCCTCCTTGTTCCCCTTGTTCCCCCCCCCGTTCCCCTTCCCCCCCGCTTCCCGTTCCCCCCTCCCCCTCACAACCCACACACCCATCACCGCCTTCACCCCCTCCCCTCACCCCTACCCACTCGGCAAATCAACAAAACCCCTAAGGCCCCACCCACCCCTCCCCCCTCAGGCACCCCTCCCCCTCCCCCATCTCCTTCTCCCGTGCCTCCCCCCCCCCGGTGCCTAACCCCCTCCCCCCCCGGTTGCCCGAAGGTCGCCGGTGGCCGTGGCCGCCACCCCGGTGGGGCCCGTGCCTGCCTAGCCGTCCAAGTAAACCCCTCTCCCGGTGCAGGCAAGCTCCCCCCCCCCGGGGCCTCCGAACTCCCCCCCCAGAGAGCCTCACAAACAAAACCCCTCCCCCACCAAACAAAAACCCCGGATAAATATCCTTTAATTTGACTAATGCCAGAGCTCTTCTCTGTAGGTCTCTCCTCTCTCTCCTCGCATGACGTACAAGAACTCAGTTGCATTTCCCTGAACCCTTTCCTACGTTCCCCCGCTTATCAGGAACACACTACCATGGCTGTCATTCCTTGCTTCCAGGATCTTGGTGCCTTTAGAAAATAGCTAGACTTTATGGGGTCAATAGTGTGTGGGACAGAGTTGCGAGGCATGTGCAAAGTCCTATTATAATTCGTTCTCGTCGCCCTAACTTGTGTGGAGTATCTTGCATATCATTGTGCTCCTCCCAATTCTCTTGTGCTCTTACAATCTTATTCACCGCCCCCTCTTCTATTCTCCAAAAAGACTTATACCCATCTTCGCACTTTCCCTGAGCTTCAGAATGGGAGAGAACTTAGGACTGGCCTGATTCCAGGTGGTTGTTTATAGAGTCTCTGAAGTTCTAGTTATGGTTCGTTGATTGTCTTTGCAGTTTTTGCTGCTCCTGCTCCAATGCCTTCACTCCATCCTGATGGGATTGTATTTCACCTTCTGGCCAGAGAAAAAAAAGCTGTTAAAAGCTGGAGTCTGTGTTATAGACGCACATTCAAGGGTAGGAAGGCCACTGATTTTTGTATATTTATTTGTATCCTGCCACCCTGCTGAATTTCTGAATTAGTCCACAGGGAGCTTCCTGGTGGTGGACTTTTTTTGGGATCACTCAGGTATAGGACGTTCATCTGCAAATAGAGATAACTTGACTTCTTCCTTGCCATTTTGAACCTTTATATGTCCCTTTCTTGTTCTTATGGCTTCAGCCTAGAATTCAAGTACAATATTGAAAAGAAGTGGTGAGAGTGGACACCTTGTCAGTTCCGATCGAAGTGGGAAGCTAGTTCTTCCGGTTTTCCATTGAGTACAATCCTTGCTATACGCTTGTTTATAGTGCTTTTAATTTATGATAAAGGTTCCTTCCATTCCTACTGTCTCTTAGCGTTTTGATCATAAAAGGCTGTTGGACTTGTCAAAAGCTATTTCTGAATCTATCAAGAGTATCATGTGGCTGACTTAACACTGGACTGGTTTATATGGTGAATTACATTATTGATTTCGTATGTTGAACCAACCTCTGTGCCTGGGATAAAGCCTACTTGTCCCTGTGAGTGATCTTTTTGATATTTTTTGAAATCGATTTGCTAAGACTTTATTGAGAATGTTTGCATCTGTGTTCATCAGACAATTGGCCTATAGTTTTCTTTTTTAAGTGTATCTTTATAGGTTTTGGGATTAAGACGATATTTAGCTCATAGAAGGAATTTGGTAGTGTCCTCCTTCCTTTGCTATTTGATGGAAAATTTAAGGAGTATTGGTGTTAATTAGCTCCTTAAATGTCTGGTAGAACTCTGTGCTGAATCCATCTGGTCCAGGACTTTTTTGTGGTGGGAAGATTTGATCGACTTACTCATCTCAATTCACTATATATATAGGACCATTTAAATAATTCACAACTTCCTGATTCAATTTTGGTAAGTTGTGTTTACTTAGGAACATCCATCTCTTTTTTGTTGTCAAACTCACAGAGTATAAGAGTTTTTGAATGACTTATATTCTCTGGATTTCGTGGTCATCAGTAGTGATAACTCCATTTTCATTTCTAATTTGTTATTTGGGTTTTCTCTCTCTTTGCTCGTTAGTTATTTAGGCTAGGGGTGTATCAATCTCATTGATTTTTTCAAAAAACAGCTTTTTGACTGGTTGATTTTCTACTCATCATTTCCAATCTCGATTTCCAATATTTCTATTCCCCATTATTGCCAATCTCCTCTCTTCTATCTTTCTTTCTCTGCTTTTTGGGCCAATTACTCGTGTCTCTAAAGCTTTAGCTGCATTGTTAATTTATTTATTTCTGATGTTCCATTTTTTTGATGTAGGCATTAAGAGCTAGACAACCTCTTAGGACAGCTTCATTGTCCCAGAGATTTTGGTAAGTTGTATTTTCAGTATCGTTGCGCTTTCAGGAAATCTTGAATTTCCTTTGTAATTTCTTCTCGAATCCAGTTCTCTCATTCAGATCATTTGTTAAGTTTCCCAGGAGTTAGTGTATTTTCTCTTTGTTTGATGTGTGTGGATGTCAAGCTTTAAGCCGGGTGGTCTGATAAGGTGCAGGCTGAATTTCAACATCCTGTATATGTGGAGATTAGTTTTGTGGCCCAATGGTGATCATTTTGGAGAGAAAGTTCTGTGTGCTGCTGAGAAAAATGTGTGTATGTCTTTGGTGCGTGGATGAAAAGTATGATAGAGATCTGTAAAGTCCTTTCAGTAAGGGTTTGGTTAAGCTCCAAAGTGTCTCTGTTAAGTTTTTTACTTTGTAGATCTATCCCAGTTGAAGGGGCGGTATTGAAATCCCAAGATTATCATTTTGGGATTATTATTTCTCGCTTAGACGTTGTAGGGTTTGCTTAATGAATGTGGGAGGGGCCCGTATTGGGTGCATATATGTTCATTAGTTGTGAAGTCTTCCTGGTGAATTGTACCTGTGACTAGAATGTAGTATCCATCCGGTTCTCTTATGATTTTCTTTGGTTTGAAGTCCACTTGTCGATAGCAATAATGGCTACCCCTTCTGTTTTCTTCTGCTTCATTAGCTTTGTAGAATTATTGACCAGCCTTTTAGTTTTTAGGGCGTGCCTACTTTGTGGTGAGATGGGTTTCCTGCAGGCAGCAGATTGATGATAGTGATTTTTAATCCAAATTTGTAATCTTGTGTCTCTGATCGGTGAGTTAATTCGTTAACATTCAGTGTTTATAATGAGAGAAAATTATTTTAATTCCAGACATTTATTATGTTTAGTAGTTTTTGTAAGTATAGTTGTGCTTCTTGCTTTTAATGGTGTTATACTTCCCTTCTTTCTCTCCCGGATTAACTGTTTTTTTCTTCAAGCTTGAGTATCATTTCTAGCATTTTTGAAGGGCCTGGTTGGTGGACATGTATCCTCAAGCTTTTTTGTGCTGGAAGATTTCTTTCTCCCTTGATCGATGAGGAGGTTTTGCAGGGTTATATCAGCCTGCGTTGATATTTGCTCATTCAATAAAGTAGATCTATCCAAGCTCTTCTACTTTGTCTTGCTTTTACTGTTCGACTGAGAAGTCATTTGTTATTTTAATAGGTTTACCTTTAAAAGTGACTTGTTTTTTTCTCCTCTTGAATCGCTCAGCACCAGTTCTTATCTTGAATGTGGATGTGTTTAACTATTATTTGCCGTGGCGTGCTCGGTTTTGTGTCGTATCTGTTTGGGGTGCGGAATGCCCTGTATATGGATGGGCGTCTCTTTTTGTAGATGAGGAAAGTTTTCCTTGGTGATCGTTTGAAAAATTTCCTCAGGGGTGGTATTTTGAGATTCTTGCTCTGGTATTCCATGAATATGATGGTAGGCTTCTTCAGGTGTCCCATATCTCTTGAATATTTCCTCAAGTATCTTTTTGGCTTTAATGACCTCTTCCATTGAGCTGATTATACCCCCACTTTTATCTTAAGGTCTGAATTCTGTTTTGCTTCGCTTCATAGTTCTACTGATAAGACTCTCTGTGGAGTTTGGGTTGAAGATAACTGTCTTTAGCTCAGTTTTGATAACTCTGCTTGAGTCTGTTTTAACTTTTAACTGCTATGCTGTTTTTTTGTTTCTTGCACTGTTTTTTCTCAACTCCTCCAAGTGTCTGGTTGTGTTCCTCTTCAAAGCGATGATTTGGTTTATTAATTCCTCCCTGATTTCCTCTTCATAGTATTGAACATGTAAGATCATGTTTAGAAAGTCGTTATCCTGGGTCAGGCTTTCTTGGCCTTTTCTTGGGGTTTGTTCTGGTGGAGTCTAACATTATGGGATTAATTCTTCAATGGGAGATTTGTTTACTTGAGTGTTGTTCTCATGGATTTGCACTTTGACTTGGGCATTGTGTTTAACTCTTAAAATCTTCTTTCAATTCTGTGCGTTTTTCACTGAACTGAATATTTGGCCTGGGGTTCTGGGGGTGGGCGGGGATGGAGCTTACGGTGAGTCCCGCGCTGGACCGCACGCGGGAGTAAGGGAAAGGTACCTTCTTTATCTTCAATTTATCTTTTTTCCCTTGTTGCATTATATGATTCTCGAGAACAGAGATTATGCTTGACTCTTACACAATATTTGGCAGTAAGTACATTTTTGACTACAGGAAAATGCCTATAATTTTTCTGTTTTTTTTTTAATCAAATAGCATTTTTAAAATTTTTGTTCTTTGATATTTTTATACATAAATATGAATTTGCATGTTTTCACTCCTATCTAGTCCCACCCCTTTCTCCTGTGGCATTTCATACTTCTCTTTTCCAATCAGTTTCCTTCCTACTTTCATGTCTTTTTGTGCCGCTGTGGCTCACTGGGTTTCATCTAGGTTGCCTGTACTGCAGTTAGTTGCCTGAATACTTGCCAAAGCAGCAATTTTTAAAAACAAAGTAAGAACTAGAACATCTGAAAATGCTAGTCCTTTTCTGACAGGTTATCTAGGATACTTTTGATTAGGAAAACTGTGGAAAGTTAGTAACTATCACAAGTGAATGTCAGATGGTGGAGCATGTGGATTTCTATGCAGTCCTTTTTTGCAGCATGTCTGATTGCAATGCTTGGGGTGTCTGCTTATACTTGCTGGAATCATTCATAGCAGGTTTTAGTCCACAGGTCAGTTTTCTTTATTTGTCTGTCAACTTTGCAACTTTCAAAAAAAGTTTTTATGGTGCTTAGTATAGTTTCAGCTGGGTCAGTATGGGACAGGTTCATGAGCGAGGGGGCAGTTCACCAGCTCTTTAGTTGCCGGCTTCCAATCCTTAACACAATGGCTGGCAGGCTGGCCTTTTTCACCAGTATTTGAGAAATGGATCTTTATTTTAAATATGACTTTGGGTAGTTTGAATGAATACTCTGTAGGAAAGTCATTTTCCATTCTGAAAGTTCCCTTATCCTGCAGAGGGTGTTAGGGATAACAGGCCCTGCTAAATCAGGAAATTAGCAGCACCAACCTAGATATTATGGAGACTGCTCATTCCATATTTATGGAGCTCTTTAAGATTTTTCCTTATCTTTCTGTTGGTTGCCATCTTGTATTTAGTCCACAAATACATATTTCTGAATCTATATCTTTCTATTAGAAGCAACATGAGGATTCATACTTCTTAATTATGGGAGGGTATATGTTCCATATTTGAAAATTCTCACACTTACATGAACTGTATTGTGGTCATATTGTTTCAATTTGATGTCCTTTCATTAAAATTCTACTGCTGCTGAGTTTCTTGTTTTTTTCCTTTCTTTTATTGGGCTATTTTTTATTCTTTTAATGTTTCATATAGGAATATAGTCATGATATTTTCACATCTTAATTCCCAATTCATCTCTCCTCTTTTTCCCATTACAACCCTTCTTCCTTGCCAGTCTCCCTCCTATTTTCATGTCCTTTCCCATATGTGGCCCACTGAGTTTTATAAGGGTTATGGCATGTGCCTGAGTATTTGCTGGAGCATAAATAATATATCCATGGATATTCCATTAAGGAAAATATCTTCCCTCCCCGTCTCCAAGCGAGCTGTGAGGAAAATATTGATAGAAGAAATCTCAAGTAGGTCTTGTGGAAATAAACACATCTACAGTGAATTAATGACTATAATAGCCCTGCCATGTCCAGAAGATAATATCTCACTGCACCTCTGCTCTTCTTCAGGTTCTTACAGTATTACCACTCCCTTATCCACCGATGATCCCTGAGCCTTGGGAAGGTGGTAGCTTAGATGTCCTGTTTAGGGCTGAGCTGTCCATAGTCATTTATTTTCTGCACTTTGGTCAGTTGTGATTTTTTAAATAAACACCCATTGCAAAAGGAAGCTTCTAGAGTACTAAGTACTCCACTGGTACATAGATATAATGGTAAATGTTTAAAAGGCCATTTAGTAGAATGTCTTTATAGCTAAACCTTCATAGCTTGCATCCTTCCTAGAGCCTATGCCCTTTCCTTTCATAGGTTCTGGTCCCGGTTTCCAGTATCAGAAAAGTAGTCCTGCTGAAAAGTGGGCTTGAAATCCAATTAGAAAGCTGTTGGTTGCCCTCTTGACATTCATATCTCTATTACACTGATGGTTGCCTCTTGCCAAAGTGGTTGTTACTTTGTGAAAGCTTGTAGCTTTCACAGATTGATGAAATAGTTGTGAAACAGTTGATTGCTTTTCTCCCCTAGCAACTTACGTAGTACTTTGTGGTACTATGAAAGCTATCTAGAAAGGAGGAAGCTTCCAGACCAATTCCAGTTTTTTTTAATCCATATTCTGTGATCAATGTGTGTTGAATCTTCAGCATTAGGGTATTATTGTCAGTTTCTGGAGAGCGCCCAAGAGCAATGACAAAAGCTTGTACTGTTTTGGGGGCCTTTGAGATTTATTCATAGTTATCACATACCTGGAACTTGGAATATTGTTTAATTGTGTATAGGCTCTACTTGGAGAATAGTAGGCATTTTTCATTTTGCTGTTTCTTCCTCTATATAGGGTATGTCTCTTCTCTCTTTTTTAAACAAGTGGGGTTTTTTATACACTAATAATACAGGCAGTTTCTATCTGGTTGTAACTTAACAATCTTAATGCTGTTTGTTACTCCTTTAGCTCTTCCCATACATTTTCTCCTCATCTTCCTTCCCTTAAGGACTTCCCCCTCATTTTCTCCTTTCTTTTCTTTAGTCTTTTCTTCAATATCTGATCCTCTAAGATCTTCATTTTATTCCTGTCTCCCCTCTGCTTGATGGTTCCTTTCAAATTTTCTGGCTGTTACAGGAATTATAAATTAAGTACATCAATCAGAAGTTCAATGCTAGCACACACATAAAAAGAAAAAACATGCAGTATCTGTCTTTCTCTGTCTGAGACATAGACATATTTGAGGACATGTCTTTCAGGTACATTTAGTTAGGTATTGTTCATCCACTCATTCATGCATATGTCAACTATTAACCTTGGTGTGGTTAAAAGGCAGCCAAAGTCTTTGAGAGTCCTCCCATCAACTGGTAGCATCTAATCTCCCTTTTCATCTTGAATCTGGGGAGGGAGGCTTACATGGGAGCAATAGAATTAGGTGGAAGTAATATATATGCCTTCAAACATCTTTTCAGAAAAAGCTTTGGAGCTTCTGCCTAGGTCTCTTTAAACACTTGTTTTCCAAGTATCTCCCTCTCGAGATCAATGCCACCTGGCTGTAAGATGCCCAGGTCACATTGAAAAGCTTGCTATTGTCATTACAATGGATCACCTCAGGTGAATTCCAGAGCTAGAGTTGTAAGCAAATCATTATGTATATCTAGCCAACTAAGACTCTAAAAACCCTAGCAGCTTATAGAAGACATCTAACCTCTGTAATCCTTGTTCAATATAATACTTTCCAATTCTGTCTATTTACCATAAAATTTAATAATTTCATTTTTCTTGATGGCAGAATAGTATTCCATTGTGTACATGTACCACATTCTACCCCTTTGTCCACTGATGGGCATGTAGAATGATTTCATTTCTTTGCTATTATGAATGGGGCTGCAATGAATATAGATGTGCAAGTGATATAGCTGGATCATATGGTAGTTCAGTTCTTCTGGGAAACCTCCATACTGATTTCCAAAGTGGCTGTACCAGTTTGTACTCCCACCAAAAATAATTACAGATCCCTATTCCCTTTATCCTTTATAGCATTTATTGTTGTTTGTGTTCTTCATCTTAGCCATTCTGACTGGGGTAAGATGATATTTTAGAGTAGTTTTAATTTGCATTTCCCTGATTATGAGGGAAGTTGAGTACTTTTTAAGATATTTCTTTGACATTTCTTGTGAAACACTGTTTGTAGTTCCAAAGCCCATTTTTAATTGGGTAGCTTGCTTCCTCAATGCTTAATTTTTTGAGTTCTTTGTGTTCTCTGGAGATAAATCCCCTGTCATATACATAGCTAGAAAAGACTTTCTTCCATTCTGTGGGTTGCTTTTTTGCTTGATTAGCAGTTTCTTTGGCAGAACAGAAGCTTTTTGAACTGTATGTTTTGACAAAAGGCTTTGCATAGGGTCAGACTTTCTTTGAAAAATGTAAAATAAAAAAATAATTTTGGAAAGTACTTCAGCAGCCAGTTTTAAGTTATGCGGACTATGGAACTTCAAAAAGTGCCACAGTGCACCTTTGCCTGCTTTTGTGATTATTATATACAAGTTCTAGGCTCCATTATTCTGGAAAATGTTTTTTCCCTAGGTTGTCATTTAATCATTTCCATAGTTACAGTTGCATTTGTGTATTTCTATTAGCTCTCACTGTCATACTCAGATCATCCTGCTTGAAATGCAAGAATTTTACTATATTTCCAGTCCTATAATATCCTTTTCTAACAGATTTTTCTTTGAAAGTAAAAGTATTCATATGGAATACTGTCTTAATAGGAAGATTGTCCCTAATCATATGTGGCTAATGAACACCTAGAATGCACACAGTATAGCAAAAGACTCCAATTTTTTATTTCATTTACTTTTCTTAATTTAATTTGAACTTGAATAGACACAACACATGAGCAGAAGCTATATTACTAAATAGCAAGTTTTTACAATGTGCAAATACAGATTTCAGGTCTTTAAGATGGCTCAGTAGGTAAAGGTGAAGATACCTGAGGACTTGAATTCCATTCTTGGAACCCTAAGTGGAGGAAGAAGAGATCAGTTCCTGCAAGTCATCCTCTGACATCCACACAGGCAGTGTGGCACATAAATCCACATACATACACAATAAATAAATATATGGAAAAATGACACTACAGTTATGCTAATTATGTCTTCTAAAGGTAATGACTAAATAGTTTTTTTCAAAGCAGTAAAATTTTATTTATGTGAGTGTGTGTGTGGTTGGAAGGGAAGAGAAGGAATACATATGTATATACTATGGTGCACAGGTGGAGGTCAGAGAACAACTTTTGGAAATCAGTTCTCTGCTACCATGTGGTCTTCTGGTGATGGAATTCAAGTCACCAGTCCTAGGAGCTGACACCTTGCCTGCTGAGCATCTCACCAGCCCCCTGACTAATTAAGTCTAATATTCAAAATGTAACTGACTTTTTTTATTATTAATACATTTTTATTATTATTTCAGCTCATACAGACTTAATAGGTACACCAGTTCCCTCCCTCCCTCCTCCTCCCCCATACCCCCTGCTCCCCCTCCCCACCCCCTCCCTCCCCCATCCCCCAGTGCCTCCCGCCCCAATTCCCAGAGAGTCCTTTCTTGTGCATGCCTGATTTTCCTCTGGGCCCTCCTCTCCGATGACGTACAAGGACCCAGTGGCCTTTCCCTAAACCCTTTCCCGTGGTCCCCTTAGGTATAGGAACACTGCTGTGGCTGCCAATCCTTTGCCTCCAAGGATCTTGGTGCCTTTAGCAGATGCTAGACTTTGTGAGGTCAACAGTGTGTTGGACAATGCGCAGGGCATGCAAAGTCCAATTATGATTGCTTCAGCCCTAACTAGTATGGAGTATCTTACATATCTTTGCTCCTCCCATCCTTTTGCTCTTACACTCTTACCGCCCCCTCTTCCGCAAATTTCCCTGAGCTTCAAGATGGGGAGAGATTAAGCTGGCCTAGTTCTAGATGGTTGATATAGAGTCTCTGAAGTTCTGGATTGTGGTTTGTTGATTTTCTTTTGCAGTTTTGCTGCTCCTGCAATGCCCTTCACTCCATCCTGGTGGGCATTGTATGTTGCCCCCTGGCCAGAGACAAAAAGCTGTTAAACTAGAGTCTTGTGATAAAAGCAAAATGTAACTGACTTATAGCTAACAAAAATTTACAAACATTTGTATATATGCTAAAATGAAAAGAGTTTAATACCATAAATGTGATAGTCTTTTTACTAATTTATTTTGAAACAGTATTATTAATTTCTCCATGTATTAGTCACTTCTCTTTTTGCGGTGACAAAATTATTGACAAAACAACTTTGTGTGTGTATGTATATATATATGATGGCACTTGAACGAGTGCCTGTGGAGACCCAAGAATGACATCAGGAATCATTCTTGATTGTACCTCCTTATTGCTTTGCTCTGTAGTTTCCCAGGTTCCTTCCAAGGTCAGAATTATAGACCATTGTCCTTTCTGACAGGCATTACTTGGAATCCATAAACCTGAAATCAGGCAATTCTGTTTGCAAGGCTCAGGCTTTAACCCCTGAGCTATCTCTCCAGCCCAACAAAGCAACATAAAGAAAGAAGGTTTATCTTGATCAACAGCTCCAGGGAATAGTTTATCACTGCAGGGATGCAGAAACAGGAGCATCTGGTCACTTTGTATCCACAGTCAGGAAGCAAAGAGAGATGAATGTTGGTACATAGCTCCTTTCCATTTTCTTTTTCTTTTCACATATGTGTGTACGGGGTACATGAATGCGTGTGTGTGTGTGTGTGTGTGTGTGTGTGTGTGTGTGCGCGCGTGTGTGTGTACGAGAGGGCACTTAAGTGTATGTGCCTGTGGAGGCCCAAGGGTGACATTGGGAATCATCCTGGATTGCTCTACCTCCTTATTGCTTTCCTCTGGGGTTTATTTTTATTGCTCTGTTTATTTTCCAGGGTCAGAAGTTCAAGCCACTGTCACATCCACTTGGCATTTTTACGTGGGATCTGGGGATCTGAACTCAGACCCTCTTCCTTGCAAGGCAAAAGTTTAAACCACTGAACCATTTCCCAGAAAACTATTTCAAGTCCTTTTGCTTGTGAGAAACAAGGCTTTAACCCCTGAACCATCTCCACAGTCCTGGAAAACTTTTAATAGAGCAAAACACACATCTTGTGTCGACACAGATCAGATATGGGCAAAATGTAACAAAAATATACCAGTGACATGGGTGACTCATTGAAACACCAATTTACAGGGCTGGAGAGGTGGCTCAGGGGTTAGGATCCTAGACCCCAGGTATAGACGCCAGGCGGAAGCGGGGGCAGCCTGCGTTTCTGGTCCCGGTAGGGCGGAGCCTGTGAATCCCGAGGCAGAGTAAACAAGGAGAAGGTGGAGGCGATCCATGGTGGTTCTCGAATTTGCCCGTGGTTCTACACACACACACACACACACACACACACACACACACAGGCACAATTGAATAAATAAAACATGTCTACTTCTTAAAAAGTTAACATTTTTCAATAGTATTCTTAGATACAAAATAAAGCACTGAGAATGTAGCTCCAATAGTAGGTTGTTTTATTAGTATGCATGAAGCCCAGGGTTCAATCCCAAGAACCACATAAACTGAGTGTGCATAGTACATATCTATAATCCAGTACTCAGGATGTAAAGACAGAAGGATCAATAATTCAAGGCTATCCTCAGCTTCTTAGCAAGTTTGAGGCCAGCCTGGGATTCATAAGACTCTATTTCAGAAAAAATAAGACTTGTTTTATCAGGAGAAAAAGTCTGTTCACAGTTTTTGGCAAAAGGTACAAAAGAACAAATAAAGAGGAATGAGAGACAGAGCTGGCATGTACCCACCTGGCAAGGATCTCCCTTCTAAAATCTCTCTCCCTTTACCTATTTCCATGCCTGAAATCCTTCTCCTTATACTGTGTCTTGAGGAACTTGACACAAAAGCCACTTGCTAAAATAAAATATTCTTTTACATGTCAGGAAGAAAGTATAAAAGTTAAGAGAAACTGGAAATGTTGGATAGTTGAAGATTTAAAAAAAAAAATACTAAAACGTGCCCAACTTCAATGACTAAAAACAAGAGCCTTATCCCAGGAGTATGTCATGGAGAAGACTAGAAAAAGTAGAGGAACAAAATTTAATGGGGGTAGTTAAAAGTTTCTAAAGGTTAATTTCATGTTTCAAAATACCCAGAGTAAGCTTGGTATAATACATTAACAAGCTATCAAGTGTTTATCCTGGGCTGGAGACATGGCTCAATGGATAAGATACTTATACCATATGCATGAAAACCAGGGTTCAGATGCCCAGAATTCATGCAAAACTCAGGCTGGTATGGAGACAAAGGTAGGGGATTCCCAAGGTAAGCTGAATAGACTAATGAGTTCTGGTTTGATTGAGAGACCTGCATTAATAAAAACTGGAGTGAGAGAATGCACCTGACATCAACTGTGTGTCTCCACACACACAAACACATGCGCGCACACGCACACACACGAAGAATTTATCCTGATCTACCAGGAAAATGCCTAATAAGGAGAGAAACAACAATATAACACTTCATATGTTCCAAGGAATATGCATAGTACTTGTTCTATATCCATATATATACAATGCATAAAACACATAAAACTAGCGACCCTTCCCCAAGATATAACCACTGTACCATCTGAAGACAAGAAGGGTGGAGACACTGTGGAAGGACTCTGGATCTCTGAATAATCACCTCCATGGAGCTTCAACATTAGACTATGATGTGACTAGAAAATAAATCTCCTAATTGTTATAGGCCTATTTGTTAGAAAGCCAATGTTAATGCAGGCTTAGTGGATTCTACTTTTCCACCAGTCACATAGACATTTCCCTATGGGTAAGGACATTCATTAGATTGAACCATCCTGTATATGAGAGGAGAAATAGGAAGACAGAGAAATGCAGACGAGTCTCTTAGGAAAGGTGCATGTATAGTTTCAAAGGCTTCTATGGTTTAGCTTCCCCTGTCATCCCATACAGTGCCTGAATAACTCACCCTTGTGGTCACAAGCCGTTGTGTTTAATGAATAGACTTGTAATGGTCAGAGAGCCTTCTCTTCTCTTTCTTAAATATGTGCTTAGGCATCCTTTCTCCACATCTCCCAGGAAACCTTCCAGAAGTTTCTTTTGCAAGGCCAAAAGTGAAGTTATCATCCTCCCATCCTTCAAGCACAGCAAGGGTTCTCTCCAAACAATTTATTCAAAGTTCCCCTCTCTTTTCCCCATCTTGGTGTCTTTTGATGCTCTTGTTCTAATCAGAGGCCCCAGAGTTGAAATAGAACTTGAGCCTTCTTCAGTTTCTGCCTGTAGCACATTACCTCCTTCTCATCTGGGTATCTGGATGAGTGGTATTCACACCTTAGCTTCATTCTATCCTGCTGCTTTATCAATGACACTCTTCTATGAAAGCTGGACAAAAAAAATTTTTTTTAAATCACATTTCCTATATTCAGAAAGCAGCCCCAGCCACCATTTTACCAAAGTTCAATGTTATTTAAGATTCTTGCTTTTTCAGCTCAGTCTTAGCAATATGCTGACCATTGGTATAGTTTTCCTTTGACCCTTGGCAGTTTTTCTCAGCCATGGATCATTTTTCACTATGTGACTGATAGTCATCTCTCAGATTTGTAGAGCTAAGTGCAGTGACTTAGATTTTCTGAGTTTCTTACTCCAAAAAAATATTGTCTATGTGAAGGAGAAACCCATTGGGAACCAAGATCTGAAGAACAAAAAGCAATTTTCATATGGCCCATCTGAACCACCAAACAGTGCCAAAACTGTTTGTGCAGATTCACACGAAAGTCCTTTTTCCTGTTTTTCATCCTGTTCTTATGAAACAGGGTGCTGCTAAGTAGCTCAAACTGACCTGCAGCTGTAACCTCAGCCTCCCAAGTGACAGGAGTACAGGTAAGAGTCACCACGCCTGTCTAATGAGAGTTGTTCTAAAGGAGATTCTTCAATTGTAGATGTTTTTAGTTCTGTTTATTGCTGGGTACTTTTTCTTGGTTTTACACTTTCCACTTTTAAAATGAAAACATTTTGGGGGCTGGGAAGATGGCTTAGTAGTTGAAATGCTTCCCTTGCAAGCAAAACACTGCATTGATCCCCAGATCATTTGGAAAATGCTAGGCCAGTGTGGCATTGTTAATTCCATCCTCAAAAGACAGAGTCTGAGAATCCCCAGACAATCTGACTAACCCTATTGGTGAGCTCTAGGTTTAATTAGAGACCCAGCCTCAAATCAGTAATGTGGAAGAGCGAGTGGAGATGATTCCAAATATCACATCCATGGACTTCCACATGCTCATCCACATACATGTATCTGCTTATATGCAGTCAGTCATGCATACACTCATACTTGCACCTCATGCACACACAAGTGAAAATGAAAAAGAAATTTTTAAAAGGATAATATATTACTTTGATAAGTGTAACCTGTTATCTACATATAACACATGTACATTTAAAGAGATAGTAGGATAAAACATTCAAATGGTGCTATTCGATAAGAAACATGATGTCAAATTCATGTAATTTAAGTTTTCTAGTAGCCATACTTTAAAAAGTGAAAACAAATATACTTACTCTGATAGTACATTTTATTGAACACGATGTATCGAAAATATTATGTTTAACATGCAACCAAAGAAAACAACTCCAAGGATAAGATCTCATATAGCTCAGGGTACTCTTGAACTTCTGATTCTCCTGTCTCCATCTCAAAAGTCCCAGGGTTGCATGTGTCACTGCTTCTCGATAACATAAATTTTTTCATGAAATATTTTACATTTTGTGTTCATGTGGAATATTTGAAATGTGGCATGCATACTATATTTACAATTCTCAACTTAAACAAGCCACAGTATAAGTACTCAGGTGCCTCAATGACAATTGTCTTATAATAGATGGATACTAAAAATATTTTCATTAGCCCTTGTTGATTAAACAATGTGCTTGAGCAAATCATGGGAAATGAACATTTTTGCAGAAAGGAAAGAAAACTCGGTTATTCAACTACAGTATGCTCGAATCCATCAATCTTACAAATGTTATATTTATGAGAAGAACCCCTGTTCCCTTTAATGATTTGTTAAGTCCCAAAGCAGTATCTAGGTAAGCAATAAACTCCCTCTCAAAAGCATGAGTAAACCCCAGTGGGGAACACATTAGTTCACATCATCATTGAAAGTATGGAGACCACTATTCTCAAGAATTTATTGCTACTTATCTCCTGAAGTAACACCTTCAAATCAATAGTTCTTTTCTATTTTTAATGTCTTTCTGACATTAATCTCTTCTCATGTCCATTTTTCTTGCTCAACTAGGATTTGTGGAGAAATCTCAGTGGGTGTTTTTTTTGTTTTTTTTTTTTTAGTGTTTTTGCTCTCTGCTTTGGGGCGTAAGCACATCTGAATGCACAGTTCAGTAGTGTTAAGGATATTAGTATCACTATGCAATCTTGTATGTCTTGGTATACTTTTTGCACGTGCGTGTATGTGTGTATCTATGTCCATTTGTCTGTCCGTCTATGTGTATAAAAAGGTACTATGTGTTCCTGTGAGGCCAAGTGTGGCTTCAGAAATCATTCTGGTTTATTCTATCTTCTCTTTGTTCTGAGGTTTTCCAGGTTCCGCCTTCCAGGGTTGGGAGTGTGGGCAGTCACCATTTCCACCTGGTGTTTTTATGTGGAATCTGGAATCAAAACTCAGGTCCTTCTGCTTGCAAGGCAAAGGCTTAACCCCTGAACCATCTCTCCAGCCCTTGGTGTATGTTTGAGAATGTTATACCCTGAGGGAGACAGGCACACTTACATTCAAGTCTCAGAAATCATTGGATTGGGATGTAGCATTACACTGTGGGCTCATAAAGAATATCTGGCATGCTGTGTAATGAAGCAGATACCATCTTGTCATCCTCATGGATGATATTCAGTTTTGTGTCTTACATGGCTGATTGAGTGTCAGAAGGCTCTTTGCATGGTTCACAGCATGATTACCACAGCCCCTCATGTTTCTCAAGTAATACTAGATGCTCTCACCATCTTGCGCTGTAGCATTCTGTAGCTGTTAAGACTATTTGATAGTGACCAAACCCAGATATCTCACCTAATTTAAAAAACCCAGACCATTGTATTGAACCAAATATTAGTATCGCCCATTCAGTGGGGCAAATTATGTTTCTTGGATACTGTTGTACAGAAATGTGAATTTGTTATTAGGCACATATTTTATTTTGATTGTGACTTTCCAGAAAGGTGATTTTAACTGCTAGAAAACTTGCTGGCCATCAAAATAAGTTGTTCTTTGATTATCAGTGATTGAACAATGTATATCAAATAAAGCTATATGAATTTTGAGTAGCAGTTGTTTACTTCAATTGAAAAATTTTATGAAATTGTTTCTTAGGTTTCTAGAGATGTGATTTTTTTCCAAACTTTTTAACTTTTGATATAGTTTTTGGGCCAAGATGGCCTCAAACTTGTTAAGTAGCTGAGGATGACTTTGAACGCTTATTCCTCCCACCAGCCTCTCCTAAGTTTAGTTCCATTGGTATAATGAGCTCCTAAACAGCCAGTATTTAGGTCTACCAAAGGGCTAATGTTTTGCTAGATTTGCTTTCTCTTTTTCATTGGAGATACATGCCTTCCAAATTGAGGTGGAATATATAGCATAAAATGAGCCACTGTCAGTGAACAATTCAGCTATTTAGTATGTTGACAACACTACATAATAATCACCTTTGTCTAGTTCCAAAACATTTTCATTATCCCATAATAAAACCTGTGTCAATTAAAGCAGTCACTCCTCCATTTGCCTGACAGCCCCTAGCAACCACTGATCTGTTTTCTATGCCTATGATTTAACTACCTTGGGCATTAAAATGAAAACATATACTATATAACTTCTTGGATCTGGGATCTTAACATTCTGTTCTCAAGCAAGGCTTGCTCACAATGGAGTATTCATATGTTTTCATCAGACACACTTCTTTCTTTTAGAGGTCTGTCTGTGTAGTGCAGGCTACAGGATGGCCAGTCTGGGCTTAAGTTGTAAAAGCCACAGTAATAAGAATTGTATGATTCAGTTCCCTAGGCAATTCAGTTTATTCTTTTCTGACATCTGTCGTTCCAAAGAACTGCTTTCTCTCTCTAGTTTTTCATAGCACAATTGGCATTGATGAGCTGCTGGGTATGTGACTTTGGAGGTCACAGATTATAGATTACCATTAAATTGGTGCTAAGAGAGATGAGCATGTGACAAGGAAGTATCCATGACCAGAAGACAAATCTCATTAGAAAGGAGAAAATTTTCAACATTGAATTTCACACACATCCGGCAGAAAAACTGATGAAGTTCCAGTAAGAAATATCAGCCTGTGCCCACCTTTCACGAATCACTGCTTTCTTTGATTTGATCAGTCATCTGTGGGTGAAATAGCTACAGGATGCTCCTGGCACGCAAAAGCAGTTTAAGATTAAAGGACTCTTAGCTGGGATCCCAGACAGAACACTACCTCTCGAATTCAGTTTTTACTGGTGTCTTTATTTATGCCAGTTATTTATTATAAAACTTTTCAAGTGCCCCCCAAATTAAAAGACTTTACAACAAGTACTCATATTAACCTCCTCCTAGATTCTGCGATTAACATTTTACTGTACCTGCTTAATCACGTTTATCTCTCCTTCTCTTCATCCATTTATCCATTTGCTTTTTAAAAAGAATTTCAAAGGGATTAACAGACATCATTATGCATTTCATTAACTAGCATTTGATACTTGTTTGCTGATTTTTTTCTTTTGTAGCATTTTCCTGCAATGAAACACAATCTTTAAGGTATATATTTGTTTAGTTATGCCAAGTGCATACCCTGGCTATTGAAAGCTCCTATCAAGAGAACACATATTTCATTTATTAACTTAATTTTTACATAAATGCATTGTGTTAAAAAAAACTAGCTTGAAAATAATCCTAAAGTGAAAAGCTGCAGTCACAGGGAGCTACTTTTAATTTTTTATGCATTATATTTATATAGAATTTTATTATGGTTATTCCATAAGTTTCTTGTTTTATAATCATCTATCAATTAACTATTATGGAAGAATAAGATGGAGCTATCTCAAACAATTCCTGACCATGTTCTTTTCCTTCTCATTCTTTCAAAATGTTTGTAATGTAGATTTGGCTAAATCAAATCTTGGTATTCACATTGTGTTAGCTACATAAATATCCTTCATAGAAGATAGTAGATACTGATTTTTTTTTCATAGCCAGTCTTGGTTTTCTCTCAGTTACTACTTGACACTTTTTTTTTTCCCTTTTAAAATGTATTGCTCAGGCTGGAAAGATGGCTCAAGGGTTAAAACTCTGCCTTGAAAGCAGAAGGTTCTGAGTTCAGATCCCAGATCCCATGTAAAAAATGCCAAGTGGAAAAGGCCACAGCGGGCTGCACTTCCAGCTCTGGTAAGCAGAACCTGGGAAATTCCAAAGCAAAGCAAAGAGAAGGTGGCACAATCCAGGGCAATTCCCGAAGTCACCCTTGGGCCTCCACAGACACACATGGTGTTTTCTGATATACACACATATTTACATAGAATTTTATTATGGTTATTCCTTAAGTTTCTTGTTTTTTTTATTAAAAATTTAATTGTACATTTTAAAATTTTTTACCAGTTCCCTCCCTCCCCCCTCCTCCCCCTCCCCTTCCCCCAGTGCCTCCCCCCCAATTCCCAGAGAGTCCTTTATTGTGTACGCCTAACTCTCCACTGGGTCCTCCTCTCCGATGACATATAAGGACCCAGTGGCATTTCCATAAGCCCTTTCTCTTGTTCCCCTTAAGCATAAGATCACTACTATGGCTGTCAATCCCTTGCCTCCAGGGGTCTCGGTGCCCTTAACAGATGCTAGACTGTATGAGGGCAACAGTGCGCTGGACATTGCGCAGGGCATGCAAAGTCCCATTATGATTGCTTTGGCCCCAACTATTGTTGAGAATCTTGCAAATCGTTGCTCCTCCCATCCTTTTGCTCTTACAATCTTACCGCCCCCTCTTCCGCAAATGTCCCTGAGCTCCAGGATGGGGAGAGATTAGGCTGTCCTAGTTCTATGTGATTGATATAGAGTCTCTGAAGTTCTGGATTGTGGTTTGTTAATTTTCTTTTGCAGTTTTGCTGCTCCTGCAATTCCCTTCACTCCATTCTGCTGGGCACTGTATGTCACCCCCTGGCCAGAGACAAAAAGCTGTTAAACTGGAGTCTTGTTGTAATAGCACATTCAAGGGTATATGTAATAAGAGTAGGAAACCTCACTGAGGGAGGGGTCCATCACCCATTTGCAAAATGATTACTTTTTATCTGCTAGACTATACCCCTAGACTAGACTAGACCCCTTCTGGTGAGATCAGGAAAGAACGTCTGTGGACTTAACCAGGTTTCTCATTACTTACTTGCAGACCTTGATGGAGGCCTATTTTCTCTGCTGTAACATGGTCTCCTCTCTCCTTGTTTCTGGTGTGGCCCTCCTAACCCATCTCTCTTGTTCATAATCCTTGCAATTACTGTGTTACATAGGTTTACTTTTGAGTGTCTCAATGTGGGCTGGGTGAGTTTGGTACTAGGAGGCACCTATTAGGGAGTACATACAGCGCTTAATTTTCTGGGTTGGGATACTTCACTTAATATAATTCTTTCTAATGACATCCATTTCCCAGCAAATTCCAGTAATTCATCATTTTTGATGGCTGAGTAGTACTCCATTGTATAGATGTACCACAGTTTCCTTATCCACTCGTCAACTGTTGGACATTTAGGTTGATTCCATGACTTTGCTATTGTAAACAGTGCTGCTATGAACATGGTCGAGCTGTGTGCTATCGAGGCGAACCTCTGCTGCATGGGGGGTTATTCCCAAAAGTGGGATAGCAGGGTCATACGGCATTTCAATCTTTAATTTCTTTAAGAATCTCCAGACGGCTCGCCAGAGTGGCTGTATGAGCCTGCATTCCCACCAACAATGTAGGAGAGTTCCCCTCTCTCCACATCCTCTCCAGCATTTGTTGTTGTTTGTATTGTGGATTTTTGCCATCCTGACCGGGGTGAGATGATATCTCAGGGAAGTTTTGGATTTGCATTTCCCTGATGGCGAAGGAAGTGGAGCATTTTTTAAGATATTGTTAGACATTTTAATTTCATCCCTGGTAAAGTTTCTTTGAAGTTCCAGGGCCCATTTTTTAATTGGGCCAGTGTTTTCCTTGGAGTTTAATTTTCTAAGTTCTTTGTGCACTCTGGACAGTAGAGCTCTATCAGATATGTGGTTAGTGAAGATTTTCTCCCATTCTGTGGGTTGCCTTTGAGCTCGTGTGACAATCTCTTTATCTGAACAGAAGCTCTTTAATTTCACAAGATCCCAACTGTTGAAGAGTTGGTAGCAGTGACTGTGCCATTGGATGTCTGTTTAGGAACTGTTGGCCTAGCCAATCAGCTCGAGGGAGTTCCCTATCCTTTCAACTATGGTTTTTAAAGTCTCTGGCCTGATATCAAGGTCCTTGATCCATTTGGAATTAAGTCTTGTACATGGTGACAAGTACGGGTCCAGCTTTAATCTTCTGCATGTGGAGATCCAGTTTTGCCAGCACCATTTGTTGAAGATGCTGTTCTTTTTCCATTGGATTCTTTGGGCCCCTTTGTCAAAGACCAAATGGCTGTAACTTTGTGGGCTTATATCTGGGTCTTCAATCCTTATCCATTGATCTGTGTGTCTATTTTGGAGCCAGTACCAGGCTGTCTTTATAACTATGGATTTGTAGTATAGACTTAGGTTTGGTATGGTAATACCTCCAGCTGTGTTTTTGTTACTCAGGATTGTTTTTGCTATCCTGGGTCTTTTGTGCCTCCATATGAACTTTGAGATTGTTTGGTCAACTTCTTTGAAGAATTGCTTTGGGATTTTGATTGGTATAGCATTGAATCTGTATATTGCCTTTGGTAGGATGGTCATTTTTACAATGTTGATTCTGCCAATCCAGGAACAAGGGAGGTCTTTCCACCTTCTGGTGTCTTCTGCAATTTCTTTCTTTAGGGTTTTAAAGGTTTCATTGTAAAGGTCTTTTACCTCCTTAGTTAGGTTTATACCAAGGTATTTCATTTTTTTAGGGGTTATAGTAAATGGCATGGTTTCTCTCAAGGCTTTTTCACTTCTTTCATTCTGGGCATATAGGAAGGCCTCTGATTTTTGCACATTTATTTTGTATCCTGCCACCCTGCTGAACTTCTCAATTAGTTCCAGGAGCTTCCTGGTGGAGTTTTTGGGATCCCTCAGGTATAAGATCATGTCATCTGCAAATAGGGATAGCTTGACTTCTTCCTTGCCAATTTGAATCCCTCTTATGTCCCTTTCTTGTCTTATGGCTTCAGCTAAGACTTCAAGTACAATATTGAATAGAAGTGGTGAGAGTGGACAGCCTTGTCTAGTTCCTGATCGAAGTGGGAATGCTTCCAATTGTTCCCCATTGAGCATAATCCTTGCTGTGGGCTTGTTGTATACAGCTTTTATTATATTGATAAAGGTTCCTTCCATTCCTACTGTCTCCAGCGTTTTGATCATAAAAGGCTGTTGGATCTTGTCAAAAGCTTTTTCTGCATCTATCGAGAGTATCATGTGGTCTTGGACTTTGGACTGGTTTACATGATGAATTACATTTATTGATTTGCGTATGTTGAACCAACCTTGTGTGCCGGGGATGAAGCCTACTTGGTCCCCGTGAATGATCTTTTTAATATGTTTTTGAATCCGATTTGCTAAGACTTTGTTGAGAATCTTTGCGTTTGTGTTCATCAGGGAGATCGGCCTATAGTTTTCTTTTTTAAGTGAATCTTTATTAGGTTTTGGGATTAAAAGATATTAGCTTCATAGAAGGAATTTGGTAGTGTTCCTTCCTTTGCTATTTGATGGAACAGTTTAAGGAGTATTGGTGTTATTAACTCCTTAAATGTCTGGTAGAACTCTGTGCTGAATCCATCTGGTCCAGGACATTTTTTGGTGGGAAGATTCGAGATTACTTCCTCAATTTCCTTATATGTTATAGGACTATTTAAATAATTCACAACTTCCTGATTCAATTTAGGTAAGTTGTGTTTACTTAGAAATTCATCGATCTCTTTTGTCTTGTCAAACTTCACAGAGTATAAGTTTTTGAAATATGATGTTATAATTCTCTGGATTTCTTGGGTATCAGTAGTGATAACTCCATGTTCATTTCTAATTTTGTTAATTTGGGTTTTCTTTCTCTTGCTTTTGGTTAGTTTAGCTAGGGGTGTATCAATCTTGTTGATTTTTTCAAAGAACCAGCTTTTTGATTGGTTGATTTTTTCTATCGTTTTCTTAGTCTCGATTCAGATATTTCTCCCCTTATTTTGCTAATCTCTTCTCTTCTACTGCTTTTGGGATCAGATTGCTCTAGTTTCTCAAAAGCTTTAAGCTGCATTGTTAAGTTGTTTATTTCTGATGTTTCCATTTTTTTGACGTGGGCATTAAGAGCTATAAACTTACCTCTTAGAACAGCTTTCATTGTGTCCCAGAGATTTTGGTAAGTTGTATTTTCGTTATCATTCACTTTCAGGAAATCTTGAATTTCCTTTTTAATTTCTTCCTGAATCCAGTTCTCATTCAGCATCATAGTGTTAAGTTTCCAGGAGTTAGTGTATTTTCTCTTGTTTGATGTGTTGTGGATGTCCAGCTTTAGGCCGTGGTGGTCTGATAGGGCACAGGTTAGAATTTCAACTTTCTTGTATATGTGTAGATTCATTTTGTGGCCCAATATGTGATCTATTTTGGAGAAAGTTCCGTGTGCTGCTGAGAAAAATGTGCATTCTTTGGTGCGTGGGTGAAAAGTTCGATAGAGATCTGTGAGGTCCATTTCTTTTAGGGTTTGATTAAGTTCCAAAGTGTCTCTGTTAAGCTTTTGACCTGTTGATCTATCCCATGTAGAGAGGGCGGTGTTGAAGTCCCCAAGAATTATTGTTTGGGGGTTGATTTCTTGCTTTAGACGCTGTAGGGTTTTCTTAATGAATGTGGAGGGGCCCGTATTGGGTGCATATATGTTCAGTATTGTGAAATCTTCCTGGTGAATTGTACCTGTGACTAAAATGTAGTATCCATCCGTGTCTCTTATAATTTTTTTTGGTTTGAAATCCACTTTGTCTGATAGCATAATGGCTACCCCTGCCTGTTTTCTGCTTCCATTTGCTTGTAGAATTGTTGACCAGCCTTTTATTTTTAGAGTGTGCCTATCTTTTGTGGTGAGATGGGTTTCCTGCAGGCAACAGATTGATGGATTGTGATTTTTAATCCAAGTTTGTAATCTGTGTCTCTTGATCGGTGAATTAAGTCCATTAACATTTAGTGTTATAATGGAGAAACTATTGTTAATTCCAGACATTTATTATGTTTAGTAGCTTTTATAAGTATATTGCTTCGCTTTTAATGGTGTTATATTTGCCTTCTGTTCTCCTGGATATGCCTGTTTTTTTCTTCACGCTTGAGTATCATTTCTAGCAGTTTTTGAAGGCCTGGTTTGGTGGACATGTATCCCTTCAAGTTGTCTTTGTGCTGGAAAATTTTTCTTTCTCCCTCGATCATGACTGATAGTTTTGCAGGGTAAATCAGCCTTGGTTGACATTTTTGCTCATTCAATACTTGAAGTATGTCTCTCCAAGCTCTTCTTGCTTTTACTGTTTCGACTGAGAAGTCATTTGTTATTTTAATAGGTTTGCCTTTAAAAGTGACTTGTTTTTTCTCCCTTGAAGCTCTCAGCACCAGTTCTTTATCTTGAATGTGGAGTGTTTTAACTATTATTTGCCGCTGTGTGCTTCTATTTTGGTCGTATCTGTTTGGGGTGCGGAATGCCTCTTGTATATGAATGGGCCTCTCTTTTTTTAGATGAGGAAAGTTTTCCTTGATGATCGTTTGAAAAATTTCCTCAGGGGTGGTATTTTGAGATTCTTGCTCCGGTATTCCATGAATACGCATGTTAGGCTTCTTCAGTGTGTCCCATATCTCTTGGATATTTCTCTCAAGTATCTTTTTCGCTTTAACAACCTCTTCCATTGAGCTGGTTAGTACTCCCACTTTATCTTCAAGGTCTGAAATTCTGTTTTCTGCTTCATTAGTTCTGTTGATAAGACTCTCTGTGGCGTTCTGGGTTGAAGATAACTTGTCTTTTAGCTCAGTTTTAAACTCTGCTTGAGTTTGTTTTAACTGCTCTATGCCACTTTTTGTTTCTTGCACTGTTTTTCTCAACTCCTCCAGATGTCTGTTGTGTTCCTCTTCAAAGCGATTGATTCGATTATGTAATTCCTCCCGGATTTCCTCTTTCATAGTATTGAACATGGTAATGATCATATTTTGAAGGTCGTTATCCTGGGTCAGGCTTTCTTGGCCTTTTTCCGCGGGTTTGTTCTTGTTGGAGTCTAACATTATGGGATTAATTTCTTCAGTGGGAAATTTGTTTACTTGAGTGTTGCTTCTCATGGATTTGCACCTTGACTTTGGCATTGTCATTTTAACTCTTAAGATCTCTCAATTTCACTAAACTGAATTATTTGGCCTGGGGTACTGGTGGGCGGGGCCCGAACGGGGACTTACCTAGGGCACGGGGTGAGGCCCAGGTGGACCGAGCGCGTGTCCCGACCGCGGAGCGGGGTGGGGTGAAAAGGGAGGATGTGCGCGTTGGCGAGGAGCTATTTAACCCGAGGGCAGCTGGGGCGGGGCCCGGGCGCAGGGGGAGGTCCTCCTCGGCCCTCGGCCCCCGCGCGGCTCCGGCTGGATGGTGGGAGTCGGAGACGCGTCCCTGTGGGCTGACCTGGGGTCCTAGAGCGCGCGGTGAGGCCCGGCTGGATCGCGCGTGCGCGTCCCGACCGTCGGAGCGGGGTGGGGTGAAAAGGGACGATGGGCATGTCGGCGTGGAGCTATTTAACCCGAGGGCAGCTGGGGCAAGTTTCTTGTTTTATAATCATCTATCAATTAACCACTAGGAAGAATGTTTGTAATGTAGATGCATGCACACACACACACACACACACACACACACCTTCCTATTTTGTTTTTTTTTTATTTAATTATTTTGCCATTATATCTGTTGTTTCTTCCTTTCAGCTTCTTTTGTGTTTATGCTATTCTTCTTGGTATTTACATTGAATTCTGTCTTGTAAATGTTCTGTGATAAATTCTGTCTTTTAAATGCACCTGTGATAAAAGACACGACAAAAGCAACAAAGGAAAAAAGGGGTTTCTTTCAGCTTACATTTCCTAGTGGGGAGGAGGAGGGGAGAGGGGAAATACAGGCGATCATGGTGGGGAAAATGAGGCTGCAAGAGCAGGAAGCTGGCCGGTTACAGTGAATCCACACTTAGGAGAGGGAAGGAGAGAACACAGGGAAGATGAGGTTTAGCTCTCAAACCTCAAGTCCACACCCAGTGATGCACTTCCTCCAATAAGGCTCCCAAACAGCACCACCAGCTGGGGACCAAGTGTTCAAACACCTGAGCCTGTGAGGCACATTTCACATTCACACCACCACAGCATAGACTTTCTTCCTTGTGTCACAAACAAGTTCTTCTAAATAACCAAGGAATTAGTAATTCTAAGCAGACGCAAACCATTTTACAATATGGAAATAGGGAAACATTCTCTGGTCAATGTTATGAGGTTAGCATAACCTTTACACTAAACTTGATGAAAGAATGAATATGATAAAGGAAAACTATAAGCCTACTTCTTTTACAGGCATGAAATACAAAACAATCCTAAACAAAATATAGCAATATATAAAAATGACAAATTTCAAGATGCGCTTTCCTCAGTAATACAGGTTCTATTTATTATAAAATCTGGTCAATTAATATATTTAATTAATACAATATTCCATACTACCAAAATAAATGAAAAGAAATAGCTTATGGCAGTCTCTACTATTGTAGTAAAATATTTGCCAAGGACATTATCCAAATTAAAAATGGAAGGAAATTTCTTTTTTTTTTAAATAATGTCTTTATTTTTTTTCCACTCATACAAACTTAATAGTTACCCGGATCCCCTCTCTCCCTCCACCCTTCTCTGGACCTTCCTGTTCCCTCCCCCTTTTTCTTTTCCTTTCCCCCCTCCCTCTCTTTCTCCCAGTGCCCCCTCCCCCCATCCCTGGAGCATCCTTTAATGTGTATGTCAAACTTTCCTCCGGTTCCTCCTCTCTGACGAGGTGTAAGGACTCAGTGGCATTGGAAGGAAGTTTCTTATGCTTGATATAAAGCATCTATAAAACACTCAGGAAATATCATAATTAATAGTGAGATAATAAAATTATTCCCCTTAAGATAAGGAACAAGGAAAAGTGACTGCTGTGATCTCTTCAATACCTCAGTGAATATCTAAACCAGTAGAGTGAGATAGAAAGGGTATAGGGATTTCAGCAAAGCAATGGAATCCCATTGTTCACAGAGGATGTTATGACCTATGCAGAACACTTGAAACTCTAGACTTAAGAAAGTTTACTGGATTTATTGTGCAAAAAAAAAATCAATCTATATACCATGGAGGCCTGAGCCTCCACAGGAGTAGACAAGCCAGAGTGTATCTTGGGGTCCATAGAAGCACACAGACAGAAGGGTGGGAGTGGGAGGGAACGGTAAAGGGAAGGGGGGTATGGGAGGGATAGGGAGGGAGGGAAGCTGGGATGAAGACTCGATATGCTTGGAAAAGTAGAAAAAAATATAAGAGTTAAAGTATGGGAAAGGGTGCTGTTAGTATCCTCTAAACATGACAGGGCTGGTGCACACATGAACACACTGTAGCTGTGTCTATTTCCACAAGACTTGCACAAGATTTGGCCTTTTATCATTTTATTGTGGAAGTAACAACATATAGAGAGGCTCCACATATCCATATTTGAGGGTTAATGCTGGATGTGGAAAGGAATCTGCTCTTTTCAGTGATATATAACCACTAATAGATCATCCATGCTTCAGCACGAGCTAAGGAGCATACTAATAAAGACCACCAAGGTGAACTTCAGTGGATCACACCCACTAAAAAAAATCAAAGCAGGAGAGAGAGGATGAGTAGAAGGAGGTCTCCAATGGAAGAAAGCGAGGATGGGATTGGAAATAAGGTATGAATATTGCATAATTTCAGTATATCCATGTACGAAACTGTCAAAGAATAAAATAAATGTAAAAAGCTTAAATTAATTAATTTTAAAAGTACAGAAATAAAATGGCACATATTACGTGGATTGTACTAAGTTTAAGGAAAATCAATCTACAAAAAGCAATTGTATTTATATATAATAGCAATCAACAAAATGTGAAAGAATGATAGTTCTTAAAGGTATAATATACTATAAAATAAATATGGAAAATGATATGTCAGCCTTTTACAAGAAAGTAAAATATTTGTCATTGCAAATAAGTATGAGAAACCTCAGTTACTAAGGAGAAATACCATGTTTATGGACAATTAAATTCTATATTGTAATTATGCTGATGCATAAGTCAATGAAATTCTAACAAACAATGGTGTTTTTGTTTTGTCTTAGTTTTGTGTGTGACACTTGTAAAGTGGACTAAAGGATTTGTTGATAGCCAGAGAAGTAAGAATAGCCAAGACATCCCTAAAAAAGAAGAACTAATAGCAAAAACTCTACTGTTATTAAGATCTGATTGAAAACTGCAACAATTAATACCATGGGCCATACACCAGGGGAAAAACTGCAAATGCAAATTACAGATGTCTGTGAAGAAAGTACCACATCACGGACCTTTTAGTGTGCCCAGTCCTGTCACATGGGCAAGAAATTTATTTCCATTGTGTTTCAACCATTTTATATTTGGGGATTTTTTTTTTTTTGCTTTTTAGAGTAGTTAGCTTATTTTAATACAACATGTATTGCTCTGGTGATTGTTCTGTGAAACTTGACAACAAAAAAGCACCAATATCTAAATTAAGATATTTACATATAAGACCTTAAGAGAGGCTTGATTTCAATTTCCATCTCCCTGACTTACACACTACCATTACTCAACATCATGGTTCTATCTTTCAAAGTTTTTGTACTATGGTTTTTGTATGCGATGTTTCAAATCACCTACATATTTATTACTTTATTTACTCGTTTTCTTTGCTTATTGCTCCACCTCTTTCATTAGACATTCCTCTTCTGCCCATCATACACTTTGTGTGAGTCCTCTTACAGGACTTGTACTCCATTCTTGAAAATTTATTTCACTTCCAGTCTTTTTGTTGTGGGGGGGTCAATTAATCATAGTTTTTAAAATTCACATGAAATCAAGGTCAATAAAAGATAACGTGAGATTTGCATCAATCTACTCTCTATAACACAAAGCTCCTATAAGCAGAGTGGAGACTTGTTTGAGAACTTTTTTATTGTAAATCTCAGAACAAGGTTTGTGTGAGGTGAGAGGAAGATGTGACATCCTTCAGGTCCCCCCATAACAAGTCTAAAGCCCAGTGTAGTGGAAGCAATATTTCACCATGCCAGATCAGGTGACTTGGTCTCTAGGGAGCAGGAGCGAGGAGACCCTACTGTGCTTTACCTGGAAAGGCAGAAGAAATGGAGCTATTCACCAAGCTCTCATGGATCTTTGATATCTCTGTCATTCACTTCTTTGGGGGTCAGATGTCTAGACACCAAACTATTGCCGATAGGAGTTGGAGGTCACCACACAGTTTCAGTCTCCTGGATCAGGTTTCTTGCCTTTGTGTTGCTGCCACCTAGCTTTAATTGGCTGTCACCTGAAGACATTCACACTCCTGTTGGCCTGAAGAAAGCTGACTACAGTGGCAAGAAGTAATGACAAGTAGAAGGAATACTAAAACAGTCGGAGGTGAAGCACCTCCTTTCTCTAGCCTATTCCATCTGATTTGTCTCCATTTTCTGAGAATCAGGTACGACAGCTCCACAGTAGCATTAGATCACTAGCAGAGATGTGTGTGTATGTGTGTGTGTGCGTGTTTGTGTGTGTGTGTATCAGAGGGCACCCTGTGTACCTGTGGAGTCCCAAGGGTGACTTCTGAATCATCCTGGATTGCTTCTAAGTCCTTTTTGCTTTGCTCTGGGATTTCCTAGGCTCTGCTTTCCAAAGCCTAAAGTGTAGGCTACTTGCTGTCATTTTCGCCCGGCATTTTTCCATGGGATCTGGGATCCAAACTGAGGTCCTTCTGCTTGCGAGGTAGAGTCTTAATTCCTGAGCCATCTCTCCAGTCCTCTATCAGAGTTCTTAAAACCAAAGTAGAGAAAAGTGTGGCTTACCAAAGTCAATCTTATTTCAAGATAATTTCTGCATCATCTGGAGCATACTAGTTCTTAATACAAGCCAGGAACTTTCATTTTGTGTTACTGTTATTTTAGACTATTTTCCAAACAGGAATGAACCCAGGTAACACCTGCCCCATGCGTTAAAATTATAGAGTATGTGAACTTTAGTATACACATTGGATTCTTACCTTTGGGGCAATTGCTAGTGCTAGTCAACAGAGATAGTATGCAAGCCACATATGTGATACTAAAATTTTCTAGTCATCATATACAAAAAAGGCCTGGTGTGTCCTGGGTTCCAGCTTTAGCACCACAAAGAGAAAGAAATAATTTTACTATTATCTATTATTTAAATAAATTATTTGTTTGATTTTAATAATATTTTCTTCAATGTATTTTAGTAGATTTTTTTGGATACATTTATCAATTTTAATGATATCCTTACTGTTGAAAATAAAAGTAATATATTTTACTTATATTTCCATAACACCATGTCAACAGGTGAGCCCTGAAATATTCTACTACTGAGATGTCTTAAAATTCTTATTCCGTCTATATTTGTAGCATGTCTCAATTTGAACTAGTCATATTTCAAATGCTCATGGAGCCTATATGACTAAGTGGCAGTTGTCCTGAATGGTATAGCTCTGGGAGAGGGCTCTGGAAATTCATGGGTTTAAAAGCACCTCAGTTTTCAAAACACTCCCCTGAAAAACTGTATGGAACTGATACCAGATGAAAGAGGGGAGGGGGCTCTGTACTCTACAATTTACCCATTGATGACCCACTCATGCTCTGGTGGGTGCCCAAGCACTAATTAATGTAACCATCAAGACCTAGTTAGTGTCTTGCACATGTAAGGAGAGATGGGAGAGAGAGGGAAGCAGGCTGGAGGGGAGAATGGATGGGATGGGATAGGAAGTGGGGTGGGGGTAGGTAGCAGTTGATAAAATCATAAAACCCCATTGTTAATATAAATCAAAAACAAAAGCATCTCAATGTATTCTAGGTACGTTTTTAAAAGGCTGTATTATGAAATGGTGGATAGGGGTGCGAGAATGGCTCAGTGGGTAAAGTGCTAGCATGAGAAACTGTTCAAATCCCCAGAACCTTTGTAAAAGCCACATATGATGGTGCATGCCTGTAATCCCAGCTCTGGGTGGGGCAGACATAGGCAGATCCTGGGGACTTGCTGACTAGACAATCTAGCTGAAATGTCAAGTCCCAAAAACTAAGGTGGAAAGCAACAGAAAAAGACACCCAACACACACAGACACACACACACACACACACACACAGGAAAGAAATGGTGGATCTTAACAGAACTTTTCTAATGGTTTCATAGACCCATGTATGAAAAGACCACAATTACCCCTCTTTTGCTGGGGAGAAAACAGTAGTAATTGACTTAACAGGGTTACATGCTCTGCTGGAACTAGACTCCAAGGCTCCAAATGTTCCATTTTATTTTTTCTACTGTTTACTATGCATTCTTCAAACTGCCCGGATTTTAGGGCGAAATTGTCAGACTGATGTCAGTCTCCCGTGCCAATCTCTTGTTTCAATGCATACTGGATTTGAAGCAATAAAACACTAAACAGTAAAACAAAACAAAACAAAACCCCTGACACTAAGTACACCATGCATTCTAGTATGTGCTACTTACCTCTTTGATTTGCTTCCACAGACCTGCAAACATCACGCCCATTTTAGGGATGAGTAAAGGTAAAGGAACATGTTTAAGTTCACTATGGTTAAGTGGCAGGAAGAGGGCTGGAGACAAGACCAGTAGATCATGTCCTTCCCAGCTTCCAGATCATAGAAACAGAGCATTCAGTCTCTATGTGTTGCTGAAGCAAGGGACAGATATCCTGAGACTGCACCAGAAGCGATGTATGAAATCTGGCACTGCAGCCATAGCTCTTTTGTGATCCATGGGGACATTTTTTTCTCCCACTGCCCACTTCCACAGAAGGATTGCCTCGTCTCTTCTAGCCCTCCGGGGACAGAGTCTTCTGGTTGTCCCAGCCATCAAAAGAAGGGCAGAAAAAGTGACCCTCCCTGTGTTAGTGGCTGTGCTCCGTACTGGGACAAGAAGCAACTTAAAGGAAGAAAGTGTTTATTTGGCTTGCAGGCAGCAGCCTGAGGCAGCTGGTCCTGTCATGTTGGCCCTGACGAAGTAGAGAACCTCAAAGCCTGTTCCCAAGGGCTCACTTCCTCCAGCAGGGCTCACGTCCCTAAAGGTCCCACAATCTTCCAAAACAGCACCAGCCACTGAGGGCTAAGCATTCAAACACATGGAACCTCTGAGGACTTTTCACACTCAAACCACACTGGCGCCTTTTGCCACTAACCTAGCCATGCCATCTTCCTGTGCAAACTGTAAAACTTTCATGCTAGGAGCTGGCAAGATGGCTCAGCAGGGAAGGTGCCTGCTCGCATACCTGGTGTCTTGAATTCAATCCCTGGATGCCTACATGGTGAAAGGAGAGAACCGACTTTGAAAGCTTCCATGGTAAGATTCCCTGGTTTTGAGTTCAAATCATAGATGGGAAAGAGTACTTACACACAGAGATCTACCATTAATTCTGATCTAGTAATATCCGGTAGAGGAATGGGGCAAGGTTTGTATTTGGTTCAGGAAAAGAATCTAGAAGACCTTTATAGCATTTGGGATTCGGAATATTATAGACCCTAGTCATTACTTTGGATGGAACCAGTATTCTCAAGAAAATGAACTTCTTGTGTTCTGTTCCTTTACACAGAACTCAGGGAATCGTGTGTTTTGGGAGGGGTAGTGACAGTCTTTTAAAATTGATATCTCATCTTCAGACGAGGCAAAGAGCTGAGATCAAACATAAGCTTCTCTTCATACAGCCTCTCGTGTTTCTTAGAGAAGTAATATCATGTTAAAATCTGCAAGTGATCATTGAAGTCAGCATTAAGAAAGTGTCATGGTTAGGCACAGGTGTCAACTTGACAGTTGAGGGTCTGAGCTCTTGGCACATTTGTAGAGAATTAGTTAAGCCCAGAGCAACCCTGAAGAAGATTGTCTAACTGATGGGGAAGGTCCATCCCATGGTGGGTGGGATTAGGCCCTGGATAAATCACGGAGAGCTGGTTGAGAAAGTCGGCATCCTTCTGTTCACTTGGCCAGACATGCTGGTCTGCCAAGTAAGAATCGTCCCTCTCTCAGCCGTTATGTGGTGATGGTGTGGCCACTTCCTTCGGTCCTGGTGTTGGTGCATGCTCTCCCATCCAGCTGGACTGAGAACTGTAACCAGAAAATAAACCCCTTGTTCCCTTATGCAGTTTGATGGTCATTTATCAGCAACCATGCAGGTGAACTGCAACAGAAAGAAAGGAAGATCCGCATAGTGGGCAAAGGGGTGAGTGGTGGGAATGGGTGAATGAGCTGACCTCAGGAATCCCCTAAGGACATGTCAGCAGTTCCGGCCTTTGTGCAGAGGTTGCGTGCAAACTCCTGGGTCTCACACAAGAGCTTGTGATTTCAATTTGGGGGGAGTGGTGGTTTGAGGTCAGCTCATCTCCAGTTAAGCCATGAGATGATTCTGGCGCACATGCTTTTGCACAAGAGATTTCAACTAGTGCCCTGTGAAGCTTTCACCCTAGGGAGCATTTCTGAAAAAGAAGAGCAGACAAGGTCTGGGCCCTCTCTCAGAGCTGCTTTAACTTAATGGGTCTAGAGGGAGGCCCCATCTAGAGGTGTGTGGGCCTTTCCAATACTTGCCCGGTGATTTCATTGTGCAGCCGAGAGCTGTATTTCACAATAGTGAGTTCAGATACTGGGCTCAGCTCTGCCCTTTTCTTTACCCCAGATACTTCATGGTCTGTGTCCCAGCTCTGTCCTCCTCTGAAGACATCACACCTATAATCCCAGTGCTATGGAGACTGAGGCAGGAGGACAGTAAATGCAAGATCAGCCTATGTGATCCTGTCTCAAGACCTAAGATGACACCAAAATAAAAAAAAAAATCAAGACAAAGGCACCGGGAAAAGTTGTTGTCAGTGACCTTGAAGGCATCTTTCATCTCTACCAAGCTTGGGAACACTGGCCTGTGGTAACTTTAATGCTTCCTCCTAAATCTCTGAGTAGTACTGGTAAGGAGGGGAATCACCTCTGAAGGGTGGGGTTCAAGATAGTTCTCCATTCAGTATCTGGAAAAGGAAGGGCTCATCATCTGTCGGCCAATAACTGGCATCCCCAAGGAATTGATGTGACCTGCCCAGTTTGCAGGGATGACTATCCGGAAAGCTCCAGCTGGGTCTGTTACCCCAAATAACAAGTCAATGGGAAGAATTGCTCCCTATTTTTGTAAAACTGTTGACATATGACTTACGAAAGGTTTTCCCTGTCTGATTTTTTTTCTTGCAACTCAGAGTGTGTCCCTGGGATAGGTGGCATCAGCACCCCCTAATTCTTCCAATTCTTTCCTCCCCCACACACCAGAAATTGCCAGAAAATAATCTTGGGCCCCACTATGGGACTGGATGTCAACAATTTGCATTTCATTGGGATCAGCAGGTGATTCATATGTGTGTTGAAGTTCAAGAAGTTGTATAAAGATCATTCTACGTTAAGGCTTGTTATCCACTGAGTTGTGTCTTCCTCAAGTTTACAGCTGAAGCTCTAACCCCCTACTACCTTCAAGTGAAACTCTTCGTAGAGAGAGGGCATTTACCCAGGCAATTGCTTGGTTAAATGTGCTCCTGTGGGTAGGCCTGATTCTACCTTGACTGGGATTCTTAACAAGAAAAGTGATCAGAAATGAATATGCATCTTTCCTAAAAAGCCACGTGAGTTTACTGCAAGAAGGAAGTTGGCCATCTATAAGCCAAAAACATAGGCTTATAAGAAGAAATCAGTCCTGCCCATGCCTTGATTTTGAACTTCCAGCCTCCAGAACTGTGAGAAATTAAGTTTCTGTTGTTTAATATATCCCTCTAGCAAACTAACACAGGATCTCCTTGAGACAAAGTGGTCCACTGCTCGATTTAGAGAGAGGATATGAAATGCTAGAGCCTATCCCTTTTCCAAGTAAGGCCTTTGAGAACTCTGGAAAGTTGCAATAAAAAAAGGCCCAGCACTTATTTTCTCTCCACTGGGCTCTCCAGCATAGTTAGTTGTGTGAGTAGTAGTCTTCTCATTCTCAACAATTAAGAACATGCTTTCTCCAAACATGACTGTAAGTGAGCTTACTACCTCCCTCTCTGAGTAAGAAGGGAGGAACTGAGACTACTTTTTCCACCAATATTTTAGGTGATGTGGAATTACATGGATATTAAAAATACACAGTACACAGAAACAGATATTGTTTAGCTTAAATATTCCATTGGCCGAAAGCAAGCTGTAAAAGAAAGGGGCGGGGAATGCCCAACTAATACAGGTGTAGTAAATTTGTTAAATTACACCTCATTCATGTGATGGAATACAATGTAGCTGAAGTCATTATGTCTTAAACAGCAACCTGCTAAAGTTAAGAATCAGGAAGATATTTTGCTTATGAAAAGGGGTGTATGGACTTTTGTGTCTTTGTTTTTGCATAGGCTATTTTTGGAAAGAGAAATAAAAATACTTGCCTCTGAGGCTCTTTGGTGATCTAACAGGGGAGGAAGCATTCATTTTCACTATATACCCTTGTGGTCCTGTTACTCATGGTTGGAGTCTGGGTCAGGGTTTTTTTAATTAAAACATGAAATAAAAACTCCACATGACTTGCAAAAAGTAGCAGGAATATTTTATTCAAAGCAAAGCAATAGACAGCAGCAGTTTACATGAGTGAAGGTATTATTTGAGGCTGCTTTTTGTAGGATTCAAGAGAAGGAAGAATCTGGTTACTACGAGAGTAATTTGGGTGGTTCTCTTCTTTGGACTGACAGGCTCAGATTCTGTATGCCTTTGCTCATTGTGTATATGTTTTCCCATAATGCATTTGATTTTAATCTTGTGCATTCCCAATTAAAAATAGGTGTAATATAGTAAGTAGGGTATTTTCCCTACATATTCACTTGAGGATACAATTTACCTTATTGTGTGTGCATCCAAACCCAGTTTCGTCCTGATTGGTTCATTGCCCATAATACCTGGTTTGTGTTGGAGACTGTGTTTGGATAGAAATGAGGCATTATCAAGTGGCTTCTAAGGGAAATAACTTATTTCCATTGTTTAAAGCAGATGAATATGCAGCTTGATGTAGGTGGAGGTCTGATTAGTTGCTAATTACTGCACTTAACTTTCTTTGCTCTGAGATGTGTTCTAACACATGAAGATGGAGGTCCGATTAGTTGCTAACAAGTTGATGGGTGATTGTTCAGACTGAGGTGTCTGTATATAGTGCATGCAGGCAAGTGACCTGGGCTGTCCAGTGAATTATTAGAAGAGGAGTTGCTAAACTCTCTATGCTCGCCTATCTCTGTCATTTGCATTACTTTAGATATATGTTATGCTTTAATCTAAAATGAACGTGAAAATACTTAACACTTTGAAGTCCTGGGCTTAATCCCCCAAACAGACAGGAAGGAGGGAAGGAAGAAAGGGAAAGCACCCCCAAAAAAATACATGAAAATAAAAACCTGAAAGTTTAGTTCAAATATGAAAGCCAAACACAATGCCTAAGTGCCTTCTGGAGCAAAAGGGTAAGAAATGATTCTTCCCTCTCCCCCAGTTTATTCTTACTCTCTGTGACACTTTTCTCTGCTGACGTGATACCCAATCTCCAAATATATTCGTTTGTATGTATGTGCGATAAATATATATATGTATATACATATATCAAATTGAGAGCTCCATGATTAGAATTACCATTAAAATCATTTGTGTGTGTATGTATGTGTGTGTGTGTGTGTGTATGTATGTGTGTGTGTGTGTGTGTGTGTGTGTGTGTGTGTGTGTGTGTGTGTTGTGTGTGTATCCTAAGGCACTGTATGTTCCTGTGAAGGTCCAAAGGTAATATTAGAAAGCATCCTAGATTGCTCTACCTCCTTATTGCTTTGCTCTGGGGTTTCCCAGGCTCCACCTTCCAGGTATTTTACTTGGGATCTGGAATCTAAACTCAGGTCCTTCTGCTTATGAGGCAGAGGCTTAACCCCTGAGCCATCTCTCCACCTCATTAACATCATGCTTAATCCCTTCCTTATCCATACAATTGCCTCCATCTTAAGACACTATTATATTTCATTCTTGGTTTTCCTCTCCATGAGATTGGTACATATAAGCCTTTCCTTTTCTAAAGAGATGGAACAGCACTGCCAGGGTTCAGATAGCAAACCCTCAGCAGCCACCAGCCCCAAGAACACAGGACTGGAAGTTAGAAAATAATTCTAAAATCTCCTCTAAGCACCTGAAATCACAATCATCACGAAGCCTTTTGTTAGCACTCCAGACTCAGGGGCCTCAGGATCCCCTGGAGGCCTGTGGAATCACAGATGACTGGGCCTTACCTTTAGAGGGTCACATTCAGTAAGTCAGAATGGAGGGGGGGCGATGAAGAGATTCCTGGTTCTGAGAACTTCATCCAGAATCCATGAATCCCAAGGAACGAGTCTATGGCACTGAGCTTCACTTGTAGCTTTAATCACTCTTTGAAATATGTATGTTCTTAAAATCTGTACCATAGCCCTTCCCCTCCACTCCGCCGCCCGGGACCGTGTCGAGCCTTGCCTCACCTCCCAGCGACCCAGGTAAGCTCGTCCCCGCCCACCCCCAGAGCCCCAGGCCTCCCAAGTGGACCCAGCTCCTCCCACCATCCAGCCAGAGCCGTGCGCCCAGGGCCAGGGAGGAGGAGAGGGCACCCCCTCTGCGCCCGGCCCCGCCCTCAGGTCCCCCGGGTTTAAATAGCGCCCCGCCGACGCCCCATTCCCCCTTCCCCTCCACTCCGCCACCCGGGGCGTGCACGGTCCAGCCAGGCCTCACCACGCCGCAACCCAGGTAAGCTCCATCCCCACCCACCCCCAGAGCCCCAGGCCAAATAATTCAATTTAGTGAAAAACGCACAGAAATTAAAAGAAGATCTTAAGAGTTAAAACCTCAATGCCAAAGTCAAAGGGCAAATCCATGAGAAACAACACTCAAGTAAACAAATCTCCCACTGAAGGAATTAATCCCATAATGTTAGACTCCAACCAGAACAAACCCATGGAAAATGGCCAAGAAAGCCTGACCCAGGATAACGACTTTCAAAATATGATCATTACCATGTTCAATACTATGAAAGAGGAAATCCGGGAGGAATTAAATAATCGAATCAATCCCTTTGAGGAGGAACACAACAGACACATGGAGGAGTTGAGAAAAACAGTGCAAGAATCAAAAATTGGCATAGAGCAGTTAAAGCAGACTCAAGCAGAGTTTAAAACTGAGCTAAAAGACAAGTTATCTTCAACCCAGAACACCACAGAGAGTCTTACAGCAGAACTAACGAAGCAGAAAACAGAATTTCAGATCTTGAAGATAAAGTGGGAGTATTAACCAGCTCAATGGAAGAGATCGTTAAAACCAAAAAGATACTTGAGAGAAATATTCAGGAGATATGGGACACCCTGAAGAAGCCCAACATGCGTATTCATGGAATACCAGAGCAAGAATCTCAAAATACCACCCTTGAGGAAATTTTTCAAACGATCATCAAGGAAAACTTTCCTCATCTAAAAAATGAGAGGCCCATCCATATACAAGAGGCATTCCGCACCCCAAACAGATACGACCAAAACAGAAGCTCGCCAATAAATAATAGTCAAAACACTCCACATTCAAGATAAAGAACTGGTGCTGAGAGCTTCAAGGGAGAAAAAACAAGTCACTTTTAAAGGTAAACCTATTAAAATAACAAATGACTTCTCAATGGAAACACTAAAAGCAAGAAGAGCTTGGAGAGACATACTTCAAGTATTGAATGAGCAAAAATGTCAACCTAGGCTGATTTACCCTGCAAAACTATCAATCATGATCGAGGGAGAAAGAAAAGTCTTCCAGCACAAAGACAACTTGAAGGGATACATGTCCACCAAACCAGGCCTTCAAAAAATGCTAGAAATGATACTCAAGCGTGAAATAAAAAACAGGCATATCCAGGAGAACATAAGGCAAGTATAACACCATTAAAAGCGAAGCAATATACTTATAAAAACTACTAAACATAATAAATGTCTGGAATCAAAAATAGTTTCACCATTATAACACTAAATGTTAATGGAATTAACTCACCAATCAAGAGACACAGATTAGAGACTTGGATTAAAAATCACAATCCATCAATCTGCTGCCTGCAGGAAACCCATCTCACCACAAAAGATAGGCATGCCCTAAAAATGAAAGGCTGGTCAACAATTCCACAAGCTAATGGAAGCAGAAAACAGGCAGGGGTAGCCATTATGATATCAGACACAGTGGACTTCAAACCAAAGAAAATTATAAGAGACACGCATGGATACTACATTTTAGTCCCAGGTACAATTCACCAAGAAGACTTCACAATACTGAACATATATGCACCCAATACGGGCCCCTCCACATTCATTAAGAAAACCCTACAGCATCTAAAGCAAGAAATCAAACCCCCAAACGATAATTCTTGGGGACTTCAACACTGCCCTCTCAACAGGTCAAAAGCTTAACAGAGACACTTTGGACCTTAATCAAACCCTGAAAGAAATGGACCTTACAGATCTCTATCGAACTTTTCACCCACGTACCAAAGAATACACATTTTTCTCAGCAGCACACGGACCTTTCTCCAAAATAGATCACATATTGGGCCACAAAACGAATCGACACATATACAAAAAAGTTGAAATTCTAACCTGTGCCCTGTCAGACCACCACGGCCTAAAGCTGGACATCCACAACACATCAAACAAGAGAAAATACACTAACCCTGGAAACTTAACAATATGATGCTGAATGAGAACTGGATTCAGGAAGAAATTAAAAAGGAAATTCAAGATTTCCTGAAAGTGAATGATAACGAAAATACAACTTACCAAAATCTCTGGGACACAATGAAAGCTGTTCTAAGAGGTAAGTTCATAGCTCTTAATGCCTACATCAAAAAAAATGGAAACATCAGAAATAAGCAACTTAACAATGCAGCTTAAAGCTTTAGAGAAACTAGAGCAATCTGATCCCAAAAGTAGTAGAAGAGAGGAAATTAGCAAAATAAGGGGAGAAATATCTGAAATCAAGATTAAGAAAACGATAGAAAAAATCAACCAGTCAAAAAGCTGGTTCTTTGAAAAAATCAACAAGATTGATACACCCCTAGCTAAATAAACCAAAAGCAAGAGAGAGAAAACCCAAATTAACAAAATTAGAAATGAACATGGAGTTATCACTACTGATACCCAAGAAATCCAGAGAAGTTTTTTATTAAAAATTTAATTATACATTTTAAATTTTTTTTACCAGTTCCCTCCCTCTCCCCTCCTCCCCCCGAACCCCCTTCTCCCCCTCCTCTCCCTCCCCATCCCCCAGTGCCTCCCCCCCAATTCCCAGAGAGTCCTTTATTGTGTACGCCTGACTCTCCACTGGGTCCTCCTCTCCAATGACATATAAGGACCCAGTGGCATTTCCATAAGCCCTTTCTCTTGTTCCCCTTAAGCATAGGAGCACTACTATGGCTGTCAATCCCTTGCCTCCAGGGATCTCGGTACCTTTAACAGATGCTAGACTTTATGAGGGCAACAGTGCGCTGGACGTTGCTCAGGGCATGCAAAGTCCCATTATGATTGCTTTGGCCCCAACTATGGTTGAGAATCTTGCAAATCATTGTTCCTCCCATCCTTTTGCTCTTACAATCTTACCGCCCCCTTTTCCGCAAATGTCCCTGAGCTCCAGGATGGGAAGAGATTAGGTTGGCCTAGTTCTATGTGATTGATATAGAGTCTCTGAAGTTCTGGATTGTGGTTTGTTGATTTTCTTTTGCAGTTTTGCTGCTCCTGCAATGCCCTTCACTCCATCCTGCTGGGCACTGTATGTCACCCCCTGGCCAGAGACAAAAAGCTGTTAAACTGGAGTCTTGTCACAGAGTACGAGTTTTTGAAATATGATAACATATCATATTATGTGAAGTTTGACAACACGAAAGAGATGGATGAATTTCTAAGTAAACACAACTTACCTAAATTGAATGAGGAAGTTGTGAATTATTTAAATAGTCCTATAACATACAAGGAAATTGAAGAAGTAATCTCGAATCTTCCCACCAAAAAATGTCCTGGGCCAGATGGATTCAGCACAGAGTTCTACCAGACATTTAAGGAGTTAATAACACCAATACTCCTTAAACTGTTCCATCAAATAGCAAAGGAAGGAACACTACCAAATTCCTTCTATGAAGCTAATATCGTCTTAATCCCAAAACCTAATAAAGGCTCACTTAAAAAAGAAAACTATAGGCCGATCTCTCTGATGAACACAGATGCAAAGATTCTCAACAAAGTCTTAGCAAATCGGATTCAAAAACATATCAAAAAGATAATTCACGGGGACCAAGTAGGCTTCATCCCCAGCACACAAGGTTGGTTCAACATACACAAATCAATAAATGTAATTCATCATGTAAACCAGTCCAAAGTCCAAGACCACATGATACTCTCTATAGATGCAGAAAAAGCCTTTGACAAGATCCAACAGCCTTTTATGATCAAAACGCTAGAGACAGTAGGAATGGAAGGAACCTTTATCAATATAATAAAAGCTGTATACAACAAGCCCACAACAAGGATTATGCTCAATGGGGAACAATTGGAAGCATTCCCACTTCGATCAGGAACTAGACAAGGCTGTCCACTCTCACCACTTCTATTCAATATTGTACTTGAAGTCTTAGTTGAAGCCATAAGATAAGAAAGGGACATAAGAGGGATTCAAATCGGCAAGGAAGAACTCAAGCTATCCCTACTTGCAGATGACATGATCTTATACCTGAGTGATCCCAAAAACTCCACCAGGAAGCTCCTGGAACTAATTGAGAAGTTCAGCATGGTGGCAGGATACAAAATAAATGTGCAAAAATCAGAGGCCTTCCTATACACCCAGAATGAAAGAAGTGAAAAAGCCTTGAGAGAAACAATCCCATTTACTATAGCCCCTAAAAAAAACCTAACCAAGGAGATAAACCTAACCAAGGAGATAAAAGACCTTTACAATGAAACCTTTAAAACCCTAAAGAAAGAAATTGCAGAAGACACCAGAAGGTGGAAAGACCTCCCATGTTCCTGGATTGGTAGAATCAACATCGTAAAAATGACCATCCTACCAAAGGCAATATACAGATTCAATGCTATACCAATTAAAATCCCAAAGCAATTCTTCAAAGAAGTTGACCAAACAATCTCAAAGTTCATATGGAAGCACAAAAGACCCAGGATAGCAAAGACAATCCTGAGTAACAAAAACACTGCTGGAGGTATTACCATACCAAACCTAAGTCTATACTACAAATCCATAGTTATAAAGACAGCCTGGTACTGGCTCCAAAATAGACACACAGATCAATGGATAAGGATTGAAGACCCAGATATAAGCCCACAAAATTACAGCCATTTGGTCTTTGACAAAGGGGCCCAAAGAATCCAATGGAAAAAGAACAGCATCTTCAACAAATGGTGCTGGCAAAACTGGATCTCCACATGCAGAAGATTAAAGCTGGACCCATACTTGTCACCATGTACAAGACTTAATTCCAAATGGATCAAGGACCTTGATATCAGGCCAGAGACTATAAAAACCATAGTTGAAAGGATAGGGAACTCCCTTGAGCTGATTGGGCTAGGCCAACACTTCCTAAACAGACATCCAATGGCACAGTCACTGCTACCAACTCTCAACAGTTGGGATCTTGTGAAATTAAAGAGCTTCTGTTCAGATAAAGAGATTGTCACATGAGCTCAAAGGCAACCCACAGAATGGGAGAAAATCTTCACTAACCACGTATCTGATAGAACTCTGCTGTCCAGAGTGCACAAAGAACTTAGAAAACTAAACACCAAGGAAACCAATGGCCCAATTAAAAAATGGGCCCTGGAACTTAAAAGAAACTTTACCAGGGATGAAATTAAAATGTCTAACAAATATCTTTAAAAATGCTCCACTTCCTTAGCCATCAGGGAAATGCAAATCAAAACTTCCCTGAGATATCATCTCACCCCAGTCAGGATGGCAAAAATCCACAATACAAACAACACCAACTCCTGGAGAGGATGTGGAGAGAGGGGAACTCTCCTACATTGCTGGTGGGAATGCAGGCTCATACAGCCACTCTGGCGAGCCATCTGGAGATTCTTAAAGAAATTAAAGATTGAAATGCCATATGACCCTGCTATCCCACTTTTGGGAATAACCCCCCATACAGCAGAGGTTCACCTCGATAGCACAAGCACGACCATGTTCATAGCAGCACTGTTTACAATAGCAAAGTCATGGAATCAACCCAAATGTCCAACAGTTGACGAGTGGATAAGGAAACTGTGGTACATCTATACAATGGAGTACTACTCAGCCATCAAAAATGATGAATTACTGGAATTTGCCGGGAAATGGATGTCATTAGAAACAATTATATTAAGTGAAGTATCCCAGACCCAGAAAATTAAGCGCCATATGTACTCCCTAATAGGTGGCTCCTAGTACCAAACCCACCCAGCCCACCTAGAGACAGTAATTCCAAGGATTATGAACAGGCGGGATGGGGTAGGAGGGCCACACCAGAAACAAGGAGAGAAGGGACCATGTTACAGCAGAGAAAATAGGCCTCCACCAAGGACCCAAATAAGTAATGAGACATCTGATTAAGTTCACAGACTTTTGTTCCTGATCATTTACTACTGAGGGGGTATGATCTCACCAGAATAGGAGGGCATATAGTCTGGCAGATAAAAAGTAACCATTTTGCAAATGGGTGATAGACCCCTCCCTCACTGTGGTTTCCCACTTTTATTACATCTACCTATGAATGTGCTTTTATCACAAGACTCTAGTTTAACAGCTTTTTGTCTCTGGCCAGGGGGCAACATACAATGCCCACCAGGATGGAGTGAAGGGCATTGCAGGAGCAGCAAAACTGCAAAAGAAAATCAACAAACCACAATCCAGAACTTCAGAGACTCTATATCAACCACTTAGAACTAGGCCAGCTTAATTTCTCCCCATCCTGAAGCTCAGGGACATTTGCGGAAGAGGGGGCGGTAAGAGTGTAAGAGCAAAAGGATGGGAGGAGCAATGATATGTACGATACTCCATACAAGTTAGGGCTGAAGCAATCATAATTGGACTTTACATGCCCTGCGCATTGTCCAACACACTATTGACCTCACAAAGTCTAGCATCTGCTAAAGGCACCAAGATCCTTGGAGGCAAGGGATTGGCAGCCACAGCAGTGTTCCTATACCCAAGGGGACCACGGGAAAGGGTTCAGGGAAAGGCCACGGGGTCCTTGTATGTCATCGGAGAGGAGGACCCAGAGGAAAATCAGGCATGCACAAGAAAGGACTCTCTAGGAATTGGGGTGGGAGGCACTGGGGGATGGGGAGGGAGGGGGGTGGGGAGGGGAAGCAGGGGGTACGGGGGGAGGAGGAGGAAGGGAGGGAACTGGTGTACCTATTAAGTTTGTATGAGCTGAAATAATAATAAAAAATGTATTAATAAAAAAATCTGTACCATAAAATTGGGCATATTGGGGCCTTTAAAATGAAAAGTAGAAAGACAAATACAGGGCTGGAGAGATGGCTCAGGGGGTTAAGACTCTGCCTCTCCACATACTATTGACCCCACAAAGTCTAGCATTTGCTAAAGGCACCAAGATCCTTGGAGGCAAGGGATTGACAGCTACAGTAATGTTCCTATGCTTAAGGGGAACACAGGAAAGGGTTCAGGGAAATGCAGCTGGGTCCTTGTACGTCATCGGAGAGGAAGGCCCAGAGGAGAATCTGACATGCACATTAAAGGATTCTCCGGGATTTTGGGGGGGGAGGCACTGGGGGATGGGGAGGGAGGGGTAAGGGGAGGGGGAGTAGGGGGGTCGGAGGGGAGGGGGAGGGAGGGAAGGAACCGTTGTACCTATTAAGTTTGTATGAGCGGAAATAATAATAAAAAATGTTAAAAAAAAAAAAAACAAGCACAAAAAAAAAAGTTTCTGCCTTGCAAGCAGAAGGTCCTAAGTTTGGATCCCTGGTCCCATGTAAAAACACCAGGCAGAAATGCTGTACTTCCTGCCCTAGTGGGCAGAGCCTTGGAAATCCCAGAGAGAAGCCAAAAAGAGGTAGAAGCAATCCAGGATGATTCCTGAAGTCACTCTTGGTCCTCTACAGTCCTCTGATACACAAGATAAATGAATAAATAAAGTGTATTAAAAAAGAAAGACAAATATATCAGTAACTGTCAGTGTCAGCATACAGGCATGACATCTTATGTGATATCTTACTGATCATAATTCCAAATAAGACTAAGCAAACAAGTCTCCAGAGCATGACAGATTAGAAGCTGCTAACTCAAGTATCATAGGAGTTCGGAGGAGGTGATAAAAATGTGCCCCCAGTGCTCTTAGCAAGTGGAGAGTAAATGCAGGAAGAGTAAAGTGAGCAGACACTGTGCTAATTCTTCACCTTGACCCCATCATGCACTGGGCATTGTGGGACTCCCATCTTAGCCAATGAACAGGGGAAATTGTGGGTATGCTGAAAGAGGGAACCTGAGGCTTTGCCACATCCTAAGAGAGAGTTGAGACTGAGCAGGCAAAGAGAAGGCAGCAGGCACTGAGGTGACCCAGACAGAGGCTGTTGCTGCAGGAGCCTGTGCAGAGAGCTGTCCTTCATAAGAATGTCAGCACAGGGAGGTGAGATCAGAGGTGTAGGGCAGTGGGAGAAACACATCATTGAGCGTATCTTGGAGTATCTTCATTCTTGGGCTTCATTCTGCAAACCATGGAAACCACTGAATGATTTGCCGAAGAACAACATGATGTACGCAGGTGTGCGTTGCCATAGGTGATCCTCAAGGATGAGGAGGAGGGTGTGGCTTTCCCTATAGTCCAAGCAAAAGTGACTGTGAGCTTTACCAATGGGGCACAGGAAGTGGCAGGGATGGAGGCAGTTCCAAACAAGTGCTCTGAGGGGCATTCATGAAACAGTACAGAAAATCCACAGAACTTGGAAAGTGTCTTCTCTAGAGCTGTATGGTTTGGGAGTGCATATCTGAGGCAGAAGGGATCAGAAGTCAGGGCTCGTTCAGAAGGGAAGAAGCTGCATTCAAGGTAAGTCCTGCTCAATGAAATCATTTTTCAAATTCTCTGTTAAAATAGGATATATCACAGGTGAGAATGCTTTTCTTTTAAAAAAAAAATTGATGTGCTGAAAATGAAAGATTTGGGCCCTAAAAGGCTTCAATTTTCCACAAAATGATAGGATGTGAGTTTGCTCATTTCTTAAAAGTCAGAGCAGTGAAGAGTTGCTTCAATGAGCCTCTGCCTTCACGTGAAACGAATTACATTAGTCAGGCGGCGTGTCTGTCAGGAATTTGTAAAAGTCTGGGGACTATGGAGTTGTTTGTTTTATGCATCTCAATCACTCCAGAAGTATGCTGGAGAAGCTTTGGCCTCAGCTGAGTTGTTCGGTGGCTTGCCCGGGGCAGAGGTGAATGTAATCATCTTCTTAGAACACAAGTGGATTTCCTAGAAAAAAAGAGCTGCGGGGAACACCATGACCAGAATTGCCTCACACTCCTGGGACCATCCCTTTACCAGCCAGGTCACTGGAGAAAAGAAAGGAGACTCCCCATCCAGAAAGTGAAGGAGGGAAGCATAGGATTACCAGGGCCCCAAAGTGCTGTCACCGACTGGGGCTACTTCAACACTTACCATGAAACCTGGTGAAAAACAAAACAAGGCTTATGAAGTCAGAGTTGCAATATTACAAAACAGAAAGCCTAAATAAAACGGGCCTTTGCATCCTACCAGTCCTTGTTGTTACATCGGATGACCTTCAGTGAGATCATCAAAAGCTAACCTTAACCTTCCTTTCCAATTGCCCTTCAAGTGAGCCTCTCCTTTTAGGAAAAAAAAAAATGGGAGTGGGAGGGACTAGGGAAATGACTCACTGGATAAGAGGGCTTGCTGCACAAGCATGAGGACCAGAGTTCAAATCCCCAGTACCCACTTTAAAACAGACTATTTATGGGAAGCAGAGACAGGAAGATCTATGGGACTTGTCAGTCTAGCTCCAGGTTCAGTGAGAGACCCTGTCCCAAGGATATAAATATGGGCTCTGATGTTTTCTCTAACCTAAAGAAGCATATGTATAGGTGTATGCACCAGCCTACAAGGGAAAAAAATACATGTATATATCACACATAGAAATGAAAAAAAATTAAAAATGTGAAAGGATACACACTGGAATTACTCCTGGAACTTTCAAAGTAGTAGTCCAGTGCTAAGACTCATCTTCCAAGAATCTGATGGTCCTTTTGATCTGGGATGTGACCTGGACATTAGAATTTTTCTAATCTTCATTGCTTTCCACATCCAACCAGGGTAGAGAAACTACTGGGTTACCTCTGAGACGTCCACACTAGTTAGTGCTTGGGTACCCAACAGGGCACAAATGGCCTGCCTGTGGATAGAATATAGAGGCTTCCCTTCTCTTTTATCTAGCACCAGTTTAACTATTGCTAAGTCTCAACCTTTTAAGTGTGTGCATCCCCATCCAATTATCTTCCTCCATGTTCCACATTTCAGCTTGAGTGCTCAGCTAAATGTAAGGGTTATGATAATCAGTACCACTAATGGACAACAAACCTCATTCAGAGCTGACTGTTTGCTGACTGCCAGAAGCATCTGTGGCCCCCACTGGGATAGGGGGTTGCTGAAGCTCATTTAACACCATGACCAAAATGCCCATATAATAACCAGAAGTCATGTTCAGTGCTATCAGCAAGACCTGTGTTGGTCATGAAGACTAACATTGTCCTTAATTCTGCAGAAGGTCAGAAAACCTTGGCATCAACTAAGGTTTTCAGCAGAGGGAAAGGCTTCAGAGTCTGAGACATTAGAATACCTGTGTTGGGTAGTCTTCTTGTTGCCATGGCAAAGCACATGACAAAAACAACTCAAGGAAGGAAGGGTTTCCTTAGGTACATGGAAAGGAATCATCTCAGAAGGAAAAAGAGATCAAACACAACTGTCTCCATTGTATTCACTGTCAGGAAGCAGAAAGAAATGAATGCTGGTACTCAGCTCACTTTCACCACTAATGTATTCCAGCCCAGCAATTAGTACATCCCACCATTAGGATGTATCTTCCCACCCCAATTAATCTAATCTAGAAACTTCCTCACAGACATGCCCAGCAGCTCGTCTCCTAGTTGATTCTAGATCCTGTCCTACTAATAATCTTAATCATCACCTAATCAGCATTTCTCATTGACCAGCTGGGAAACTTGGGGAAGGTGCTCCTAAGTTTCAATTTCACCTTTAAACTAGGAATAGGATACAGTAATTAAATTTATTTGCATTTTAGAGCATTTAATATGGTGCCTGGCACATAGAGATGTTATGATGATGAGTAAGGAAGCCAGTTATTCAGTGACAAGAGAAGAAAATAGTTAATAGTGAGAAACTGTCTCAGGTATCTGCATTGTTGCTGATAAATTCACAACCAAAAGGCATAAGGCAACAAGGGGTTTTATTTTTGCTTACAATTTATGGTTTCAGTTTCTTGCCCAAATTGGCAGGAGAGCCTACACTGTATCAAATCCACAGTTCTGCTGAGAAGGATAATCCTCATTTGCCAGACTAGCACGTCTGGCCAAGTATACAGAAGGATGCCAACTTCCTTAACCAGTTCCATCTGTCTTATCCCCTTGCCTTGGGCCTAGTCCCACCCACCATGGGCTGGGCCTCCCCCTCAACTAGACAGTCTAGTTGCTTGCTTGGGACCTAAGTCAATCACTAATGAGGCTTGAACCCTCAACCATCAAGTTGATACCTGTATCTAACTATGACAGAGGTAAATCTGAAATAACATTGATTGAGCAACCAGTGTGCAGTTTCCATCTTGAGAACATTTATTAAATCCCACAATAGTTCACTAAGGTATGTATTTATCATCTCCATGATATAGGTGAGGAAACTCAAGCACAGAAAGGTTAGATAATTTTTCAAGCCCCTGCAGATGGTAAGCTATAAATCAAGAACATAAATGTAACACCCTGACTCCAGAGCCCTTGCTCTTAATTATCAGATTAAACAAAGAGATCTTTTAAAAGGGGATTATGAGAGCATAGGAGGGAAAGTGCACACCAGAATTTATAGAATTGCATGTGGCCATAAAAGGAAGAAATGTCTGAAAGAAGCAATGCAGAGAGACAGTCTAGCAAGTTAATATGGTCAGCAACCACAAGTCGGTGGATGTTGGACAAAGAAGCAGAGATCACTCAACTGATTTTTGTAAATCATGAAAAGATAAATTCTTAGTTTTACATTCAGAAAATGGCATCATTTTCCAAGAACTTATTATGAAGTATGAGAAACCTGAATCATTTTAACAGTAGATAGAAAACCCAATTTTGGATCACCATTATTGAACTACAAGAAGGATGAATGAACTTCCGTTTGACCTTTTTCTTTCTGGTCCAGAGTCCACTTCTGTAGTACGCAAAGCCATTCAGGTAAGAAGGACTTGTGAGTCCAAGTCTCAAATAAATTAAAATGATAAATATGTATATATGTCTGATTTTCATACCAAGAGCCTGCCTGAAAGTTGCTCATAGCTTTTCCCATTGTCCAAAAATTGACTGTCTCACAGACCTCCACTCACAACATCAACTATTCTCCTTTCTTTCAGTGAATTCAGTAAACCTTCCCTATCTTAGAGATTCTAATTTGTTAATGCTGTTATGTATAGCAGTTGAACAGTAAAAACATATGTCTGCATTTTCTGCAAAAAAAAAATTTCTATATCAGTATCATGATTCCTACATTTGAAATTAAGGGGGATGTTTTTACTTTAATGACTTTTTTTATTTAGCAGTAGGACTTTTAGGGCAAATTGAAGTGTGATAATTTTGGTCATGTAATTTTTTTTTTGTATGTGTGTGCATGTGTGTGTATGTATGTATCAGAGGGCACTGTGTCCCTTTGGAGAACCAAAAGTGACTTGGGAATCATCTTGGGTTGCTCGACCTCCTTTTTGCTTTTCTCTGGGGTTTCCCAGGCTCTGCCTTCCAAGGTCAGAAGTGCAGGCCATTACAATTTACAATTGGCATTTTTATGTGGGATCTGGGATCCAAACTCAGGTTCTTTTGCTTGCAAGATGCAGGCTTAACTCCTGAGCCATCTATCTCTCCAGCCCATGGAGTGGGACTTTGATATGTGTTTGGTGAATTAGCAGATACCTATAAGATGAATGTCACAGGAGGATGGAGGAAGGAAACACAAGTCACTTCGTCAGGAGAGAGTGCATAAATTGTGCATTCTTTTGCTTTCCTCTCTCATGCAGTCTTTTAGGAGCTGCTTGGAAGTTGTTTGCAATCAGATTATAAGGAGACCTAGAGATAAGAATCTCTGAATTTTATACTTCCCTTTAGAATATAAAAATGACAAATCCACCAGCAGGTCCTATGAGGCTATCCTCCCTCATGAACAAGACCACCCCTCAAGACTAAATTATGTAATTAAAATTTGTAACAAAATGGGGACATTGTCCATTAGAAAGGGGCCAAATTGATCTTTTGGAATCCATGACTATATTAGCACTAATTAATACTCTAAAGTTCAGTCTGGAGAAGTATGTGTTGAAGAGGTCTCTGGGCAGACTGGAGAGGTCATACATAGGTTCTAAATTTCTGAACTTGGGGAACAGGTTAACAGAAGACTATCAAAATAGGCAAATCTACTAAGAAAAAGATGTGACTCCACTAGTTTCACTGGACTTGGCTCTTGCTGAAGCATTGAATATTGTTTAGATTGTGTTATCTATTGGCTGAAGATTAAACACAAGGTTATACAGAATTTTTCATCGCAGTGATATTTGTTGATGTAATTTGGATACTTTCACTGGTCATGTAGTGCTAGAAAGTACTTGTGGCAGACACTGGGCTGCTTGCCCAAGAGCCCAGTCATCCCCTTCCTTCCTTCCTAACAAACAGCAGCCCGGTGTTTGCTCAGGTATCAGATAGCTATGTGTTTTCAGAAAAGTTCAGGACACCCCATGGCTCTACAGGATAAATCCTGAGTAACAGACAACCAGAAGAGTTCTTTGCTGGTCGTTGGTTTGGGAAAGAACCTGTGACATGCAGTTCTGATCAATAGAACACGTGAGAAGATCTAGAAATGACTCTGTTTGCACACACAAACACATACACAGAGTTGGGAGGGAGGGAGAAGGAGAGCCTGACTTTTCTACCTCTGAGTATGGCTGGAGGAAGATATCGTAGGATCCACTACATTCATTATGCAACCACGAGGGAACAAGTATGCAGTCCAGTGCCAACAAGCTCATGATAGAAGAGCTGACGGAAAATGAATTTTTGGTGACCTCATCAAGCTTTCAGATGAACTGACCCTAGCGCTTCCTTCCTCTGGACTTGTTTACATGTGGCAACAAAGGATCTTCCTGTCTAAGCCCCTGGTTTTCTGTGGGGTGTGTGCATGTGACTGACAGCTCATTTAAAATTAAATAAGCTAATTCAGTATCAGAATTAGGATTTGCAGTTTTGTAAGAGGTCCAGGTGGATCCCAGTCACATTTATGCTTGAATGACTATGATTTAAGGTGTTTCTGTAACCTGAAACAGTGTTGACAGCCAGAAAACAAACCTAGACCATACCTTATCACCCAATGGTAAAGTAAAGATTTGCATCTTTCTTGATAATGATGTGAAAACAAGGGAAAGATAATAGTGTTTTTATTTATGCAATTCTTTTGTACCTCATAGAATAATATCTTCTTCTTTCTATTTCTGTATTTCCAAATTAAGAAGAAACAACTCATAATCACATAGTGAATATAATTTTGGGAGGCTTAAAGGAGTAGTGAAAAGAGATCTCAAGACCATTGAAAATGCTTGAGCTAGCATCTCCAGGTAAGCAAAGACAAAAGGAGGCAAGAAGTGGAAAGAGAACAAGACACCAACAGAGAAAGAAAGTTCTCTCAACTGTAAAGGCAGTTTCAACTGGCTGTGCATCCTGAATTTCCTCAGAAATTTAGTGACTCAAGAGTGATCATGGTGCCCATCCACATTGCAAACATGTTAACAACAGAGCATGAAAATGATCCTTGAATGCCAGAAAGGACAGAACACTCCTGCAACATTGTTATTCCTGAAAAGACAACTCAAGTTTCACAAGGTTACCCAAATGAGGCAATTTCATAATCTGTTCTTTGTTTATGCTGAGTTTAAACAACTGTTAGAAGAGGCCACTAAGTCTGATTATTTAATGGCCCATCAGCAGACCAATTTCAACAAACAACTTTTGTAGTTTTTTTTTTTTTTAAGGAAACATCTCTGTTATCTCTGTTGTCTTATGAGAACAAGCTACTGAGAAATCATCTAGGTTGGGGGATAGGATAAAAACAGTTATTAAGATTATTTCATGACCAGTCTGCATTTCTAAAATCTTATTCTTCCTATAAAAGAAGCAATTAGATAAGGACAGATCATGCAAAGGAGTAAAGGCTAAGCCAAATCCATTGTTTAGTGATAATCCTTTTATTGAAAAAAAAAAAGCCTTACGTTCATAAATCTTATGGGCAGTTTATCCTATAGAATCACTATTTCCACACTGTAGATTCACTGGGAGAAAAAAATATACTCTTCTACAATGTTTATAAAAGTAATCACCCAGCATAACACAAACCCAAAAGGACTCCAGGGCTGCAGATATGGGTCAGTGGCACAGTACTTACTTAGCATGTGGGAAGTTCTGGGTTCAATTCCCAGCACCTCCAGAAAAAAAAAAGAAGCACACAACATAAAAGAACCTGAAGAGAAAATTAACTACCTCCAAAGCTTGTAGCAGTCAATTTAAATATCTAAGGGAAACAATAACCAAAGCTCATCAGAAATAATTGCCGAACTGGATATTTGTACATTGCCAGTAAATAAACTAAAAGCAACTAATCCAAATAAGTGACTTAGGAGTTCATGGCTCTATTTGTACATTTTTCTTCAAATTCTTCCCTGCCTGCCTTGCTGTCCTCTTAGGCATTCTCCAATAGATGAAAATAAAGCAGAGAAAAAACAGGAAAATATTGAGATATATCTTTGAGTAGATTCGTTAATGGGAAGATTTGGAAAAATTTGTCTGAAAGGGTAGGTGTCAAGAGTTGTGCTATGCTGGGGCTGGAGAGGTGGCTCAGGGGTTAAGCCTCTGCCTTGCAGGCGGAAGGTCCTGAGTTCGGATCCTAGACCCCATGTATAGACGCCGGGCGGAAGCGGGGGGCGACCTGCGTTTCCGGTCCTGGTAGGGCGGAGCCTGTGAATCCCGGGGCAGAATAAACAAGGAGGTGGAGGCGTCCATGGTGGCTCCCGAATTCGTCCGTGGTTCTACACACCCACACATACACACGTGCGCACACACATACATGCACAATTGAATAAATAATAAATAATAAAAAATTTAAAAAAAAAGGAATTGTGCGATGCTAAACGTGGAGCTGTTAGGTATGTGTCTTTCTGGATACTGTTCTCAAGGGCAGCATGGCTTTATGTTTTCAGTCACATCCTTTATCCTCAGTGTGCAAAGATGAGGCCAAAGCATTCCATGTGGATGATCATATCTGTGTTCTTCCACATGACCTCAAGGCACTGTGGAGTTGTACAGAATTCTTTTTTCCAATCACCCCCCCCCAAAAAAAGATCTTTATGAGCCAAACACAGTGGCATGCACCTGTAATCCCATCACTTGGGAGATAGAGGCAGGAAGATCAGAAGTTTGAGATCATCCTGGGCTATATAAGCAAGTCTTATGCCAGACTGAACTATGGAAAACCTTATCTCAAACTCAAAACACCCTTACCGTGTACTTAGATATGAAAACAAATTCTCACTAGTGTTTTTGCTTTTCTTCTTCACCCATTCAAAAAACAAAACCTAGAAAAAACTTTAAGGTGATAATGTTTTGTTTGTGCCCCTTTTACAGATGAACTGTGAGGGCCTCAGTTTTCTTGAGATGCTCACTCCACATCACAGAGATGAAAGACATTGGCAACTACAGTTGCTTTCTGGATCTCAGAGCAATGTTCTCATTCTGTCCCTTACTGCCTCTCAGTGAATAGTATCTTGGAAATTTTATTTTGGTGAAGCTTCCACAACCCCACTTTCCATCTTCCCCCTGCTTTACTGATGGTACTTCCTCAGTCACTCTTGCTGGTTCCTTTTCAGCTCCTCAAACCGTAAAGTTTGACAGGGGACCGCCTCGGACCACTTCTTTATCAATTCTACCTCCATTGGTGATTTCCATCCAATGTGTAATTTTAGCTCTCCTCTGTGTATTGATACATCTCTGCCTTCATTCTAGATCTGTATGTCCCATCTGCCTAACTAGCATCTCTATTTGGATGTCTAAGAGGCATACCAAGCTTCTATGCCCTCAAACTCATTTTTGCTCTTTGCGTTAAATCTGCTTTTCAGAGAATCATCTCCGACTTAATAAATAGAAATTCCATTCTTCACCTTTTCAAGTCCACAAGCTTGGGCATCATCTTTGGCTCTTTGTTTCTCTTACACACCACATCTAATGCATCAGCAACTTCTGCTGGCTCCACCTTCAAACTACATCTGAAGTCTGACCTCTTCTCACCACCACTATTGGGACCATTCTAGACCAAGCTGCCATCACTTCCCAACTAGGTTATTGTAATAGTTTGGCAACATTCAGAGGAAATGCAGGTTAGCTGAGCATCCAAGGAAAACAGATTCTTAGCTGATAACTATTAATGCTGATAATCTACATTCCCTCTCCTTATTCCAATAGAGCTGCACATGATTCTATATTCTGAGTGTTCAAAATGGTGCCTGGCACATTAAAAGTCTTCAGAAAATATTTGCAAGTAAATGAAGGAATTATAAAGACTTTTTTCCAGGATGGACAACAGCAACCTAATCTCCCCTAGGACCACTTGGCATTAATGGTTTTTGAAAATCAACTGAGAGCTCATTGGGGAAAATGTCAAGGAAGTAAGGATTGAGTCTTCCTTGCTTTTCAGTAGTAACAGACTTGCAAATTCTATACCCACTCATGCAATGGATTCAGCAGGAAATCCTAATTTTATTTAATTAATCCAACATCAATTACATTTTATATATTCAGGGTGGCAAAAGTAAATAGGTTTTTTTTAACCAAGTAATATGGATTGAAATTTTATGTGGTCCATGCTTCCTAATTGGCATGTTTTAGAATCACACCTCTCTTCCCAAATTTATGGGGACTATTTGCTTTGTCATCAGACAGAATTAAAATGGTTCAAAGAGCCTGAACAGGAGCCCTAGAAAGCTTCCAGTGGTCTGTGACATTGAGTCTCTGCATCTCACATGCTTGCTCTTTCCCCTCCCCAGCAGACAGAAGCCTTCCTGTAGTTGCTACCTTCCCAAATAGAACATACTCACATAACAGTTTTCCTCCAAATGGTCAAAATATAGCTTTTAAAGACTTACTGACTAACCCACAGCTCCTTGTAACAAGCTGTATTTTACCAAAAGTTTCCTAGTGCAAGCAGGCACTCTGATGTAAGGCTTGGCTCTGCTGAGCCCCAGCAGTAGAAGAGAGGAAATAACCATGAAGCCCAGGAACAGGAAAAGTTTCCTTCCTCTGGGAGAACAAGCAAAACATTCTAAGACCATCTTCAACTTAAGTTAAGCAATGGAACGAAATAGAGGATTGTGAACTTTGTGTCTCAATGATCTTTGTAAACTCTGTGTTAACATTCTTTGTATTATTTTAGTGCTAATTCAAAGCCCAAAGAACTAAGCTCCAAAGTTGAATTGAGTCCTTTGATACAAATAACAGAGAGGTGCTTGGGATTCTTTGTTTTTATTTTCAGTGCATTTATTTTGTGTGTATGTGTATGTGTATGTATATGTGTATGTGTATGTGTGGGGAAACGTTCATTCATGGACCATGCATGAGTGAAGAAGTCAGGGACAGTTTGTGGGAGTTGGCTCTTTCCTTCCACTTCAGAGATCAAATTCAGATCATCAGACTTGGTAGCAGGTACCTTTACTTGGTTAGCTGTCTTGCTGGCCTGAGACTATTTTTTATTGTTGTCTTGTTCTTTATGCCTTAGGGCTGTTCAAATTGGTTTGTTCTTCATACCTTGGATTTTTAAATTTTTGTTCTTCATACATTGAAGTGAAAAAAAGGAATCCCAAACCTTTCAAGTGTTTTTTTTTTTTGCATGTGTGTGTGTATGCACACGTGTGAATGTGTGTTTGTACTAGAGGGCATTCTAGTGTGTGAGCCTGTGGAGGCCCAAGGGTATCATTCTGGATTGCTCTACCTCCTTATTGCTTTGCTCTAGAGTTTCCCAGGCTCCGCCTTCCAAGGTTCAAATTTCAGGCCCTTATCAGCCTTATCCACCCAGTATTTTTAAATGGGGCCTGGGGTTCTGAACTCAGGTCATTTTGTTTCAAGACAAAGGGTTTAACTCCTGAGCCATCTCCCTAGGCCATTTTTCAAGTGATTTTTTTAAACGAATAGCCACACTGAGCCACCATCTCACTTCTCAGAAACATCACAATATGCTGATGAGATCTGATGCAGAAGCCATTTTAACAAAGCAACCAGTTGCTTCACAGCTGTATTTAGTTTGGGAAATAATGGTGAGATACTGATCTATGATTTTTAATCTCTTTTGTTTAAATCTTTGCAACAAGGTAAATGCCTCAAAAGTTTTTAAGGTAACATCATTTTTTTTATTTATTTGGGGGAAGAGGAGAGTGCATTTTCCACAGCATGAATGTGGAGGCCAAAGGATAGTTTTCAGGAGCAGTTCTCTCCTTCCACCATGGGCTTTAGGGATTAAACTCAGGTTATCAGGCACTTTTAACCACTCAGCCATCTTGCTAGCCCCAGTAGCAACATTCTAATCTGTATGATTCCCTTGTTGAATACTCTGGGACAGTGAACAAAAATATTAAAGAGGAAAGCACCCGTGAATAAATGGAAAGAACTTTTAAAACAGTGTTTTTCAAAAAGGGACAATTCTCTCTCCCCCCCATCTCTAACTCTTGCTCACATACACATAGGCACACACACATTTATATGCACATGCATACATACATACACATGCTCCCTCAACAAAACCATTATTTCTGAATATTTTGATTATGTATGTATAATTATATCTGTAATTAATGTTTGTTCCCATGTACTTCACAACAATTATCCTGTTCTTACATTTTGCTAGTTACATGATATCATCTAGGATTTTTCTTTTTTTTTTTTTTTTTAGATTTTCAAGAAGTCATATTTTTCCATGAGAATCTTGTTCCATTTGTCTTCTGCTTTTGTTACAGTTTCTTAAAGGCTCAGCGTGATAGTCCCCAGTTTGGAAGAACTGAAGGCAGAACCTATGGAAAAAGCATTTTGCATTGGTTTCTTGGTTAGTTTTCAATTTGTGAAGATTAATCTAAAAGGAAGAAATTAACAACTCATATTGAATCCCTACTATATTTTCCCTCTCCCCCTCCCCCTCTCCCCGGTCCCCCTTCCCCCTCTCCCCCTTTCCCTCCTCCCTCCCCTCCCCCTTTCCCTCCTCCTCCCCCTCTCCCCCCCTTTCTCTCCTTCTCCCCCCCCCTCTCTCCCTCTTCCTCTCATCTGAAAACACTTTTAGTGTTCTAAGTTTTCTTTTCACTCCTAGGTTCAGACATGAGGTGGCAAAAGCTGATAGCCATTGGTGGTAACATAGGCTCCAATTGCCAAAAAGGACCTAAAAGTTCAGCCACAGTGGGGTAGGGTCATAATTATGGGATGTCCAGAATGTGTAAATCTGCAGAGACGTAATGCAGTCATTGGCCATACCGCTCTGAACACATCCCATCTTGTCTGATCTTGGATACTAAGAAGGATCAGGCTTAGATGCCTAGATGGGAGACACTGAGTAAATGTCTGTGCCTAGAGTCTGCAGCGCGTGAAGGTAGGAGTGATACACAAGTGTGACCTCTTTGGAGGGATAAAAATGTTTGAAAATTGTAGTGATGGTTACACTGTGAATATGCTTGAAACATTGTCTTAGACTCTTTAAGTGGGTGAATTGCATCTCGATAAAACCATTTTTCAAAGTATGAACATTGACCAGCTTAAAACAAAGCTTGGAGTAAATGCCATAAAAACTCCCTAACAGCAGGGCCTCGTGGGCACGAGGCGAATGGGCGAGCCTGCGAAGGGGTCACCACCCAGACCCCGGGAGTCTGGCGAGAAGCAGCACACACACGACGAGTTGGCCGCAGACTCAACTTTACTCAGAAAGTGTTTGGGCTTACATAGGGTCGGGGTCCAATCAGGTGTGGCCACTCCTCTACTCAGGGGCGGGGGGAAGAGCAGCTACCAATCATTTAGCTGTTTATTGGGTATCCAGGTTAGATGACCACTTCTCATTGGTTGTTCATCCCTCCTTCCCATTGGTTGTTCATCGGTCCACCATTTGGTTGTCCATCTTACTGCCTGTATGGTTTCTTCTCAGGCTTATCTGTAGCCAGACCTCCTGGATTCAGGAGCCCGGGCTAGGGCCTCCCTGAATTGATAGTGCCACACTTAGACCCCACGTATAGACGCAGGGCGGAAGCGGGGGGCGGCCTGCGTTTCTGGTTCTGGTAGGGCGGAACTTGTGAATCCCAGGGCAGAGTAAACAAGAAGAGGTGGAGGGGGTCCATGGTGGTTCCCGAATTCGCCCGTGGTTCTACACACACACACATACGCACACACGCACAATTGAATAAATAATAATAATAAAATTTTTAAAATATTTTAAAAAAAGAAACACCCTCCCCAACATCACCCCTATGCGTGCACACCTATACACATGTACTTTTCCTGGTTGTAAAGTCCATCCCTAGCCCCCCTCCACTCCTCCCCTGAAACAGGACAGATGTACACATTCCCTAGACTGGCCTGGATGGAAAAAGAACAAGTCTCTTTACCAAGAAAGACTGAAGATGAAAAAAAAAAAAGGTGTGGAGATCATTGTTGCTTCAATTTTTGAGAAAATCATTGATTTCCAGAGTGACTTAACACATAGTTTAAATACTGAAAGCAAGTGTATTTCTCCCCTCAACGCCGGTGATAAACAAAAGCTCACCCTATACCCCTTTCATACATGCCTCTGCTTAAGAAGCAATAATATGTCATTTGCCTTTAAGGACAGATATTTAGCAGATTGGATATATATATATATATATATATATTATTCAATTGTGTGTGTGTGTGTGTGTGTGTGTGTGTGTAGAACCAAGGGTGAATTTGGGAATCATCGTGGACTGCTTCTACTTCCTCTTTTGCTCTGCCCCGGGATTCACAGGCTCTGCCCACCAGGACCAGAAACACAGGCCAACCCCGCTTCTGCCCGGCGTTTGTACGTGGGATCTGGGATCCAAACTCAGGACCCTCTGCTTGCAAGGCAGAGGCTTAACCCCTGAGCCATCTCTCCAGCCCCTGGAAATATATTTTAAGTGTTACAAGTGAAGCTAGTAGGTAAATGAGGAGCACTTTTACAAACACTCTATGAAATGGCCCTGTTGAGAAGCAGTGTGACCAGCCAGTGTCTTCTGGACATCACAAGATGGTTGCATCTATGAACTCACTGCAGCTATGTAACCTCCACAAGACCTGCATAGGAGTTGGAGTATGAATGTTTCACCATGGAAGTAGAAAGATTTCAAGAGATTGAATGCCTCCCTGAGAGGCTGTTGAGGGTTGGTTAATACTGATGATGGAGAGAGGTGCATTCTTCAATGATATACCCACTAATATATAATCTGTGCTCCATCAAGTGCTCAGGTATATTTCATCAAAGGCAACCCAGATGAAACTCAGCAAGCCACACATGCAAAAAGACATGGAACTAGGAGGGAATCTGGTAAGGAAGAAGAAGGGTTGTCATGGGAAAAGGACTCGGGGGGGGGGGGGGGGGGGGGAAAGGGGGGGGGGCTTGGCATTAGGGATTAAGGTGTGAATACATGATAAATTCACTGCATCATGTATAAAATGCTGAAAGAATAAGAATTAAAATTAAATAATAGATCTTAATGTAAATAGCATGAAAACAGAAAAAATTAAAACTATTCATGACTTTAAAAAATAAGTTTAAGTCTCATGTGTGAAATAAGGAAAGCTGTACCTAGTATGGGAAAATAGCAATTAAAGTTTTCATGACTTTAAAAAAAACACCTAAGTCTTGGCTATGGAATGAGAAAGGCTGAGGAGGAAAGGGGAAGCCTTACTATCTGTTCTGAATAAAGCTTAAAAGAAGACCTTTGAGATTCTCACTTGTGTGGTGGAGACAGTTAGCAATGGAAAGGTTTGCTGGAGGGGAGTTGCTAAGGAGACACTGGTGTGTAAGATGGCATGAATATACATTTCATAGTTGGGATTCTCTTGGTGGTTTGCCCCAGGGAAAGAATGGAAATCATAAACCATTGAAAATATCTGAAGGCAAGGTAACTTTCAAAGCAACACTGGCTACTTTTGAATTGAATTCATTGGAAAGAAATGAGGCCAGAATTCTGATTGTATTCTTTTTAGGAAGTGACATTGGAAGTATATATTTTAAAGCTGTATTTACTGACTTTGGTGCTATGACTTAAGGCCCAAACCTTGTATATACACATCGTATATTCTACCGCTGAGCTCCACCCATAGCCTATGTTTATTTTTTGAAAAGAGTCCTTGTATATTCATGTTACATAATGGAATATTTACAGACGAAACAACATTACAGCTGGGATTTTCTTCAAAAACTTTATACAAGCAGGAAGTGAGTGGGTGTAGAAGATGAAACAAAACTGACCTTGAATACTTAATTGTTGTAATTATGGAATCCACTGAAGGATCAAAGAGAATTCATCAAAATATTCTGTCTACTTTTATAAGCGTTTTCTGTTTTCTACAATAAAATTTATAAACATCGTAAGAAAGCACATTTTTTAAAACATTCAGAATAGAAACTGGAGCCCGTGGCCAAAGGCACTAAGGAGGGGGAGGGCACTTAGAAATGAAGCTCTTTATAAAACAATATTCAATGTGAGGTACCAAAAAAAAAAAAAAAAAACAACTATAGCCAAACCTGAGTGGAAATGCTACTCTATAATCAAGATCAAGTGGAAGACATTGTTCCAGCATGTCTCCCTCTGTCGCCCATTTCAGAAGGGAGTTGATCCTAATAGGAAGCAGCCTAGCTGAGGCTAATTGGGAATGGCTGGCTGACAGACGTGGGCAACACAGTGTGCTGGCCTGCCTTCCTCTTGGACCAAACACCCTGCCAATCCTGGGAGTTTCCCAGCTGAGAGCAGGAAGGAGGAGCTTAAGAAAACAACAAAACACAGCCTTTTTAAATAAATGCTGAAAATTATTCTGGGGGGAAGAAAAAGAATTAAAATTAAATTCTTATATGTCAACATAAATATCCTCTGCTATAAAGATTTTTTTATTATTTCACACTCTTGCGGTTTGGCCTTTCATTCCTATAACACACTGTAATAATGAGGATGAAATTTCCTGGGGCCTTCTAGTTCCCAGAATTTTGCTATAAGCTCTGTTTGGAGATAATTTAGACTAATAAAAAAAGTGGTGGGAGGAATTATTTTTCTCAAAGGCATTACAATAAATTTACATCCATGTTACAGTATCTTGTGTGTAACTATATTATAGGTTATGAGCCAGCAAACTTTATATAAAGAACCAGTCAGTTAGGTTTACCAGGCCTTGAATTCTCAGTTTCAGCAATTATTGTAACTGCCTTTGACAGTACATGATCAAGTGGGCCTGCATTCCAGTGAAACTTGACTCTCAAAAACGTGTAGCCAACCAGATTTGCAGACCATTGTTGTCGATCTGTGAGAGAAAACAGATACAGTCCCTTTAGGAAGTTATAACCTTTGTAAGGGGTTGCCATAAATTTAGCAGCTTAAAGCAACATGTCATCTGAAGCTTCCAGAAGTGGGGCATCTGAACCTGTCTTTGGGTTCAAAGCAGAGTGAGGGAAGTACAAATTCTTGCAGAGGCTCCAGGAAAGAATCGTTTTCTTTGCCTTTTCCAACTCCGATAGACCATCAGGACACCTTGACTCATGGTCCTTTCCTCCATCTTCAAAGTTAGCAATGGCTGTCTAAGGTCCTTCTGTGTCTCATCTGTGTGACCTCCTCTTCTGACACTCTCTTCCACATAAAGGGCCCATGCCATCACACTGGGCCCACTTAGATAATCCAAAATAATCTCCCCCTTTTAAAGCCTGATTCCCTTTTGCCATATAATATAACATAAACGTAGGCTCCAAAGGGTTTCAGAACTAAGAAAGAGGTGAATAACTTTGAGTGGGGGAGGTGGGCTGCAGTATTCTGTCTACCACCAGGCATAATAGGAAACAATCCATTCACTTTCCACACTCTGGTTAGGCATATGCTTGGCAGCTGACTCATATCATGAGCAAGGACACAATACATCATCAGCAGGAGAATATTGCTCCTAGTTTTTACTTTTATTTTATTTATTCTTTGTTTTGCTTCTGCCTCCCAAGTGCAGGGAATAAAGGTGTATACTGCCCACCCTGTTTATGCAGGAGGAGAGAACTGATTCCTTCCAAAGTTGTCCTCTGACCTCCACATACTTGCCCTCTCTCTGCCCTCTCAAAACAAATAAATCCAATCTAAAAGAGATGACAAATGAGCAGCAGCTAACCTCATGCTTAGTCTGTCACTAATGATATTTCTGCAGAGCTTTGGGAGTCTACTTAGAGCTGAATCATGACTCCTTGAACACAATAGCCACATGGAGAAAACATGCTATGGCCTAATTTCCCTGCAAAGCAAATTTTGGTTCCATTGCCCTTATAGCTTTATAATTGGGTCCTAATTGTAAAGTCAAAAGCAACATTCAGATGGTCTTAAAATAGTCGTGTATATAAGCACCTAGTTAATAAAAAACCTTCTGGGAATGATAATACCTCAAAATATTTACTCTCAAATGAATCTGGCTGACTATTCACTGGGGACACTGTTGAGGGTTTGCCAAGAACAGCACTTGTCATATGTTAAAAATAGAGAGAGAGAGAGAGAGAGAGAGAGCACTCAATAAATGCAGCAGCTTTTATCGTCTGAATAAGTGATATTAAATAGCTTTAGCCAGGATATGGAATAAAGCTTGTTCAAGTATAAAAGCAGAATTCTTTTTCTCATCTTGAGAGTCAGTTATCAGATGTTTTCAATAAACAAATTTTCAACTATTTGCTGCATCGTACACATCCTTCTGCCAATAAAGTATTCTTAAATGTCTTCTAGGCATCTCTTAATTATTTTTTGTTTTAGAATATTGACAGAACTTTGGGAAAAAAAGGCCCCCAAGGCCCCCAAGAAAAGATCCTGGGAAACTAGGAAAAAAAGAACCCTAAATCCCACCACTACATACTCATTTGTAGCATTAAATGAAAACAAATAGTTCCTTCATAGCAAACTTCCAAAATCTCAGGAGAAATATTGACATATCACATCTGAGTCATTCTTCTGCAGTCTGTCTGAATATCCAATTCTGAGCCCTTGCAAGCTGCTGCAGATATGCACACCTACTTTGTATTTATCCAGAAAAGCATCCGAGGTGAAAAGAACATTCGCAAAGGCATACTTATTTGGACATTTTGCATCATTTTTTCATAACACTTCATATAGAAAGGAAAATGACTCTGATGGCTATTGACTTCCTCCTTCTCCATCCCCAGGGTTTCCCGTGTTGTTTGAAATCTCCATTTCAGAGTAAATCCTTGAAATGAAGTTGACTCATGTGCCCCATGATTAACAGTAACTTCTTTTCCTTTTTTCCTTGGGATCCTCTCCACAATGTGAATATTTCCTGTGCTGACCAGCCAAGATTCCTCTACCAGTCAAACTGAATGCAAGATGACCACTTTTTTCTGGTAAATATAAAGTCTTTGAAAGCAGCTTCCAGAAGCCCAGTGAACTGTGGAAACAAGCTACCGGCTAATGACATTTCCTTTATGCTTTATTTATTATTTGATTCCTTTTATTATTTTATTTTATTATTCAAATATTTGAGTGGGGAAGAGAGAGAAAGCATGTATGCACATCACAGTGCATGTGTGTGTGTGTGTGGGGGGGGGGGTGATGAGGGATGTGGAGGTCAGAGAACAACTTCCAGAAGTCAGTTCTTTCCTTCTACCATTGGGCTTCTGGGGTTCAAACTCAGGTCGCCAGGTTTTGGAAGCAGGTGCCTTATTCACTGAATTTTTAACAAGTGAATTCCGAGATTGATAAAATTTGGAAAGGTGACAAATAGGTGAAGAGACATTGACAACAGCAATCTCTTTAGGTCTCAGTACCAATGACTTTGATGGTTTACTTATCAAAATAAATTTATAAAATATTATATAAAAAATCACACTGAAGATGTGCATCTAACCTAGCCACATCCTACACTTCATATTTTGGATGAACTGGTATCAGACACAAAAAGAGTAAACATCTCTGCTGCGAATATTTAAGAGTTCAAACAACTATTGTTTCACAACAATACTGTGTTTGGGAGGAGTTTTTAGCTGACTCATGTGTTTGAAAATATGAAACTCAAAAACTCCCATTTAAAAATGTTATTCTTGGCCTGGAGAGATGGCTTAGGGGTAAGCCTCTGCCTTACAAGCAGAAGGACCAGAGTTTGACCCCCAGATCCCACATAAAAATGCCAGGTGGAAATGGTAGTAGTCTGCACCTCCAGCTTTGGAAGGCAGAGCTGGAAAATCCCAGAAGGAAGCAAAATGGAGGTAGAAGCATCTAAGATGATTCCTGAAGTCATCCTTGGGCCTCCACAGGCATACACAGTGTCCTATAATACTCACAGCCACGTGCAGACACACACATACATACACACGCGTGCCAGCCAAAAATCCCCATATTTTTAAGTTATTTGACAGGTTCATAGGTGAATATAATAAAATTAACGTCATTTTTCATCCCACATTACCTGATTCCATCCTCCCTCCTCCAATTGAAAACTTTCCTAATCAGGATATATCCCATAATATAGATATATTTTAATTAGTGTCCTACTTTTTGATGGCTCACTGAGTTCATCAGGGTTGTTGTCTGCATTTATATATACCTGAAGCTCCAATATCTTAAAACTATCATACCCATTGATAGTAAAACACAAAATGAGCCTCCAGACACTTCTAGTGGGGAAGTAAAATAACCTTTCTGATCTCTGACAATAGTGTATCAAAAGTCTTAAAAATACTTATCAACTTTAATCTAGTAGTCTCATTTCTTGGCATTCATTTTAATAAACTCATCAGCAAGTCACGAGAAAACATATATTTTATATTAACTTTATTTTTAAATTGTATTAACCATAAATTTGTGTGTTTTATTGCCCAGTTCCTACACCCCCACACACACACATCCCTTCTCACCCTTTCTACTCTCCCCTCACACCCATTTTCCTCCCTCACCTGCATCTCCCTACATGTGCAAGCTACTAAGTTACCTCTGGGATGTCCACACTAGTTAGTGCTCTTTTTTGTCTAGCTACAGTCCCTCAGGGTAGTGTCATGTCTGATAGGATTTTCTCTGTTCCATTGCAATTGCAAAGGCCATCAATTATAGAAGTCTAGTAGAAGTAGACAATATTGCACGGAGATTCTTGCATAAACAGCAGCTATTGTCTGACATTACCTTTCCCCATCCTCTGCTTCTTACTTTCTGTTACCCCCTCTTCTGCAAGGTTCTCTGAGCCTTGGGATGAGAGGTAGTTTAGTTGTCCTGAATAAGGCTGAGTGTTTTACTTTGTATTATGGCCACTTGTGATTCTCTGTATTGTGCATCTTCCATTGTACATGGGTCTTTCTTGGTTGACTCCTGAGTACTTCTTTGATAATCTTACCACCCTCTCTTCTGCTCCTGAGCCTATGGTAGGAGTAGCAGTGACTTAGATGTCTGTCCTGTTCAGGGTTGAGCAGTTCATAGTCGCTTATTAAGAAAATAAATATTTTTGAACAAAGAGGCTCATCACAATAATGTTTATGATATTAAAAAAGTAGGATAACCCATTCAAAAATAGAACATTGTTTAAATAATAATACATGTATATTACGGGATATATCTAGCCATTGTTAAATAATTGAATCAACGAGGCAAAAAAAGTAATAAAAAATAAGTAAAATAAAGAATAATTGAATTAAAATATTTAAGATATGACCTTTAGTTTAAAAAATAAATTATGTACATGTCCAATATGATTCCAAAATACATAACTTCAGAGGCATGGATACCGGCTGTCTCAACTCCGAGGCTCTTGGAGAATGTGTGTGGCCCTCACTTGCTGGTCCACTTGCTCATCCTGTCTGCTCCTAGCACCAAGGCTTGACACCCTGAGGTCAGGAAGCCCATGCTGCACCCTGGACTAGTGGATGTCAACTTTGGCAAGCAGTCAGTACTGTTGCTGACCTGTAACAACTTGGGTGTTCCCTCAGGCCTGACGCACCCCCAAAGCTATACAACCAGGGCCAGAACCTTGCTCAGCTTTTGGCCAATGGTGAAAAGGTTGAAAGTATTACTTCATAAGATCATAATATATGAAGATGTTTTCATTTCAGAACTGGACTTCTGCAAAAAAAAACCCTTCCTTTCATCTTTTATTTTGGTCATTTATCACCTTAAATATTTATAATGTCTGTAACTAAGTACATTGGACTTGCTAGATGCCAGATCTTTAACAGAGTTTGAAGATGTTTTTTTATAAGGAAATTGAGATATTTTACCAGGATATAAAGTGAGATTTTATAACATTGTTTTTCTTCACATCCAAAAGTTGGGGATATTACTGGGAACTTAACTGGAAACAAAGAAACCCTTCTTGATGTTAATGTGCACTTGATTGTTTTCACCATACTACAGTTTCTACTCCACTAAACACTGTCTGTGGCTTATAGCTAGATAAAAGTTACAGAGTCTCATCGTTAGCATCCTATTAGAATCCCTTGAGAGCCTTTATGATTCCCAGAACCTGTGCAGCAGACAAGTGAAAAATTATCTCTGAGAATTTTTTTTATTTATAGTGTATTTTTTCCACTCACACAAACTTGATAGGTACACCATTCCCTTCCCTCCCTCCACCCCTCCCTGGATCCCCCTGCTCCCTCTCCCCTTTTCACCTTCCTCTCCCCCCTCCCTTTCGCCCAGTGGGCACCTCCATTCCTGGAGCATTCTTTACTGTGCATGTCAAACTTCCCTCTGGGTCCTCCTCTCTGATGAGGTATAAGGACTCAGTAGCATTTCCCCTTTAATATAGAAACACTATTGTGGCTGTTAATCCCTTGCCTCTAAGGATTCTAGTGCCTGTGATCCATGCTAGACTTTGGGGGTGGGGGGTTCAATGATTTGTTGGTCATTGCACAGGTCATGCGAAGTCTTATTATGATTACTTCAGCCCTAACTTGTGTGGAGTATCTTGCATATTGTTGCTCCTCCCCATCTTTAGGCTCTTACAATCTTACCGCCCCCTCTTCCGCAAATTTCCCTGAGCTTTAGGATGGGGAGAAATTTGGCTGGCCTGGTTCCTGGTGATTAATGTAGGATTTCTGATGTTCTAAATTATGGTTTGTTTTTTTTTTCTTTTTTCCAGTTTTGCTGTTCCTGCATCACCCTTAGCTCCATCCTGATGGGTATTGGATGTCTCCTCCTAGCCAAAGATAAAAGGCTGTTAAAATAGAGTCTTATTATAAGAGTAGATTCAAAGGTAGATGGAATAAGAATAGGAGACCGCGGTGAAGCGGGGGGTCAGTCTCCCATTTGCAGGATGGTTACCATCTATCTGTCAGACTCTATGCCCTCCCTGTCTGGTGAGATCAAACCCCATCAGTTGCAAGTGACCAGGAAGGAAAGTCTGTGAGCTTAACCAGATGTTTCATTACTTACTTGCAGTACTTGATAGTAGCCTATTTTCTCTGCTATAGCATGATCCCCTCTCTCCTTGTTTCTGGCGGGGTTCTCCTTCCCATTCCCTCCTGTTTATAATCTTTGCAATTACTGTAGGTATTACAGAGATTTATCTTTGAGTGTGTCACTAAGTCAGTTTGGTACTAGGATCCACCTATTAGGGAGTACATACGGCGCTTAATTTTCTGTGTCTGGAATACTTCGCTCAATACAATTGTTTCTAATTCCATCCATTTGTGGGCAAATTTCATTAATTCATCATTTCTGATGGCTGAGTAGTTTCCATTGTATAAATGTACCACATTTTCCTTATCCATTTGACAACTGTTGGGCATTTGGGTTGATTCCATGATTTTGCTATTGTAAATAGCCCATACAGCAAAAATCCACCTCAATAACCCAAGCACGACTATGTTCATATCTCTGAGAATTTGATCGGTATTTTTTTTAAGAACTGGGAGTGATTTATGTCATAGTTAGGCACAGGTGTCAACTTAAATGTTGAGGATTTGAGCTCTGGACATATTTCTGAGAATTAGTAGTTGAGTTAGGCCCAGAGCAAACCTGCAGGAGATTGTCTAGCTAATGGAGAAGGCCCAGCCTATGGTGGGAGGTACTAGGACCTGAACAGATGAATAAAATACTGAGAGTTGGTTGAGGAAGTTGGCATTCTTGTGTATACTTGGCCAGACATGCTGATCTGGCAAGTAAGGATCATCCCTCTCTTAGCCATTACGTAGAGATGGTGTGGCCAGTTCCCTCAGTCTTGATGTTGGCATGAGCTCTCCTGTCAAGCTGAACTGAGAACCATAACCAGATAATCATAAGAGACAATAAATTCCTTGTTCCCCTAAAGCTGTTTGATGGTGGGTGGAGAGGTGGCTCAGGGGTTAAGCCTCTGCCTTGCAGGTGGAAGGTTCTGAGTTCGGATCCTAGACCCCATGTATAGACTCGGGGCGGAAGCGGGGACGGCCTGCGTTTCTGGTCCTGGTAGGGCAAAGTAAACAAGAAGGAGGTGGAGGCAGTCCATGGTGGTTCCCAAATTCACCCGTGGTTCTACACACACACATACATACACACACACACACACACACACAATTGAGTAAATAAAAAAAAAGCTGTTTGATGGTCATTTATCAGCAACCATGCAGTCAAACTGCAGCAATTTAAATATGTGATGAAGGTTGAAGCCTGTGAACTAGGATGTTTGTATCCAACTACCTAAGGGAGTGAAAGGAGACACCGTTACTAAATACTCTGGGACAATGGACTAAGCCAGTTAAGTCCCAGTTACATGGCTGCTCTAGTCTTGGCTGCCTACTGGTATTGCTCTATCCATTAAATTTTGTAAAGATACATAAATAGGCTCTATGCCCCATAGAAAATCTCAGTGCTTCTGGAAGCCCTTGAAAATCTTTGTGATCACCTTGAATTAATTATCACATTGGTTAAATCATCATGCTCTACTTTGTTCACTTGGAGCTTTTTTTTCTATTCCCTGGAAATGGCTCAACCCAGGGATTCATACCCTTCTCCTAGTTCTCTACCCCATCTCTAAACTGAAATCCTAAAGGTACCTGGGTGTGGCCAGGCTAGCTAAAGGAACTCTCAGAGCCCTGCATAGGAGATCATTGAAAAGATAATATTAAGTGTCCTCCTTTCTCCAAAGCCCTGTTTCAATTGCCTAGTCCTTATCTAATCTCCTACCTCTCTTTTCTCTCTTCTGTCTTCTCACCAGGCTCCTGAATGTTTGTCCTTTTCTTACACAGGGCAATTTACCATGTTGATGTCACAGTTAAGACTGCAGAGCCTCTCTCTCAAAGGCCTTTCTCAACCAAAGACGATTCCTCCTTTTACATATACTTCTTGGAGCGCATGACAGTTTTTCTCAATCCCCTGCATATAAATTTAGATATCCTTTGTTTCACAACCTGTTTAGAAGGGCTGAGGATCAGTGGTAGGACAAATTTGATCCCCAGTGTCATAAAAGATACACAAAATAATAATAATAGCAATAAAGTCTCCCATAAGCCTGCTAGAATGACTAAATTGAATGAACTGACAATACTAAGTACTAACAGAACTGGAGCAATCTGACTCTCAAAGCTACTAGTGGGCACAGGGGGAGAGAAAACTGCCTTGGAAGTCTGTTTTCTGCAGTTAAACACACATATATTTTCTAACCCATCAATCCTACTACTAAGTATTTCCTCAACTTGGTCAACCTCAGTCCAGAAATATTAATGCTAAGTCTAGAAGTCATTCATAACTTTAAATTGTTCTGACCAACATGACAAAATTTCATACCAACCCCTCTGGACTGTCTATAATAAAAATCATTCCTATGCCCAGCATATGCATATATGCTGACATACATTCGTCATCCAGTGAGAGAGCCCAAATTCACCTAACTTTTATCATAGCATATTGTTGTATTTGTTATATTTATTATTATTTATTGTTAATCTCTTACTGTGCCTAATTTAGAAACTAAATGTTACCATAGGTATGCATGTGTGTATGTATAAGGAAAAAATATTCTATTAAGAACTCAGTTTCAGACATTCCATGGAGGGTCTCAGAATGTATCCCCAGTGGCTGAGAAGGAAATACTAGATTGTCTCCAATTTTTCATTACATTGCTTACAGAGTTTTCATGGTCTGCTCTTGCCATAGTTTCATGGTGGACAAAGTGGATCTCCCCACCCCTTCAGTATGACATATCTATAGAAAAAATCATTATATATAGTATATTATAGCATCTGTGATTACAGACATCCATTGGGAGTCTTAGAACAATATACACTAGAGATGGGGAGGGGGACTACTATATAATATCTCTTTTTATTTATTTTGTGTGTGTGTGTGTGTGTGTGTGTGTGTGCGTGTGCACATGCATGCACGCACGCACCCACATGTCTCTGGGTCTGTGTGTATCAGAAAGCATTTGAGTATGTATGTGTGCCTGTGGAAGCTCAGGAGTGACTTTGGGGATCATCCTGGATTATTGGATTATTGTGATTCCTTTTTGCTTTGCTCTGGTGTTTTCTAGGTTCTGCCTTCCAGAGTCAGAAATACAGGCTGCCACCATTTCTGCTTGGAATTTTTTTTTTTAATTTTTTTTTATTATTTATTCAACTGTGTGCATGCGCGCGCGTGTCTGTGTGTGTGTGTGTCTGTGTATGTGTAGAACCACGGACGAATTCGTGAACCACCATGGCCGCCTCCACCTCCTTCTGCCCCGGGATTCACAGGCTCCGCCCTACCAGGACCAGAAGCGCAGGCCACCCCCGCTTCCGCCTGGCGTCTATACGTGGGATCTGGGATCATGAACTCAGGACCTTCCACCTGCAAGGCAGAGGCTTAACCCCTGAGCCACCTCTCCAGCCCTTTGCTTGGAATTTTTATGTGGGCTCTGGGATCCAAACTCAGGTCCTTCTGCTTGCAAGGCACAATCTCAACTCATGATAATCTTTATTTTTGATCAGACAAAACTACCTAAAAATGTTGCTAGGATATATCTAAACCTTAAAATGAATGTTTTAGACTCATAAGATTAATAGTGGGAATTATGTGTAGGTTCTGCTTTATATCAGACTCCATGTTAGGCACTTAACAGAGAAGAATCAGACTTCCCCATGAAATATTACATAATCTTAAGAACCAAATGCAACTCTGCAAAATTTCTTATCAGATGCTTCCAAAGCAAGCATTTCAGGCATTTTAATGGCAGATGGGACTTTTAAGGAATTTTCATTTCCAGATGGACTAATAGTTTTCCCAGTGATTCACTTTTAAAATGATGGTAATACTTATCTTGCTTAATACTATAGTCAAGAGAGTATTTCTACATAAGTACTTGCTGAATTTGGTGTTAACAAGATTATAGTTGTCTATTGGAGGGCTTAAGTTTGGATTATCATTTACCCCTGACAAATGTAAGTGTTCCATCAACGTGAAAGAAAATAATAAAGTATCGTTTGAACCACAACAAAACTTTTAATAGAATTTTATTTCAAGAATATAACCATCCAGGAAAATTCCAGATGGTGATTTTATAACACCAAAATGAAGAATAGTACAAGAATAATCTGCAAAACAGAAGTTGCTGTGTGGCTCCCTTTCCCCACCCCGCTGAGCCAGTCGGGACGCGCGCGCGGTCCAGTCCGGCCTTCACCCGCCACCTAGGTAAGCCCCGCCCGCGCCCGCCCACCAGAACCCCAGGTCAGCCCAAAGGGACCCAGCTCCTAACCCCACCATCCAGCTGGAGCCATGCCCAGGGCCGAGGGACGAGGAGGACCTCCCCTGCGCCCGGGCCCCGCCCCAGCTCCCCTCCAGTTAAATAGCTCCACGCAACGCCCTCATCCTCCCTTTCCCCACCCCGCTCCCCCGGTCGGGACGCACGCGCTCGGTCCAGCCGGGCCTTCACCCGCCACCTAGGTAAGCCCCACCAGCACCCACCCACCAGAACCCCAGGTCAGCCCAAAGGGACCCAGCTCCTAACCCCACCATCCAGCCGGAGCCTCGCGCAGGGCCGAGGGACAAGAAGGACCTCCCCCTGTGCCCGGTCCCGCCCCAGCCTCCCTCAGGTTAAATAGCTCCACGCCGACGCCCCCATCCTCCCTTCCCCACTCCTCTCCACCTGCCGGGACGAGCGCACGGTCCGGCCGGGCCTCATCCGCGATCTAGGTAAGCTCTGTCCTTGCCCACCCCCAGAACCCCAGGCCAAATAATTCAGTTTAGTGAAATTGAAAGATCTTAAGAGTTAAAACGGCAATGCCAAAGTCAAAGTGCAAATCCATGAGAAGCAACACTCAAGTAAACAAATTTCCCACTGAAGAAATTAATCCCATAATGTTAGACTCCAACCAGAACAAACCCACAGAAAAAGGCCAAGAAAGCCTGACCCAGGATAACGACTTTCAAAATATGATCATTACCATGTTCAATACTATGAAAGAGGAAATCAGGGAGGAATTACATAATCGAATCAATCGCTTTGAAGAGGAACACAACAGACATTTGGAGGAGTTGAGAAAAACAGTGCAAGAAACAAAAACTGGCATAGAGCAGTTAAAACAGACTCAAGCAGAGTTTAAAACTGAGCTACAAGACAAGTTATCTTCAACCCAGAACTCCACAGAGAGTCTTATCAGCAGAACTAAGAAGCAGAAAACAGAATTTCAGATTTCAGACCTTGAAGATAAAGTGGGAGTACTAACCAGCTCAATGGAAGAGGTTGTTAAAGCCAAAAAGATACTTGAGAGAAATATCCAAGAGATATGGGACACTCTGAAGAAGCCTAACATGCGTATTCATGGAATACCAGAGCAAGAATCTCAAAATACCACCCCTGAGGAAATTTCTCAAATGATCATCAAGGAAAACTTTCCTCATCTACAAAAAGAGAGGCCCATCCATATACAAGAGGCATTCCGCACCCCAAACAGATACGACCAAAACAGAAGCACTCCACGGCAAATAATAGTTAAAACACTCCACATTCAAGATAAAGAACTGGTGCTGAGAGCTTCAAGGGAGAAAAAACAAATCACTTTTAAAGGTAAACCTATTAAAATAACAAATGACTTTTCAGTCGAAACAGTAAAAGCAAGAAGAGCTTGGAGAGACATACTTCAAGTATTGAATGAGCAAAAATGTCAATGCAGGCTGATTTACCCTGCAAAACTATCAGTCATGATCGAGGGAGAAAGAAAAATCTTCCAGCACAAAGACAACTTGAAGGGATACATGTCCACTAAACCAGGCCTTCAAAAAATACTAGAAATGATACTCAAGCGTGAAGAAAAAAACAGGCATGTCCAGGAGAACATAAGGCAAGTATAACACCATTAAAAGCGAAGCAATATATGTATAAAAACTACTAAACATAATAAATGTCTGGAATTAAAAATAGTTTCTCCATTATAACACTAAATGTTAATGGAATTAAGTCACCAATCAAGAGACACAGATTACAAACTTGGATTAAAAATCACAATCCATCAGTCTGCTGCCTGCAGGAAACCCCAAAAGATAGGCACACTCTAAAAATAAAAGGCTGGTCAACAATTCTACAAGCAAATGGAAGCAGAAAACAGGCAGGGGTAGCCATTATGATATCAGAAAAAGTGGACTTCAAATCAAAGAAAATTATAAGAGACACGCATGGATACTACATTTTAGTCACAGGTACAATTCACCAGGAAGACTTCACAATACTGAACATATATGCGCCCAATACGGGCCCCCGAACATTCACTAAGAAAACCCTACAGCGTCTAAAGCAAGAAATCAACCCCCAAACGATAATTCTTGGGGACTTCAACACCGTCCTCTCAACATGGGATAGATCGACAGGTCAAAAGCTTAACAGAGACTGTTGCAGTCCGCCTGCATGGTTGCTGATAAATGACCAGAACACAGCTTAAGGGAACAAGGAGTTTACTTTCTTACGACAGTCCGGTTACAGTTCATAGTCCAGCTTGACAGGAGAGCACACACCAACACCAGGGCCGAGGGAACTGGCCACCATAACAGCTGAGAGATGGACAATCCTTACTTGCCAGACCAGCATGTCTGGGCAAGTGAACAGAAGGATGCCCACTCTCTCAACCAGCTCTCTGTGATTTATCCAGGGCCTAATCCCACCCACCATGGGCTGGGTGTTCCCCAGCAGCTAGACAATCTCCTTCAGGTTTGCTCTGGGCTTAACTCAACCATCAACTCTCTACAACTGTGCCCAGAGCTCAAACCCTCAACAGTCAAGTTGACACCTGTGCTTAACTATGACATTCCACCCCTTGTCAACTTGACACAAAAACAATAGCACTTTTAAACTGTAACCTTTCCTTGTCCCCACAGATGTTAAAATATAAATACATTCCATGGACAAATTTAAAATGTTTTCTCAATAAAACTTAGTTCCAATATTTTAAAAGTTCAAAGTTTCTTAACCTTAAAACAAATAAAACATTAAAACAGAAGGATCTACAATAAGAAACATTTAAATTAAAATCAAAGTCCAGCAAATTACCGCATCCTGTACTTCAATGTCCATCTTCTGCTGCTCATCACGTAGTCAAGGTGGCTCAAAGATTCTAGGCATTCCCAGTCCCTGTTTGCAGCTCGAAGTTGTAAGAGCAGAGTTCCTCTGAACCAGGCTGAATCTCCACTCGCAGTTGTCCTCAGCAGCAGTCCCACAGTTCCGGCATCTCAAACACAACTCTGGGTTCTCCTCTGCAGCTTTAAGCTTCACCATCTCTTGCAGGAACTCTACGCCTGCCACTTGGCGCCAAGCTTTTGCTACTCTCCATGAACCCTTCAATAGTACACGAAAACCAGTATCACCTGAGGGACGCTGACTGATTCCGAAGTGAGGTTGAAACACAGCTTAGTTCACTGGAGCCACAGCTGCACCAACTTCAACGCGCTGACGCTGGAAAAGCCTCTCTTCTAGGCAACCAAACTTGCAAAGGGCAAGAAACAGCTTTAACTTGGGCTTTCGCCCCTGAAGGAATCTGAGCTTCCAAACCACGAACTTGCCATACAGTGGTTTCCACGTCCTCCACCGTCTCAGTGCAAGTCACTAGGTTTTCCTTCACTGATATTCATTTGTCCAACAGCAGCAGATATTTTGCTGCCTGCCCTTTGCACATCCAAACCTCCAAGGCTGCCAACACAGCTCTCCTCTGTCAAGCAAACCAGTCCATCGTCCTTATATTCAGTTTTACCAAAGTCCTTGTTTCCCTCATCACAAATTGGGCCCAAACAATGTCTCTCAGCAATTGGCCCACTAAACGCTGAAGAACGGTATTTGTAAATCCACAAAGTGAAAATTTTCAAGAATTTCCAACTTTGTCCAGCAGAACCGTTCAAAAGCCACAAAATCCACATAGTCAGATTTATCAGCAACACCCCACTTCCTGGGTACCAAATTCTGTTGCAGTCCGCCTGCATGGTTGCTGATAAATGACCAGAACACAGCTTAAGGGAACAAGGAGTTTACTTTCTTACGACAGTCCGGTTACAGTTCATAGTCCAGCTTGACAGGAGAGCACACACCAACACCAGGGCCGAGGGAACTGGCCACCATAACAGCTGAGAGATGGACAATCCTTACTTGCCAGACCAGCATGTCTGGGCAAGTGAACAGAAGGATGCCCACTCTCTCAACCAGCTCTCTGTGATTTATCCAGGGCCTAATCCCACCCACCATGGGCTGGGTGTTCCCCAGCAGCTAGACAATCTCCTTCAGGTTTGCTCTGGGCTTAACTCAACCATCAACTCTCTACAACTGTGCCCAGAGCTCAAACCCTCAACAGTCAAGTTGACACCTGTGCTTAACTATGACAGAGACACTTTGGAACTTAATCAAACCCTGAAAGAAGTGGACCTTACAGATCTCTATCGAACTTTTCACCCACGCACCAAAGAATACACATTTTTCTCAGCACCACACGGAACTTTCTCCAAAATAGATCACATATTGGGCCACAAAATGAATCTACACATATACAAAAAAGTTGAAATTCTAACCTGTGCCCTATCAGACCACCACGGCCTAAAGCTGGACATCCACAACACATCAAACAAGAGAAAATACACTAACTCCTGGAAACTTAACAATATGATGCTGAATGAGAACTGGATTCAGGAAGAAATTAAAAAGGAAATTCAAGATTTCCTGAAAGTGAATGGTAACGAAATTACAACTTACCAAAATCTCTGGGACACAATGAAAGCTGTTCTAAGAGGTAAGTTCATAGCTCTTAATGCCTACATCAAAAAAATGGAAACATCAGAAATAAACAACTTAACAATGCAGCTTAAAGCTTTAGAGAAACGAGAGCAATCTGATCCAAAAGTAGTAGAAGAGAGGAGATTAGCAAAATAAGGGGAGAAATATCTGAAATCGAGATTAAGAAAACAATAGAAAAAATCAACCAGTCAAAAAGCTGGTTCTTTGAAAAAATCAATAAGATTGACACACCCCTAGCTAAATTAACCAAAAGCAGGAGAGAGAAAACCCAATTAACAAAATCAGAAATGAACCCAAGAAATCCAGAGAATTATAACATTATATTTCAAAAACTTATACTCAGTGAAGTTTGACAACACAAAAGAGATGGATGAATTTCTAAGTAAACACAACTTACCTAAATTGAATCAGGAAGTTGTGAATTATTTAAATAGTCCTATAACATATAAGGAAATTGAGGAGGTAATCTTGAATCTTCCCACCAAAAAATGTCCTGGACCAGATGGATTCAGCACAGAGTTCTACCAGACATTTAAGGAGTTAGTAACACCAATACTCCTTAAACTGTTCCATCAAATAGCAAAGGAAGGAACACTACCAAATTCCTTCTATGAAGCTAATATCGTTTTAATCCCAAAACCTAATAAAGATTCACTGAAAAAGAAAACTATAGGCCGATCTCTCTGATGAACACAGACGCAAAGATTCTCAACAAAGTTTTAGCAAAACAGATTCAAAAACATATTAAAAAGATTATTCACGGGGACCAAGTAGGCTTCATCCCCGGCACACAAGGTTGGTTCAACATATGCAAATCAATAAATGTAATTCATCATGTAAACCAGTCCAAAGTCCAAGACCACATGATACTCTCGATAGATGCAGAAAAAGCTTTTGACAAGATCCAACAGCCTTTTATGATCAAAACGCTAGAGACAGTAGGAATGGAAGGAACCTTTATCAATATAATAAAAGCTGTATACAACAAGCCCACAGCAAGGATTATGCTCAATGGGGAACAATTGGAAGCATTCCCACTTCGATCAGGAACTAGACAAGGCTGTCCACTCTCACCACTTCTATTCAATATTGTACTTGAAGTCTTAGCTGAAGCCATAAGACAAGAAAGGGACATAAGAGGGATTCAAATCGGCAAGGAAGAAGTCAAGCTATCCCTATTTGTGGATGACATGATCTTATACCTGAGTGATCCCAAAAACTCCACTAGGAAGCTCCTGGAACTAATTGAGAAGTTCAGCAGGGTGGCAGGATACAAAATAAATGTGCAAAAATCAGAGGCCTTCCTATACACCCAGAAAGAAAGAAGTGAAAAAGCCTTGAGAGAAACAATCCCATTTACTATAGCCCCTAAAAAAATGAAATACCTTGGTATAAACCTAACCAAGGAGGTAAAAGACCTTTACGATGAAAACTTTAAAACCCTAAAGAAAGAAATTGCATAAGACACCAGAAGGTGGAAAGACCTCCCATGTTCCTGGATTGGTAGAATCAACATCGTAAAAATGACCATCCTACCAAAGGCAATATACAGATTCAATGCTATACCAATCAAAATCCCAAAGCAATTCTTCAAAGAAGTTGACCAAACACTCTCAAAATTCATATGGAGGCACAAAAGACCCAGGATAGCAAAGACAATCCTGAGTAACAAAAACACTGCTGGAGGTATTACCATACCAAACCTAAGTCTATACTACAAATCCATAGTTATAAAGACAGCCTGGTACTGGCTCCAAAATAGACACACAGATCAATGGATAAGGATTGAAGACCCAGATATAAGCCCACAAAATTACAGCCATTTGGTCTTTGACAAAGGGGCCCAAAGAATCCAATGGAAAAAGAACAGCATCTTCAACAAATGGTGCTGGCAAAACTGGATCTCCACATGCAGAAGATTAAAACTGGACCCGTACTTGTCACCAGGTACAAGACTTAATTCCAAATGGATCAAGGACCTTGATATCAGGCCAGAGACTATAAAAACCATAGTTGAAAGGATAGGGAACTCCCTTGAGCTGATTGGGCTAGGCCAACATTTCCTAAACAGACATTCAATGGCACAGTCACTGCTACCAACTCTCAACAGTTGGGATCTTGTGAAATTAAAGAGCTTCTGTTCAGATAAAGAGATTGTAACATGAGCTCAAAGGCAACCCACAGAATGGGAGAAAATCTTCACTAACCACATATCTGATAGAGCTCTACTGTCCAGAGTGCACAAAGAACTTAGAAAACTAAACATCAAGGAAACCAATGGCCCAATTAAAAAATGGGCCCTGGAACTTAAAAGAAATTTTACCAGGGATGAAATTAAAATGTCTAACAAATATCTTTAAAAATGCTCCACTTCCTTAGCCATCAGGGAAATGCAAATCAAAACTTCCCTGAGATATCATCTCACCCAGTCAGGATGTCAAAAATCCACAATACAAACAACACCAACTGCTGGAGAGGATGCGGAGAGAGGGTAACTCTCCTACATTGCTGGTGGGAGTGCAGGCTCATACAGCCACTCTGGCAAGTCGTCTGGAGATTTTTAAAGAAATTAAAGATTGAAATGTCATATGACCCTGCTATTCCACTTTTGGGAATAACCCCCCATACAGCAGAGGTTCACCTCGATAGCACAAGCATGACCATGTTCATAGCAGCACTGTTTACAATAGCAAAGTTATGGAATCAACCCAAATGTCCAACAGTTGACGAGTGGATAAGGAAACTGTGGTACATCTATACAATGGAATACTACTCAGCCATCAAAAATGATGAATTACTGGAATTTGCCAGGAAATGGATGTCATTAGAAACAATTATATTAAGTGAAGTATCCCAAACCCAGAAAATTAAGCGCCGTATGTACTCCCTAATAGGTGGCTCCTAGTACCAAACCCACCCAGCCCATCTTGAGACACTCATAGGTAAATCTATGTATTACCTACAGTAATTGCAAGGATTATGAACAGGAGGGATGGGGTTGGAGGGCCACACCAGAAACAAGGAGAGAAGTGACCATGTTACAGTAGAGAAAATAGGCCTCTATCAAGGACTGCAAGAAAGTAATGTGACACCTAGTTAAGTTCACAATTTGTTCCTGATCGTTTACAACTAAGGGGGTATGAACTCACCAGAAGGGGAGGGCACATAGTCTGGCAGATTAAAAAGTAACCATTTTGCAAATGGGTGATTGACCCCCTCCCATTGCCAAATGCCATATGGCCCCGCGATTCCACTTTTGGGTATAAGTATTACATCTACCCTTGAATGTGCTCTTATAATAAGACCCCAGTTCAACAGCCTTCTGTCTCTGGCCAGGGGGTGACATACAGTGCCCATCACGATGGAGTGAAGGGCATTGCAGGAGCAACAAGACTGCAAAAGAAAATCAATGAACCACTATCCAGAACTTCAGAGACTCTATATCAACCACCTAGAACTAGGCCAGACTAATCTCTCCCCATCCTGAAGCTCAGGGACATTTGTGGAAGAGGGGGTGGTAAGAGTGTAAGAGCAAAAGGATGGGAGGAGCAATGATTTGCAAGATACTCCACACAAGTTAGGGCCGAAGCAATCATAATTGGACATTGCATGCCCGGCGCAATGTCCAACACACTATTGACCTCACAATGTCTAGCATCTGCTAAAGGCAGCAAGATCCTTGGAGGCAAGGGATTGACAGCCACAGTAGTGTTCCTATGCTTAAGGGGAACACAGGAAAGGGTTCAGGGAAATGCCACTGGGTCCTTGTACGTCATCGGAGAGGAGGCCCAGAGGAGAGTCAGGCATGCACAAGAAAGGACTCTGGGAATTGGGGCGGGAGGCACGGGGGGATGGGGCCGGGAGGGGTGAGGGGAGGGAGAGCAGGGGGTTCGGGGGGAGGAGGAGGGAGAGAGGGAACTGGTGTACCTATTAAGTTTGTATGAGCTGAAATAATAATAAAAATGTATTAAAATTAAAAAAAAAGAAGTTGCTGTGTGGAAAAGAAAAACAAAGTTTTCAGGAAAAAAATTGAACTTAGGTTTTTAAGAGATAAACGTATTAGATGAAACTCTTGGGGAGTTGAACCTATTATCTCTGGCCTTGTTCATCATTTGGATATGGCCCTTGGCACCTACATGCAAAAAGATATCTTACTTCAAGCATTTACTTTTTACTCTTATTCCATATTTATGCAACATCCTTTGGAAGATTTTTTAACCTTTTTTCAAATCCTCAGTTGCCAGTCCTTCTTCTTCACTGTTAAAGAAGGTTTAAACTTTTATTCCCTGAAAATTGTTATAATTTGACCTAAAGTTGCCTAGCCTTACCTTATAAACCTTCTCTACTTGCCCTGTGGTCCAGCCAATCCTGTCTTATCGATAACTCTAAAATTACTTACTGATTCTCCCCCTCCAAATTGTGTTTGTATTGCTGCTATTCCTGGTAGGGTGCTAAAGTGGAAAGAGAGCATGAATTGTCTTAATTCTCACTACCCACTTGCTTACTTGTTAGTTATGCAATCCACCATTAGCCACAAGAGCTCAAACAGTTTCTGTCTTCCTTGACATCAATTTTCCCATCTGGAAATTGAGAACAACAATACCTTTCATTCGATATGTTAGCGCTCTCTTTTGAGTGTAAAGTGAGATTGCTGATATCACTGATGCAGTATATGTGATGACTAGGTATCATTTTTCACCTTCACTTTTGCCTTGAATTATTCCATATCCTGCCCTTCCTTCCAAGTCTATCTTAAGTCCTACTTTTTGAAACTATGTCGATCACCCTCTTACATTTCATTTGGCCTTTGATATGGTAGCATCTCACATTGCTGCCTAACTTTACTAAAATACTGCCTTCTTAGTGACATTGTAAATTCTGAAAAGGGAGGGAGTATTTTTGTACAGTGTGCTGGTTACTCTTCTCTGTTGCTGTAAGATACCAATGAGATTCAAACAACTTAAGAGAGAAAGGGAGATTTATTCGCTGAAGGTTGGGGGGTATGGTCCTTCATGGCAGAAAATGCATGGCTGGCTGACAGAAGCTAGAGGCAGCCTATGTCACATCCATCATGGAGGCTGAGAGGCACAAAACTGCAAGCTGCAAGAGCAGACCTCTCCTGGAAGTAGGATGGAGTTAATCAATCTCAAGACCTACCCCCTGTGACTGCCTTCCTGCAGCAAGGTCCCACCTCTTAAAGGTGTCATGACCTTCCCAAACAACTAAAGAGTCAAACATTTGAGCCTGTGGGGAACAAGTCATGTTTCAACCCATAACTATGCGTTACACATCAGCCACATTTGGAGTTTCTGCTAGATTTTCATACTGTATTTCTTCATTAAGAAGGAGGACCTCAAATAGACCACAATGGCAAATGCCTCTTAGTAAGGACAAAATATATTTAAAACTTGTTGCAGTGAGTACATGTAAGTTTCAACACCCCTGTGGTGCAGCTTAAGGGATAGGTAGTAAATTGTAAAACTTGTAAGTAAATTGACTGAATTGTATCAGTTGTGTATCGTTTCACATAACCTAACTTTTGCAATTTAATGAATAAAAGGCTTTATATTTCTCACATCAGGATAGAGCAGAGATTGGCAGCCCAACCTACAGGCAACATCTCAGATCCTTCTTTCGACCCCACTATCTTTATTTAGAGTGTGGTTCTCTAGGTTATCCATGCTACCCAATGGATGCACAACAACTTTTCGCTACCCAACTTGATGGCTACATTCTGAACAGAATGCAGCAACAAGACAGGGAAGTGGAGGTATCATCCATAGCAGAAAATCGAACACATTCCCAGAACCTCCTGATTGACATCTGCTTGCATCTCAATTGGAATATGTCACCTGGCCTTAGGTATAGAGAATCTGTAAGGGTATTTTTATTTAGGCATCTCATCTTTTAGAACAAAAGTCTGTTATATAACACAAAATAGCCATTGGGTAGGTATCTGGCAGTATTTGGTCTGTCATCTAGAGACTAAGATAAACCAGGATCTATACTTAGTTAAATACACCAAGATTTTTCAGGTTTGAGGTCTGAAGATAAAAATGAATAGAATTAGAACATATTCACACAACAATGTATTTCATCCGAACTTCCACCTTATTTGGATATAAAATTAGCTCCGGTGTATTTATTAAGGAAGACTGAGGTCATGCCATCCAGAATTCTGTTGGGACCCTGGACCGCATGTGGTTTTTTCAGGATCCCCAAGAACTGCATAAATTCCCTGGGGGGAGGTATTACTGTTGCTACTAATCATATGATCTTTTCATATCTACCACAGAAATAAATGGCAAGATAGATCTGGTCCTTCACTGCCCCACAAGAATTAACTTTTTTTGTAGTAAGCAGCAATCACTCAATGAGACATCTAAATATATTTTTATAATTGTTTTTAATGTAGCGAATTAATTATTGTCTCTGGAAGACAGTAATAGTGGGTGATAATTGTCACTGGGCCCACCTAGTTAAAGGATCAAGGAGCCAGGACTGAGTCCCATGGTCCTTCACATAAAGGCCACAGACTTTACTAGGGTCATATCAGCTCATTTCTGCATTCCAGATTCCCAAAAATCATCATTCAAGAGAAATATGTTGTATCTGACTCACAAGGATTAGACCAAGATGGCAGACTGAACGTAAGTATTGGTGTCCCTCTTCTAGTCTCAAAGCCGTTGAAATGACAGAAAAGATAGACACACACAGTTTTGAAAGTAATAGGTTGGAGCCAGAAAGTAGGAATTCCTGTCAGAGAAACATGAGGACTGGATAAAACTTAGAAAGAAGAATAGATATTTTAGAAATGGACATTTTGATACTGGCATTTTCTGCCTAATGAATCCTAGTTACAAGCTTTGGTAGAGGAAATAAACTGTCTTAATAAGTCCAATACTCTAAGGAATAAGCACTTTCCAACTTAGTAGTTTAAAAAGAGTCACAGAAAACTGCACTTTAAAGATGAAGATAAATCATATTATGGTAGACTCATTATTAAAGACAAAGATAAATCATATTAGGGTAGACTCACTACTAAAGTCTTGGATTTGGAAAGGTCTTTGATAGTTTTGAAAAGATGAGGCAAGTCTGACCAATTTGCTAGCCCAGCAGGAAAGAGATTGTTGCTTATACAGTGTTATTAAGTCATTTTGTCCTAGCTATGAAGAAATACCATGAGATTTCATGGAGTCCAAACAAACTTGTAACAAATGCCAAGACTATATTGGATGCCTTGACTGAGAGCCACCTGAATTTTCTCATACTGTTTTGAATCCCTGGGCTTTCCAAGTCTTAGCTGGAAACACCAGAAACAGAATTTTTCTGGGAGTTTGAAGTGTACCTACTAAAACCACTTTGTAATTTTGCACTAAATAAGAAGTTTGAATCTGATCCTACAAAACAAATTAGTGTGTAATACAGTTATTTAAAATAACCTAGTATATTCGTTACCTGCCCATAATATTTGGCATGATTACAACAAAACTCCATTTTAAAGTCCAGGATATTTTGGAGAAACATCAAATGATTGAGTCAGAATTAACTCACTTCTTAACGAAGAACAAGAGAGTATTTAGTTGGTTGAAAAACAACAGTTCCTTTGAAGCATAAATTCATGCAATATTAGCATATGGTAGTTTTTGTGAATTTGTTATTTCCTTTTTTGCCTTATTTTGGTGGTGGAGGTAGGGAGATAGAATTTCATGTATCTCGGATGGAGTGAAGGGCATTGCAGGAGCAGCAAAATTGCAAAAGAAAATCAACAAACCACAATCCAGAACTTCAGAGACTCTATATCAATCACATAGAACTAGGCCAGCCTAATCTCTCCCCATCCTGGAGCTCAGGGACATTTGCGGAAGAGGGGGCGGTAAGATTGTAAGAGCAAAAGGATGGGAGGAACAACGATTTGCAAGATTCTCAACAATAGTTGGGGCCAAAGCAATCATAATGGGACTTTGCATGCCCTGCGCAACGTCCAGCGCACTGTTGCCCTCATAAAGTCTAGCATCTGTTAAGGGCACCGAGATCCCTGGAGGCAAGGGATTGACAGCCATAGTAGTGCTCCTATGCTTAAGGGGAACAAGAGAAAGGGCTTATGGAAATGCCACTGGATCCTTATATGTCATCAGAGAGGAGGACCCAGTGGAGAGTCAGGCGTACACAATAAAGGACTCTCTGGGAATTGGGGGGGAGGCACTGGGGGATGGGGAGGGAGAGAAGAGGGAGGAGAGGGTTCGGGGGGAGGAGGGGGGAGGGAGGGAACTGGTAAAAAAAATTTTTTTAAATGTATAATTACATTTAAAAAAAAGATTAAAGATGAAAGTTATAATGTAGGTATTAATTTTAATTTTTCCCTAATAATTGAACAATGTTTGTAATCTCTAATTTCATAATAAATTGCTAGAGACAAAAAAAAAGAATTTCATGTATCTCAGGCTGGTCTTGAACTCGGTGTGATTATAGTATGCACCACATGCCCAGTGTATTCTCTGCTGGAGATGAAACCCTGGGCCTCATGCACACTAGGTAAATATTTTACTACACAAGCCACATTCCAGCTCTCTATATCTAGTTTTGTATTACAATTGGAAAACTATTATGCTTGAGATAAGAAATCTGAATTTGAATTCCAGATCCAATTACATACCTAGTAGCTAATTCCTTTGAGATTCAGTTTCATCACCCGCAGTATCATGAGAGTAGAATGAAATGTTCTCCAAAAGAATTCCTGCCCTTAAATTACTGTGAACTCTCCCTTTATCTCTAGGATTCTTTTTCAATTTCTGTACCTTCTTCCTTTACTCCAGATTCTTAGATATGCCTCTGCCTCTACTTCCTCCAATGCCCAAGGTTATCCCACATGTCATCTACTCATAGTAGGCAGTCATGTCTATCTTAGGGACACAGATCGAAGCCCACTCTCATGTGTTCCATTTCTTCACAACAATTCTGCTTTTGGAAATCCCTTCCCGAATAGCAGTTTCTTCACTCAAAGCAACAAACTGATGCTGCTGCCAGGCCTGTTCTAAAAGAACCAAACCGAGACTTGCTTTGTGTGCCTGCTTTGAAGCGGATCTGTCTGAAAGCAGTAGCCCTGCGCAGAGAGAGGGATATGTTCACTTTCCTCTAGAGAAACACAAATGGAAGGCCTTTTTTTAAAATTTTTTATTTTTTATTATTTATTCAATGTGCATGTGCGCGTGTGTGTATGTATGCATGTGTGTGTGTGTGTGCGTGCAGAACCGCGGGCGAATTCGGGAACCATCATGGACCGCCTCCACCTTCTTGTTTACTCTGCCCCGGGATTCACAGGCTCCGCCCTACCAGGACCAGAAACGCAGGCCGCCCCTGCTTCCGCCTGGCGTCTATACGTGGGGTCTAGGATCCTAACTCAGGACCTTCCACCTGCCAGGCAGAGGCTTAACCCTTGAGCCACCTCTCCAGCCCCAGAAAAGCCTTTTCTGAGAACATAAAAAACTCAATCAATCTTGCCATTTCACATTTAAATTTTATATTTATGCATAGAAGGTAGATTATATGTGATTGCATATATGTGCATGATGATCCATTATGTACAGTATTATATATAATTTATATATCTATATTTACAGTATATAAACTAAACCCCTATGGGATTGCCTAAGGGAGTCATCCCCAAAACTGTGTGCCTGTGTGCCTAATTCTCATTTTCAGGTTTCTTTCCCCCACTGTGGGTTGTAAAGGGTGGTTGCTGGGCACTAGAGGCACCAATATATTAATAATAGAAACTAGGGCTGGAGAGATGGCTCAGGGATTAAGTCTCTGTTTTATAAGCAGAAGAACTTGAGTTCAGATCCTAGAACCCACATAAAAATATCAGGTAGAAATGGCAGTGATCTGAATTTTGGCCCTGGAAGGCAAAGCCAAGGGAACTCCAGAGCAAAGCCAAAGGTGGTAGAGCAATCCAGGATAATTCCCAAAGTCTCCCTGGGGCCACCACAGGTACACATACACACACACACACACACACACACAGGGTCACACACAATAAATAAATATGAAAGTGGAAACTACATCATAATTCTACCTATTATCCTTCCCCCACATAATCATGGATTTGTGGGTATATTTATCTTCTACTCTGCATGCTGCTATATGTACCCTACACATGACCAGACACAAGGGTACAAAGCCCATGCATGGCATTCATAAACTCTCCTGAAGACAAAAATCTTCCTTTTTTTTAAACCCTAAAGTCGGCATCTATACATGTATACAGCATGCATTTATGCATGTGTGTATCTATGCAACAGGCTAAGTGATCTGCTGCATCTTTGGCACACTTCAATGAGAAGTGCCTCCGGCATATTGCCTACGTTGCATGTTTCATTTTCAGCAAAACGTTATCTCTCGCTTATCAATATCCTGGCCCATGTGTTGTCAATAACATGGCAGAACTCCCGAGCCTGAGGAAAACCAAAGAAATTCTGTGCCGGCTCCCTTGGTGCTCCACCTCCCCACCCCCACCCTTGTGTCTAGACATTGCAACAAGCTTCACAGTTACCACCCTTTTTTTCCACATTTCATTAATAATTGTACAAGTCAAACAATAGCTAATCTGGCAATTATGTGCAAGTTAAAACACTGGAACATGTTACACTTTATTGCCTGCCAAATCCCACTAAAATTTGGATCAATGAAGGCACTGAGAATTTTTTTTCTCAAAAGTTTATCCTCACTTTCTTCTAGCTTTGGGGGGTAAATATCTAAAAGGACAGAGCTGTTTCAAAAGCAAATCAACAACAGCAGCATGAGCCTCCTTGTGTGGCTGTTTTTTCACAGTTAACTGAAATCCAGAGTTTGGGGTTGGGGGAAGAGAAAAAGGGGGAAGTGAGGCAGAATGTACCCACACCCTGAGTTCATTGCATCAGCTTGGAAAAATGAGTACCACACCCCAGGCGGTCAGATTTCTGGGGTCATTTAATCATACGCTATACACCTATACACCTGTGCTCCGAGTGCGGTACAGCTGCAGAGAAGCCAAAGTTCTGCCCCCACCCCCTTCGATTGGGCCACTTCCAAATGACCAAGATTAGCTCAAACATGTTTGACAAATGACGTAAAGCCAGAGAAAGAATAGATCAGCAGCATGCTCTTCCAGACTCGGTTTCGGGATCACAAATTCTCTTTCATGTTTCTTCAGTCTGTGGTCCCGTTTCCCAGAGCTTGCAGGACCTCAGTTGCCTGTGACTACAGTTTATCAGGGGGGTCCCACGCAGCCTCCAGAAGTGCCTTCAGCATTTCTTCAGCACTTAAAATAGCACTGACTATCCACTCCTTTTCACACAGGGCTTCCTCTCTGCTAGTTTTCTCAGGAGATGTTGCTAAGAGGTGAGAACAGGAATACTCACAAGAAACAGAGCATCAATCATCCCTTCATCACAGTTCCCATGGAAATCAAGGAAAATCAGCAGACAGGAAGCTGACAGAGGGAACTGCTTTAGGCTTACAATCTGATTGTTTTCTTGAAAGTGCTATCAGAGGTCCATACTGAAAGATCCCAAAGGCCAATTTAGTCCTGACTGAGATGTTCCAATGCCTTGCTTGCATACTTGATGGGAGATTGGATGTGGATTTGAATCAGAAGCTTAACATAATGATAATCTCCCATTATAGCAGAAGACCTTCTTTACATCAAAAGGTATTGCTGGGTGTCTTGGGACATCTGATCTACTTCACATCTAGAGACAAAGATTAACAACAGTGATGAAGCAAGAATCCTAGGGTGACTGGAGATGGCCATCAATGATCCTGAATCCCTCTGGGGTGTCTCCGGAAGGATCAGTCTCTCCCTTCTCTGGAGAGTGCATGGATAGAGAAGTGTATGAGGTTGAGCTGGAGCCCCCTCTAAAAGTAATTACCAGCAGAGCCACATTACAACATCCACCTCCGTGTTGACACTTTCTGAGGACTAGCATAGATGAGAAAGTAGGTTTGTCTTTATTGTCCACTTTCCCTTTTCAAAGCCTACAGCCCCAGTCTTATTCTTTCCCCTTCTGCCTTCAATCTGATTAATGCCCTCATAAGGGTATGGGTTAGACAGAGAAGTCCATCCCCGTGGACTAATTAGACATATTTTGGTGCCTTCCCACCACTATTGACTGTCACTTGGATTCTGCCATAACTGCTGGTCTTAAACTCCCTTCAATCATTTTCTATTCTAAAATGTAAACCAAGTCATAGTTTTGCCTACAATCCTTCATTGGCTTTCAATTAATATTGGGTTAGACTTTCTGTCCCCTCCCCCATGGCATGCATATCACCTCAGATCTGGTCTCTGCTTGTCTCTCTGACTTCATTTCTTACTACATGTACATGTTGTCATTCTGTATAGAATCCTCTTCAGTTCTTATGTTAGATCATATCCCCCAACCTCCATATCTGCTATTTGCTTTCCTGGAAGACTCTTGTCCTCCTCTGCCCAGGTTATCTGGCATGAGATCTCCCTCATCTTCTCTATGGAGCCTTCCTAATTACTATATGGTGGTTTTTATTCTTTTAAAGCATTCCCAGACATACCTATTTGTCAATGCTTGGTTCATTTGTATAGCAGTTAGCCTGCATGTTTGCTAATAAAGTCATGACAAAACAGCTTAAGGGAACAAAGGTTTATTTCTCTTATGATAGTCTGGTTACAGTTCCTTGTCCAGCTTGGCAGGCAAGCACACACCAACACCAAGGGACCAAAGGAACTGACCACACCATATCTACATAATGGCTGAGAGAGGGACAATTCTTATTTGCCAGCCCAACAAGTCTGGTCAAGTATACACAAGGACACCAACTTTCTCGAACAGCTCCCTCCATTTAATTCACCTGCCCAGGGACTAGTCCCACCCACCATAGTCTGGATCCTCTCCATCCGCTAGACAATCCCCTGCAAGTTCACTCTGGGCTTAACTCAACTACTAATCCTCTAAAATGTGCCCGGAGCTCAAACCCTCAAGCATCAAGTTGACACCTGTATCTAACTAGGACAGTTTGTGTATCTCCCCCATTAGAGAGAACACTTCAAAGGTGTGGGAAAACTATGTTTTGTTACCAACCTCTCTAGGCACTTGGATACCACCTTACTGTCATGCTTACAAACACTAACTAAAACTTTTCATCTCCCTTGGTGTCAATATCTTGAAAAATAGCAATAACACCCAACCATTCCACTCTAGAGTCTATAATATAGCCAACTTCGACATGTCATCCTGAGAGGTCATTAGATGAGCTTGATATTAACACACCAGTGCTCAAGGCAAAAGTCTGCTGCACCTCTGTCTATTCTCTCAATAGCTATTGCTGTCTACAATAACAAAGGCCTCATTAGAGTTGCTCAGGGTAGAAGATAAAGAAAACATGATCTTGGAACCTGATGATCTCAAAGTCTAAACAGAAGCAACTTTTCTAAAGACTATAATGGAAGTAGGAACAAAATGTTGTAGAAGCAGAGAAGAAAAGCTACTGAGTGAATGTAACACTGGAGCAAGTCTCTCTGCAAGCTCCTTGCTGTCCTTTCAGAGAAACTCACCTGTAACTTCCCCCTTGCCTTTTCCCCTGAGCATCCTTCAACTCTACATAGGACAAATTCAACTGGGTCAAGACAGCATGCTTTGTTCATGAGGCCATCCAGTTCCCTGAGTCTGAGTAAATATTTCAATTTAGGCAAAGTGGGAATTGGACACAAAAGATGCCCAGTACATGCAAGCTAGAGAGTATCCTGAGAGAGACCATTTTTTAAAAAAATATTTTATTATCATTATAAGATTCCATCCATACAAGTTGAATAGCTTTGATATATATTGTAACATGTATCCTTAAAATAAAAAATAATAAAGTAGCATCATAAGTATTCATTGGAAATATATCCAGCACATATCAAAATTTAAAAAGTTGCAAAATATTATTATATTAACTTTACACTTGTATATAAAAGAACTATATATGTATACAACGAATATATGTGTATATATGTATACGATGAATATAGTATATGTATATATGTATACAATGAATATATATATATATTTATAATTTCTTGAAAGAATACTCCAGATAGAGTTGTTCATGAGTTTCTCTGGAAGAGACCAAAGGGGAACCTAACAGACTTGGGAACTTTTACCAATTCATGTTTTAGTTCTATTTTAAGGTCTGCATTTTCTTATTTTATATTTCCTGATCTTTGAGGGGAGAGGGTTGGATGGATGACCCACCTAGAGCTGAGTGTTCCATAGTCATCTAGTCTCTGTCAGGCACAATCGATTGTTTAGCAAAGCTTCTGGGAAAGAGGTTGCTAACTGCAGCAAGGTTTAGCGTTAGTATCCACATATGAGAAAGAACACGTGTATTTGTCTAATAGAGATTTTAATCCCAGACACAAAAAGCTTGACCCAATGGGAACTTTTGGTTATTAGGCAAGAGAGCCATACAAAAGGTAAGAATGAGAGAATACTTAGCACAGAATTCCTTTCACTGGGATTCCCACACACACATACACACATACACACAATTTCTCCTTTTGTGCCTATGTTTTCTTCTTTTACTCTGATTTTTTTATATTTTTAACTTTCATTAGATATATTCATTATACATGGTACTGTGTAAATGAAAGAATACATATATATTAAGCATACTCTTCCCCATACCCATGTGCCCTTTCCTTTCTCACTCTTCCCCTGTCCTGTTAGTCCCCTAGGTAGTTTTGCTTCTACTTTCATGTCATATACATAACTGCATGCATCTGTATAAAATCTAGAAACCACAAATGAGAGAAAACATTGCATTTGTCTTTCCGCAACTGGCCTAATTCACTTCATATAATTATCTCCAGTTGTATGCATTTTCTTGAAAACCACAGAACCTTATTCTTTATAGCTAAAAAGGGTTTCATTGTGTTCTTTACTTTTTATTTACTCTACATGTGTGTGGATGCACATGCCACAGAATGATGTAGAGGTCAGAGGTAAACTTACAAGAGTGATTCTCTCCATCTACCATGTAGGTTCCAGAGATTAAACTCAGGTCATCAAGCTTGGTAGCAAGAGTCTTTACCCACTGAACCATCTTGCCTTTATATCGAACTTCCTTTATCCATTCCTTTTGTTGTTGGGAATCGAGATTGGTTCTATAATATAGTTATTGTCAACTCGTGGGCCAGGAAGCATTAGTGTGTCACTAAACTATTTTGGTTGCTCATGAACAGCAGTTTTTAATAACTATAAATGAATGAAAAAGATCAGAGTTCTAACACTGGCTTTTTATAAGTAGGTATACATGTATAGGCAAGCATGTGTATATATGAACATCTGTTTATGTAAATAATACATTATATAAAATATATTCATTCCTGTGGAGCATGATCAAAATCACAAACCGTTTGCAGGTGGAGTTCAAGCAGGATTTAGCAGAAATGATAGTTATCTTAGGTTTAAATTCACAGAGATTCCCAGACATAACCAAGTAGGTTTTGTAAGGGCTAAATGCTCTATCCTTAATGGTAACCATCGGTATATACATATCTGCCTAACGAAGGCTAACAGTAAAAATTCCATTCCTTAGGAAGTACCAATCACATTTCAAATGCTCAAAAGAGACACATTGCTGGCGTTTTCTGCACTGGATAATGCCAGTATGTTTCCAACATCTTGGGAAATTCATTCAACAGCATTAGGCTGGAAGTTCTACATCAGGAGTAAGGACAAGAGTTGAAATATATATGTTTACTATTTTTCTGACTTCTTCTTATCCCCACAGACAGGGGGAGACCTGGAAAACTAAAACTAAATAGTGAGATTCTTGAAGGCAGATGCTTCATCTGACTCTTTTTTTTTTGACTCTAAGTAAAGAAAAATGATGGGTGAGATCACTGGTTGTAGAGTGAAGTATTCGATCTCAGGCATAAGTTTGAGGAGAGTAAAATGTATCTAGAAACATATGTCTCCAAGTCACTGGTCCTTAACTCTGGTTATGTGTCAAAATTCATCTGTGGAGGATGGTGAATGGGCTCAGTGAGTAAAAAGGCACTTATTTGTAAGCCTGATCCGAGTTCAATCCTTGGAGCTCACATGGCAGAACTAAAGAGCCAACTTGCTAAAGTTGTCCTCTAACTTCCACATGAATGCTGTGACACACATACCTGTTCCCCCTACTTCTTAAAAAAATCACCCGTGGAGTTTTGATGACCACAGATGTTTAGGCCTTGCTCTAAGGTCCAATATGCCAGATTTCCCCAAGTGTAGGCCTGAATGTTTACACATAATTTAAAATCCATCTGTGGGCTCATGAGTTAAGACTCTGCCTCAAAAGCAGAAGATCCCAGGTCCCACGTTAAAAACACCAGGCAGAAATAGCTGCAGCCTGTACTTCTGGCCCCAGTGGACAGAGCCTGGGATATCCCAGAGCAAAGCAAAATGGAGGTAGAAGCAATCCATCATGATTTCCAAAGTCACCCTTGGTCCTCCACAAGGATGCACAGTGCCCTCTGATATACACACACACACACATGCGCGCAAAATAAAGTAAAAGTTCATATATGACTATGAAGTATGGACAAGATTGATTGTATTGCTTTCTCCCAAGTAGCACAAAGAAAAGGGTAGAGCTTGAGAAAGAGATGAAGCTAGAATTTAGATCTAGAAGTCCTCAACATGTAAACCTTATTTGAACCAAGAAGGGGTAAGATCATTCCTGGAGATTAAATACTAAGAAAAAGAGAACCAACTACAAAACTTAAGATTGCAAAATAGCAAAATCAGAGAACTAAGAAGGAACATTTGGAAATGCACTTTTAGATGAAAGTAGCAACACTCTAGCTCAGAGTACCAACTTAACTTATGAAAGGAACAGTGTTCTAGCTTATACTACCAGCTTAAACAGCCAGGAAATTAATTAGATCATGCAGCAGCAAGTCATGGGTTTCAAGCATGGTACATCAGAGGTCTGACTTAATTTTTACTACCACTTATCCAGAATAGTACTGACTTCTTCTTCGGGCTAGAAAGAAAATGGTTAGAGAAGTTCTTAAAGCAAACACTCCCTGATGAGAATTGCACTATCACAATTGGCTTAGGCTAATTATATTTAAGTGTGTGGTGATGTGTGAATCACAGAAACCATGACAGAAGGGAAGCAAAAATACTAGATGGTTAGAGACTCCAAAAGAGAATCTAGTGTGTGGCTAACAGAGCTAAATGCTGCCTAGAAGTGAGAGAGCCCCTCTTGCCCTTGTAGAATTGAATAATTTTTGGTAAAAATGCTGTTTGATGGTTGGTTGTATGTGCGTGCACATGCATTTACACATGTTCATGTGTAAGAATTTGGTTATGTGCCACACTGCACATGCAGAGGTGAAAGGACAACCTCTGGTATTGGTCCTCATCTTCTACATTGTTTGAGATAGTGTTTCTTGTTCACTTGCTGCACATGCCAGCCTAACTGGCCCACAAGCTTCTCTGATTCTCCTGTCTCTGTATCCACATCTTGCCCTAGGATGGCTAGGATCACAGATATGCAGGACAATACCAACTTTACATGGGTTCTAGGGATCAGAACTCTGGTCCTCATGCTTGTGTGGCAAGCACTTTATTTATGGACCCATCACCGCAGTCCTTGATGTTGATCATGATGAATTAACCTTGCCTAGCTTGAACCATGGTTTACTGAAGTTCAAAAGTCTAGCTAGCCATTCAAAGGAAAGAAGCCACTGAGTCCTTACATCTCATCAGAGAGGAGGACGCAGAGGAAAGTTTGACATACACATTAAAGGATGCTCCAGGGATGGGGGGGGAGGCACTGGGAGATAGGGAGGGAGGGGGGAAAGGAAGGGGAAAAGGGGAGAGGGAGCAAGGGAGTCCAGGGAGGGGTGGAGGGGACCGGTGTACCTATTAAGTTTGTATGAGCAGAAATAAATAAATAAATAAATAAATAAAAGAAAGAAATAGGAACATAGTAAAAAGGGTAGAGGGAAAAAATGGGAAGGTAACAAAAAGGATTTGAGATGACAGTAGAAAGACAGAAGACTTCCATCTCACACCCCACTCAGTCAAAAAAAAAAGGGAAGTGCACATTCCCAAGATCCAGACTTAAGAGCAACTGTAACTTGTGACTTATGGTAAATTTAAAGAACTCTGGTATCTTGCTTTACTTAGTGTTGCCAAGGCAACCCCATAGTCTTGAAAACTTTAGCAAAGCAAATCTTGGCCAGCAAAGAAGCCATCTCTCAGAGGCCTCAATTGGCCAATAACCATCATGTTGATCAGTTTCTTGATGCTATTTTCAGAACAATTTTTCCAACAGATGCTAAATTAATGAAAGCACACAGAGAATTGAAAGATGATTTATTTGCCATCTGTTTTACCTGTCCTCAATTGAGAATACCAAATCATAGCCTAGGCAATATAGGACAGAGGCCAAGGGCTACTCCACCCATATTTTATAAAGTGCTCATGGTGCCAATTTCGACATTGCAGCTGTAAGTAACAAGACCCTAGGGTCGCAGGGATGATCTCACTCACCAACATACATCCGAATCTTAAAGAAGCCCTGTGCGTTGTAATGAAGGTGGCTTAGCTCACCAGTGCTCTTGGGCCCAGCTGCATTTCCTGAGGGTTTATTCCTCTGTACACTCTCCCCTCTCTTCCCCAACTGGGAAACCGTTTCTAAGGGATCAAAATATAAGAGCTATATACTAGGAAGTTCAGTAAGAAGCGAGGGAGCCACGTCATCTCTACAAACACAGTCTGGTGACTTTGTGTTATTCAGTGAGCAGTTTAACAGCAAACTGGTATAGATAATTAGATTGCAAATGTTCTGCAAAGGCCCATGTGTTGAAGACTTGTCCCCAACCTGGGGTGATAATTGAGGGATGGTGGAACCTTTAGGAGATGTGGTGTAATGAAAGGAAGTTGAGTTGTTGGGGATGTGCCTTTAGAAGGGATATTAGGATGCCAGCCCCTGCTTGGTTTGGTGTGGTTTTGTGTCATTTCCTGACAGCTTGTCATGAAGTGAGCTCTACCACATGCTCCCACCGAGATATGCTGCCTCAACACAGGCCCAAAGACAAAAGGTCCAATGTACTGCTACTTCCAAAACTGTCATCCTAAACTTTCCTCCTACACTTCTCTTGGGTATTTTGTCACACACAAAGCATACTGGAGATATCGATTGAAAACTACCTATAGCCTTTAAAATCATGATCAGACTCCTGGAATTACTAAAGAGGACTTCAGGATCCTCCAAATCATCCAGCATCCTCCATCCCCCCCAAACATCTCTGGCAGAGGAGACCCAGGTTCCTCTCTACTACATGAACAGGCTCTGCCTAGTTAATTCTTCATCTTCAGCAGCTCAACTCATAAACATTTAAAAGGAGGAATAGCATGAAATCGAACTAGCAGAAGGAAATCCACTTGTCATGATTTGAATGTGAGCTGTCCCCTGCAGGCTAGCTGCTGTTAAGGTTTGGGAAGGTCATGGCACCTTTAGGAGGTGGAGCCTGCTGAAGGAATGCATGTCACAGAGAACATGCCTAGAGATTTTGCTAGCTCTGCCCTGCTTCCTCTAGCAATTTGCTCCTTGCTCTCTGCCTCCAGTGACCTGAGCCACCTCTAGCTTCTGCCACCCACCATGACTTTTCTGTCATAACGGACTATATTCCCTCTGGAACTGCAAGCTAAATAAATTTCCCTTTTCACCCCTTATTGTGTGTGTCTCGGTGTTGCTTCACAGAAGCATGAAGAATAACTGCAATACCAGTTGAGCTGTATCAGTATTGAACAGATTAGAATTGAGTATTGCCCCACTGTAGGTCAATTAAGATAAGGAATGGCAGTTTGTCAAGCAGTCATCCCCTTAGTAAGACACTTACTGAGTTACTGTGTGCTAGACACTGAGCTGAGGGCCGGGGAGAGTGAATAAGACACGCATGCTCATAGTACTTAGAATGTTCGAGAGAAACATAAGCTTAAAGGACTAATGACACAATTGAACAGATGCCCAGGACAAAAAGGCAGACAGCAGAAGAAGGTACAAGGGAAGATTCTAATCTAATTTAGGAAGGCATCGGTGAGAGAGAAAGCATTTGAGTTGAGCTGCTGAAGATGAAGAATTAACTAGGCAGAGCCTGTTCATGTAGTAGAGAGGAACCTGGGTCTCCTCTGCCAGAGATGTTTGGGGGTGGATGGAGGATGCTGGATGATTTGGAGGATCCTGAAGTCCTCTTTAGTAATTCCAGAAGTCTGATGTTTTAAAATGTTTATGAAGATAATTCATATACTATCCAATTAGCCTATTCAAAGCATCCAATTTCAGTACAGTCACCACCACATCAACTTTTGAACATTTTTATCGCCATTAGAAATCCTCATGCCGATGAGCAGTCATTCCTCATTTTCTCCCAACTCTAAGCAACCATTAATCCACTTTCCATTTCTACAGATTGCCTATTTTGGACACTAGATATAGATAGATAATACAACTGTGCCTTTTCATTTTATTTTTGTTTGGCTTTTGAAACAAGGTCCCACACCATACAAACCTGGCTGGCCTCAAACTTGCAGCAATCCCCCTGCCTCAGCTGCCCAAGTGTTGTGATCCCAGGTGTGAGCTCCCACCTAGCTGTCTATAGTGTGTTGTGATTGTCACCTTTACTTAATGTTATACTTCAAGATTACAGCATATTCTTTTATTTTATTGCCAAAGACACTTTAGCAGTTGATTAACAGCTGAGCCATCTGTTTACAGTATATGCTATTTTTTTAAAATCTTAAATGTATTGTATGAACATTCCACAGAATTTTTCCAGCACTGACAGTCAAGTAATAGATAAGGCCCATAGTTAATGCCAGACTATTTTTTTCCCCGAGACTGCTGAAATGAATTCATACAAATAGAGGTTAATCTATGTGGTCCCACTATCAAATTATAGAAAGCAGTTCCACTATCAAAATTATACAAAGCAGTTCAAGGGACCTTGAGAAAGCACAGGCCCCCACACAGTAATATGCATCTTATAGTTTCCATTCATGAGTCAATCATTTTCACATGATTAACATTAAAAACACAAATCCACATGCCCTCATCCCTCCTACACAAAAAAGTTGGTTTTTGTTCATTATTAGATGGCAAGATGTCCTAAGAGTGACAAAAGGTGGGAGCCAATCCCCTCCTTAGTCATATCTTCAACCATCCCTTAACAGCTCTTCATTTCTTGAACTACTTTTCCAAAGAGGTAAATGCTGGGATCAGTCAGGCTTTCTGAGAAGACTGGTTTGGATTTCTGGGTCTGTTCCAGTCTGTTCAAGATGAATTGGCTCGTATCAATGAAGCGCTCAACGCAGTTCACAAAACAGGCCTCAGCCCGACTGTCCAGCTTTGCCCCAGGCTTGTCCATGCATTTTTCCCAGCACAGCTCCGTCATCTGGTGCACCAGCTGCTGGAAGCGCTGCTTCTGTGTCTCTACCTCGATGAAATGCTGCAACTGGGGGTCCACCGCGCCCATGTCCGCCGTGGAGAACGAAGACGAATCCATGCCGCCGCGAGCACGCGGGCCGAAACCAGCTCGGCCCGGACCTGCCGACCTTCACGTGTCTCGGCGACGGAACCGGAAGCACTATAGTATATGCTATTATGAATGATACTGCTACCCATGTATTGTTGTACAAGTTTTTTTTCTCCCATATTTTATTTTTTTTCCTAATCATACAAGCTCAGTAGGTAACCCCATCCTTCCCCTCCCTTCTCCCCTCCCCAGTTGTTCCCCATTGCACTCTTTCCCCTTTCCCCCTTTCAACCACTCGCTCTTTCCCCTTCTCCCAGGGCCTCCACCTTCCTCCTTCTCATCCCCTGTAGCATCCTTTTGTGAGAATACCAAACCTCCCACTGAGTCCTGAAATCTCACTAAGGTGGGTTAACCCAGAACCCCCTCTTGGACTCCCCATGGGAACTCTATTATGACTGTTAATCCCTTGTCTCTAAGGATCCTACTGCCTGGAGCTTTCTCCCCTGTGATCCATGCTAGACTTTGGGGGGTCGTTGACATGTCAGCCATTGTGCAGGTCAGGCAAAGTCCAATTTTGGCTACTGCAGCCCTAACTTGTGTGGAGTATCTTGCATATCATTGGTCCTCCCTATCTTACGCTCTTACAATCTTGCCGCTCCCTCTTCTGCAAGGTTCCTTGAACTTTAGGATGGGGAAAGATTTTTGTATGAGCATGTTTTGAATTCTCATGTCATATGTATGAAGTGAACTATCTGAGTCTTAATGATTACTGTAGATATGTATAATACTACGTGCCCAAAAATCCTTTCTCCATTGAGTTATTTTGCAGTCTTTAATTGAAAATGTGATTTTTTTCTACATTTAATTTTATTCCAATATGACTGTGCTTGTGCTAATGCCACACTAACTTGATTGCTATTACTTTACAATTTTAAAATTGGGAAGCATGCCTGCGCATTGTCCAACACACTATTGACCCCACAAAGTCTAGCATCTGCTAAAGGCACCAAGATCTTTGGAGGCAAGGGATTGGCAGCCACAGCAGTGTTCCTATACCTAAGGGGAACACGGGAAAGGGTTCGGGAAAGGCCACTGGGTCCTTGTACGTCATCGGAGAGGAGGGCCCAGAGGAAAATCAGGCATGCACAAGAAAGGACTCTCTGGGAATTGGGGCGGGAGGCACTGGGGGATGGGAAGGGAGGGGGGGTGGGGAGGAGGAGCAGGGGGTATGGGGGGAGGAGGAGGGAGAGAGGGAACTGGTGTACCTATTAAGTTTGTATGAGCTGAAATAATAATTAAAAATGTATTAATTAAAAAAAATTGGGAAGCATGAGTTTCCCAGCTTTGTTTTATTTATCAAGATTGTTTTGCCTGTTCTGGGTCCCTTGAATTTCCATGTGAATTTTAGGATCCATCTATCTATTTCTGCAAAGAAGCTAGCTGGTATTTCAATATGGATTGCATTGAATCTGTAGATCAATTAGGAATCATTACCATGTTAACAATATTAATTCTGCCCCATGAACATGGGATGTCTTTCAGTTCATTTAGGCCCTTCTAAGTGTTTTTCAATGGTATTTGGAAATTTAAGGAGCATGTGTTTCATCCTCCATATGTTAAATTCCTTCATCATAAGTTTGTTATCATTTTATGCCATAAACATAATTTTTCTTAACTATACTTTATATTTTCATTCAGGTGTATAGGAATAAAATCTTGACTTTTGTATATTGATCTTGTGTCCTATAATCATGCTATTCAATTATTTTAAAGTTGTCACAACCTAGAACCTGAAATATCAATTCTATTTCATCCAATTAATCATATCTGAATTGAAATTTTACTATTGCTTACTTTATTTCATTTCTTTGCAGTACCAAAGATGGAACCTCGAGCCTCATGCAAGGCAGGGAAGTGCTCTAACCCTGAGCCACATCCCGAAGCTACAATTATTTTAAGAATAAATTGGCTGAGTATAAAACTCAAAAACTGCTCTTTAGTTTGCTAAGAATGATGGAGATATTACTGTGCTCCTTTCTGGGCTAGATACAGCTGTATAGAAGAATTATAGTAGTCATTTAACTGTTTTCTTCTTTCATTGTTGATTTGAATTTTTCTTCTTCAATTCTGGATGCTGAATAGCTTCATATCTTTTATCTCAGATTGAGGACCTTTAGATACACAATAGTCAGTCATCAATCTCATGTGACTATAATCCTAACTGTACTTTAATCTTGTGTGCATATTGCACTTTGTCAACTGATGCAATAATGTTCTTTATGGCATTTTCCCCTGTAATGCAGGTTCTTCTAAAAACTTGGGTTTTGCATTAAATTCCCTTGTTCTTCAGTCTCCTTGAATATGAATCATTTCCTTAGTATTTTTGTGATATTTACATTTTAAAAGAATACACGTTTTAGAGTTATTTATTCATATATGTACATATATATATTCATTTGTGGGGGGGTACACACATTGTGTACAGGTTTGTGCACTTGTGCGTGCACATGGAGGCCAGAAGGGGGCAGCAGGTGTCCTCTTCCATTACTTTTCACCCTGACAGAGGGTCTCTCCCTAAACCTGGGGCTCATCTTGACTGGTCTGAAAACCAGCCAACCCCAGTGGTCCTGTCTCTGCCTCCACTCAAAGCTAGCTTTACAGGGCTTTACAGGGACCCTTGACTTGTTACATGGTTATTGGGATCCAAATTCTGGTCTTCGTGTTTGCAGAGCAAGCATTCTTAACTGCAGAACCATCTCTGCTGCCCACCTGCCACACAAACTTTTGCTTTTGTAAAACTGAATGTCTGTTAGATTCAGTTGTGTATTTCCAATCAGAATACTACATGTTAGGTCTTTTGCAGGGTTCCATACACAACCTATGTCCATCTGACTGTCGATTGTGCTTACTACAATCCCCTAAAATTGAGATGACAGACAATCATATTTGGTTACTAATCTAAAATGTTTAATATTTATCTTTGTCTTCTATGTAACTATATAACCTCAAGCTTTTTCGGTCATCAATCTAATATCGCATTGTGTCCATTATTTCTCTTTAAAATGAATTTATTCACCTCTGGCAGTATTCTTCTGACTGTAATTTGTTTTCTTAATTCAGACATGTCCCTTTTTAGACTCACATGTTTATTTGCATCCTTTTTTCTTGTCTTGTTTTTTTTTTATTTTCTCACTGCTGATATTGACAGCTATCTGGACCTTCTGAGATGTGTGTGTGTGAGTGTGTGTGTGTGTGTGTGTGTGTGTGTGTGTGTGCATGTGCCTCTGTGGTATTTTGACATGGTACGTATGAGTGAGTGAATTCTTGATTGTTTTCTAATTTGCCTAAAATTTTCCTTTCTCTTAGAACTCAACTTTGGGATGTAAACCAGGTGATCTACCTGCTTTTCTTTACCCTGATGTTATGGTATCGGGTTTGAGACAGAACTAAAGTTATACGTTGCCTTGTTAGGAACATAAACTATCTTTACAAATCCTTTTCTGTGCTCTACACTAGGAGTTCAGATCTTATACTAAGGAATACACTCTACTCCCCCAGATATTGCAATTTATGCTTCTGATTTTGTATCAATCCATATTAAGTGGCTCATCCTCAGAATTCTATTATTTTTTTATTTCAGATGAAATTGTCAAGACTTTTCATTGCTGTTTCCTAAGGTTGTTTATTTTCCTCATCAAGTCACTTGTTTATCAGTCGAGGATTACTGGCAAGAATTCACTTCCTCTACTCACTCATGTTACCTCGTGGAACTTCAGGTGACCACAGGTGAAAGAAAGTGGTGAAGGGTGAGGTACAAACAACAGTGTAGTAGTAAATGTTTAACAACCGACCATTTATATACTATGACAATAAATACTCCCACCAGAACCAAGTTCAAGCTGCCAATGAGATGTTTGTCACTGAATGTGGAAGTGGAGCACACATCATCGCTAGGATATTTCTACCATATGGTTATAGTGGGTTTAAGTCAAAAAGCATAGACAATACTAGAATGAAGTAAAAAGCAGAAAGCGATATTTTTGAAAATTACTACTTTTAAGTGTAACTTTTTCTTTTTTTATTATTTACTAAATTGTGTGTGTGTGCATGTGTGTATGTGTGTGTATAGAACCACGGGTGAATTCAGGAACCACCATGGACCACCTCCACTTCCTCCTTGTTTTCTCTGCCCCGGGATTCACAGGCTCCACCCTACCAGGACCAGAAATGCAGGCCGCCCCCGCTTCTGCCCGGCATCTATACATGGAGTCTACGATCCGAACTCAGGACCTTCCGCCTGCAAGGCAGAGGCTTAACCCCTGAGCCACCTCTCCAACCCCAGCTTTTTCTAATAATTGCTATTTGCTAGTTGGTCTGACAATTGGACAATTGGTTCTAGATGTTTCTTTGCTTCTGTCTTTATTTTTCCTGTTTTGGTTGTTGCTGTTTGGTTGCTTGGCTTTTGTTTCTGGGGGGAGAGGAATTTGAGATAGGGTCTCACTATGTAACTGTGGCTGACCTGGAGCTTAGAATGTAGATCAGGCAGGCCTCAAACTTGCAGCCATCCTAACTTGGCCCCCTGAGTGCTGAGATTCAAGTCATGCACTACCATTCCCTGATTGAAGTGCAGGCTCTTGCAAGTGTGGGGGCACCAGGTCCAGAACATCACTGAGCCTAGAATAGGAACCCAAATGATCCATTTCTGCATTGGTGATACAGTGGCGAATAGAGCTGCCTTCCAAATTATCCATTTCTTCCTTTAGTGACCAACATGACATGGGGTCATAGTTCTCTTCTGTTGGTAAATATTTTGCAATTTTTAAAGCTGTCCTTTAAGTATGTATTAAGAGAAAAAAATTCTATGATTGGCATAATTCTTCCATTTTTATCAAAAGATCTTCTCTTAATATCATTAAGCGTTGCTTGTCTTTTTACATTTTTATGTACAATTTGGAACCAAGAACAGGAGCAATCATCTAAGATAATAAGCATAAATCTTCTAAGTATAACCATTAACCCAAGTTGAAAAAGCAGCAGATAAACACGCTGTTAAAGGGTAGTAATGGATATAGATCACATGGAAGAAAGAATGATGTTTCATCACATGGCAGATAGCCAACCTCTTGTGTATTACTTTGCCAGGACTTTGAGGGAGGTTGAAGTATAGTTTGGCAGTAGTGTTTGCCTGGAGATGAGGCCTAGGGTTTAATCCCCAGCATTGAGAAGTAAATATATGGAGGTAAAGAGATGGTTCAATGGGAAAATTGCCTGGTATGCAAGTATGAGAGCTTAAGTTTAGATCCCCAGCACCCTTGTAAAAGTTGCTTGGCAACCACCTCCATAGTGCTAGGGAAGTGGAAACAGGCAAAACCCTGAAGCTCATTAGCCAGCCCTCCTAGCCAAATTTATGAGCTCCAAGTTCAGTGAGAGACCCTGTCTTAAAAGATAAGGTAGGCGGTGGGTCATTTGTGTCCTGACTGACAGGCACCCAAGCACTAACTAGTGCAAGTGTCCCAGATAAGACCCAGTGACTCGCTCATGTAGGGAAATGCAGAAGCGGGAAGGAAATGGGCTGGAGAGGAGAACAGAAAGGATGGGAAGAGATGCAGGATGGGGGTAGGAAAAAGGCGATGAAAATACATAGATGCATTGTTAAATAATTTTAAAATAAAGTTAATATAAAAAATAAGGTGGAGAGCAATTAAGTGAGACACCCAATATTGATGTTTGGCCTCCACATGTGCATTCATACATCATGCATGCATGTGCACACACATGAACACATGCCTTTACCACACATACACATATACCCTAATAAAAATATATATAAATAAATAAAAATAATACAAACAAAGGCAACTGTGAAAATTACCTCATTGTACCTAAGAGACAGTCTGTGACGTGTTCACCTTACATAATTTATCTCGCATATATTATTTAGGGGGAAAGAATCTATTTGGGGAAATTGTTTTTTAAGGATTACTTACTAAGCGATTCCTTACCGAATCAAATCACACATTGCAGTCAATATTTCCAATAATGGAATTGTTCTCAGTCCTGTCTGGACATTAAAACCACTTCGGGAGCTTTTAAAACCACCAATGCCAGGACCCCAGTCCAAAAACTTCTGGTTGAATTGCCTAAGGTGGAGCCATGCTGTTAGGAACTTTGAAAAGCTCCCAGGTGATTCCCCTTGGCAGCCACGGTTGAGAATCCTTGTAACATTGTAACAGTTAACATTTTATTAATACCCCAGAGAATCTACTAAAGTAGGTATATTAGTCCCCTAAGCTTGTAGTGAACAGGAAAGTTTGGAGAGTTCCTGAATGTTTTAAGAAAAACAAGATGATAATCACAATATCATTAAGGTCTTTTTTGGCTGGACCTCCAAATGTTTTATGCTTTAAAAAAAATGAAATGACTTATAGAACTAAATGTAACCAGCTGGAAATTTCATACTAAAACATACTAGGTGGACAGAAATATGTCCAAATACTTGTCAGACCAAGTGAAGCTTCTACAATAGAATCCCACAAGTGTGTTTTTGTTAACATGGGAGTTCAGCTTCATTCTTTCTGAGTAAGCTATTTCTCAGGAGCACAAATGAAAGTCATAAATAAGATTGGGAAAGGAGATTTTCAAAAATACTTAAACAAATAAACTTTCCCCAAGGGCTTGATTACAAAAGAACTCACAGTCATTAGATGCTGTAATTATCTACTCAATGAGAGACAATCCCTGAAGAACTCTTCTACTTTTTAAATTCAGCTTAATTATTAAGTGTATTTAAAATAGCATAGGTATATTTTCTGCATTAATGGGGGCTGTATTGGCTGTAAGTAAATCCAGTTAAAGTAAAGTTAAGGGGGAAAAATATATTTAGTCCTGTCTGAAAAGTTCAGACACAGATGTCAAGCAGGGCTAAATCTAGAGGTAGAAACAATATTATCAAAATGAGGGCTAGAGAGAGAGTTCAGTGTAAGAATGCCTGCCTCACAAATGTAAGGTTCAGCCTCCAGACACATACACGCACACACACACACCTTGCTTTTTCCATCTGTCTTCTGTTTTGCCTCTAAGTAAATACTATTCTCAGATCAATTTTCTCCCTGCAATAGCGAGATGGCTGACAGTAGCACTCGGCTTTCACACCACTGCTCAGCAACCCTAACAGTATTTTCCATTTCTTGAGCTCCAATGAAAACCATGGGGTTGAGTGTTAGTGGCTCAGATTGACAGGGTTTTTGGTGCTCCTTCCTGAACCAAGTCCCATAGCCACTGGGGCACTATATTCTTTATGATCAGACATATTTCATGTACCCATTCCTGGAACTGAGGTGGGGTAAGGTGGGCCCACATTATACTACTGAGGCTGATGGAGATGGTAGGTACCTAAGGAGAGCTTGTTACCAGAATATCTGGGAACAGGGCTCAGTGAATAAGGCACTTTCTCAGCAATCACAAGGACTGGAGTTGGGATCCTCTGGGCAAGTATGGTGACCACTTCTAATGCCAGCACTCAGAAGACAAAGGCAGGGAATTTCCAGCTAGCTGGCTGAGCCAAGTGGTGGGATCTGGGTTTAGTCAAAGGACTCTATCTTAATAATAAAAGTGGGACAATAAGTGAAAAGACACCCAACATCAAATCATGTCTTCACATGCTTGCATACGTAGGTGCACCCACACACATGCAAACATGCATACATATGCAAAAAAGGAAGGGGAGAAAGATTATTTGGAAACATAGAGCAAAGAAAAGCAGTTTCACCACAGTTTAGAAAGAAACATTTCAAACTTCTTCCAACTTCCCATTTAACAATAAGGTGAGGGTTTATGGTATCTTAAAAATTATTTTTTCAAAATTCAAGCATCCTATTTCCCTTTGGTATTATGAGTAATCTAATAGGAGTCAAATTACTTACATAGTGAATGCTAAAGTGTATGGACTGTCTGCGGTCATAGTCAAGTTTGGTGTATTACCTTGTTAGTTGCTGAAACCATAGCTGCAATGTATCTAGATGAGAAATGCAGGTTTTTAAAAAATAGAATGAGGGGTATATAGTTTAGTGACTTAGTACTTGCTTAGTATGCATGAAACTCTAGGTCCAAGTAGAAAGAAAGAGAAAGGAAGGGAGAGAGGGAGAGAGAGAGAGATAAAGAAGAAAGGACAGAAAAGTTTTAAACGAGAGACAAGGGAAAGAAAAAAAAGTGAAAGAGAGGGGAGAGAAAGAGAAAGAAACTAAAGGGTAAAATAAACAGCAGAAGCTTCACTTTCTAAATACTCTATAGTCACAAACAAAAAGTATTAGGTCTAAGGTTTTCTTGAACCTGAAGCAGATGTCCTGAGGTTATGTTCAAACTGGAAGAAGCAGCCCTGAGTGAATGAAAATAATGTGTGTGTGTGTGTGTGTGTGTGTGTGTGTGTGTGTGTGTGTATACACACACACTATTCCAGAAACACCCTCAACTTCCACAGTGCTGAGGTGGGCTGCTAGAAGCAAGTCAGTCACTTGGTATCGAAAGAGTTCACGGTTTGTATTTTGTTCCTCCCAGTTGCCATGGCAACTCACTGCTCTGCAGAAAGCCTGAAGCCAGCGGACATGTAATGGAATACATTCCTCTGAGTGAGTCAAAGCCTTGTTGAAAAGGAAGCAATCACACTGTTGTGGAAAGAAATGATAAACTCCTATGAACTGCTCAGGATTGAAATAAGCAACTTTTTTGGAAGTGGCTTACTCCCTCCTCCCACATATTTTTGGTGATAAGTAATTTTGCAATGCTTTATATCTGATAGGACTGTCCATCATGTTTTAAGAAAGGGCAGGGTCACTTATGGCCTACCTGCCCTGCCCACCTCACAAGTTTCCAATGAGAAGCTAATGAGAAAACAGGTAAATGCCACACTAATATGGCTGATGTTGCTACTTAAGATGCCTTAACATTCCAAAATGATAGCTCCAGATTGGATTTTTTAACCCACCCCTGAACCATTAAAGATGACTTCCTATGACACACATCCAAATATTTTGCTTGGTCAGTCTAAAACCTCAAGTAATGAGACTTGAGCTTCTCCCCTCGGTTATCCTAGTCTAGTACAAAACCAAAGTGTGTATGTCAGTAGAGTACCATGTTAAATAGGTTGGACTTTGGAGTCAGATAGACAGGGCTTCAAATCCCAGCTCTACTTATCTGGAACTTGGGCATATTACTTCAGTGTTAGCATTTCAGATCATGTACAAGGTTAGCAATGGAGATAATGGTATCAACTTGCCTCAGAGTTGTGAGGAAGGGTCTGTAGAGAAGTTTCTGGCTCATGGTAAGAGGCATGTGAAGTGTTAGGTATTATTGTCATTAGCTTTATTCCCTTTGGGGGTCCACCAATCTTTAGATTCCTGCTAATCTTTGTTGAAATTATTTCTAACATAGCTAAATATTTTCTCTGCTTGATTTACTCACTTGCTTTCAAATGCAACTTTAATGTGTACTGCTATCTTAATCCCTATCTTTTGTTGTCATCTCATTGATTGGAAGAAACCACAGATTGCTGCATCTTCAGAAAGTAGATTCCACAGCAAAGATTATCGTTCCATAATGATCCCGTGTAATCATTGGTGCTACTGGAATATTCTGTGCCAAATTGACCCCAATTTTTTTCCTACTTTTCGTTATTGTTTGATTTTGCCCTTTGACAATTTCATACACGAATATAATGCATTCTGATTACTTTCCCCTCTGCCTTTTCTCCCCTCAACCACGTTTTTTTCTTGCCTGTGTGTGTCCATCTGTGTGCATCAGAAGGCACTGTGTGTCCCTGCCAAGGCCCAAGAGTGACTTCAGGAATCATCCTGGATTGTTCTACCCATTGTTTGCTTTACTTTGGAATTTCCCAGGCTCTGCCTTCCAGGGCTGGAAGTGCGGATTGCCTGAATTTCCACCTGGCATTTTTACAAATGTGGGATCTGGTCTCAACTCAGGTCCTTCTACTTGTGAGACAGAGGCTGAACCCATGAGCTATCTCTCCAGCCTGCCCCACCCCCCTCACCACCACCCCTTGCTCTATAACTTTTCTTATCTCCTTCCCTCTTCCTCGACCAGTCCTGCTCTCCAGCAATTTTTCCTCATGTATTCTCCTCCTTTGGTTTTCTTCTACTTTGTGCCCTTCTGGGAGAAGCCCATACTCTTTTGGAAGGGTCAGCAGGAAAGGCTGCTTCTGACATGTCAGTTAGTGGGGATCAGCCATGATAGACATCCATTTTTCCACTCCTTCACCTGGAGAGCTGGACTTGGATGGCCCACAGAAGCCAAGTTGCACAACTTAGGCAGCAAATGTGGTCCACATCTCATCTAGCACTTGGACAATATGGGTAGATTTCTGCAGCTCAAGCCTATCGGGGCTCTTCATTTTAGCATATTATTCTGAGCAGACCAGCTCCTGCTCTTCTGGGAACATACCTTCAGAGAAGAGTGGAAATTTCATCAGACGCTCAAGTGCCTTTTCCAACTCCTAGACCAGTGAGTCCCTTGAAACAATTCTAATAAATTCAGAAGACTAGTATTTGGAGTTGCAGATTTGCATGGAATCAGTTTTTCCAAGCAATGTAGTCTTTCCTGGGGATGCTTTATTTGAAAATGTTGGCATTTCCTTCTACCTAGCCACATCGGTTTTCTCCATCTTTGATATGGACCTCAAAATAGTTTTTCTCACTCCATCCTTCCAGAGATTGCAGGTAATCTTTTCCAGCACATTCATGAGTTTTAAGACCAGGATGATTTCCTTTTGCCATGGAAGGCTTTCAGAATATCTCATTGTTCTCTGCTTCCTCTTGAACCTGTTTCTCCAGCACAGAGTCAACTTAACAAAAGAGTTTACAAGCACGCCTCGTCCCTTAGCAATAAACATAACTAATATAATCTCTTTGCCTCCTCCTTTACCAGCAAACCTCAATATTTGGGAGATAGGCTACAGTAGTGAATTCCCAGAACAGATTTTTTTTCTCCTTCTTCTCCAAGACACCTTGAGAATATCATGTTCATGACAAGACTATTTGGGGATGGAAAAGAGACAGGACACTTGATACCTTTGTGTCTGGTAAGGTCCTTCCCAAATAGCACCAGCTCTCTAAGCTTCTTTGCAGCTGGTAGTGGTTAGGATGTTAATTCCACGACTCTTTGCTAGCTCCCCGCTCTGAGTCTAACATCATTTTCTTCTGGGTATGGCATTTCTTTAGTTGAAGCCCCAATCTGAAGGAAAATGCATCTGATTAAAGAGGCAATTTGAAAGGATGCCATGCGCTCTGAAACCTTTTTATGCCATCGACCAACTAGCCTGGTTTCTATTTTGAAAAACATCAATTACGTGCTGCAATAAACTTGCCATTTCCAACATGCCACAAACTCCAAAGCAGTAGTGTTTAGTGAGTGATTTACAGCAATATTGGGAAACTGGGGATACCTAACTTAATTGGAGTGTGGTTTTCAAATTGCAAAGTTATGGACATTATTTAACACCAATTTCCTCGCTGATGGAGCTATAATTTCATGTAGAGAATGGTTTCTCAACCTCAGGACTATGGGCATTTATGCCAGAAAATTCTTTGTTTAGGAATGGAGTGGGAAAACTGTATATTATGTTTAGCAGCATCCCTGATTTCTACCCATGAGGTGCCAATAGACTTTTCATTCCACTTGTAACAGCCAAAAATGCCTCCAGACATTGCCAGATGTCTTCTGGAGGACACAACCATCCCTAGTTGACACTGGTGTTTTTCTTTGCTTGCTTTTCTGGTCTATAAAAATCTTAGAGGCTAGTGAGAAGTAAAAACATGGGGCCATGAAATGTACTATTTGGAGATGAGTGTAATATAACTCTTCACTTTTCTTCTTTGAGAATTTTAGAAAGATAACTAAGTTTCCAAATATAGTTACAACATAGAAACTTCAGATCCTACCAGGTCCCATTTCTCCACCCTCTGCTGATGGATCAACAGGAGCAGAACTTTTCAGGAGCTTTTCCGAGAGTTTACAGGGCTTCTTTCTGGCCTAGTGCACTGAGGGCCAGGATAAAACTACTCATTAGCGAAGTGACTAATCCATGGGTCCATTAACTGAAATAGTCAGAGAGGGGAAAAGGAGTGTCATGTTTCCTGTGTACTGTTTTCTCTCTTGAAGCATAATACACAGTCATCTACTGAATGGCTGCATCCAAGTTGGTCTGACACATTGGCAAACTTGGCCTTTGCTGTGCAGGACTTGATTTTCACTCACTCACACACACACACACACACACACACACACACACACACACACACACACACATCAGCTAACCATCCCACCCAACACCTACCAACAGTATCCCACTAGAAACAAATGGCACACTCAATGAGCAGGAATTGAAGAGTTTAATGAAAGGATGATTTGCAGAGAGATTATCAGAATTTAAGATAACCCTAAAGGAGATTTTTGATCCCAAAGAGCAATTTATACCAGGGATGTACCTGGTACTAGTCCTAAGCCCAGAAATGCAAAAAAAAAAAAAAAAAAAAAAAAAAAAAGTGCTAGCCAGAACCGGTAGGAAGCTGTGGATGTGGACATATAACATATAGAGGTCATTTCTTACACCACACAAACCAGAAAGTCATGCTGAGCTATAAGCAGAGGGCTTTCCAGACAAGAAATATCTCAACTTCACAATCTCCCCATTCTCTAACTTCCTACTGGTACACTATATTGGCAAATCCAACCAGAAGAGAGAAGACGAAGGAGCCTGGTGTTGTAACGTGTACAAGATAGCCTTCCAGAAGACACACTTGGGTACTAGGGGGATGCAGAATGGGTCTGAAGAATGAATGAAAACTATTCACACTGCAAGCCCAAGGAGTAAGGAAGAAAATCCTCCCCTGATAATTCCTCTATGTCCTGTAGAGTTGAGACCAGCTGCCCCTCAAACCTTAGCAATTGCTTTAAAGCTCTCTAGTCCCCTGCAGAGGGTTTTTATTTGAAATTACCCAGTAGATGCGCCTTCTGCAATCATCGCTCAATGTTCTGCCCTTTTGACTGACCCTGTGTTCTGATTTGTGCCCATATGGTTCTTCCTCACCTTAGTGTGTGCGCCCACTCTATTCCGTATGACTAGTTTGTGTAAAGCAGTTTTTTTTTCAGCTTTGCGAAGGATGTATTGACAAATAGCAGGAGGAAGAGATATTCACAGATGTTCCCAGGTTGCTATCTGAACAGGCTGTGGGGAGTAAGGCTTTCAGAAGAGACGATCTGAGGGACACCCAGAAGAGACTTAGGTGCAAGTCAAACCTCTTTCACCATCCCTTCCTGCACTTGGACATATTCAATGTAGGTTTCATTTGTTACTTCATTTGTTGGTTTGTGGGACGCATTAGTTACTTTCACCCTTGCTGTGACAAAAATGCCTGACAAAGACCACTAAAGCAGGAGGCAGATAGTCGCTTGGCATCTGCAGTCAGGAAACAGAGAAATGTATGTTGGTGCTCAGCTCGCTTTCTCCTTTTCATTCAAGGACCCCAGCACATGGAATGGTGCCACCTATAATTAAGGCGGGTTTTTCCAACCTCAATGAACCTAATCTAAAAATTTCCTCATAGACAAACCAGAGGCTTGCCCCTTTGGTAATTCTAGACATTACGAAGTTATTTATCACTGTATTAACTGTTACAGGTACCATTGTTGATTTTTTTCTGACAATTATAAAAAGTCATGCTGCCTTCTACGAAGGATATTATCTCCAATAGCACTACAAAAATGTGAAGCCCATGAGAACGGAGGAGCTTTGCACACCCATCTAAATTTGAAAAGCATCTCATCATTCAGAAATGTCAGTTAAAGCATGACATCTGGTTGGTTGATAGTCTGGTTTATAAGCTAATTTAAGCATAGCAATCTTCTTGAATAGCAAAATAAGTAAATCTCACAAAGAAAATGGATATGGGAAACTGCCGTTTACATCATTAAAATGCAATAGAAAAGAACAACTAGGGGCTTGTATGAATTGCTCTCCAATTTACATTTAAATTCCAAAAGGTATTTAGTGTGTGGTGTTTACATTGCGATCAGTCATTCAGTCCTTTATTAAGTATTTACTTCACTCAAAGACATGCAGGGGGAAATCTTGGTTTACATAGTGAGTTCTGGGCAGGTCAGAGCTATACATACAGTGAGACCCTGTCTCTAAAAACTCAAGCTAACAAATAATTAAAATTGAAGTGTAGACACAGCTAAATCTTTATATGGTCATGGGTTCCACCTTCACTGTTAACTATAGCATTTACATTTCTGTGTATGTGCATCTTGGCATTGTTTGAGAAAAGTTAAATTATGCTCTAAAACTATGCAAACAGAAGATTTGAATTCAACACCAATCCTAAAGTTCACACAAAATCAGCAAAGCTACACACATGCTGTGAATTTTTCATTTCTGACAGGAATGGAGGAGTAAGCTTGAGCAAAGTCATCTACCTGTATGGTCAGTGCTACATGTAAGTACATAGATTATTGAAAAAATATTAATTTGCCTCATATTGCTCATGGGCCTGTCTAAATGGCAGGGTGTGGGATAAATAGGGCAGGAGATGTAAGGCTCAGAGCAAGGAGCGAGAGACAGGTGATAGGCAAACAAGTGGGCAGCATCATTCCAGAGCGCTAAGTACTGATAGAAAACACAGGATAAAAGATTAAAAACTGTCTGGGTGGGTGGCCCTCTTGATGGTACAGTCCAGAAAGGCCTGTCAGAAGAGGTAGTGTTTGAACAAATATCAAAATTGGGTTGAGAAACAAATCATGAGAGTATCTGGAGAGGGTTCTCAGAAGAAGGGCTGGAAAGGGCAAGAGTCCTGAGGTAAAGAATAACTTTGATGAACTTGAAAAACTGGGTAGGATAGTGCGTGCCTATAATCCCAGAACCTTGGATGGAAAAGCAGTAAGATCAGTGGTTCAAGGTCATTCTTGACTGCATATAACAAGTTCAAGGTGAACCTGGGCTACATGAACCCCCATCTTCAAAAAACAAGCAAGAAAGCAAGCAAACAGCAAGAAGGCCAATGAAGCTAGTCTGGAGTGAGCAAAACAGGATCAGAGACAACATCCAGTTCATGCTGACTTTATAGACACAGAAAGGACCATGGTTTCATTTTAAGTAGGAAGAAAAGTTAGGGGAAGATTTTAAGCAGAGGAGTGCTATGATTCAATTTGCACAGATCATTCTGATGTTATATGGAGAATGGATGACAATAGGAAAGAATAAAGCAGAGAAACAATAGAAATAGTCTAAGCAAAAAAGGATGGTGTCTTTTTTTTTTTTTGCTTGTGTGTGTGTGTGTGTGTGTGTGTGTGTGTGTGTGTGTGTGTGTGTGTCAGAGAGCACTATGTATGCATGTGGAAGCCCAAGAAAACTGCAGGAATCATCCTGGATTGCTCTACCTCCTCTTTACTTTGCTCTGGGGTTTCTCAGGCTCTACCTTCCAAAGCCTGAAGTGCAGGCTGCCACCATTTCCACCTGGCATTTTTACATGAGATCTAGCATCCGAACTGAGATCCTTCTGCTTGTAAAGTAAAAGCTTAACCTCTGAGCCATCTCTCTGGCCCAGAATGGTTATCTTTCTACAAGGAGAAGTTTGAAACATCAGAAAGGCTCCCAAACCTAAAATACCTTTCCTTCTATTAGATATTCAACTCTATATTAACTATGGCCACCATGCCATTCATTAGATCACCAGAACTTACAGCAAAATGGAAATTTACAACAAAATGGAAACTTTGTTCCCTCAGACTACTATTTTCCTGCTTCCCTCACCTATGGTGCTGGGCACCTGCCATTTGTTTTTAGATTTTACATGTCAGTGGAATCATGCATTATTTATCTTTCTGTCCCTGGCTTGGTTCACATAGGTTAATGTCCTTCACTTTCATCCATGTTGCTACAAATAGTAATAGTTTCTTCTTTTTTAAGTCTGAATAATATTGTCTCGCATATATGAGTGTGTTTGTGTGTAAATTTCTTTCTATCCTTTGAATAGTCAGGTTGTTTCATAGCTTTACTATTGCAAATAATGCTGAATTAAATGTGGAAATGCAGATGTCTCTTTGAGACTTGGATGCTCTTTCTTTTAGATATGTACCCAAAAGTGGGATTACTGGAGACTATGTTAGTTCTATAAAGTTTTTTGCTTGTTTTCTAGAAAGGCCGAACCAGTTCACCAACAGTGTACAACAGCATGTATCTTTTCCTCATTTTGATTATAACCATTCTAGCAGGTGTGAGATAGTATTTCATTTTGAGTTGCATTGCTCCGGTGATTTGTGATGCTAAGCAGCTAAGGTCCCTTCATATGCCTTTACTCTTTTGGCAATGTGTGTGTGCGTGCGTGCGTGCATGTGTGTGGAGGAGGGGTGTCATTGAGTTGTTTGAATTCCTTAAATATTTTGAATATCAACCATATATTTCCTCCCATTCTTTTACTGTATCTTCACTCTTTATTGTTTCCTTTTTCTATCAGAAGCTTTTCATTTTGACGCAATTCTATTTGTTTATTTCTGCTCTTGTTACCTGTGATTTTCAAGTCACATCAAAAATAAAACAAAACAAAACAAAAACAAGTTTCCCAAACCAATGTCAAGATTTTTCCCTGTTTTCTTCACATACTTTTTATGTTTCATGGAGTCAAGTTTTGAATCTACTTTGAACTATTCAATCAATATTTCCAATGCTGTTCACTGGAATGGAAGCAAACTTTCTCATTGTGTACTCTTGTCACCCTTGTCAAAGTTCAGTTGGCTGTATGTGTTGCTTTACTTCTGTGTTCTCTGATATGTTCCATTAGTGTATATATCTGTCTTTACACCAGTCCCACAATACTTTGCAAAATATTTGCAAATCGGGAAATGTGAGACAAACCCCCTTTGTTCTTCTTCCTCATGTTTCCTTTGACTTTCGTAGTTTCATCTGAGTTTTAGGTTTGGTGTTAGTATTTCTATGAAAATGTCATGGGATTTTTGATAGGGATTATGCAGAAAACATTGATTACTTAGAATAATGTGGATATTTTGATAGCATTAATTTTTCTAGTTCATGTACACAGATATTTTTCTATTTTTGCTATTGTTTTTCACTTTATTTTGATTGAAATCACATCTTTAAAATTTTTTAATTACACCCACTTATTTATTGTGTGTGTGTGTGTGTGTGTGTGTGTGTGTGCACACGCATGCATGTGAACATGCAACAGTGAGTTTATGGAGGTCACCTGCTGGTGTCGGTTCTCTCCTTCTACCATATGAGTTCCAGGGATTAGACTCAGGTCCTGAGGTTATCAGGCTTAGAAGCAAATGCCTATTCTTGTTGAGTCATCTTACTGGTCCTCATTAATGTCATATATTCAAGTATACCCGTCTTTAAACTCCTTATTTAATATATCTCTAAGTATATTTTATTTGTTTTGAGGCTACTGCACATGTGACTTTTTAAATTTATTTTTCATATAGTATATATACCGTTAGTATATAAATATAACAACTGATATTGATGTATTTATTTTTTCATCCTATGACTTTTTGCAGCTCATTTTAGACAATGGATATATTTTATTATAGATAAAATTTGGTTACAGATCCTATAGAGAGAATGTCAAATCTACCACTATTGAGGTTGTTTGTGTGAAGCTGAGGATAGAACCTGGCACCTTATACATAGTATAAGGTAGAATGCTTATCTACCACTGAGCTATGTCCTCAGCCCAACCACTGTTGAATTTATTGGTCTACGTTATATTTTCATTTCATAAGAGAATATCTCTGTTCATAAGGAGTAGTCAAAGAGTAAGGCCTTTATGTCTAGAACTTAGTGTTAGTGGCTCTTTAAAAATGAATACATATACAGGGGCTGGAGAGATAGCACAAGAAATAAAGACATATGTTGCAAGCCTGATGACTTAAATTTGATCCTCCAAGCCCCCAGATGGTAGAAGGAGAGAACCAACTCTTGAAAGTTTTCCTCTTACCTACACATGCATGGCATGACATGTCCATGCCTGTTCTCTAAATAAACAGTTTTAAAAAGATTTTAAAGTTGTGTATAAAGACATAAGAAAAGAGAGAAATCAGATGTATAAAATATTAACAATATGTGACTCCACGTTTGACACATTGTTCTTACAACTTTTACAATGATATTACAATTTTCTTCCTTAAGGTTTTTTTGGCATATGCTAATTATACATAATAATGGATTTCAATGACATTTTCATACATGCATATAATGTATTTTATCATATTAACTCCATTGTCCTATCTTGTCCCTCTCCGTTTCTGCTAATCTCCATCTCTCTAGATAAGTCCCCCTTTTATTTTAACTCTCTCTCTCCTCACTCTTCTCTCTTTCTCTCTCTCTCTCTCTCCCTTCCAATGAGTTTAATTAGTATTGCTAATTAGCAGAAGAAAGGGTGCAAGGTTACCAAAACCTGGGCACCTTACCAGTAGCTATACCACTGAAGAAAATGCCTCTTCCTCCGAAGCAATCATTAATTGTCAATAGATCCTTGGGGAGGGCCTCTCCTACCAACATGGGCATTGACATTTTCTAAAGAAGAAGTTTTACAGGGCTGGAGAGGTGGCTCAGGGGTTAAGCCTCTGCCTTGTAGGCAGAAGGTCCTGAGTTCGGATCCTAGATCCCCACTGAGTTTCTGATCCAAGACCCCACGTATAGACACCAGGCGGAAGCAAGGGTGGCCTGTGTTCCTGGTCCTGGTAGGGCGGAGCCTGTGAATCCCGGGGCAGAGTAAACAAGGAGAAGGTGGAGGCTCCATGGTGGTTCCTGAATTCGCCCGTGGTTCTACACACACACACATACGCGCACACACACAATTAATAAAAAAAAAAAAAAAACCAAAGTAGAATGAATGAGAACAATTTTCAGCACCAACAGACAACACACACACTCAGCACATACATACACATAAAAAATTTTTAAAAAAAGAAGTTTTACAAAATAAAAAAATAAAACAATTTTCAGGCAAAATTGTGTTGTGCTGTGTTGCACTCAACACCATAGTTTTCTTGGGCAGTGTGAAAGAAACAACAAAATTCTAATTCCGACCAGATTTATTAGTCTCTTGATTTCATCACAACACTGGCAAAATATCTTTTCTAGTTTTCAGCTAGCATGGTCTAGTAAATTTAATAGGAAGGTTTGCTCTGCTGAGACCAGTTGCAGGTTTCATAGAATACCACAGAATGTTCCCTTGTGAGGCCCTCAGGGAGGGAAAGAGCAGGCAGGCACTTTGGTGACCCCTGTTGCGTTATCAATGTTCCCAGAAGGTGAGAAGACTTGAAGAACTTAGCCACATAGTATATGAGGGTCCAGCGATTAGGGCCCCAGCTTTGCTAGAGTTCTGTAATGCAAATGCTTTACAAGTACCAAAGCTGCCAAACTTGATAAGAAGCTAGGCACCTGTCCAGTGTGAAAATGTGGTGGCTTACCATAACACAACTGTACATCTCAGAGATAAAGTTATCAAGTGATAACTGAGTAAGAATTTTTGTCCACTGTGGCAAGACAGGTGTCCCAAATGTACTTTAAGCAAATAACAATACTTTAACATTGAAACATTTCAACCGAGTCATTCCTATGACATTCAGCAACATGTGGTAAAATATATAAGCTAAGCATCTGATGTCTATTGTTTCCTTTTGTCCTCACAATACCTCCATGACTTAGGAATATCAATCTTGCATCATCAATGTGCTTACCTGATGTCACAATGGAAGTCACTGCTGGAGCCAGAATTTGAACTCAGGCAGCTTGACTTCAAGATCATGGTTCCTAGGCTTTCTTGCTGTATTTGTGGGTAGCTACCCACCTCCCCATAGGGTTAATCTTTCCCAGACAATTCCTGGACTAGGAGGTTATTAAAGAAAGATGCTACATAGGAGCACTACAGAAATGGAAGAAGCCTTTCTAGTTCAGCAAAGTTCCCTCGTTTCCCCCCCCAAAAATCACTCCTTCCATCTCTGTCAATAGGCAGCCAGACTTTCCATACAGCAGATGACTAAAAGATGAGCTAATTGTGCCCAGGAGGGAGTGACTCTTCTGCCAAATGTCTTGGCTAGTGATATTCTCATCTCCTGCAAAGAGTGAGATTCTTCCAAATGACTGGTATTCTCAATTTCCCCTGATGGATGTGAAACTGAGTCAGGTGAGCTTGCCAAAGCTGGACACTGTGTTGGTCCTGCATTAGCAGCAGTCTGTGAGGCATAATTAGTTGCAGATTCTTCCTGGAGCTGCTTAAGCTCCTTAGTGTCTCAGATGCGTGGCCAGCATGCAGCTTTCCCTGGCAGTGGGGTTCTGGAGAGGAGATCCAGATGTCAAAACCAAGGGCATCGCTCAGATCCATCTTGGCTTTTCTGAGATGTGGTAGGGCAGGGACACATCCATGAATGAGCCTTTGGGGAGTATACCCTTTCAGTAGATCCAAACCGCACACATCACAAAGATCTATGGAAAGTATTGTCTCCCTCATGAGCTGACCAAATGTTAGCAAGAGTCTCCATTTGGCTCACTGGTACTCAGGGTGGGAAAAAGATGTGAGAAGTATTTTCTCTCAGGAAAAAAAAGGGCAATGTGAGAAACAAAGGACAAGTCCTGTAACCTCAAAGGAAAACTTTTCCAACTCTGATAGTTCGTGTTGATGGTCAACATCAAAGAATCACATAAGAGACAAGCATCTGGACATGTCCATGAGGGAGTTTCTAGGTTAGCTTAATGGAGGTAGGAAGAGCTGCACTAAATGTGGGCAGCACAATCTCATGGACTGGGATCCTGGACGGAATGAAAACGAGAAGGAAAGCTGAGGAGCTTTCTCCCTATGGGCTCAATGTGATCCATCTCAACCATAATGGATATCTCCTCCAACTATAAGCCAAAATACATCTTCTCCCGCGTCCTGTTTAAGATGCTTCTTGTCAGGTATTTGGTCATAGTAACAACTCTAATAACTAATACACCAACGTGACATTTGCTTTGTGTCCAGACAAGCACCATGGGCTTTGGTTTGGCTACTGTATTGTTTCCAGTTATATTTACTGCCTATCATTCTGAAATCACAAACCTAATATGAATACAGTTACTTCAATCTTGACTCTTCCTCAAACTTGAAGCAACTATCACATATTTCCTTTTAAATAAATAACTGGGTTAATTTAGTTCTAAAATCATCCCTTTTTTCCATTTGGATGTGTAGTATCTGCGATGTGCATGTGTGTATGTTCACACATGTGTGGGTGCATGTGTGTAGGGATAGATGCACGTGGTGTACAGACAAGTGGGGGCCACAGGCTGACTCCAGTAGTCTGCCTCAGTTGGCCTCTATCTTATTCATTGAAGCAGGGTTCCTTAGTTGAACTCAGAGCTTACCTATATGGTTTGGTTAGGCAACTTGCCTGTTCCTAAGAACCCTGTCTCCATGCTCTGAGCATTAAAGTTACAGGCTGCATCCATATCCACCTGGCATCTACACAGGTTCTAGGGACCCAGTGCTCTTGCTGGTGTGTCAAGTGCTTTCATTACTGAGCCATCTCCCCAGCCTGCATCCTTCTCCTTTAAGTGACTCATATCATTTATATTACACCATTCTAAGCATCATGATGAAATTTCTCACTGCCCAACTCCATCCTGCCTGGAATGTGAATCACCCCTGTGTCCGAGTGTCCACACTACATATATTACCCACCCATCATCTCTGTTGTCACACCAACCTATTCAGCATCTCTGAGCCTGTGTTTAATCCTTTCTAACACTAAAAACCCAAAGTGCCAGAATGGTGACACTGGAGAGCCCAATATGCAAAAAAAAGGAAGTGGTAAAATGCTTTTTCGAGTGAGAAAGTACGAGTTGAAAAAGACATTCATGCAACTCTCATTACAATACATCATCATAATTGCTCCATATTACTGGGTATTGTTAATTTCTTACTATGCCTAATTTGTTAACAAACTTACAAAGTAATAGGTTTCCACATAAGGTTTTCATACATATTTCACTTTAGTTAACTCTTTCCCCTCCCACCTTCCCCTCCTATCTTCCCACCTGCCATTCTCTGCTTTACCCTTTTGGCTTCAGCATCTCGCCCTTTCCACTTTGTTCTGTTGTTCTCCTCAACCCTTCCTTTTAACTCCCTATTTTCCTAGCTGCACACGCCCCTTCTAGTTTCTCAGCCCCTACCCATATTTGCTCCCATCCGGATATGCATATTTAACAGTTAAAGACTAGGTTCCACATATGAGAGAAATCATGTGCTACTTGTCTTTTTAAGTCTGGGTTACCACTCTGAAAACAAAGCCTTCCAGTGCTATCCATTTACCTGCAAATGTCACAAGCTCATTTTCTTCATGGCTGAATAAAATTGCATTATATGTATGTGCCGCATTTTTATTCTCCATTCATCCATTGATGGACATCTAAGCTGACTCCATAGAACATCAATAAACACGGATGTCTTTGTAGTAGGATGCAGATACTTTTGGATATATATGCCCATTCATACACTCCTGGGTTTCTATAGTGGCTTTCTGGTTTACACCAGTTTATCCAATAGTGGACATAGGTTTCTCTTTCCCACATCCTTGCTAGCATTTGTTGTCATTTTCTTGATGTTAGGCCCCATTCTGACTTGAGCGAGATAGAATCGCAAAGTTGTTTCAATTGTATTTCTCTGTTGCTTAGAGAGGTTGAACACTTTAAAAATGTTTATTGGTCATTTATATTTCTTCTTTTGAGAACTGTCTCTTTTTAATCATTGCCCATTTGTTAATTGACAGTTGAGGAGGTTATTTTTTGCAGTTCTTTACATATTCTAGATACTAATTTCTGTCTGAATTGTAGCTGACAGAGATTTTCTTCCATTCTGTTAGTTTTTTTTGCTGGGCAGAAGCTTTTTAATTTCATGCTCTCCCATTTGTCAATTACTGTAGATGTTTCCTGTGCTATTGGGGTTCTACTTAGAAATTTATTATCTATGTTTATGTCCTGAGTGTTTTCCTTCAGCAATTCAGTTTCAGCAGGTTTTAAATTAAAGTCTCTAATATGATTTGAATTGACTTTGCTGCATGGTGAGAGATATGGCTCTAAATTTTATTTGAGAATCTATTCATCACTGTTTGTTGAAAAAGCTGCCTTCTTTCCAGTACATGTTTTTGATACCTTTGTCAAAAAATCATGTGCTTGGGCTGGAGAGGTGGCTCAGAGGTTAAGCCTCCGCCTTCCAGGCGGAAGGTCCTGAGTTCGGATCCCAGATCCCACGTATAGACGCCAGGCGGAAGCAGGGGCGGCCTGCGCTTGTGGTCCTGGTAGGGCGGAGCCTGTGAATCCCTGGGCAGAAGGAGGTGGAGGCGTCCATGGTGGTTCGCGAGTTCGTCCGTGGTTCTACACATACACAGACACACACACACACAGACACACACGCGCAAGCACATACACATGCACATGCGCACAGTTGAATAAATAATAATAAAAAAATTAAAAAAAAAAATCATGTGCTTGGCGACTGCCCCTTGTGACACTCCACATTTGAGTCCGTGAGTTCGTTTCCAGCTCCATGCCCCTCATGGATTCCATGCCTGGGTCCATGAGTTCTCTGGAGTGCCTGCTCTTCATGGCACTCCACATCTGGAGTCCATGAGTTCTATTCTTTCCTCTAATAAAATCTACCTTAATCCGCAAAAAATATATGTCTATGACAATGTATCTTCTGTTATATTTCATTGATCTACATGTTTGTTTTGTGTCAGTGCTATACTGCCTTTATCACTTTGACTCTGTTTGAGATCAGGTAATGTGATGGCTTCAACTGTGTTCTTTCTCCCTAGAATTAACTTGGGGTGTGTGTGTGTGTGTGTGTGTGTGTGTGTGTGTGTGCACGCGCGTGTGTGTGTTTCTATATGAATTTTTTACATTGTTTTTCTAATTCTGTGAAAAAGGTCATTGGAATTATAATGGACCCTGAATTGAATCTGTGGATTGCATTTGGTGTTTCTATTTTCACAATATTTTCACTTCCAGTAGAAGAGAATGAAAAGTCCACCATGTAGTATCTTCTTCAATTTCTTCATTCAGTGTCTTAAAGTTTTCCTTATAAAGGTCTTTTACCTTAGTTAGGTTTATTTCTAGATATTTTGAGGCTATTGTGAATGGGATGCTTTTCCTTATTTTCTTCTCAGCAAGTTCGTTGCTGGCATATGTAAAAGCTACTGATGTGTCTGTGTTGATTTCATGTCTGCTACTTTACTGAAAGTGCTGATCAGATCCAGAAGTGGTTTTTTTTTTTTTTTGTAGAATTCATGGTGTCTCTTAAATATAGAATCAAATCATGCTGTCTGTAAATAAGGGTAGTACTACTTCCTGTACATCTTTCCCTTCTATATCTTTCTCTTATGTTACCACTCTAGTTAAGACTTTGAACAACATATTGAATGAAAGTGGGGAAAGGGAGCACTTTTGTCTCATACCATATTTTAGAGGAAATAGTCTGTTCCCCAAAAGGGAAAAGTATGCCAATCACTACACTATAGAAACTTAAACGTTAAGTAGAAAATTCATTTATATTTGTGTGATTTTATTTATGTACTTTTTGTGTGACAAGGTGACTCTAAACTTCTGGTTTTCTGCCTCCCAAGTGCTAGATTCCAGTTGTGTAGTATCACACCCAATTTATATGCTGCTGAGAGTCCAATCCAGGGCTTCATGTATGCTAAGCAAGTATTCTACCAACTGACCTACATCTCCAGAGCTATGTGTTATTTTTTCTTTGTTCGCTTCATATTTGAGACAAGATCACATGTGTCCTGGACTGTCTCAAGCTCACTATATAATTTAAGAGGACCTTGACCTCCTAATACCCTTGCCTCCACTTACCAGATTCTGGTATTTATTATAGGTATGTTACAGTTCACCTGCATGGTTGCTGATAAATGACCAAACAGCTTAAGGAAACAAGTGGTTTATTTTCTTATTGATAGCCTGGTTACAATTTGTCCAGCTTGATGGGAGAACACGCACCAACACTAGGGCTGAGGGAACTGCCATGCCATCTCTATGTAATAGCTGAAAGAGGGATGATCCTTACTTGCCAGACTAGCATGTCTGGCCAAGTATATACAAGGATGCCAACTCTCTCAACCAGCTCTCTATTTTATTCCAGGGCCTAATCCCACCCACCTATGCCTTCACTATCAGCCAGACAATCTCCTGCAGGTTTGCTCTGGGCTTAACCCAACCACTAATTCCCCACAATTGTGCCCAGAGCTCAAAACCCTCAACTGTCACGTTGACACCTGTGCCTAACTCTGACAAGATATGACTCATCTTGCCTGAAAAATTTATATAATTTTACATGATTAAAACCCACAGAGCAAAAACTAGATGTCCAAAAAGATAAATGGAAAATAGAAAGATATGAAAGAGCATACCATATTAGTGAATAGTGCTTATACTTACATAATAAAATTGTCAGTCATTTTAATGCATTTTTATATTATATATTAGCCTGTGTTGCATATGTATGTATGTATGTATTTAAACAAAGCTTATTATAGCCAAGTCATCCAAGTTTGCTTTGCTAAAGAGGTATCCTTTTCCATATTGAATATTTCTACCAGGATAAGCCTGAAATTCAACTTTCTTTCATTTTATTATTAGTGTATGTGCATGCATGTGTATGTGTACACATGTGTGTATGTGCTATGTGTGTCTGTTTATAGGGGATGGCTGCATGCCACAGTGCACATGTACAGGTCAAAGAACAACTCCATGGGCTCTATTCTCTCTGTCCACCTATAGGTGGATTCCGGGGATTGAACTCAGGTCATCAGGCTTGCATAGCCAAGTGCCTTTATCCACTGTGTCATCCCATCAGCCTCAATGTGGCTTATCTTAGACCACACTCTTTTAACCTTTATTCCCTTTAAGATACACCTCCACTTCCCAACGTGTCCTCTCTTTGTTTTATTGGCCAGTCCCCCAACACCCAGTGGCCTCAGTCCAGCACTGTCCCTTTCATCATATTAACTGTCTTCAAACCCATATTCCCTTCCAGTACATCCTCTATGCTGTCACCAATGTAATCCAGTGTTAATTACTCTTAGCTTAAAAAAATCACCAGCTTAACTGGAGAAATGTTTCAGTGGTTAAAGCCTTTGCCTCACAAGCAAAAGAACTTCAATGCAGATCTCCAGATCCCATATAAAATTGCTGGCTGATATAGCAGTTGTCTACTACAATTCTGGCCCTGGAAAGCAGAGCCTGGGAAAGCCCAGAGCAAAGCAATAACAGAGGTAGAACAATTAAGGATGATTCCCAATGTGTCACCTTTGAGCCTCTCAGGGACATTCTCTCTCTCTCTCTCTCTCTCTCTCTCTCTCTCTCTCTCTCTCTCTCTCTCTCTCACATACACTTCACACACACATGCAAAAAAACTCCACCAACTGGTTCTGCAGTATTGCATGATAAAGTCCAAATTCCATAACATGGTGTCATGATTTGAAATATGAGTTGCACCCCACAGGCTCATGCGTTTGAATCTTTAGTTGTTTGGGATGATCATGGCACCTTTACAAAGTAGAGTCTTGCTGGAGGAAGGCAGTCACGGGTGGTGGGTGGGCCTTGAGGTTGATTAACCCCACCCTACTTCCAGGAGAGGTCTGCTCTTGCAGTTGGTACTTTTGTAGCTCTCAGCCTCCTTGATGGATGTGACTTGGGCTGCTTCCAGCTTTTGCCAGCCAGCCATGTCTTTCCCTGCCATAAAGGTCTATACCTCCCCTCTGGAACCTTCAGCTGAATAAATCTTCCTTTCTTCCCCTAAGTTACTTGCATTTCAGTGTTTTCTCACAGCAACAGAGAAGAGTAACTGGTACACGAGATATAAAATTTCTTCATGATTTAATAGCAACCTGTTTTTCCAGGCTCTTCTATCCCATTATCCTACTCTTCCCCTGCTCCTTGCCAGCTCCCTACCCTGAAGCTATAGCAAACTATTGTTCTTTGAATCCTCCCTGTTTTGTCAGCCTTTAGTGCACCTTTGTACCTGTGAGTCCCTTTCCCCTTGTCTTTCCCTATGACGGGCTATGATTCCTTTGGTACCTGTTGTAGTTCGCTTGCATTGTTGCTGATAAATGACCATCAAATAGCTTAAGGGAACAACGGTTTATTCTCTCTTACGATTCCTGGTTACAGTTCTTAGTTCAGCCTGACGGGAGAGCATGCACCAACACCAGGGCTGAGGGAACTGGCCACACCATCACCACATAACACCTGAGAGAGGGACAATCCTTACTTGCCAGACCAGCCTGTCTGGCCAAGTGTACAGAAGGGTGCCAACTCTCTCAACCAGATGTCTGTATTTTATTCCAGGGCCTAGTCCCACCCCTTCCCCATCAGCTAGACAATCTCTTGCATTAATTCTCTACAAATGTGCCCAGAGCTCAAACCCTCAGCAGTCAAGTTGATACCTGTGCCTAACCATGACAATACCTAACACCGCCGTCACTTGTGGCACTATTGATTCAGGGAGTCCCTAGCCTGGGCTCCCGAATCCAGGAGGTCCGTTTACAGACAAAGCCCGAACAAGTATGGACAAGTCCTGAACATGTCCCAATAGAGGAACCATACAAGGAGAGGGATGAACAACCAATGGGAAGTGGCCATCTAACCTGCCTCTGCAATGGACACTTAGTAAACAGTTAAATGATTAGTAGCTGCCCCCCCCCAAAGCGGAGAGGTGGCAACACCTGATTGGACCCCTGACCCTATATAAGCTCAAGTACTTCCTTAAATAAAAGCTCTGGAGCAGCTCTGCTCGCTTCTCACCTGATTCCTGGAGTCTGACTCTGCACTGCTCACCTGGGGCCCTGAGGCCCCTGCCTACTTTCCCGCTCCTTTCCCCAGCTGGCCCAGTGGGGATTTGGCAATAGTCACTTATCAATGAACCTTCTCCATAGTGTGTCAGGTAAAATGGCTTCCCTTCACTGGGTTCCTATACCTTTGGAGAATTATTTGATACATATCTGTGTCTTGGATGGTGAGCAGTTGCCCCAGACAACGCCTATGTCATAGCCACTGTTTTGTCTGCAGGATTCAGCTTATTTATAGTGATTAGTAAATTCTGTTGGGTCAACAGAATAATTTCTTGAGCCTCAGTCAGATTAAGAGTGGGCAACCTGGGGCTGGAGAGGTGGCTCAGGGGTTAAGCCTCTGCCTTGCAGGCGGAAGGTCCTGAGTTCGGATCCTAGACACCACGTATAGACACCAGGCGGAAGCGGGGGCGGCCTGCGTTTCTGGTCCTGGTAGAGCAGAGCCTGTGAATCCCAGGGCAGAGTAAACAAGGAGGAGGTGGAGGCGGTCCATGGTGGTTCCCGAATTCGTCCGTGGTTCTACACACACACACACATACATGCACACACGCACACACCATAATGCACAATTGAATACAGTAAAAAAAAAAAAGAGTGGGCAACCGTAAGTATGCCTCAGAGGAAGGGCAGTGAGGAACCTATTCATATGGGAGGCGTCAGAGCCATCCAGAGACGCTTCATCAGATGATGAGGGTCTGAAAATCTTGTGCACTCCTGCTAAAGCCTAACAATAACCCTGTGTGGATGGGTCATGGATGGAAGTCATTGATATTTATTAGAGTAGAAGAACAACCACTGTTATTTTTGCAGTATGGACCTTCTCCTATAGCAAGCTTTGTATGAATTATGATATAATAGTTCATCAAAAACTTCTGTTCTTACTAAAAAAGAAATAGGTACCATTACTAGCTAACTTTAACATTGGACTGCAGGATAATTGACATTGTGTTTCATTTCCTGGTAATGGAATGCTATATATACTATAGCTTAAATAATCTTCATTGTTATCAGCACGTTGGTTCTGAATGTTAAAAAAAAACAAACTACTGTTCCTGAACATAAAAAAATGAGGGAGAAGTGATAGGGATGAAAATACTATCCTTTTTATGGAACCCTTTCCTCTGACCTAGGAACCTTGGAAATGACCAGGCTCTGCTCTAAAGGTCATTAATAGGGTTTCACAAGAAAGGGCCGTTGGCATTTACCTCATTACTATAATTTCTTGAAAGATTAGCAGTCTCCTATGATCACCTTTCTTGTGTTTGGAAAGCTCAAATGATTCCCATTATCTACACCCCCTCCCCCAGTAAGGAAGCAGAAAAGGGCATCTATCTCTAGAGGACTTGAAAACTACCTTTGGCCAATCAACTTTGGTGGAATTTTTCAAAGGTCACAAGGATATAAAGGGGGTAGAGAAACGAGACCTTCAAGAAAGGGAAAGAGCAAACCAGACAAGGTCTTTGCGTAATATCTTTTTGAATTGCTAGGTCAAAGGCCTCTGAAATAAACAGACTCTGAGATGAATAGCTGAGGTCCCCCCAGGGAACAGATGGACTATCCAAATGGGTTTGTTTGTAAAGGGTTGCAAAAGCATCTCCAGAGTTCACGAGGTAACAATCATATGCCCACTCAGTGTCGTTTCTCGCCGGTGTCATGTTCCAGTTGAATCCAACAGGAAGACATGGCAGTTCAGACCCAAGGAGTCCTGTAGCACTGGTGGCCCATGACACGTAGGCTGCTTAGTAATATTCAGGACCTCAGTCCACTTTCTTCTCCCAAGTCATAACCGAAAACCTGTCTAGACACTGCCACATATTTCCTGGGGACACAATCACTCCCAATGGAGAACCACAGATCTAGAGAACCTCAGATCACAAAACATACTGGTGTGAATGGCCATTGAGTGAAGTAGTTATTCAGTTCTTTCTGATTTTCAGGATTTGGGTTTTCCTTTTGAAGAAACCAAAGTTAGGTCAACATCTAACCTAAAGACATATTTATTCAAACAACAGATGAAGCCACTAACTCAAGTCCCAAATAGAAGTGTCAGGACAGAGAAGCACCTTTCTTGTTTGGTGGTTCCTGAGAGATTGAGACTTTCCAAATCTGAAGTATGTCATGCCATCCTTCCAGGGCATGCATTTCTCTTGCATTTCTCACAGTGCCCCAAGAATATGAGATGAACAGAGGCCCTGAAATGCTTCTCATCAGAGTCTTCCTCAGTACCATAATTTTCAGTGATTAGCTGTGGTTCTGTGTACACAGAATTCACAAATGCAAACAATTCCCCCATGGGCTTTGTGAGAGGAGATTAAGCTGAGTGGAAAATGACATGGGCTCGTGAGTTCCTACTCATGTTTGGCACCTCTGGGGACACCTAGTTGACCACCATTGTCAAGACACTTAGCCTCGCAGGTTCAACCAGTTCTAGTGAGGGGTACCTACCAGAACACAGACACAGCTACGAGCTGAGAGAGTCCATGAATACAGCACACTGCGGTGGAGACAAATTGGCTTTACTTGATGGCAGGAGCTGAGCAAGGTAAGAAGCCTGGGTTTTTCCCTGTTGCCAGTGGGCAAGTGCAGGAGAGTGTCTGGCAGGGGAAGGACAAGATCTGATTTGTGGTTCTGAAAGAGACCACCCTCTGCTTGGCAGACAACAGGTGGGAGCAGGGCGGGAGAGGACAGGGAGACCTGCTGTTGGACCTCCACCAAAATCCATGGGAGATGTGGGCTGGAGACGTGCTACTGTCCCTCAAGTGGGCAGCTGTGATGATTGCAGATCTGTGTTGGAGGCCCACACCGCGCAGTGCGGAGGAGATAAGCTGGCCCTGGGTTAGCACAGGCGAGAGTGGGAGGTACTTGGACCTTGGGAAAGCTCTAGATAATGACACGGTGACTGACCACAAAGGCCATGAATCCCCCACGTCTCCTACAGCCATCTGGATCTGGAAATTGACTAACAGCAGGGAAGGAGGGTGTTGGGTGCTTCCTTGGATGGCCCCCTGAGCTGAGTGAAGCAAGACCAGGCGCTGTGCATCAGGGGACAGATCTCCTACATCTGTGGCGGTGCCTGCCTTAGCAAGCAGGGACATCCAACCTTTCCACTGGGCAAGGTGGCATTGTCATCTACCATGTTGACACTCAGAGAGCCATGCAATCAGTTAACAACCCCCTTCAAATCTCCCGCTGTAAACAAGTTTATGATTTTGCGGTGGGCTGCATCTATACCGTCCTCGGCCCTGCGTGGCCCACAGACAGCAGGTAGGATGTGCTTCAGTTTTAAAGGACAAGCTTTCTTCCCCTAGGCAGAACAGAAAGCAGCATGACTATAAATTACCTGAGCCCCAGAATATTCAGAAGGAGAGACCAGGACAGAAGTATTTCTGATTGAGAAATAGTTCTGGGGCTGTGGAGCTGAAAAGAATTAGGGGTATGTCTATTGTGACCACTGAGCAGAGCTGGTTCAAATGGGTGCACAGACAGACAGGCGGAGGCTCCGGTGTGTGTAGGATAACAAGGGTGACTTCTTCCCAGCTTTCCTAAGTGAACCCCAGCCTCTTGTGACAGGCCCTGGGTGCATCATCCTAAGGCTCCTGGGATGAATTCTAAAATCCATACACATTTCACTGAGGATTACACCATTTAATTACAGAAAAAAGTTCCAAAGTCATGAAAATTGTATCATTGTCTTTTGAAAATGCAATCAATCCCAATTTCTTTGCTGAATGTCCTCCTCTGTTTAAAACATCATTATTTTTTGTGAGCCTAAATGTGTGTGTGTGTGTGTGTGTGTGCACGTGCACACGTGTAGGACACTTGAATGCGTGTGCCTGTGGAGGCCCAAGGGTAACATCAGGAATTATCCTGCATTGCTCTACCTCCTTATTGCTTTGCTCTGGCATTTCCCAGGATCCACCTTTCAGGGCCAGAATTACAAGCCACTGCCATATCTGCCTGGCATTTGTACATGGGATCTGAGGGTCTGAACTCAGGTCTTTTTGCTTGTGAGGCAAAGGCTTTAATCACTGAGCCATCTCTCCAATCCTAACTTTTTATCGTCTTTTTTTTAAACAAAATCAATGCGAATTTATCAAGATAGGAGATAGTACACACTGTAAATGAAGGAGAGAGAGAGAGAGAGAGAAAAGCGCGCGTGCGTGAGAGAGAGAGAGAGAGAGCGAAAGAGAGGACATTGAGAAAAGGTAGCATACACAACTCTAGACATGGGTGTGGGCTTCCCAAGGGGAGATCACCTTTAAGTGTCTTTTCAATGGCAATATACATGATTATGTGATTTTTTAAAATTACACATATTTTATTCTTTTTGTGTATCTTATATGAATATAGTGCATTTATGACATTTTCATGCCTTAATTCCCAGTTCCACCCCCCTCTTCCCATTGCATTCTTCCTTTCCCCTGCTAGACTCCCTCTTATTTTCAAGTATTTTCGTACAAGAGGCCCACTGCTTTTCATCTGGCTTGCCTTTGATGGCATGTGCCTGAGTACTCCGTGGAGCTTGAATCTTACATCAGTGGGTACCATTGAGGAAAGCATCTTGTATTTCTTCCCCATCAGCATTAGCCCTCATTAGTTTCTCAGGGAGGTTGAGGACTTTCCCCTTCCATGATGAAATGTGGAGAGGACAATTCTTGGGTAGGTTTTGTGGGGCTATACGAGCTTCAAAGAATTCACCAATATATCAGCCTTGTCACGTCTAGAAGTGTCTGGCCACACCCCTGTCCCACTTCAGGTTTTTACCATCTTACCACTCCCACTTTTCCAATATTCCCTGAGCTCTGGGGTGGGAGTGGGGATTTAATTTACCAACTTTTAAATTTCAACTCAAAGACATTAATATTAGCATCAAGGCGATTTTCATCTCAGTTGTACTATACATTTCTCCTGTCCAGTTCTACAACAAAAAGCTCCAAAATAATAAAAATAAAAGTGCTCATAAACATATGTTTTCACTCTTTCTTTCAAATTCATCTTTTGTTCATTTGAGTCTGATTTTCAGTGACTTTGTGTAGTTTCATTCATTCATTCATTCTTTAACAAATATTTTTCAAATAATTGTTGTGCATCAGCTTCTGCAGGAAAGAATGGAAAGACTGAAAATTTGTTTTTCCTCCCAAGAGCTTTTTCTGGTGGTGGCAAGGCCACTCATACAGACAAGTCATTAAAGTACAAAGAGTGAACTCTAAAATTAAACCAAAACACTGAATACGAATGTACAAAATTTTAGTTTACAGTTTATTAAGAAAATTGTGTAGGCTTGTCATTTATATTGTTGACACTGATTTTTCCTAAATCCAGAGAACAATTCTGTGTATCTGCAAAAAATTTCATTTGAAGTGCCTATGGAATTTTCATAAACTTGAAGAACCTTTTCTATTTCTTATGTTGGAGTGCCATCGTGTGGTTGTTTAGTGCAATTACAGATGTGGGACTTGTCTATTTCTTATGCTGAAATTGCCTGGACACATTTTTCCTTTCTTGTAGTTAGAGAGCTGTCTCATGGTTTTTAATGCAACTGCAGGTTTGGGTTTCCCCCTGATTTCTTAAGTTAGAATGCCACCTTATGAAATTTTTGTGACATTTCAGGGCAGTTTTTGTAATACCCCCTGTTGAGTTTTCGTGTAATAACAGACCAGATCTCACTACAAGGACGTAATACCCAGTACACATTCCATACAATTGAACACAGAGGTTTCAGTGTTCCTTTGTAGAGCTGGTCTGAAATTGTGCATCAGACAGTCCCTGTTGTTCTGATAGGAGCACCACCTGGCAGAGTAGTCTTTAATCACAAATAGTAATGACCTATTATACAGGTTAGAGTGCTACCCAGCTGAATTTATCTATAATTGAGTATCATGTAAGGTGGAATGCCACTGAGTGGGATTATCTAGTAATTGCAGAACAGATTATTTTATTTTATTTTATTTTTACTCTGGTCCTCTCCCTCCCTCCACCCCTTCCCAGTCCCACCTTGCACTCTCCTGCCTCTCCCCCTTCTTTTTACCCCCTTCCTCCCCTTCTCCCAGCGCCTCCCCCCTCCCATCCTCTGGAGCATCCTTTTGTGTGAATGCCAAACCTCCCTCTGAGTCTTCCACCCTAGTGAGGTGTAAGGACTCAGTGGCATAGCCCAGAGCCCTTTCTTGGGCTCCTCATTAGTATGGGAACACTATTATGACTGTTAATCCCTCGCCTCTGAGGATCCTACTGCCTGTGATCCATGCTAAGAACAGACATTTTTGCCTACTACAGATGTCCCTGAACTTGCGATGTGGTTAACATACCAGTACACACATTGTAAATTTAACATATCAGATATTGAAAATGCATTAGTGTATCTAATGACTGATAATCCTGACTTAAGAATGTAGTGCACAGTATCACTTGTTTCCTCTTGTGATACCACAGCTGCTGGGAGCTATGGTCACTGCCACTGTCCAGCAACATGAGAGAAACCATAATACATACTGCTAGCGCAGGAAAAGATCCAAACTCAAAGTGTGGCTTCTACTGTCTACTTACTGTTTTCACATCATTGTAAAAATCGAAGCATCATCAATCGGACCATGGGTGGTATAGGCCACAGACCCACTATACTCAGGTTAAAGAGGGATTTTCTCATAGTCATAGAACAGGTGTTTTGTTTTGTTTTTATTTTTCATATCAGTATGCAACCTGGTGGGACTACCAAGCAATTGTGAAATAAATGGTTTTGTCTCCGAATGAAATTTATGAGAGAGTGCCACCTGGTTGAATTGTCCTTTGTCTTAATATAGTTCTCCAAGAAGGCACCCCAGCTACTTGGAAAACAAAGGTTGCAGACCCCTGCCAGTTGCTTCAAGAGGATGAGGGAGGGAGGGACACCAGGAATCTGCAGTTGTCACAAGTGCACCCATTGTGGTTGGGGCTGCTTTTCTGGAGGTTCACTTCGAGAACCACTTAAGTAGCCACTCTTGAAATTTTAGCTTCACCTGTATAATTAATTGTACTTAGGTTTGGTTTCTGAAGAGCTGTAGACAGCGGCAACATTGGTTTTCTGGAGTCTTTCCAAAGCACTCCTGCTACATTTTGCAGCAGTTGGAGTCTCGGGGTTTTTTTCTTCTTGTTGTTAGTTTGTTTGCTTTTGTTATTTTTTAAGCAATTTTTCCAAAGTGATTGAAGCTTCTTTATGATGTGGGAATTTTTGTCTATTTATCTATCACCAAATCCTAGACTAGATTTCTCAACATAAATGTTGGAACAATGAATAAGTTTGGCCATTTAACGGTGTCACATTTTGTGGATGAATGTGTCAGTATCCTACAATTAAAGGAGATGAAAGCCTAAAAATTCGTCAGCAGAATTCTATGAAAATCATTTACTTGGGGCTGAAAAGATGGTTCAAGGGTTAAAAGCCTGTCTCAAAAGCAGAAAGACCTAAGTTCAGATCCCAGATCCCACATAAAAACGCCAGGCAGTTTGACATGCACACTAAAGGATGCTCCAGGGATGGGAGGGGCACTGAGAGAAAGGGAGGGGGGAAAGGAAGCCGAAAAGGGGGGAGGGAATAAGGGGATCTAGGGAAGAATGGAGGGAGGGAGGGGACTGGGGTACCTATTAAGTTTGATTGAGTGGAAAAAAAAAACCGCCAGGTACAAATGGTGGCAGCCTGCACTTCTGGTCCTGGAAGGCAGAGGATAGGAAACCCCAGAGCAAAGGATAAAGGAGGTAGAAGCAATCCAGGATGCTCTGCTCAGGACAAGCGGCCACACCCAAGAACTACTCCATCTATGTTCACTTCCGCTAGACCTGCGCATTAGTCAGCCTGTCACTATTTCCTCATGGATGAGGGAAGTTCTCAAGAAATGCTATACCTCCCTGAGAGACTAGTGCAGGCCGTTGCCAGGCAGGAGAAAGGGAACTTCACTACGATTTACCTATTCACAATTCATCCCTGCCCCAACAAGTCCTCAGGCTCTTGCCAGTATAGGCATCCCAGATGAACTATGCATGCAAAAGAACATGAAAGTGGGAGGAAAAGAAGAAAGTGAGAAAGATGAGATTGGGTAGTAAGGGGAGAAAAGACATAAATTCATTGTATTTATGTATGAAAGTGTCAAAGAATAAAAAACAAAATTATTTTAAAAATCATTCAACCATAATAAAAAAACATTCCTGCAGATGGCGCTAAAGCACCAAAGAAAGTCTAAGTAAGAAGTAAATGTCAAGACTTGCTGGGACGGAGCTGGAGAAATTACTTGGTAGGGTGCCTTCTTGGCATGCATAAAACCCTGAATTTAATCCCCAGCACCACAGAAACCACAGAGTCTGGGGGTGGCAAACAACTGTAATCCCAGTACTCAGGAGGTGCAGGCAGGAGGCTCAGAAGTTCAAGAAACATCCTTAGCCACATGAGTTGTTCAAGGCCAGTCTAGCCTAGAGACCCTGTTTCAAGAATGAAAAAATAAGACAGAATAAAATAGGACAAAAATTAAAAAGCATTGTTTGGGTTTGATGGCAAAAAAAACGGTAAGAATGAAGTAGAACATGCCCCCCATCTTTGTTTACATTTTCTAGGCATGAAAAGCTAAATGGACCAGGCACCCTGTCTCTTAGCCCCCAATCTTTCCTTTGTCATTCCTGCTCAGCCCTTCTCACTAACAGGGCCCAGCCCTGGTCAAAGGAGCAACCAGGATCCCCCGGAAGGAATAGTCCCTGGAGTGTGTGTGGAATCTGAGGGAGAACAGATGGGAAACACAGTCAAGGGAAACTCAAACAGTTTTGTGCTTTGGAGCTTGTAAAAAAAAAAAAAAAAAAAAAAAAAAAAAGTGGTGTGGAGGGAACAACAGATTATGTGAGGCCAAGGATATGGCTCAGTGGTAAAGTGCCTCCTGAGCATATACAAAGCCCTGAGTTTCATTCACAGAACTATACGCCCCCACACACCGTAGGCCAGTTATTCGCCTACCAAATTTTTAGGGTCAAGAAGCCAATCTAAGAGATGATTCAGGAGTTAAAACTTTGTCTCGCAAGTAGAAGGTCCTGAGTTTAGATCCCAGTTCCTACAAAAAAAAACATGCCAGGCGGAAACGGTGGCCTGCACTTTCCGCCTTGGTGGGCGGAGCCTGGGAAATCCCAGAGCCAAGCAAGAAGGAGGTAGAAGCAATCCAGGATGATTCCCGAAGTTACCCTTGGTCCTCCACTGGGACATGAAGTGCTCTTTGATACACAAAGAAAGAGAGAAAGAAAGGGAGAGAGGGAGAGAAGGAGAGAGGGAAAATCAGCTTCTCACCCCCATGAATGTCCAAAGGAACTTTTGTTTGTTTGTGGGTGTGCGTGTGGGTATGTGTAGAATTGAACACTGAGTGTGTGCCTATGGGAGAGAGAGAAAGGGAAGGGGAGGGGAGGGAAAGATAAAGGAAAAGGAAAAAAGAAACCAATCCAAGTATTACTACTATAGACCACTTGAAGAGCCAGCTGGGGTACCTAGCACACTGGAAGGAAACTCAACATTCTACACACACACACACACACACACACACACACACACACACACACATTGCACATGCCCATCCCTCCTTCTTTAGACAAGGATTCTATAGCCAAGGCTGGCCTGGAACTCACCGTGTAGCTTAGGCCAGCCTGGAATTCACGACCATTCTCTGGCCTCTGCCTCCTGGGTGTTGGGAATTACAGGTGTCAGCCACCACACCAGGGTCCTGGGGTTTCTTCGGCGCACAGCTGTAGATGCCTGGTTACACTCCCTGCAGAGGATATAAACTATGTGCATGCATCCATTTCAAGACTTTTTAAAGGCTGTAAGATTAAGAAGAAATGGAAACTGAGTATCATAAACAAATATATAGGTTTGGATGAAGATTGTACTGATGCCCACTTAGTTTCTTAACACAGACTAGCCGTGACTGCAGCTTCGCATGCAAATGACCTGGACGGGTACACCTTAGCGTCTGGCTGTTGCTGCTGACATTTCTCTGCAGTGGTAGGTAATATCTAGCAAAGGTGAGCACAACGCATTACTGACACGATCATTTCTCCATTCATTTGTATTCCTGGCAAATCCACAGATTCCTCACGCAGCTTCTCACCCCCATGAATGTCCAAAGGATTTTTGTGTGTTTGTTTGTGGGTGGGGGTATAGGAATGGGTGTGCATGTGGATATGTATAGAAGTGGGCGCTTGAGCATGTGCCTATGGAAACCAAGCAATGACCTCAGGAATCATCCTTGATTGCTCTAGCTCCTTGTTGCTTTGCTCTGGGGTTTCCCAGGCTCTGCCTTCCAGGGCCAGGAGTTTTTATGTAGGACTTGGATCTAAACAGGTTTTTTGTTTATGAGGCGAAGGTCTTAACCCCTGAGCCATTTCTCCAGCTGCCCCCCCAAAGGAACATTTTAAAGTCATGTAAGATGCAGGAAAGGGTCTGGGGGATAGTTCAATGGGTAGAGTGCTTACTGTGCAAGCAGGACACCTGAGCTTAGATCCCCCGCACCCACCTAAAAGTTGGACGTGTCTGCATATGTCTTTAACCCGAGTGCTGGGAGGCAGACATAAGCCATCATGGGGGTTCCCTGGCCAGCCAGTCAAGTGGAAATGGTTAACTCAAGTTCAGTGGGAAATCCAGTCACAAAAAATAAGGTGAAGAGTGATTGAGGAAGACATCTAACACTGACCTTTGTTTGTTTGTTTGTTTTTTTAACATGGGACCTGGGATCCGAACTCAGAACCTTCTGCTTGTGAGACAGAGTCACAACCCCTGAGCCATCTCTCCAGCCCCTAACACTGACCTTTGACCTCCACCTGTGCTCACACAGGTGTGTGCACATACACAGACACCACATACACATAGGAATCCATACAACCGTACACACATGAACATGTACGCCTACACACAAGCATGAACACATACACCACATACACATGAACATGTACACATATAATACACATACACATGAACATATACATATAACACACACACACACATAGAAGTGCCACACCACCATGGCAGCCCCCCAGTCTGCTTGGCAGAAGGGGCTGTTGGGATTCCTGAGGGACAGCACTGTCCCCATTAAGAAGCCCTGGGCAGGAAGAAAGCTACCCCTTAAATCTGCTAAATGCCCAAGCAATTCCTTCTCAATGCACTTCTGAAAGAGGTTCCCATTAAAACACCAAAAGGCCAAAGAAGCTGCTTATGTATATATATATATAGTCAGAATTCTAATATAGGGTTCATTGAGAGCCAAGCACTAGGCTTGACAAATTTGATCCCACACAAGTTTCATAACATTGTCATTACACGTCTTAAAGATGAGGAAATGGGAGCCCATGAGAGGTTAGGCAACTTGCCCAAGGTCACGCAGCTAGTTAGTGACCGAGTCAGGATTTGAGACCAAGTGGACCGATTCCAGAGTCCAAATCCTGGGCTGCCTTTCCATAGGCCTGTTCTTGGCTTTGCAAAGGCTGCTTCTGCTTGGGGATCAGCCCAGAATATGACTGAGAAGGTTACAGCAGGACAGCGTAATCAGCCCTGGTCTGCGTGATGGAAAAGCAAGATCAGATTGACAAGGGCAATGTGATGTCATTGGGTCTGACTAGAAGCAGCCCATTGACCTTGGACTCCCCAGCCTCTGGAAATGTGAGAAGTAAATATGTCCTGCTTCTAAGTTACCCAGCCCAGACTAAGACCCCCAACTCCTTACCCTCCATGATATAATTGAAATGGATTAATTACATGTGTAATTATATATGGAATATTTACTAGCTTCTATCACTTCCCGTTGCCTGCTAGATGGCAAGGTCCACAAGAGCACAGAGACCATATCCACTAGGTCTACTGTCCTTTCAGAGACTGGTTCATGAAAGGGGTTCAATATATATTGCTCGGGGCTGGAGTGATGGCTCAGGGGTTAAGCCTCTGCCTTGCAGGCGGAAGGTCCTGAGTTCGGATCCTAGACCCCACGTATAGACGCCGGGCGGAAGCGGGGGCGGCCTGCGTTTCTGGTCCTGGTAGGGCAGAGCCTGTGAATCCCAGGGCAGAGTAAACGAGGAGGCGGTCCATGGGGGTTCCCGAATTCGTCCGTGGTTCTACACACACATACACGCATACACGCACACACATACATACACGGGCACAACTGAATAAAAAAAAAATTAAAAAAATATATATATATTGCTCAATGTCTGTAAGTGTTAGCAATCCCCGGCCAGGAACAAGTTCTTCCCTAGTTTCAACATGCTGTATGTAGCAAGTATTCAAACAGGGGAAGTTCTTTTTTTAAGTCAACTAGAGACAATCATGCAATTACTGGTGTCTGATGTATGCGCTGCTCTTTTTCTAATGAGAAATTTTCAAATCCATACACGGCCATGAGCCAGTCTATCACTCCCTGAAACAACAACCCCAGCTGTGGCCCATCTTGATTCTGTGACAATCATAAAAACCAGCCCAGCACGACCACCACTATTCCTGGGCTATTTGAAAGCTACTTCCAACATCCTATCACCTCCACAAAAAATTCAGTATGTGGAGGGCTGGGGTACAGCTCAGAGTACTTATCTGGCACCTTCAAAGCCTTGGGTTCTGTATCCTTATACCACACAAACCAAACCAAGTCAAAACTGTAGTATGTCTCCATGAAAAATAAAGGTTCTTTAAAATATCATTTTAATATCAACTTACGCAGGTAAAAGTCATTAAAATCAGCAAAAGTCATTAATATCATCAGCCAATATTTAAGTTGCCAGAGTTATCTGATAAATATCTTTCTTGCACTCACATTGTTTTTGTTTCCAGAATCCACTCAAAACAGATGCACCTATTGCATTGGTTACTAAGCCTATTTGTAACATATGGCGCTTCCCTCTTACTTTTTTAATTTTCTTTAATCTATTATTCAGTAAAGATACTAAGTCATCTGTCCTACAATGTTTCTAGACATGCCATGACACTAAAATTGTAGGTTAGTAAAACTCCCCTCTTCCCAGAAGTTGTTTGGGTGATGTGTTTATTATAGCAACAAAGTTTCAAATGTAAAATAGCTGCGGATTGAACCTAGGGCCAATGCAGACTCATGGGACTAGAATTTTCCATCCTCTTCAGCTGGTAGAAGCATAAGAGGACTCTCCACATGGTTTGGGAGCCAGAGCAGTTCACAGGCTTTCAAACCACTTCATCTCCTATTGATCAAGAAACACAAAGCCACTGGTTGAATTGTCAGGTCTCAAGGAGACCCCACATTCCAAAGCCCCTCCACAGTGTGATCCATGGTCTTCCTAAGGATTGCAAGACAAGTCCATAAAAACTCTGATTCTTTCTCCTTTACATTAACAGAAACCATCCATGGACAACTATTCCTCAACCGTTTCTCTCTCTTGACATTCAGGGTACACAGGAAGGCAGGACAAAACCTTGATGGTTTTTCTTTATCAGTTATCAGAATTATTATCAAGCTGATGTTTGCTTTTAGGACTTTCAAGAGGACAGAGTTAGGATGTGTGTGTGTGTGTGTGTGTGTGTGTGTAGCATATATACAATATAATACATGTGTTATATGTGCATATATAACATACACATACATATATTTATGATATATTTGTAAAATTAAAAGTTTATACTGATTCAAATTAAGGATCACTTGGCTTTGACTTGACTTCCTGGAGTCTCTACTTATGTCTCTTCTTTTATACCAAAAATCACGGCTCCCAATAAAATATTTTTTGAGATAGGGTCTCATATAGTGTAGACTGGCCTCAGATTCGCTGTGTAGCTGAAGATGAGTTTGAACTCCTCATTATCCATCTCCATCTCCTGAGCACTGGGATTACAGGCTCACACTACCACATCTAGTTTCTGTGGCGCTGGGAATCGAACCCAGGGACTCTGTGATAGGCAAGCGCTCTGCCAACTGAGCTATACCACCAGCTCCAATGGCATAATCAGCATAATTATATGTTCACTTTGTGTGTGTGTGTGTGTGTGTGTGTGTGTGTGTGTGTGTGTGTACTTGCACATCTCTGTCTGCATGGAGCTCATGTCGTAATAAGTCCCATGAGTCTGCATTGGCCCTAGGTTCAATCCGCAGCTATTTTACATTTGAAACTTTGTTGCTATAATAAACACATCACCCAAACAACTTCTGGGAAGAGGGGAGTTTTACTAACCTACAATTTTAGTGTCATGGCAGGAAAAGTCCTACCAGCAGGACTGAGGGAACTGGCCATATCCTAGTCAGAGTCCAGAGCAGAAGGGCAAGGACCAGTGCTGCACACTTGCTTTCTAGCTTGCCAGCTTGTCCAATGCCAACTAGCCCTCTTTATTTTTAATCCACCTGCCCAGGGAATGGGCCTGCCTACAATGGACAGGTTCGTCCACTTAAAGCAATCAAAGACAATCTCCTATTGACTTGCCCAGAGACCTACTTCAATTAAATAATTCCTCCTAAATGTGCCCAGAAGTTCACATCCCAAGTGTCAAGGTAACAGCTGCAATTGTCACACCAACACCAAAATAGTAATACTGACACTTATGTGAGGCATGGTCACATTCCGCTGGTGTTAGGAATTCGAGGTCATTCTCTGTGGGTTATGCCAGCAATTGAAATTAGATTAATGATTAGATTGGTTTGGAGCATTTATTTCCACTTTTATTTTATTGTGGGATTGAAAAAAAATTCATATAGTTCCAGTGTCAAAAAGACCCCTAAGCCATAATCCTTCAGCCTGCACAGCGCCAGCACATCAGAGTTCATATTAATTCATCTGCTAGGGTGGTTCCCAGGAAGAAAACCTAAAGCATGGTAAAGGCTGTGGTTTGTCTTGAAATTTGACTTGAGATTTTTTTAAATGAGGATTTGCGACTGGAAGGTTAAAAACAAACATGACAAGATTTTTAATCTGAATCCCGGAGAGAAATGCATAAGACCCAGGAAGGTGTGGGTAAGATTGAAGGGCAAGTCTCTTGTCTTCCAAGTCACCCAAGACGAATTCTCTCTGATGTCTTTCACTTACTCATTTCCCAGCCTCAGGCAATTCTCTGTTCATGTCCATGGCCTCCCTTTCACAGGCTGGCGCTCTTTGTGAATGTTCAAGCACATACATCACTGTAACCTGTGACTTGACTATTAGTTATTGTACAACTACATTCTGTCCCCATCTGACACACAGCACAAAGCTTCTCTTACCCTCAAGGTTGCTTCCAACCCTGGTTTTTGCCATTTTTGCAAAATCAAAGCCACGTAAAGAAAATACCCTAGTCATCAGAATATGGGGTCCCTTGTTTCTTTACTGCACTGTTACTGTTTTAACCTTTGCAATGATACATTTTTATTGGGAGATATTTTGAGGTCATGTAAATTACTTGTTTCTAACTCTTTCAGCCATTAATTTTCACCTTTCACTGATGATAATTCTTACCTGCAACTGTGACTCTGGTCTTCACCAAATGGTGGCTTTCTGTCCCTCCTTGTCCTCCCTTCATCTCTCTCTGTCGGTCTCTGTCTCTCTCTCTCATGTGTGTATGTGTGTGTGTGTGTTTATCAATGTGTGTAGATGCATGCATGCATGTATATGTGAAGTCCAGAGTTTTGTGTGTTTATGCATATGTATGCATATGCATGTACATGCATGTGCAGGTCAGAGCTGTGTGTGTGTGTGCTTATGAACATGTATGCATCTAGCCCATGGTGGGTGGGACTAGGCCCTGGAATAAATCACGGAGAGCTGGTTAAGAGAGTTGGTATCCTTCTGTATACCTGGCTAGACATGCTGGTCTGGCAAGTAAGGATTGTCCCTCTCACAGGTATTATGTGGTGATGGTGTGGCCAGTTCCCTCGGCCACCAACATGTTGGTGCATATTCTCCTGTACAGCTAGACTGAGAACTGGAACCAGACTGTCAGTAAGGAAATAAACCCCTGTTCCCTTAAGCTGTTTGATAGTCATTTATCGGCAACCATGCAGGCTGACTGCAACAGAATTCCTTCCATATTAACTACTAGGAAGTCTACTGTATGTACATATTGCTCCTTCATTTCCTCTGAGTTATTCAGTTATGCATTTAAGAAGGCCCCGTGACTGTGCACGTTCTTCTATGAGTTATGATGTGCTACTATCAGCATTTGATTTATGCTTCATTCTTCCTAGAGATAGCATAGGTCACCGAGCTGCCATATCCAGGGAAAGCTATGAGAGGTGTTTGACATTCTCTCCTATTCTGTGACACTGACCATGCAGGTCATACATGAAAATAGTAGAGTGCCCTTCATCTTGGGCTCCTGAATGATATCATGGTAACTAGGCAATCCATGCTCGACGTAACGTGAGTGAAATAGCCGTCTCTGTTGCAATGTGCACATTAAGGGGTGGCACATGTGCAGGTCAGAAGACAATCTGTGAGCTTTCTTCTCTCCTATCAATCCAGTCCCCAGATTGAAGTCAGATCATTCGGTCCAGCAGCAAGAGCTTTGACTCTCCTAACCACACCTCCTAGTGATCTTTTTTTTTTTTTTTTTTTTTTTGCATATGGGTGGGTATGCACTGAAGTGTGTGTGCCTGAGAAGGCACAAGAATGACTTTGGGAATCATCCTGGATTTCTCTGCCTCCTTACTGTTTTGCTCTGGGGCTTCCCAGGCTCTGCTTTCTAGGGCTGGAATTATAGGCTTCCACCCTATCTACCTAGTATTTTTACATGGGATCTGGGGAACTGTCATAGTTAAGCACAGGTGTCAACTTGACTGTTGAGGATTTGAGCTCTGGGCACATTTGTAGAGAATTAATGGTTGAGTTAAGCCCAGAGCAAACCTGCAAGAGATGGTCTAGTTGATGGAGCAGACCCAGCCGGTGGTGGGTGGGACTAGGCTCTGAAAGAGAGGTGGTTGAGAAAGTGGGCATCCTTCTGTATACTTGGCCAGACATGCTGGTCTGTCAAGTAAGAATTGTCTCTCTCTCAGCTGTTATGTAGTGATGGTGTGGCCAGTTCCCTCGGCCCTGGTGTTGGTGTTTGCTCTCCCATCAAGCTGGACTGAGAACTGTAACCAGGAATCTAAGAGAGAATAAACCCTTGTTCCCTTAAGCCGTTTGATGATCATTTATCAGCAATGTTGCAGGCTGATTGTAACAGGGACCAAACTCAGGCCCTTTTGCTTGCAAGGCAAGGCAGAACTCTGAGCCATCTCCCCAGCACCCCCAGTGATAATTTGAGGTTAACTTGATAGCACAACATAAATTCCTTGACTGTGACTAATAGAGGTCCAAACTTTTAGAAATAATCTTCCACACATTTCCCTTCATTGTTCTCATTGAGGCAAGATTTGAACAGCTGTTCTGGGATGGATCTCTCAAGATCTTTGAAGGTCTTTGGAATTCCGGAAGGCCATTCTCCACTGCTGGAATCTTCCTGAAGGAACACCCTGGGAACTGACCCTAATCCTCCCAGAGATAAGATGGCCAACTTCCCTATGAAGGGAGTATGGAGATGAGCTCTCCATATCCAACAATCTCTTGGTCTCTAGCCCCACGTGGGCCCAGAACAACTGGTTTGGGCCCAATGGGAGTTAACTAATGCGGAAAAAGCCAGTTTCTGGAGCTTGCCTAGATGTACAAATACGCCTGACCCTGGCAGCCATCTTTGGCGCCCTAGCCCCTCATGGCACTAGTCAGTTTCTTGTTCCTTGCTTCTCATGGATTCCATACCTAGGGTCCACGAGTTCTCTGGCGCCCTAGCCCCTTTATATTTCCATTCTATATGCAGTCTATTTTTCCATTCTCACTGGAGAAGACTGGGCAGCACATGGAAGCCCCGGGGTGATCTTTTAAAGGGTTCCTGGCAGAACCGTAGCACTCCACATCTGGAGTCCACGAGTTCCAGCCTTTCTGTCTGCTAATAAACTCTACCTTAATCCTCTACACACTCCAGAACACAAGAACCCTGCAACATTGGGACGGTCGTTCCTGTAACATTTGGCCCCTTAATATGGACCCTGCCACATTTGGCGACCTCGAGACTGTTCCCTGCATCATCATAAAGTCCAATATCTTAATCTATGTTGTGTTAGGGTAACAATGACACAGAAGTACGGGATTCTCCATCTTTTTCCTAGGACAATGCACAGAACTCGCATGTAATCTGTAGGTCTTCACTTTGAATCCCCACCAAAAGAAGCAAAGCTTCAGAAACGCCAAGAATGGCTATGCTCTAAGACTGATGATGTCTTGCACCTACATTTGACTCTCGCTTGCTTGTCTGAGACAGTTTGGCTACATTGCCTAGGTGGTCCCAAAGTCTCCAAAATGTGGCCTCAGACTCAGACTGCTGGAATGCCAGGCACGCAGCACCACGCCCGGCAACGCTTAAGTTCCCACTGCAGTCTTTTTTTGCATTCTCACTGGAGAAGACTGGGCAGCACATGGAAGACTCGGGGTGATCTTTTAAAGGGTTCCTGGCAGAACCGTTTCTAGAAGCCACAAGGGCTGTCTTTGAGGCCCGGATCCTATGACTAACCTTCGTCGTTTTGGATCCTGGGCCAAGGCTGCAAAGTCGCACCCCCAGCAGGGCAGGGCGGGGCGGGGAGAGGGGGACCTGGCGGATCCGCTGTCACTACGTCCCCGCGGGCTCCGGTTCGCCCCGCTAGAGGACCAGGGGGCCCGCGAAGGGCCCTTCGCTGTCCCACGCAAGCGCCCTGGGGCTCCCGCCTCCACACCCGCTCGCCTAGTAGTGAGGGAGGAGTCTGCGGCCCCGCCCCCTCGAAAGCTACTACTTCATGAGCACCTCAGGGCCTCCCGGTGGGCGGGGTTCTCCCCGGGAGCCGTGTTCATTGGTCCGCAGGCTGGCGCGTGACGTCGTTCCGACTCCGTCAGTGCGTTGGAGGCGTGGCGTGGGCTCCGGGCACTTGAAGGAGACTTGGGGTCGCCCGCGCCGCTCCTTTCGAGCCTTCGGGAGCCGCGGCCTCCGCCTCCCCTCCATGAGGAAGATGCTCGCCGCCTTCTCCCGCGTGTGGTCCGGCGCCGCCCAGAAGCCGGTGAGGTGGCCGGAATCGCGCGGCTCGGGGTGGGGTGTAGCCTGGTGAAGTGGGGTGCTGGCGGGCCGGGCCGGGCCTCGCTCAGCCGGCATGCTGACCCCGCAGGCGCGGAGCGAGCGGGCGGCCTGGGGCGCCGGCCAGCGGGGTTCGCGTGCAGCCCGCCGCGCCTCCCCCATCGTCGCCGCCGCCGCGCGCCCCAGAACTGCCCGCTGGTTTACCGGACACGAGGCGGGGCTTGGACCACCTCCAATGGCCCTCGCTGGTTTCCAGGCTTCCCGGTGTCATCTCTCGGGGCTGAGCGGGTGTAGGTTAGAGCCCGCATCCACATCCTGGACACGGCGTTCCCAAGCCTCCAGGAACCCCGGACTCCTTCGCCAGCTGCCAGGGAAAACACGTGTGCGTGCGGGTAACGTCCCGGGGTCCAGCTGCTCAGCTCCAAAATGGAGATAATGAGATCCCTTTTCTACCTGCCTCCTGGGACTTTGGTGAAATGATTTGCCCAGTGGCACGTGGGCTAACCCTTCCCAATAGCTGCTGGCACTTTGGGATGCCCAGCTGGGCATGCATTAGTTGATCACCTGTGCTCTCTGAGGAGGGTTCAGTGTGGTTTAAACTTGCCAAAAACAAACTTCTTCCACGCCTGAACTTTCTCTCCGTAGTCAACTTTGGGCAATCACGCAGAACCCAGAGAAAATCTGACTTCACCCTTAAACACACAAGGCGCGAGGCACAGAGTAGCCAAAGAAAACAGCAGGGATCTCAGGAGGATTGGAATTACAGGTTAAGAACCTTGGGGCCCCAGCTTTTAGAAGTGCCTAATGTCTAAGCTTCTAGCATTTGTGATTCATGGAGGTGCTGTCTCTTGGCTAACTGTGGCAGCCTTTGACTTGTAATTCTGGTTCTAGTATTCCTTCAGGACTTAATGCAATTCTGCGTAGTACGGGCTGGTTGTGAAAAGGTCGGAAGAGTATTGTTCTGGGGATCCCGTGGACTAATGGAAAAACACAATTTGAGTAATCAAATAGTGTATTCACGTTTGAATTGTAACCAGAAGCAAAACTCTTCTGTTAATGCATTTCTGCACACACGCATGATGTATTCAACATTTAATCTTACAACCTCAGTTTTTAGTCGGTCATAAGTAATGTAGACATGTTTTAACAGGTTTCTTAGTTATACCAAGGTTGTTACTTGAAGGAGTTGATATACAGCTTTGAGATTAGACAAGAAGGGACTGGGGAGATGGCTCGGTGGTAAGAGTTGATGAGGGCGTGAGTTCAAATCCTCAGTATCCAGATTAGAAAACCTAGAATGGCCACACGCACCAGTAATCCCAGAGCTGTGGAGGGTTGAAAGCAGGAGGCTGGCTAGCTACCTCCAGGTTCAGTGAGAGACCTGGTCTTGAGGAAATAATAACAGGACACCCAGCTTCCTTGTCTGGTTGAGATTGCACAAGGAATAGAGTGAAAACCAATAGCAGCTTTCTTCCATTTAGCACTGGATAGGAAAAAGGAAAAATTACTGAAATTAAACATAGACAGTTCCAAGAAGTTGGAAGTAACAATATACCTTACTGTGGAGTTTCTGGTTTTAAGATAGGTGCTCGCCTTTCATAGACAGGGCTATACTAGTAGTGGAAGCAGGCTTCAATGTCGATAGTTACACACTTCCTGTACTTTGTCTGAAAGTCTGACTTAGTATTTCCTAGATTTGCCAGGTTCTTCCTCACCTTACAGTAGGAGCACAATTGAATTCCAGAGGTAAGGTCACTGTAGAAAGTGCTGCTTTGTGCTCAGGTGGTATATATTCTCCAGTAGTTAGCTATCTGTGTGACTACACTTGTGACTTCTTATATTCTTGAAACTTGTAAACTTAAAAGCTAAGTTTCACTTTTTAATATCAGTGGGAGTATTATATCTAAGTGTACCTAACATGGCTTTTGGTAGTTTATAATCCTTCATACTTGGCAGATGTCTTTTAAGTTTGTGTAACAAAACGCACTGGGATTGCTAGATTTTCATATTATCTGTGTGTAGTGAAGACATTTTTAAATTCAAACCTTTTAAAAAAACCGTGGCAAATAATAAGCGGGGACTGTGCTACATCCTGTCAGCTTGTGTAACTGGAGCCATAGTGGCTGCTTGCTACTGGTTGGCAGAAGGAGAAAGGTTAGGCACTTGGCTTGATGCTATGGCACTGGTGGCTAAAATTAGTGTCCTTAACTTCCCTCCCAGGACTCTGCATGGTTTGTATCTTTTTATTCAGACACCACTTCCTGTATTTGCCAGGTTCTTCCTCACCTTTCAGGCTTGTAGACTGGCACGGTTTTTGGTGTGAAACTTGGAAAATATTTTCCAAGTTCTTAAGTCTGAATTGCATTTAAACTTTTTCATCTGGGCTGGAGAGGTGGCTCAGGGGTTAAGCCTCTGCCTTGCAGGCGGAAGGTCCTGAGTTCGGATCCCAGATCCCACGTATAGACACCAGGCGGAAGCGGGGGCGGCCTGCGCTTCGGGTCCTGGTAGGGCGGAGACTGTGAATCCCGGGGCAGAAGGAAGTGGAGGCGTCCATGGTGGTTCACAAATTCGTCCGTGGTTCTACACACACACATACACACATGCGCGCACACATACATACACACACATGCACAATTGAATAAATAATAATAATAATAAAATTTTAAAAAAAAAACTTTTTCATCTGTGGGGCTACCTTGCCTCTCATGCTTGGCATTCATGGGTTCTCCAGGGCTCTCTTGCCCCTCACAGACTCAAATTCATGAATTCCATTATTTCTCTCCTCTAATAAATTCTGCCTAATCCTTAAATTTTTTTCGTCTTTTTGTTTGTGTTTCTGCTGTGATTCCTTCTGTGCGCTCTTTACTATCACTATCTTTTTTATTTCTTTACATGGTAGTAGGATTTTCAATTTATGCTGGTCTTGGAATTTTCAAACTATGTTTCCTTTATTCTCTTGCTCCCTTATAACTATTTAGAAACCTGAGGCTTTTATTTTATTGACTGGGTCATTCCCAGACTGGGAATATATGTAGCTCAGTAGTAGACTTGTACTTCACAATACTTAAGGTCCTGGGTTCCCCAACCCTCTCTGGGGAAAAAAAAAAAAAAACCCTCACACTATCCCCCATCCCATTTAGAGAGAATTATTTTATGGCCCGCTAGAAAAACAAAATGAAGTTTGTTTTTTTTTTTCCAACATTTTCAAAAATTACTCCTGTCCAGTTACTCTTCTGATATTTAGCTGCTTTAACCTGTTCCTTTTATTTGTTATATCAGTAGTTCTAATTATTTTGTGATAAATCATGCTGAAACCAGGGGAGAAAGTGTCTTGTAGCTTTGTGGCAGCTGAGTTTTTTGCCTTTTTTTTTTTTTTTTTTTTTTTTTTTTGCATATGTGTGTCCCTATGGAGGCCCAAAGTTGACTTTGGGAATCATCCTGGATTACTTCTACCTCCATTTTTCTCCGCTCTGGGATTTCCCAGGGTCCATCTTCCAGAGCCGGAAGTGCAAGCCATGCCATTTCCATTTGGTGTTTTTTATGTGGGATACAGGACCTTGGGTCCTTCTGCTTGTGAGGGTAGAGTCTTAACCCTTGAGTCATCTCTCCAGTTTCCTTCCACTTCTTGAGGAAGTAGCACTGTCTTATCATATAATTGAGAAGCGACCTTTTGTCTGCAACTCATACCTGAAGGCTGCTTTGGTGTCTACTTTTAGATGTTCCATAAACTAGTTTCTGCAGGGGTAGCTGAAAACTCATTTTGCAATATAATAGATTCTTCTGGCTCTGCAAAAGAATTGAGCTGCCCAGAAACTATTCTCAGTTTTACTTTTTTAAAAAAAATTCGTGTGTGTGTGTGTGTGTGTGTGTGTGTGTGTGTGTGTCAGAAGGCACTGTGTTTTCCCGTGGAGAGCCAAGGGTGACTTCAGGAGTTATCCTGGATTGCTTCTACCTCCTTTTTGCTTTGCTCTGGGATTTCCCAGGCTCCACCCACCAGTGCAGGCCATGGTTTATGCGCAGGGTTTTTGTCACCCTAGATCCTAACTCAGGTCCTTTTGAGGCAGAGTCTTAACCCCAGAGCCATCTCTCCAGCCCTCAGTTTTGCTTTCTTTTTAAATTTTCTTCATCTTGAAATATTTTAGTGGATTCTTGTTGGCTTAATCAGGTAATATAGGAGTATTGTCATGATAACCTTGTGCCCCCTCCCCACGTTTTTTGCATTCTTTGGTTATAGTTACTTGTCACCCGTGGTCTGGAAATGTTCAATGGAAAGTTCCAGAAAGAGATTGTGAATTTTAAGTTGTGTGCTGTTCTAAATAGCGTGGTGGAATCTTGCAATGTCCAGCTCAGAGATATGAATCATCTCTTTGTCCAGGTGTCCACTCAGTGTGCTCTGCCCACTGGCTTGCTAATCACGGAATGAGAAGCCCTCTTGGTTTTCATCGGATCTTGTGTCTTGGTTTTCACAAGGTCTGTGTGTTGAGTTCAGTAGCTCCAATGGTTTTAGGCTTCTGAGGAAGCTCTGGGAATGGAGCCTTAGGCCTCTAAGGAAGCTCTGGGAATGTAGAAGATCTGGGAATGTAGCTTCTTAAGAAAAGTGAAGAGATAAGTAGAAACTGGTGCATGCCTGTAATCTCAGCATAGGGAGGCTGAGACAGAGGATCCGGAATTCTAGGCCAGTCTAGGCTAAGGAAGACCCGTCTCAAAAATTAAGAAATGAAAGATCTTAGCTTTCAGCCTGTTGACTCATAAACCCGGAGGTACACTTTACAAATTGATCTTAACTTTTACTGCAATTGGGTTCAGTACTAGTTGGATAGCAACAAACGATACTTGGTTGCACATAAAATGTGCCTCTTGGGGAATCTGATAGATGTGCTTCATGTCTCCATGAAAAGAAAGGCTGGTTTGTACACTATGTGAAAATATAGCAGAAGGTAGCTAGACTAATATAATAAATAAATAAGTTTTGTGGCCTAGTATGTCATCGGAGAGGAGGGCCCAGAGGAGAGTCTGGCATGCACATTAAAGGATTCTCCGGGGTTTGGGGAGGGCAATGGGGGATGGGGAGGGAGGGGTGAGGGGAGGGGGAGCAGGGGGGTCGGGGGGAGGAGGAGGGAGGGAGGGAACCGGTGTACCTATAAAGTTTGTATGAGCGGAAATAGTAATAAAAAATGTTTAAAAAAAAAAAAGTTTTGTGGCCCTAACATAAACCTTAGCCATCGCCTAGCATGTTTTTGCTGTGTGCAGATCTGTTCAGTTGCAAGAGTGAATGGAGTCATTACCCCTAAGCAGTGATGGCCATGCAGACATCCAGGAGGGATTCAGTGGTGCCCAGTAAAAAGGAGTCATTACCCCCTAAGCAGTGATAGCCACCCAAACATCAAGATAGTAAAATACCTTTTTCTTGAAGCATCACGAGAAACTTCCCAAGATTTAGACTGCTCAACTAGAAAATGGCTGGCTCGTCGAGTCCATTGTTTCTCAGAGCTAAGGTGGTAAGCTCATACTTAAATAGCTGAAAGGATTTTTTTTTCCTCAAGGTCTATCATGGGCAAGTGAAGTTTGCCTTGAATAGGGATTAACTAATAGTGTTTATATGAAGTCTTATTTTGAAAGAAAACCTCAACACCTACACATTATCCCGTTTCTTCATTGTGGACATTAATTTTGTTTGCTTTACACTGTGATTTCTTTGAAAACATAATGGATGTTTTTTGCCCCTGTTCTCTTTACTTTTACAAAGGGATATGATCTTGTTTGGGAAGCCAAGGAAGAGAAACTAACTGCTCAGTGAATGGAAGAGAAGCCTTTAAATGTGTTCCATGATCACATCCTGAGGACTGATTCATGGCAATAATGACTTTCTGCCATCAGCCGAAAGTCCTGACTTGTGTATTTCTGCTTTCTAGGCAAGCAGAGTGCTGGTGGCCTCCCGCAATTTTGCAAATGATGCCACATTTGAAATCAAGGTAAGAGGTGTTTTACTTTGCATTAATAGTTTTTTCCACAGGTACAATGTGACTCAGTTTTACTTTCAGGATAGACCATATTGATATTGGGGGTCCGGGGAGATGACTCCATGGTGAAGGTACTTGCCATGCAAGCAAAAGGACCAGAGTTTAGATCCCTAGATCTCACATAAAAATGCCAGGTGGCAGGGCTGGAGAAGTGACTCAGGGGTTAAGCCTCTGCCTTGCAGGCGAAGGTCTTGAATTGGATCCTAGACCCTAGTAGGGCGGAGCCTATGAATCCCAGGGCAGAGTAAACAAGGAGGAGGTGGAGGCGGTCCATGGTGGTTCCCGAATTCTTCAGTGGTTCTACACACACACACACTAAATAAATAAACAATCAAATAAATAAAATATTTTTAAAATGCCAGGAGGCAAGAAGGTGGGAAGGAGTGGAATGGATTGATGAAGGGAAGGGAGGGATAGCAGGGATGTTACTCACTCAACATGCTTGTAAAACTAACTAAATGAAATAATTTTTAAAATGTCAAAAAAAAAAAAATGCCAGGAGGGTATGGTAGCCTGACTACAATTCCAGCCTCTGAAGGTGGATCCTTGAAATCTCTAGGGTAAGCAGGCTAGCTAGGCTTATCTTTCTGCAAACTGTGGGTTTAATTGGAGTCCCAACCTAAAAGAACACGCGGAAGAGTGATCAAACTAATTCTTTATATCAGGCTTGGGCCGACATGTTGGTTCATCTTTCCACACATGCAGGAACAAATTGAGAAAAAATAATATTTTGATATCGCTGCTTTTTGTTTTTGTGATTTTCTCCCATAAATTTCAGAGTTAGCGGACTAGTATTTAGCAAAAAGAACTTGTTGGCAACTCAGAAAAGAGGGGCTTAAAAATATGCTCTATGTAGCAAGGATGTCCACCCTTTTGACGTTATGGTTAAAGACACATGGCTAAGATATAGGGTGTGATTCAGCAGTACATTGATGACTAAGGTTTCTTACATGTTTCCCTGAAAATTCAACTTTTAACTTATAATCTGGTTGACTTCCTAGGTTTTTCCCTAGCTAAAAATCATCTTCAAATTTCTCTAAACCCCACGCCATTGTATAGTGAGGTTTATGAATTTAAGAAGTCAGAAGCCTTCTGAAGTAGGTTTAAAAAAATTCTCATTTATGTGTAATGCATGTGTGTGAGTACACGTACTGGGAGAGGGGGGTACATGTCTCAGTCAGAGAACAACTTTGTAGAGTCATTTCTCCTATCTTTACGTGGGTTTTGGGGCTCCAACTCAAGTTGTCAGGCTTGTGTGGCTCAGCTGTGGCTGACCTCAAACTCTTCAAGTACCTTGCACTCCTATCTTCCTCCTCGGCCTCCTAAGTGCTAAGATTATATAGGCTTGTACCACCAGACCTGGCTCTCCAGGTACTGCTCAGGTACTTTTTACTGTTTTTCAAATTCAGTAATGTTTGTGTGGAGCTGGATCTTAAAATGAGTGTTGTGGAATGGTAAACTGGAGCCTGGCTACCTTACTTCATTTCAGAAATGTGACCTTCACCGGCTAGAGGAAGGCCCTCCTGTCACCACAGTGCTAACCAGGGAGGATGGGCTCAAGTACTACAGGATGATGCAGACTGTGCGCCGCATGGAGCTAAAGGCCGACCAGTTGTACAAGCAGAAAATTATTCGTGGTTTCTGCCATTTGTGCGATGGTCAGGTGAGTGGTAGGTTTGTTATAAAACCATGTTATTTAGGTATTTAAATCCTGGTTTCTCCTTTCCTCTTCCCTCCCTCCCTCCCTCTTTCTTTCTTTCTTTCTTTCTTTCTTTCTTTCTTTCTTTCTTTCTTTCTTTCTTTCTTTTCTTATCTTCTTTCTTTCTTTTGTCTTCTTTTCTATCTTATCTATTCATTCTTTCTTATGGCCTTTTTTCTTGACTTTCATTCCTTCAGTTCTTTCTTCGTTCTTCTTTCCTTTTCTTGGAATCTTTTCTTTCTTTATCTTATCTGAGTCTTTTCTTTTTTCCTTCTTCCCTTCATTCTTTATCTTCTTTTCTTTGCTTGTTTCTTCTTAATCTTCTGAGCTTATCTTTTTCTTTCTTTTCTTTCTTTCTTCTTTCTCGTTCTCTTCTTTTCTTGCTTCTTTCTTTTTCTTTCTTCTTTCTTTTATTTCCCGTTCGTTTTCTTATTCTTTCTTTTACGTCGGTTCCTCTTTTGTTCTTCTCTCTCTGTTTTGTTCGTACTTTCTTTTTTTTTTT